>CAJTBE010000012.1:1200000-1800000 GCA_910574555.1 Trichaptum abietinum | reverse complement strand
CTGAGCGGTCTCGCTGGAATTGCTATAGTCCTGCCAGTGATCGAGGACTCTTATTCACTGGAGTTTTTTTTGCATCGTTTACCTGCCAGTGTATGATGACGAGGATGATATGCAGAACTAGCGCTTCATTTCCGAGTAGCGCAGCATCAGCCAGTGACAGGTCCATCTGCAGATTCTGCATCCGTAGTACATAGCCCATTCCTGGTAGACGCGCATCCATTTCATTTGCCTTTCGCGGGAAGAGGGAGATCTGAGATATTCACGTACCTTCGGTGCAGCCCTGTCACGGTGGTCTCTCGCACCTGACTTGGCGATATATATACTTTTCGTACACTTCTAGCTGCTTGGAGGGCGATCGAAGTCCGGATTCAGCGTCGAGCCACAAAGAAAGCTGTGGCAGGGATAGGCACCTCTCCCGCGAAGCTCGGTCCTGAATATATCGAGGGGGTTCGAGGTTCACATCATTACGTCAACTTCAAGCTGTACCTTCCCATCCCTTATGGCGATAATGCTCGATTCTCCAGTACGATGCCGAGAAGCGCCAAGGTCTCTCCACTACTAGTATGCAGAAGCTCCTCATCTAGAAACACTCAGTGATCTATAGGAAATAAATAAAATAGATGTGTGAGAATCGCAGAGGCATGTGCACGTACTAACTGCCAGTGGAGGATAGGCAAGACTACACATTCATGCGATATAGATCAGCGTGTCGTATATCGAGCACGGACAGTCGGAGCAATGGTGGAGTGTGACGAGGAGAGCAATAAGGTTCCATAGAAGTACGGGTGAAAGTTCACTCAGGGTCCGATCCAGCGAACCTATGATTGGGGACAGAACGAAGTTGATGAGTACGTTGAGATGTTGAGAAGTGGATCCGCTTTATACGTATCACTCAATGAAATGAACGCACCGACTAGTAGCAGAACCGCGCTATTGGTCGAGCTAAGAGAATGGATCACGGAACTGGCCTTGGTTTGGTTTAGCTCCGTGTCAATGTCACTTAAAGAAGACTACCTACTTAAGAAGAGACGATCATCTCTTCTCGCGGGAACATGAATATGGCCTGCTTTCCCCCTGTGCCGACAAACGGGGACCTGGACGGATTTAGGTAAGCCCGCGAATGGTGGTAGCACATACTAGCAAGTAGTATGCAGATGAGATGGCCGAATCGAACGGGCAGTCGCTTGGTATATGTCTTTCGAGATATATTCCTTATGCCATACTTGAATTGGACCCGGATTACGCGCTTCAATGACACGAGGGTGCGATCGCGGGTAATATATCAATTTACCGCGATTTTTCTTCCAAAGCCCAAATGCAAGATAGATAAGTCCGGCCGCCATGTCGCACTTCGCCTGCGTCTGAAGAGGGGTAAGTAGTCCGAGGTGTAAACGCGTGTCGGAATTTACCATCAAATCCGCGCAGACAATCGACCTAGGTTATAAATACATATATGCCGAATGCATTCAGATTTTCTCTATGGAGTCGCCTGGCTTCGTGCGGTATGCCAGCACCTAAATGATGGAGAGGACCACCTTTAACCCGTAATCTGCACACCATATCAGCGAGTGAATGTTAAAGTGACGATGACGCACGCTGGAACCGACTTCGACCGGGGTTTTAAGAGCAAATTGTTATCTATCAGGTGTATCTTGAAAGGTGCCGTAGACGAAAGAGCGGGTGTGATGTGCTGCCGTAGGTTCGCAGGAAGCTCCGGATAGCTTCTACGCGGAATGACGAGAAGAATAGTCGAACTCTCTGCGTGAAAAGGGCATTCATTCGAGTTGCAAATATCCTGTTCTAAAGGCGGAGTTGTCTTATCGTCACCATGACCGTCCACCCATGTTGGCGAAGCAGTCCCCTTTGGCGATAGCGCAAGCTTTGGTTTGACTAGGTTTGATGATTAGAACAGAACCAGCTGTTCCGGAGATTTCGCTGCGAGGATGGTAATGAATGATGGGTGTAGAAGGTCAAGAAGCTGCAGTATCCGGAAATTACCGTGGGACTATTTGGCTCTGTGTGGACACGGCTATTTGTTTCGAGTGAGCTGGTGGCAAGCGTAGTTTGTTCACAGCTACTCCATAACTACTGCTGATAATCATGGCTCTAGACAATCAGGGACAATACACTGGCGCTGACAGCGCAGCACCACAGCGTTGGCTGGGAAAATTCAAGCGTAGGAAGAAGGGAAGCACGGCACCCGATCTGCATCTCATTTGCATTTACACATGCGCAGAGTAAGCCCCCCCGCTGCCGGTCGCCCAAAGGCCTCCCCATCGCGGGTGCACCATGCTGGTCCTTATTTTGGCCCGCCGGCTTCTAGTCCTGGAGACGTATAAAAGGGACGCCAGATTGCTGTAGAAAAGGATCATTCCACCAGGCTCTCTCCTTAGGCATGGATTCGACACTCACTTCCTCTTGTCGTCAATCCCCCTCCTACTGGCAGTAGACGCACACGAGTACACGCTGCACTGCGGTGCTCTCTCTTTCGGTCTTTGGAACTTTGGAATAGGTCCTGCTTGGTTCACCGCGTCGTGCCCCATCATCAACAATGGCTTCCTGCTTCCGTCTATACTCATGGCTATGCACATCTGCGCTCTTACCGAGTGCGCAGGGGCTTGCTGAGTAGTGGCGGCCGCAAGGATCCCATTGCTCGTACGAGACATGCATGCACTGTGCCAGCGCCTTATTACGCCCTTCTTTCTCTTTCTCTTTCTCTTTCTTTTGCACCAATTAATTATCACGCATTGCTAGTCGATCACCATATACCCGTACAATTGCTCTTCGATTGGACTACAGAGCCTTTACTATTTGCCCTTCTCTTCAATAGCACATTCCTCTCACTTTTTTACAGTACTTGCATTCTATTATAATCTACTCACTCCATTAGCAAAGAAACGCCGCCGAGTCTACGAGTACGACAAAGTAAAACAAGAGATAGTCTAATAAGCGTCGCATGATTCTTCCTTACAGCCGTTCAACGAGCACCGTGACCGTCAGCCTCGTATGCCATAAAATCCACCTCGGATAAAGGGGTTCGTAAAATAAAGTTTGATGGCAAGAACAAAACAGAATGGAATAGATAATCTGCGGGTATAGAAGGTAGATTTGGGCTTTATGGTCCGTGCGTTGGTTGGCACACACCATCACTTACATATACCGACTCGCCGTCCTACCAACAATGAGAAGATTAATCCAACTGCACGTATGTACCCGAGCACTTCAGTAAGCTTCATAGCTTTCCTAGTATCTCCGTTAGAACTTAACTTCTTCAAAGGGACTGGATGGAGGGGGCGGCTCGTGTGTTCTGTCGCCATATCTACGGTAAAGGCGTGCAGATGCGGATATAGATATAGATGCGTCCATGACCATAGGGTGTAGACCGGACTTCTGCCTTATGAGTGTATCGGCACTATGCCGCGTGTCGTGGCTGTATTGTGACTGACGGGAGAAGACGGTCTCGACTCGAACCTCCAGGCTCTGAGCGTTTAATACCGAGCACCGAGCATACTACTACCCAGTGCCAGCCTGAGTGCATGCATGCCGACATCATGATGGCTAATGACATCAAAATCCATTTGGCGGCTTGCAAGCAGAGCTGGCTACTTTTTCGAGCCTATAGCGAGACAAACATAGTATCACAGTCCGTGCGCGCGACGCTGCACGCACGGCTGGTGCCTGGCGAGATGCCGCGATGCGGAGATAGTACCACCAGAGCATCTGACCAGCTAAGAGCTTATGGATGCGCCGTAAAGGTCAAACAGAAGGCGCACGTCCCCCTTTTTGTGCAAACGTTACTGGTAGTAGTAATATAACGTACGCGAGTTTACGGCATCTTTCGGTCGTCCCTTCTTCCCAAGTTATTCAAGAAAGCCGCTGCAACCTGGAAAACAAAACAAAACAGATGCAACCCAGGTAGGCACCGTTTACAACAGATAGTGGTTGACGCAGTTTGCCGGGTGAGTCGCAGAGCCTAGAGCATCCGTAAAAGAAGCATGAGATTGCTATACCGGACGCAGTATAAGTGTTTGAGCAACGCCAATCGTTGTTAGCTATCGCGCAACAAAGCGTCACTTGGCAGAGCGTCACTTGGGGGTGAAGAGAGAGCCCAGGCCACCGACGATTGCCGTTGGCCCATGGCGGTCATGCATCTTCATTGGATTTTTCAATGGCGTTGCGAAGACACAGGATGCGGATTTGCACTCACGCCATTCAGGCTAACAGCACTTGCCAGTGGACGCATAGGCAGCCCGGCCTCCAATCTCCAGATCGTGGAAAGAGCGGCGCGCATTTGAACTTCATGTGCCATTCTATATGAGCGCGAGACTCTGACGCCCAGAGATTGCAAACAGCTTGAGATGTACTGTACGTACTGTATATTGCTTGTCAGGCTCTGTAGCACTCGAACACTCACATTCATCTTTCTCCCACAACGCTCGAAGGTCTGGACTGTTGCGCAGCAAAAAAAAGGCCATCTTTTTTACTGCACGAGAAGCAGCAAAAATGTCTGAACGGTCGTATCTGTCTATCCAAGCGCCTATATTGAACAAACAGTAGATACATTGACGACTATCATGATAAGCAGTCCTTTTCTGACTCACACATCGCTTCACATACAGTATCTGGCGGGGAAAGAAATACCAAAAGTTCGCGCTGACTGACTGACTGATTGTAGCTAAAAACTCTGCAGGTCGATGCCGGTCGCGGCTATATTCGCAAGGTAGATGGCCGTCTCGCCCATGATCACAAGACGCCCCTTCCCCGCAAAAATCATGTTCGCGGACGTCGTGCCGAGGAAGAACTTGCCAATTAATTCTCCGGTGGGATTCCACACCTGACAAACAGCACGTCAACTCAAAATCAACTTAGAGAGAAGAAGATACTGGAGGAAGGGGCAGATCTCGCGACTGTTCTGGGCCTACAGATTCCGGAGATGCGAGGACTTAGAAGAGGAGGGCAGATTGTGGGTGTTGTTGTACCTCGAACCTCGAACGCCCAGCCCGCACATAAAGCGCTCAATAGCTTTGGAACAAATGCGCGCACGGACCTCATTGACGTATTCCACGTCAGGGACGGGCTTTACGGATCACATATGTGTATAATGTATCACCAGTAATCTCGCTTATAGGCTGGGGGGTAATTCTGCCAAGTCTTCCCTGGTCTAGACACTTCGCCCCCCTGTTCGTCCCAATTTCCCCGCACAAAGCAGGTCCAGTCATTCTCCCGATGGATCCGTGGCAGTACGCGAGAAACACGAGGGAGAGAATCAAGCTCACCTGCACGCCGTCTCCGGTACCAGAATAGACATTGCCGTTCGAGTCGAGTTGTATGCCGTCAGGCACACCGTTGTCTACGTAGGCAAAGACGCGTCGATTTGCGAAAGCCTGCGATGAAGGGTCGACATCGAAAGCGTATCTGAGTGTTGAATGTTAATTGATTAAGAGTTTAATTGAGTGACATTTGAATTAAACTGGGCGCAGCAGCGGGAAAAGAGAAGAACATACATAGTCGCCGGCTCTGTCGAGTTGTTGCCCAGGAAGCCGCCAGACTCACCCGTGTCAGTGCTGTAAAATTAGGCTTAAGTACGAGCACGAACAAGTTTAAATTACTACGCACACAAAGGCTGTCTTCCCGTCTGCAGTGAAAGCAATGCCGTTGCATCTGACAAAGCCATCCGCAACGACACGCAAAACCCCAGTATCGGGATCAAAGCGATACACCTGGCTAGGTAGTTCAGGAACACCACGAAAGAGGTTCAAGAATCCATATCTGTATTAGCGTTGTCAGCAGTATTCATTGCTAGTAAATCCGTTTGTGTATATTTAAAGCAGCTTACGTGACGTCAGTAAAGAAGATCTTTCCGCTCTTAGGATGGATCTTCACATCGTTGAGCGAGTTAAATTGCCGGCCGAAGAAATTGTCCAGGAGGACAGTCGAGTTGAAGGGCGGTTTGTGGTTCACGAGAACGACATTTGGCGGAAAGTTGGCACGCCCAGAATTTACGATCAAGAGCTCTCCGCGGAAGTTCGTCCCGCCGTTCGTCATCTGGATGTCACCTGAAAGCGGAAGCTAGATAAGATACAGCTAAATGTCTAATAGCGAATTGTGAGGAACGGGAATTACTCACTTTCGTAACAGTCACCATTCCGCCCTTTGCGATTTGCGGGTCGTCCAGGCTGATCTTAGAGACCTGGTTGTTATGATTCAAGTCGCTCATCCCCAAGGGCCCTCCGTCGTTGCTCGCGAAGGTGACTTCGTTCGTGTCTGGGAAAAACACCGGTGCCTCATGAGCAAACGCAAAGCTTTCGTTCACTGCGATCGCTCGGATTGACGGGCTCTCGCCAAGGATAGCTAGAAATTCTTGAGAAAATATCTGGAAGAAAGGCGGAGTGCCGCCTGTGGGGTTGAGTAGCTCTGAATCGTTTCGGAAAGTCCCATTTGTACCGAGGACTGCGAAGGAAAGAGGATCGATAAACTAAAGAATGCATCAGACGGCGGTAATGCTTCATACAAATGACATATAGAACATACCACGGACTGGGGAGGAAGCTTCAACCCATTGCCAGTGCCCGTTGCATTCCCTCCAGTACCATTCGCATGCTCGACTGCGAACAGCGCCACGAGAGCCGCAAGGATAGCGAACATCACGACGAATATCGATGAATTGGATCCTGTATCGTATATCGGCTTCTCGGTTGCTTTGCCCTTCTCCTTGCTTGAGTGTTCTGCACCTTCAGCGCTGGCTGGCTGGTCGGCTGAAAGAGGTCAAAGTTAACGGTCAGACCCCATCCTCTGCAGCGGTTAAAGGAACGTCGAGACACATCTAACGCTTCTCCCGTGCTGAAACTCCACCGAAAAACTTCGCCACCAGAAGCACATTTCTCACCAATATCACTCATGACTTGCGAAGAGCACCGCGAATACGAATGTTGATCGTTAAAGGTGACCGTCAGCTGGTCCTAAACGCGCGCGATGCACACGAGCGTGCTTCTTCCTTCGCTTTCACCGGCCGCGTAGTCGAGCTGCCCAATCCTCGTCGACGGGAGCTGGAGCTTCTGCGAGGAGTTGAGAGGAAATGCACTCAGGGCTGTGCCATGAACGGAATTGTCGCTCCTTCGGTACGTGAGGAAGCAGGTTCCAATATTCGAGTGTGTCCACCTGACCAGCGGCAAACCGAGCGTTCCGTCAGTTGATGGCGTCGTGCAACAACAAACGATGGGATTTCTTGCCCTCAACAGACACATTCACGGCTGGAGAGATATTATACTAGAAAGCGAAGAACAAATGAAGTAAAAACAGGTGCTCAACTTTGAAAGAGCAATTCAAGTTATAAAGCTTAGTGCGTACTAGTCATGGACACAGCTTGACAGTGTTGTAACCAACACCTGTTATAACATTTTATGTTGATTGGAAAAAAATCTAATCTGAATCAACATCTTTCAACATGGTGTTGGAGGTGTTGATTCAGATATTATCTATAAACACCTAGTAAATTAGACAATAGTAATTTGACACTCTTAATAAAGTCTTCACATACTTAATATAGTATTTCACCTCATCTTAGTATAGAATATGCACGGGTTTACAACAGTAAAATCAGATAAGATCATTTACAGTTGCACAAGAGTATAATCCCGTAAAATTTAAAGGCTTAATTTGGATTGTTAGTAATTGCTAAAGATTTGTTCAACCTATATAAATCAACTCCGTTATCTATATTTCTCTATTTGGTATCTGCAAATGTACATGTTGAATAAATCAATGGTGTTATTTATAATATACTTACTATATTTGGTAGATTTATAATCCCTGAATCAACACCTCCAACACTATTATTCTCTGGAATTGAATCAACATTAACGTTATAACACCAATCAAGCTTAAGTGTTATAACAATTCAACACTGTTGGTTACAACACTGCAGCTTGAGCTTGAATACATATGTATCCTTTTTCCGATTTTTCCGATTTTCCTATTTTCCTGACATTTCTGCACAAAGGCAATTATTCAATAACAGTTGAACAGGTGCATAACAGTGGTATTCGGGTGCAAATTATGACGAAAATATGACCGTATTATATTATTTATGCCAGTGCAACATCATGATGTGAAAGAAATGCCGGCCCTAAGCATGTCAGCTTGCACCCAAATTGAATGCGCATGCTCGAGGCTTTTACTTTTACCTTGCAACCACCACTATATCAATTCTGTCATCTCATATCATGAGTTTTCAGCTAAATCTTATACATCGTAGCCCATCTGGTCTATGGTGTTCGGCATCTTGATCAATGTGTTCTGTCTACACGCGAACTCAACTATCTATTTGGCAACTCCGGTCATCGCATCACCCCATCATACGAAGTCCATGGCATGGCCAATCTATGTGCAGTGATAAATTTGATACATCTGACACAGCTTGACCATTGAGTGTCTATACCAGAATGGATCTGCTCCGAACCGGGGAGCTGCGTTCGTGTGCGTCGGAGTTGGCCCTTGATATCGCTCGCCCGAGAGGAACTCTCCTCGACAACCCTTGATTCATCAAGACCTCCTAACCGCATACCTGCGTTAGACGCCGCACGGGACTGGGAGATGGCGCCTCTAGAGGGCGAACCTGAAGAAGAAAAAAAAAAAGGGGGGGGGAGGTGGCTGATTGATGCTCGGGTGTGGAGAAGCCAGGAGTCTTCTCCTGATTGCCTGCTCAGATGAATCAATCTACCACCAGCCATATAGGTACGTAGTTGTCATTTTTCATCCCAAATGCTCGAAATACGGGAGGTCGATCGCTCACAACTTCGGCAGCGTAGGCATGTTGTCAATTGCAGTCGGCTCGCTGTGCAGCACCTTTTTCTCAGAAGCTATTATGGCAAGTGCACTACATATCGGCCACCTCCGCTTTCTTTGTGCCTTTGTGCTGCGTATCGATCCGTGTAGTATGTAATTCGCAACCAACAGCTGGTATGTATCAAATAATACCGCGATTGCAAGGCTACTGCCAGAGACAAATGTGGCTTGCGCTTACTCTCGATCCTTAATCGATGCCAGTGGCATAGCCGTACTTACGCTACCGACTACAAAACGCTTCCGAGTCTGTTATGGATACATCAAAAAGTACATATGAATGACGATAGATTAAACCGTCATCCATTATCCACTCTAACTTAAATGGCGGATTGTTTCCTATGCTCTATCATGCCGACATACATAAGTTTGTACGCGCCTGTGTTCTCTTATGGTACTGTAGATGTCACGGTTATTCACCTCTGTCTCAGATCTCAAATTGACGGTGATCATGAGGTCCGGATCCAGAACACAGGGCTATCATGTATGTACAACTCTAACTTGCAAAGCTTCACTGGCAGGTACAGTACAGTAAGCGCCTGTGCCAGCGACAGTTCAGTGCAGTGCAAATCATGGTTTCTTTTTGCAAAACTCAAATGGCAAGGGCCGTAGTACGTACTGACTAAAAAAAAAAACTGATGCAAACAGGGCATGTACGTATGTATGTGACCATGGCACGTTTGTTGTTGTTTCAGCAAAAGAATATATGAAACACCCCTGCCGCCACCCCGCCATTCCGACTCTGAGGCACTGTCACCGCCATACACGTCTGACTTTGAGTCCGCTCCCCCCCCCCCCCCCCCCCCCCCTTCCCCTCTCCCCTCCCCCCGACGCCGACGCGCCGACGTCGGGGCGGCCGCGCAGCCTAAAACTCAAATGCAAGTCCCTGGTGGCGTTGACGTCCGAGTCTTTCGGCATCTGCCAGTCACCACTGTGTGTGGCATAGGCATACTTCCTGTATATGCTAAAACGCAGATATGTTACATGGTATGTACAGTATGTAGCGTCGCGACGTTGAGTGCTATGAGCCTATGTAATACTGTATGTATGATCTCCTCGCAACACCTAAGAATCCGAGCCTTCTGAGTCGAGGTGAGTCAAAGCACAACTTGCACCACTGGCAGTCTGGCGCTGGCAAGCGACAGTACATGCAGTACATATGTCAATCGTCAATCGGCAATCGGCAATCGGCAATCGTCACTCGTCTCTCAATTCCTCAACCAAAACACACTTCGAAACACATTCTTCGCCGACCAACCAACCAACATACTTTATTTTCTTCTTTTTTTGTCTACCCTATTTTCTTCTCACCCTCACCCTCACCCCTCCGAGCCTTCATACATTCCTGTAATCATATATCCACTATAAACTATCAACAAACATGCTGCGAATGGATATACATACAGTATAGTATAGTATGTATGTACATAACAACAAAGTTGCATACAGTACTCAGAAGTCAGAATTATACAATCTTTTTCCGATCTTTTCGTTTTTTCGTTTTTATGAAGCGTAGCGCTGTGGACTCGGGTGTGCTACTACTGGGCCCGGGTACTGCGAAAGGAGTAAAGAAGGAGCAGGGAGCAGGGGTCAAGGGTTAAAGGCTGATATACAAGAAGAGATAGATGATGATGATGATGATGAGAAGGAAGGAAAGATTAACCATTAGTCCGTAAGGAGATGCGCGTTGAGGGAGCTTGGGGTGAGGCGTAGTGTAAACGACCGAAAACCGGAAAACAAGACAGAGAGAGGGGATGAGGGAAATGAAGATGAGGATGAGGGAAGCACAGAAAATTGAGTTAGAGATGAAAACGATACTATGATAAGTGTGTGATTTCGCGTCTGCGTCGATCCCAGATCCAGGAGTTCTGAAAAAAAGAAAGGAAAAAGAAAAATATACACTCTACATAATTGGAAGAAACAGAAAGGACGAAGAGGTGGGACATGGGGTCGGGGGGAGACATTACCAGTGCGGTCAACGCAGCGCAACGCAATGGGGTTGGGGGGTGGGGCGGAACAGGCAATTGTTGTACAGAATCACGAAGCTCGGTGGTGATGGTGTTTGTTTAGATAGTGAAGGGGGAGGTTATTGACGCACTAGCGAACGAGCTCGTTCTCTTTTCGCGATCGTTAGTCTTAGTCCTAGACTTAGACCCTTGCACTGGGAGGGCAAGCATGTACTAGCGCAGAGCCCGGAGCCGCCGCACGACGTCCTGGTACGCCGCCGGCGTCCACTCGTCATCTTCAACAAACTCGAATTCCAGCGGATGACGCACGTCAGCGCCGTCCGGCGCGTCCGTCCTGTCCGTACCCCGCTCCCGACCGAGGTCGAGGTCGACGCTACACGTCTCCTCGCGCACGGCGTCATAGGCGTGGGCATGGGACTGCTCGTACACCCGCGTCGACCGGTGCGCTTGGTTCGCGCGGGCGCGGGCGCGGGTCGTGGAGAGCGCAGAGGAGGAGCGGCTGAGGCTCAGCGCGTGGGCCCTTGTGTTTGCGTGCGAGTGCGAGGTGATGATGCTGACGGACGTGCGCCGGAGCTGTTTGAGCCTGCGCCGGTCGGCCTCGGACGTCAATACCGATGTCGGTGAAGGGCCTGGGACGGTGGACGGGGGTCGCCCGAATTCGAGTCCGCCTCCGCGGGCGTTCGTGTTCGTGCTCGTGCTGGACTTACTGGACGGACAAGCCCCGGCCCCGGCCCCGGACCCGAAGACGAGCTCGGTGGGCACGCATTCACCGAGATGGCGCATGAGTTTTTCCATGCGCCGTTTCCGGATGCGCGCTTCGGCGTTCTCTCTCTCTCTTTCCTCATCCTCGCCCTCGTCCTCGTCCATCTCCCTGTTCCCGCCAAAGCCCAGCTCCAGCTCCAAATCCAAATCCTGGGCGCGAGATCGCGCTCGCGACTTGCTGCGTCGCTCCGCGCCGTCGTCGCCGTCGAGATCAGAAAGATAGGAGACCGCGGTGAGGGTGAGGGAGGACGTCGAGCCGGAGGACGAGCCCGGGGGCGTGAGCGGCGAGGAGGGGCTGGAGGGCGAGGAGGGCGGGGAGGGTTCGGAGCTGGAGCTGGAGCTGGAGTTGGCAGCTAGCGCGGGGAGGCGGAGGACGGGCTGGTGCTGTCTCTGCGTCTGGCGCTGGCGCTGAGCGCTGCTTTGCCGGTCGAGCGGCTCATTTCGCGACGGGTGGGTGAGGTGAGATCGGGCGTGAGACTGAGACTGCGACTGAGCAGAGAAGAGAGCAGCGGTGGAGTCCGCGTCGCTTGTGCTCGTGCCCACGGAGGCGGATACGGACACGCCGGACGCAGAGCGTGCGCGCGCGAGGGTCGTGTCGTGCATGCGTAACGCGGACCGCGGACGTGCGTAAGAGGACATGTCGCGGACAAAGCCAGAGCCAGATGCAGGATGGTGGACGATCGTGTCGCTGCTGCGCTTCGATGTCGATATCGAGGTCGGGGCAGGGCTGGCGGAGCGGGACGAGCAGGGCGTCGAGGTCGCGTACGGATCCCGTAAGTGTAATCGGGGCTGATCGGTGTCCTCGAGAACGTACGGCGTCGCGCCGAGGACCTTGCCGAGCTTGCGCGACGACTTGATGAGGCGCATGCGTTGCGCTGCGTCGAGGAGGTTGCATGTCGGCGGGGGTGCGAAAGAGGTTGACGCCGGAGCTGCATACGAATGGAGGCTACTTGAGGAGGGGCGGTGTGTCATTAGCGCCATGTTCGTCGTCGTCGTCGTTCGTCTGTGAGGGAGGAGACGAGTTTTTGTACGGGATAATACAATTGTGAAGAGGAGGAGAGAGAAATGGAGAGAGCGGCGGTGTTATATGCATCGGTGGAGACGATCCGCATTCATTTTAGCAGCAGCAGACAGCCGATCGCGACCTTTCGGAAAATGAACCGATCGCATCGCGTGTTTCGTCGTCAGGGTCCACTTTTGCTGCTGCATTCCCGGAACCTGTACGAGCAGCACCCGCCTGCCGCACCCTGCCGAGCCCTTCAACGCCGGGAGTTACCGTCCCTCAGCTGCTGATATCTCGGATCTCGCTTGCGCTTCACGTTGACACATTTGTCTGCCACGGCGGTGGCGCGTCTCCCGCCCTTTGTGAACCTTATACTGGATGACAGATAGCCCCGCCCTCCCCGACGCCCGCGGTTGTTGCGCAATATCTGCCGCAGTCTGCTGTCAATCCTGTGTTGCACATACATAGCTTCAAAATCGGCCGAGATGATGGATGAAATACCTAGACTTGAATCTCAGCTCAGGCACCTCGTGAATCATAATTGCGCACACGCGATTGATGCGGTTCGTACGCAACTTTCTCGCTACGCAGCGGCAGCGCGCTAGCCATCCCATCTCCATCCCATGCCCATCCCGAGTCGCTGGCTGTCGCTAAAGCCTATCCAACGTGTCAGAGGAGAGCCGATAGGATATCCATAGCACATTGAAAAGTCTAGAAAAACCAGGAACGGTGTATCCGGATCCGGATGGTCTATAAACCGGGACACAAACCTAATTCATGCTTTGTGCGGGTATCTGTCCGCAAAAAGGCCTTTTCTCTATTTCTTTATTATTAAAACTAAATTAAAGTTACTTATGTCCAGGCTTAAGAGGTCTTTCTGGAGTATGTACAAATGGCATCGGCCTCGGTTCCGGATTTATCCTCCGAGTCCCGGCCATCCCATCCTCATTCCTCATCCTCATTCCTCATATCCTCATATCCTCCATCACAGATGGCGGAGCGAGTCAACCCGCGCGCCGCGCCCACTTCAAGCTCCTAATCTCGACGGTCGGTGCCGCTGCGTCGACCTATCGATTCTGTCCAACGTCGGCTCTGTGTCGCATACCAGACCGCATATCGCGTGCCATTGGCCTTTGGATCTCTTTGATCACTGGCAGGCCAACCGTCGACAAGTCGGGGATGCTCATGACGTTCGCATGAGAGTACGCCCCCCCCCCCTCCCCGGGAGGCTGCCAGCCAGTGCGCGACGTCGATCGACAGTCAACGGAAGGCTACTATCGATCCTGATACCGGATACCCTGTATGTACCTGACTGATACGGGCCTGCAGGTGACGCCGGACTCGGTGCTGCTGCTATTCTTCATAAGAGAAATGGACAGACACTGACTGGCACACCCATCAATGAACCGTGACCTTCCAAGCTCGACGCAACTGGCTCGCTGACTCAAAAAAAAAACGCATTCATGCATGAGGAACCGCTGCTGATTATTATTTCTTCTGACCCCGGGTCTTCGTCGTGCGACCAATGGAGCGTGATAAGTTCTCCTTCATGCACTGGCTCTGGCGCTAGGCCGTTTGACAGTGACATTGAACTGGAAAGAAAGATGATTCCGGGTCGACATCGACTCGAGAGCTGTCGGGACTCGGTAATCCACGCGCCCAAAGCACAAGCCAGGCCTCCCAGTAAGTAAGGTGAGTAGTCTCCGTCTGCGCTCTTTATACCATGTATCATGTATCATGTATCATGTATCATTACACCATTTTCTCCTTTCCTTTCTCCCCTTATTTGTGCCACCTGATCACTGCGGCATGTCATCGACTTATCGACTCAACAGAAGCTCTGGTGACAATGATCCCGACAGTGATAGAAGTGCGTTTTGTTCCGATCCGAGTCGCCCGTCGTTCGTCGGAATTGCATTGTACATCCTTATCTCACTGGGTTCTGGACCAATTCCGAGGACGAAGAGGAGGAGGAGGAAGAGGAGGAGGAGGAGTCGCGACTGTAACCCACCTCCGCAGGCAGTTCAGTTTCATACTCTTTCAGAGTTCGTGCAGGCTCTCAAACCACTCACCAGTAGTACCCGCACCATGACTCTCAACCTCACTTCTTTCTACATATACACATACATACATGTGTACCGTCACCGTACGTACGCGGCAAAGGCCGGGACTCGGAACTCGGCGCAGGATAACCTGCCCGGGCCAGACCGAACGCAGCACTCGTTAAAACTTGAGGGAGGACGCTGCATAGTGGGAGATACATATCCGAGTCGAGAATGCCGAATCGATGATGTTCTCATGTCATTTGTGGATTGCCGATTATCGTTGTCGTCGACCGGACGGGCGGAGACCTCCTTTTTTTCTTTTTTCTTTTTTCTTTTCTTTTCTTTTCTTTCGTTCTTTCTCCTGCGCGCGGGCTGGCTGGCTGGCTGGCTGCATTCGCAGCGGAGACCCATTGTACGGGTACGCGCAGACCAACGAACCACCCGCCTCGCAACGGGGCAACAAGGCAACTTGCCCTAAGCTTGTGAAGAAGAAAAGAATGAACCAATACGCGGAAAATTCAGAAAAAAAATATAATTTTTTTTTAAGTACAGTGAGCAATAGAAGACAACCAAGCAGTGACCCGGGCCTCCTTGAAACAAACACGTTTTCGAACGAAACAAATAACCCCTCAGGCTCAGACTCAGGCTGCGAGTGCCAGAGCCAGTGGCTCGGGCCTGCGCATGGAAACCCACTGGCGCTGGCGCTGGTTCGGGGACCACGGCGGCGGCGGGAAAGGGGGGAAACTTGAAGAGAATGAAAGATTAAATCGAGATTAAAAGGAGAAGTAAGCTTGAAATTAACTTTGAGGTGTGTACTGTACTTACTATGCTAGAGATATGTACTTCCCCGGCTCCAGATATCAAGTTGCAATTGCGCCGACGCTCTGGACTCTGGGCTCTCAGGATGAAGGGCATGTCCGCGTCCGCGGCGTCATCAGCTGTGAGCCTGAGGTCCAGCGGGTCGGTGATACATACTTGGACGCGGACGCGTAACGAACTGACTGCGTTTTTTTTTGATTTCAAGGCATGTTTTTTTTTCTTCTCAACGTCCAAGCAGGCGAAGGTATGTAGGCGAATGAGATCGAGATCGAGATGCTGAGCCAGTATGTAGTAGGCTGAGATATCTCTCAGGCTTGCATACGTACAGTACATATTGTACTGTACCAGTGGTTAATATTCCAAGTAAGCAACTCGACTCGGGCTTTTTCTACTTCTAGTACTAGTAAAACGGTTAGGAGAAAGAAAAGAGACTGACTCGCCAGTGCTCTCCGCTGATGCTCTTCGATAGATAGAAGTATGCACATATACTATCTCCGAAGCGTCGCGGTGGCCAGTGTTCACGGTATGATAGGTGCATGACATCCGAGTCTTCTCACGTCGTTCACTGGCAGTCAGTGTTGGTAACCACGGTCCACTACCTTGTCGATCCATCCTCATCTCATGATGATAGTTCCCGATCACTAGCCTATTAGTCCGGGAGAAGCGCAGACTAATTTATCTGACATACTGTACATACATATATGTTGCATTCCAGTGCAATACATACAGTATAGAACCACAAATACACGGTACGTTCGCTTGCACTCTACATTCTAAGGCTAAGGATAATGCAAAGGCTCTCCTGATTTGTCTGTTGCTTCCCATTAGATCTGCAATGCCTCGCACTCGGACGATCTGACCACGACCTTCCGGTCCCCATCAAACCGTGACGTCTGTGGATTAGTCCGGCGTGTTCCTTTTTTTTTTCGAGAACAACTCAGAATACCTGGGAAACGCCTAGTTTTAGCCTCGACCTACGGCTCTGTCGCTCTGGATACCTGGACCTGAAGTGAGGCCCGGCGGCCCAGCCAAAGCCTGTTTCAACTTCTAGTATTTAGATGGACATGGACATACCGTGGCCGATCCTTCTGGGTCATTGTATGTATAACTTGAAGTGGACGTGTTCATCCCCGTCGCATCCCCGATCCTCTGAATGGGAAAAAAAAATTAAGAAAAAAGTTGAGAAGGATGATCGCGCTGTAGTCATGAACTTGGGAACTTTTTGCCAGATATCGGACGCGGACGCGTTCTTCATCTCACTGGCAGGCTATTAATGTGAGTCCGGTCACCTAGTTTCTTCTTCCACTTACAGATCTCTAGACATGATAATTTGCACACCTTGAAAGCCCTCCGTATGACAGCATTCTTCGGCAAGTATTCGTACTCTGTACTTTTTGCCTTACTTGCTACTTTAGGGCTGTACTTGTTACTTGTTACTCTGTACTTTTATTATGTAACTTAGCCCTGTACTTCCAACTCTGTACTTTATACTTTCTACTTTTGGTAGTAGTTTAGCTCAAATAGCGCGTGACAATTTTATTTGATTAAGTCCCAGTAAGGCAACTGCATTTTCGGGATTTCTGAGAATGCCGGAAATCCCGAAAGGGCCCGAGCAGATACTCTTTCAGATCTCAATTTTTTTGTTGTTTTAATGCCTTTAATTTCATCAACTGATAAGGTGGGGCTAGAGGCACCATTTTAATAATTTCGTAGAAATCATATGTTATAAATTGCTTGACTAGACCAGCCCCGGAAATGGTAGTTTCTATTACAATTAAGTCTTGCATGGAGTTTTGACCATGCGCAACTCTTCTGTGACAGTCCCTGAGCTTCTGTCTAGGCCCCCGTGAAAATAATGGGATTGTAGACAGAGCATACAGTTGGGCCCGCATTCTCCGGGATCCCGACCGGAGGCATATTAGGCAGAGCTTCCAATCGGGCCCTTACTGCATTCTCAGAAATCCCGAAAATGCAGTTGCCTTACTGGGACTTAATCAAATAAAATTGTCACGCGCTATTTGAGCTAAACTACTACCAAAAGTAGAAAGTATTCCCGCTACCCTAGCGGGTCTTAATAGCGGACTACTTGTCCACTTTCAAAACCAAAACCTTATTTATCACGTGATCTAAGGTCTGGGCTGGTCTACTAGTATGGATAAAGAAAATAGCCGGCCTCAACTGAGCCCGGACCTCCGGGTGATGTTTGTCGTCTCCCCCGGTTCCCCACTGCCATCCTCTCTGTCTTCTTCCCCATCATTATGGTACTCCAGCAGCATCCGCACAAACTCCTAGTGCTCACTTTGAGCATAAATATTTCAAAGGTATGCATCATTTTCTATAACATGGATCTTTCTTAGAGCTGAAATTTGTGACAGACATTGCTCCATGCACAGGCGCGACTCAACCGCGACTGGCATTGTTTTTGCACTCTCAACGGACGATGGAAGCACTCTGATTAGCAACAAGAACCTTATGGAGGTGACACGGACTGGAGCAGAGGAATTGGCGGAACTTGGGAAGGAATGACCGCTTGTTGGATGAGCTGTCGCATTCTCAGGTTCTTCGGAATGTTTTTATTATGCTTTTACTCAATTCAATTACTATATTTCATGCAGAATTGTGCTTATAGTCACTCCCTACAATGTTCTCTCTCCTCTCGTGCCTTCACTACCCAACTCTTTGTTCAAAAGTGTTTACGGGTTCCCCAGTTGTGGTAAGCCTTTGTGCCTTTCAACCATGTTCGAATCACAGTGGCTTAATGTAACTATTCTAGCTTGGAATACGTCCGAGTGGATCTCTCTTTCGCGGCTTCTTCGTTGTCCATCGGCGATCTGACTGCGGAGGGAATTGCTCGGTGCCAAGCTGTGGCCGACGTCCTCCGTGCGCTTGTCGCGTCTAGCTTCGAAGCTGAGACGACCGAAGTCATTCTGACCGTCGTCGGAAACGGGCGGGAGGAGTACAACAGGAAGATGGGCGACGAAGAGAGTTGGAAGAGAAAGGATGAAAGCGTGTACCTCCTCTCGGCGGTGGCTACGGTGGGCGCAACCGCACAGGTAAGTGCTACAGATCATAGAAATGAGCAGTGGGTACTAACGGGAATCTACAGCAAGGAGTCACGAGCACGAATGCTCTTGTAGACGTAGCGCAGTTCTTTTCGCAACACGTGTACGAGGACCTACAAGCAGATTAAAACTCTGTGCATCCCATTCTCCAGGTCGATGCAATTTGCTTTTTGTATTCCTTCCGAAATCGGGTGGGAGTGTCTACATTTCATTCTTGTAAGAACGTGCCTCTAACTTGCTATGTAGCTCACAAAAGAGCAACTCCTTTCTGTTCTTCCTCTCCTTGTTTGTCATTTGCGTTCGCCGAACTACGTGTATTATGCGTATGCAGCGACGACCATCGAGCGAATATTGTTCATCAAGCGCGGGTCAACCTTACTGTGCGTATCGCGGTTGTTTGAAACAATGGCCCTTCTAACGGCTTATACAGTTTCAACCAAGAAGACATCCGAGAGCTCGCACCTGAAATCATTAACACTTTAATGTTAAAGATTGAGGGGGTTGGAACACCGGAGAAAATTGCGGAAAACGACTTTCTGATAAAGTGTAAGTTTTACATCTATTTACAAAATTACATTCTCATCTGTGTCACCTTCAGGCGTCATGCGTGTTGTTTTGACTGCACGGTCAACCTTAGCCGCCGAACACGAGCGACTGTTACATCGTCTGGTTGCCATCCTCGCCGCAATTTGTAAAACCCCGAGCAATCCCAATATCTTCGAGAGCATTTCCGCTTTGATCAGGTAGCAATAAAGATGAGAAAGCTGGCAGCATAAAGCGCCGACGACGTTCGAACAGGCACTATTTGGTCCTTTCACAATCATTCTGCAGCAGGATATAGATTGTGAGTAGCTTTTTTTGCCAAGACATCTTTCTAACAAATGACGTGTTGACAGTAATGAATTCATTCCGTACATCTTCCAAATCCATTCGCAGATGCTGGAACTCCACGACAGCGACGTTCCTCCCTACTATCGTTCCATCCTACCTTTCCTCCACCAGCCCGCTTCCTAGGCGCAAAAGGGCTCCATTCTCGCTCTTGTTCGCCTCTTATGCGCCTTCCTTGCACGGGATGCCGGCTCACCGCTATTCTGGCCGTCGTGCAACAGAAACTCTTTCCATCACGTGCCAACGATGCGTGGGGCTTTCAGCTGCTGCAGAGCGTTGCGAGGTATATCCCAAGTGCGATGTTGAAACTCTTGATTAAAAGTGTGGTGACGATGCTACTCACGCGACTGCAGACGGCGCGGACAGATGCGTACGTATATGTCCTAGTTTACTTCTTTGTATTCATCATGGCGATCCCCGTGGACGGCGTCGGCCCGGATTTCTTGATCAGCTCTGTGGAGGAGGTACAGCCTCAGATCCTCAAGATGCTGCCGAACGACAGGAAAGTGAACAGTGTAGGCGTCACGAGGAAGCTGACGCAGAGCTCCTTGATGGTGCCGTAGCCTGCAGTAAAGCAGTGGTGAGTCCAGCATCAATCACATCATGTCCATGTCGGTATCGCGTATTCACCGAATATCTTTTAGCTGACTCCTTTCACCAAATTTGTCGCGGCAGACAGTGGTGGAGAACCCAGACCGCCCTCGACTTCGAGGAACAAAGGGTATCAAGCCTCCGAAACGATCACAGAAGGCCCCGTCGCGTACATTGGTGCGGATGTGCTTTCCTTCTTGTCGTAGTCCAAACGTTCAACCTGGAGACGTAGGTCGCTTACACGCGTAGACATCAATTTGTTTTCCTATGCTCAATCGGGTCAGTTGCCAATACTCTCTATCATAATTCAACGAGACACTCACATTCGAAACAGTGCGCTATTTCTCCTTGAGTTTCCTTGAGTTGTTTCTCAGATGCCACTAGAGCACTTTCTTTCTCCGACCAATAACTGTAGGAGTTTGCTGTCCACTATCGATACCTCCACGCAAGTTCTCGATGGCAGGGTTCAGAGGTGCCATACTTCTCGCTGGCGTCGAAGACCTGGACATCTGAGGCATCTCCTTGGTAACTGGAGTACTCGTCTTATCAAGCGAAGACCAGTCTGCCTGATCGACGGAAACACCGTTCCTCCACAGCAAGCTCTGCTTCGAGAGCATCAATGTACGTCTGGAAACCGGCATTGGCAGCCTTTACTTTCTGACGTGCGCAACATTCTAGAAGGATTTCGCGCAAATACCGAAACGAAGTGTCCAAAGAGATACGGCTTCGTTGTATGCTGACGGAGAACTGTTGATGATGATGGTAGTCCTTGACTTTCCGCCAGAAGATTGAGATGTGATATATAGCTCTTGCAATACATGCTTGTATTGGCTGCAAATTGTTGTACAATATCACTTCTAATAGCAATATACTTAATATTCCTCTCTGTTTGTAGCGGGCTCTGCTGTGCTGGCACAGCGTTTGCAATTATAAAGTACAGAGTTGGAAGTACAGGGCTAAGTTACATAATAAAAGTACAGAGTAACAAGTAACAAGTACAGCCCTAAAGTAGCAAGTAAGGCAAAAAGTACAGAGTATGAATACTTGCCGAAGAATGCTGTCATACCTCCGTGTATCCATAAAGCCCTTATATCACCTAGTCTCTACTTGATCATATCAGCGCCCACACTAAAAGGTTTCAGTTTCAACGGTGCTTTGTTCACGGTTCATCTCACCTTCGTCAACTGTGACCAGCGCCAGACGCCTCTGAGACACGGGACAGTTTCGAGACATTTGCATGAAGCCCTCTCAGGCTCCAGCCCAGGATTTTGAGTCCCAAGTCGGATCTTGCCCCGGGCGTCTCTGTAGCTATTGTACGTGCCACTTTTCAAATGCGTATAATGGCAGGTTACTATTTTTCTCGGATGATTTAGGAGTTCCGGTAGGTACAGTACATGCATACGGGCCCGGGAATGCGGTGTTGAGCTCGCTCAAAATCGGATTCAAACCGGGCTTTGTTGCTTACATTTTATCCCCCTCGGGCTGCGAGTGACAGCGTAGCGCTCCGGAACCGTTCAGATTACACCGAGATTTAATGTATGGACGACTGTATGCATCCTTACGATTGTCAAAGTCTGGGCCATAAATCCGGGAGACCGAACGATAGATCCGAAGGCACCGTACAAGCAATACTGAATGAGCGATCGTAGGATAAACTTCGCATACAACAGTCAGGTCCGGAGTGCCAGTGCGGGAGACTACATACATATCTCAGAAGCCGTAAAGCTGGCCTCCTATTTTGATTTCTGTCCAAGAAGAACACATTTCTCAATCTGATGAGCATACTATTCGTTCAGCCGCTTGTGCATTCTCAATTTAAACTTACTTTCGTCCTTGTATGTAATGCATGTTGCACTTCGTATCTCTGGTATAAAAGAAAGTTCAACAATCAAGGTATATTAATTAAATGACTCTTCTGTGACTCACATCTAGCCGCTTGTAAGCTTCTATCCAGATAGATCGCAATATACATATGGTGCTATGCCAGTGGCAGTTATTTGTTCGTCGACAATGGATGACTTCCCGTAAGGATTTAGGACGACGTTCTCGTCCTAAATGGCACGGAGCCAAACTTTCGGTCTTGGACGGACAGTCCTAAACTTCAAGGATCTGGCAGAGGGGGGAGGGGGGTCGGCCAGATGCTCGAGCTCTAGGATAGTCGTCCTAGATGCACTGCCCTGACCCTCGCTTACCTTTCCGGGTAAAGTACACCCTGATACCTTACCTTGTAAGGTAAATTTTACCGCGGGAAACTCTCGGCAGAACTTCATGGAATTTCTGATCGCAGCACCGGGAAGATGTTGCAAAGGTTGGCTTACGGTTTAGAAAACCCTCCCTAAATGCTTGCCGAGCGGAGTTTCAAGGGTTTAGGATAGGATTCGTCGTCCTAAATCCTTACGGGAAGTCATCCAATGCCAACTGTTTTGAGTCTTGACTAGTCTTGTAACCAGACCGCTACTTTCTTATAAGGCAAGCCGAGCTTGCGAGGCGTAGCGGTCTGGTTTTTAACGTAAAAGTTACAGCCGCCACCAGGGGAGTTCGAAATTAATACAAATGTAGTAGTGAACCCATGTTAATGTAGCAGCCTGATTCAATATAAACTATATATGCCATTTGCGTGACGTAAGAGTCACAAATAATAGGCACTTTGCGAATAGCTTCACTTGACGACTTGGAGACACATCTCCGTGCCACACGAGTGTTGAAAATACAGATAATGGTGTATAATACTTCAAAAAATAGTTCCTGTGCAGTTGATGGCCCCCAATGTTACGTTCACGGCTTCGATGGACTTATCACGGAAATGATAAGTGACCAAAGCGTTGTTGGGTGAAGTAGCAAGGTACAGTATGAGAGGGTCCGCTTTGTGAGGGTCTCTTATACTGGAAGTCGTGGATGAACAGAGTCTTTGGTACGTGATTGTAAAAGACTATAGGAGGATTGACTTGAGTGTCAACCTGGGGCCTATGTACATGCACTTATATACTGTAGAGAACAATAAGGTGGAGCGAAAGAGGTCTCCGAAGGAAGTTACATCATAGCGGAGCGAAGTGGAGTGAGTCCGTACTAAGTGGCTCTAATTAGTGGAGTATGATGTTGGAAGGTGGAGTAAATGATGTCAGTCCGTCGGAAGGAAGGACTGGATGACATTGTCCGGTCGGAGAGTGGAGTAGTACAACTACGGAGTCGTGGAGCAAGTGGAGAAGTGGAGTAATGATGAAAGTATGATGAAAGGATGATGCATATGTGTACGCATATGCAAGAATAGACGTGGGAGAGTAAGTCAAGTGGAAAACAAACAAGGTGTAAACAAGGGTACGCAGCTTGATGCGTAACAATACCCTGTCACTAAAATTGAAATTCCGTAGTAGCATGTAAATGCGAATGCGAGAATTTCAAGAGAAAATACAACGCTATAGGATCAAGTTAAGATCAATAAGGGGTAAAAGCGTAAGAGAGTTAAATAACAGTCGCTATAGGACCAAGTTAAGGTCAATAGAAGAATGGAGCGCTGGATACATTGTTGAAGGTTGTCTGCAAGGGCTGAGAAGTAGTGTCCGTTGACATATGAAAGGTGGAAAAGAAATGAAGTGTATCAAAAGAAGTGGGTGTATATACATTGGGCGAAGTGTGTTACAAATTCTAACTATGTCAGCGGCCCCCTTTGTTCCGACAGACTCCCGCGACTCCGCACCCTTTGCCCTATCTGTTTCTATTCTTGTCTTTGCTCAGTCATCCTTGTTTCTTATCATCCAATCCCGGAGCCCCACATGTAACCCTTTGCCCTAACCCTCTGCCCTGCTCCCACACTATTATTAGTAGCCTATTGTCTACGGACCTATTGTTCTCTGCTTATTGTTCATCAGATGTATCTCCGCTCCGCAGCTATAGTATATAAACCCCTGTACTTAGCATGATCGAACCCTAAGTTCGATCTCCTTTGTCAAACCCCCCGTCTCTAGTCACACTATACATCTGCTTTGTCTCTACTCCACATCGTAGGCCTTTGTCCATACTTAAAGACTCTAAGTGTTGAGCCCTAGCTCCGCTAATAGTCTTAGCAACCAACGTTGCGAAACCCAACTATACGAGACCGTAAGTTGAGACGTAACAATTAGATCGAACTTCTCTACCGTCGAAGACATCCGTCTTTACGACTACAGTGTTGAGCCTTTAGCTCCACGTACTACTAACCAGTTGTAAACCCATCTAGTCCAGAAGAACTACCGCTCGAGGTAATCCCTTCAGTGTAGCAAGGTGCTCATTGATTGCAAGAGGGAGGCCAAGGAAAACTTCGAGAGTCGCGATCCAAAGATTAAGAAAACCGCTCCAGCTCATTGGTTGATTAAAACCCCGGACAGTAGCGTTACGAAGAACAGGAACCAACTTCTGTCATATACAACGGGACCGTAGCTGTGCACACAGGAAGAGGACTCAGTACCTGCAAAGAAGGCATAAAGCTGCTAGCCTAGTCTTTGGGATGCCTATTGGACAACGAGCAAACATTTGCAGACGTGCCGCTTGATACAGCGAAGGGAGACCAATCCAGAAATCGAAGAACAGACAAGCTGTTAAAACATCAATAGTTATTCACCACGGCAAACCTAATCCCAAACGGAGTTCAGATTCTCGAACAGACCAACACCAATCAACGTGACAACCTAGGACGCCCCATATACGAAATCCGATACTCAGTCACCAATTGCTACCAATACGATTCATACAGTTTCACCCAATACTGCGACGATACTGTTTGGACAATCACTCGAACTGCGAGTCCCATTGTCAACCACAGTAACACTTTCATCCTCTACCACACCAACCCAGACGCATTCTTCTACCTCGAAAACTTCGCCCTCAACAAAGTCCGCATAATCCACATCTGTGGAAGTGATCGTCGACTTCTAAGGATACACTACACCGTACCGCCATCGTGGCTGACATCCTATCCCTTCCAGCCCTTGACGATCCTATCTACTCTACCAGAGACCTCATCCGAAACCGATTCCTCGCATTTGCCGAAGAGTTTGACGACATCCTAAATCGAATCCAAACACTCTTGGACGAACGATATCGTGATTGGATTTCAGCTGTTGAATACGCACAATACACTCGAGATCAACAACAACCTTGGATATACAAATACGGACTCTTGTGGCATCATACACGCTTATTCATCCCTAGAGACACTTACCTACGTCGTTTCTTTATTGGTCACATACATTTCGATAACCACGGAGAAACATTACATCGAAGCGAAGCAGAAACCACACGTCTTGTAGCAAGACATTTCTGTTGGGCAAATCTCAGCGACGACGTCAACCACTACATCTTTCAGTGCACCTGTCAACACCATCAACCCACACCCAATAATACCGTTCATCACTACCTAGCACCGCCTATCGAAATACCTGAAGACCACGTTACTGCTCATACTCTCAACTCTTACTACGACGACTCAGACAGTTACGGATATCATTCCGGAACCGATTAGTCACCACGGCAGATAAAGGCAAAAACAAGTCTTCCTCGCGTCAGACTACTCAAACACCTGCTATACCATCATCATCAACTAAACCAAGTCGAATCCAAACTACGCAAACACCTGTTGTTCCTACAGCCTCAACCAGTCAAACATCCGAACCAACGTACACCAGCGTTGTTAAAGCACCACCACCACATCGAAACCTACACTTCAACAGAGAGACACAATTCTTTTACCTCACCTTCGAAGGAGAAGTAGGGAAACGACCTTGGTCCTACGACCCATCTATACGTAGGTGGACGCCTATTGCAGCAAAATCAGCAACAGCAGGACGAGCCTTCTTCATTGCCAATACACCTAACTGGGAAGACCTTGCCAGCCGATCTCTAGCAGGAGAATTTGATAATCGCGAACCACCCCCACCACCATTTCCTACAACCCTCACCTTCAACGAAGAAACTCAACTCTTTCACTTCCAAAATAGTGACGGAACTCTCTCAGAGACACCTTGGGTGTGGAACCCTATCAACGACGAGTGGACTACCGTACCCCCAGGTTGGGACCCAAGAGAAGCATACGAAATTTCAACACCCAACTGGAGGGAGTTAAAAAACGAATATTACCGCCGACACCCTGAACTTACCCGCCAACCAACACCACCCCCTCGTGAACCAATACCAAGCCGTGAACCCTCACCACTTCGCGAAACATCTACTGAATCACCTACCCCAGCCCCTCAGGATCCACCCAAAGACCTCTTTGAAGAACCGTTTAAACGACCAGTATCACAACAGTCTTCCATATCAGGAACCTCCCACTACTCTTTCGCAGAAAAAACTCCCACTCGACCAACAACCAATCCCAACCCACCTCCCATAAAACCAAAACCCTCTCTCACATACACTCGCCCTCACATCGAGCCACTATCACGAAATACAATGGCTGGTACACAAACTATTACAGTTACAGACGCCTCATTTTTCCGCCCCCCACCTGGAGAAGAAAGTATTAGTGCCTGGCATGGCTTCGGACAAGGAGGAAGAATGTGGGGACCAGCAAGAAATCGAGGACGAGATGATAGACCACCTGGAGGAAACCCACCAGGAGGAGGAGGAGGACCAGGAGGAGGAGGACCAGGAGGAGGAGGACCAGGAGGACCAGGAGGACCTGGAGGACCTGGAGGAGACGACAACGAACCTGAACCAAATAACGTCAATCAAGCCTTTATTCCGATGAAAATCAAACCCTTCACCGGAACTCAAAAGGATGTTGATCGATTCCTCATGCAATGCAACGTCTTCCTACAACTCAACGCACAACAATATGACACAGATCACCGATGTATCGCATTTATAATTTCCCACTGCTCAGAACCAGGATCCATACCATTTGCCACCCAATATGTCACATCGGGTCGACTCGAAACGGATACCTTTGAGGAGTTTATTCAGGAATTTGAACGAACCTTTGTATCATCGGAACTCACTGTCCAAGCTCAACTAGAATTGGATGACCTTCGTCAAACGGGATCTATCGAAGCGTACAATCTTGCGTTTAAACCACTAATACAACGCGCTCGAATTACTGGATACATTGCCCAACGTAACCAATATTGGAAAGGACTCAATAACAACCTCCTACAAAAGTTACTAGCTTGTCATCCACAACCCACTACAATGGACGGATGGTACTATCTTGCCACCAAACTGGACACTGGCTATAAGATTGGTCGCGCAATGGATAGACGCCCCAGATCGAACGAATACCAATCCACTCGACGACCTACACGCCAAGCCAACCGACAAATCCGCGCCATTACCAACAAAGCGTACATTGAAGAGGAACCCTCCGATAACTCTTTCAATGACATAGATCAGCTCGTTGATTCAGCAGTCAACCATTTATTCCTTGCGCGTTTATCAACGGATGAATACCAGCGACACATGAAAGACAACCTCTGTTTCAATTGTCACAAACCAGGACATCGTACCGCTAAATGTCCTCAGCCACACCCCAAACGCAACAACAGATCTCGATGGCCAAACTCACGCACACCTAAAGCCAAAGTCATCCGTCAGATCACAGCCACGGATGATCAAGATGAATACTCGGAACCCGAAAACGAAGATGACAACCAAGAACCGCTTTCAACCGAAGATCGCGCTGCCCAAATTCAACAACTTCTCATTGGTCTTGACGATGACACGGTCAATCAAGTCTTTGATAAAGTTGAGGAAGCAAATTTTTAAACGACGAAGAGCTTCCGCAGCCATCTCTCTTGTTGAATATTCGGCTGCTCATCAACTCTATTAACGACAATCATGCCTTACGAATTCCGATTACCTTCAGCTATAACAATAGAATCCACAAAGCGACTGCACTTCTAGACACCGGAGCCGAAGGACTATTCATCGACCGAAAACTCGTAGAAAAACTCCACCTAAAAACAATCAAATTACGACATCCACTGCGACCCAAGAACGTTGATGGAACACTCAACAATGCCGGACGTATCACCGCTTATACACCTCTTCAAGTCAAACTTGGAAATCAACAATATGCTATGCGATTCTATGTTACCACTCTTGGAAAAGAAGAATTTATTCTTGGCCTACCATGGTTCAAGAAATATAGCCAAAAATCGACTGGGATACAGGATCCATACAACTCAATCGCGTCAACATCTCGACTCAGCTTGCACAACAAGCTCGAAAAGGATTTGAAGCTGTTAAGCCACTTCTAGATCTTGTACCTCGCCAATATCACCAATTCCTTTCCCTATTCGACGAAGAAAAAGCACACCGTTTTCCACCAAAACGACCATATGACCATGCTATTGATCTCAAACCAGACTTCATTCCCAAACGACATTCTCCATATCCACTATCTCTTCCACAACGCGCCGCTCTCGACACCTTCGTCAACGAAAACCTTAACAATGGATATATACGACCTTCCAAGTCACCTATGGCATCACCCCTTTTCTTTGTTGACAAGAAAGACGGAACTCTACGACCCGTACAAGACTACCGTTACCTTAACAATGGTACAATCAAATACGAATCAAAGAAGGCGACCAATGGAAAGCTGCGTTTACCACTCAACGAGGACTTTTCGAACCAACAGTTATGTTTTTCGGCTTATGCAATTCTCCAGCAACTTTCCAACACTTTATGAACGACATTCTTGGAGAAGAAATCTTACTGAACCATCTCTTGGTTTATATGGACGACATACTCATTCATGCCCCAACCTTATCAGAACTTATCCACCGCGCCAAACGCGCCTTCACAATCCTTCAACGAAATGACTTATACTTCAAACCCACCAAATGTTTCTTCCATACACAGAAACTTACTTATCTAGGACTCATCATTACGCCTAATCACATCCAAACAGATCCTACCAAGATCGAAGGCATCACCAAATGGCCAGTACCCACCAACGTCAAAGATGTTCGCTCATTTACTGGTTTCACCAACTTTTATCGCCGATTTATCCCACACTACGCCGAGATTACCAAAGCACTGGACAACCTCAAACGAAAAGACCAACCATTCGTTTGGACTGAGGTTGAACAGAAGGCATTTGACGCACTCAAAGCTGCATTTTCTCAACATCCGCTACTTCTAATGCCGAATCCCCACAAACCTTTCTTCTTAGAAACCGATGCTTCCAAAGTCGCTACTGGAGCTGTCCTTTGCCAACATGACGACAACAGTGTTCTTAAACCCATTGGATACATTTCGCGGTCACTCAACTCCGCCGAACGTAATTACGAAATTTACGACCGAGAACTACTTGCCATCATTCGCGCCCTTAATACTTGGAAACATTATCTCCTTGGATCACCACATCAAGTCACCTTGTGGTGTGACCATCGCAATCTAACCTATTGGAGAGAAGCCCAACGACTTTCACCCCGTCAAGCTCGATGGCATTTGTTGTTATCACAATTCGACCTTCACATTACACATGTTCCCGGCAAACAGATGATACAATCTGACCTTCTATCACGCCGGGCGGACCATGTTAAACAGGGGGAGAATCTAAACGAAGTTTCTATAATGCTGCCGAACGACCTCTTCATTTCCGCATTACAAGACCACAATGATTCGGAAGACGAAGAAGAAAGCATTAACTACGAGTCTGACGACGACCTTCCAGACACTGATAACCTGACGAAATCCATCAAAGAATCAATGACGAAAGACGAATACCTCACCAATACCATTTCTCAACTAAAGAAGAAGCTACCACCCGCTCGAACCGCACTCAAAGACTGGTTTTTCGACGACACTGGCATTTTATACTTCAAGAACCGCATCTATATCCCGGATAATCTCGAATTAAAACGCACAATCTTACGACTTCACCATGATATCCCAGTACGCGCTCACCCTGGTATATTCAACACTCTGGAACAAGTCCGAAGAACGTATTATTGGCCCCGAATGCAGAAATTTATATCAGATTACGTCCATGGATGTGCACTATGCCAACAAATGAAAGTCAATCACCACCCAACCGCACCACCACTAATGCCTATCGCCGCCGATAAGAACTCTTTTCCATTCTCTCACGTCAATATGGACTTCATCACCGACCTTCCAATGTCCCATGGATACGACACCCTTCTATTGGTCATTGATCACGATTGTTCCAAAGCTATTGTTCTCATCCCTTGCGAAAAGACAATAGACGCCATCGAAACAGCGCAACTATACTTTGCTAATGTCTACCGACGATTTGGACTTCCCATCCGCATCATCTCCGACAGAGGACCTCAATTTGCCTCTAAAGCATTTCAAGAACTATGCAAAATCGTAGGAATCAAATCATCAATGTCAACCGCTTATCACCCGCAAACAGATGGACAAGCAGAACGAACCAATCAAGAGATCGAAGTCTATCTTCGAATCTATTGCACCGGAGAACCCGAAAATTGGTCTCAACATATTCCCAACATTGAATTCGCCCATAACAACCGCGCTCACACGGTCACCAAAAGAACCCCTTTCTCACTTCTCATGGGATATGAACCAATTGCACTACCCATGAAGTACCCAAAGTCGAACGTTCCATCAGTATCACAACGACTTGCCAATCTCACGGTCTACCGATCAGAAGCCCTGGCCGCCCATTCAGTTGCTGCCATGGTTATGAAAGAATGTACCTTCCGGAACTTCAAACCATTCAATAAAGGCGACAAAGTCTGGCTAGACTCCAAAAACCTCCGAATCCCTGGCCTATCACAGAAGTTCAAGGAGAAACGTGACGGACCATTCCGGATCAAGAAAGTCTTATCGCCACTAGTTTATGAACTAGATCTCTCACGGACTAAATGGAAGATACACCCGGTATTCCACGCTGCGCTTCTCGTGAGATACACCGAGACCGAAGCATATGGACCGCCCCACAGTAATCCCCCACCTGACCTGATCGAAGGACAAGAACAATACGAAGTCGAAGCCATCCGTGCCCACCGTGGAAACGGCACTAGACGAAGATACCTTATAAAATGGAAAGGTTACCCCACTTCTGGAAACTCATGGGAACCTGAGTCCAATCTCCGAAACGCACAGACCATTCTCAAAGCCTATAAGAAGCTCCACCAACTTGCCTGAATGCCCGCATCCCACAAACTTGTTCGCTTCTCTTATCCCCACTCCTCTAACATCGTCAACAACGCCACTCTCTCTGCATCATACCAACAACCCATTACTCCTGAACCCACAACCCTCGTACTACCGCCTACCTCGATTCCAACGCGCCCTGGTTACCTAGACGCCGTCCGACCCTCATTCATAAAAACAAAAACAGAAAAACATTTTATACCTGACTGGCAGAAAGTATACTCCAACCGTCTGCACGTCCCCACCCTCTCTACATTCCTCATTCATTGCTTCTACTTCGACCCTGATCACGCACAACAACTCGTCAACTACTTCAACATCTCTGCCCGCGTCCAACCACCTCTCACTCTGACCCGACCAATTGTCCGACATCGCCGCAAACACATCAGTCACTTCAAACCTCAACGCTCTGATCCTTACTGTACCTGCAGTTGTTGCCACTACAACTGTCCAACTCACTCTCTTTAGACAATGCCCCCGTCCCGCACTCAACGACCTTCGCCTCGCATCAATCCCACCCTTCGAACACCTATACCAACCTTTCGACCGACAGACATCAACATCGACCATCTCACCCAGGCAGAATCAAGAAGGGTCCTTAACCTCTTCACCAATCGAACTATTCACCAACGTCTCAATACCTCGACGTCCGATGCTACCCCTCTACTCACCATTTGGACTCAATTCTACGACATCGCCACCCGCGGTCAAGAGGTCATGGAAACCAACATCTTTATTGTGGAAGGAGCCCTTCGACTACTCCGATCCTCTCAAACTTCATTTGAAGACGCCCGTTGCTACGCCCTGGACCAATTCCTCACTCACGCACCACCCGCAATCACCGCACCACCAGTCATCGATCTCACTACAGAAGATGAAGTCGTGGATCTCACAAACGATCTCATCAATTCGGTCGGCATTCAAGTCCCTGAACGCCCAGGCCTCGCCGATCGCTTATCGGATCCTATGGAGCTCAAGTCACCAAGCCCTGCATACGAAGTCCACACCGCACCACCATCACCAGTCACCAGTCCAAAACCGGACAACAATCCCTTCTCAACCATGGCTCTCGATTCTTCGACCACTTGCTCGACGCACACCCCCGTTGAACACCAATACGATCTGGCCGCCTCCACCTGCGAATCGTATACATGTCCATATTGTCATAAGCGAGCACCTGGACACATCGCCTCAGAATGCAACGATCATCGATGCGTCTCATGCGGACAACAAGAAGGGCATGACGATGAATGCGCTACCTTCCGAGTCCTTCAACAACGTGTTCAGAGACGTATAAAGGAACGCAACTCCTCTCAAAGTGACTAAAGCACCTGTTGCTCACCACCGAATACCCTATTGGCGTTAACTTCGCCTATATGGCACGTTTTTCTTACTTTCTTTATTGGACTTAACTTGTCCCTATAACGGCCATTTTCTCCTTATCTATTAACTGATTTCCACTACGTTTCAATTTAAGAACGGGGTAATGTTACAAATTCTAACTATGTCAGCGGCCCCCTTTGTTCCGACAGACTCCCGCGACTCCGCACCCTTTGCCCTATCTGTTTCTATTCTTGTCTTTGCTCAGTCATCCTTGTTTCTTATCGTCCAATCCCGGAGCCCCACATGTAACCCTTTGCCCTAACCCTCTGCCCCGCTCCCACACTATTATTAGTAGCCTATTGTCTACGGACCTATTGTTCTCTGCTTATTGTTCATCAGATGTATCTCCGCTCTGCAGCTATAGTATATAAACCCCTGTACTTAGCATGATCGAACCCTAAGTTCGATCTCCTTTGTCAAACCCCCCGTCTCTAGTCACACTATACATCTGCTTTGTCTCTACTCCACATCGTAGGCCTTTGTCCATACTTAAAGACTCTAAGTGTTGAGCCCTAGCTCCGCTAATAGTCTTAGCAACCAACGTTGCGAAACCCAACTATACGAGACCGTAAGTTGAGACGTAACAAAGTGAGTTCGTCCGGTCGAGGTGTGTTGACCATGTACATCGGTGAAGGTTGGTGGAGAGGGACGTCCGGGAGAACCATGTTGGGCAGTTCAAGGTTGGCGAGATCATGAACTGGGTTGTTGATCGCCTGAAGTTCTTCCTCTGTAGGGAGTCGGAGCTGCTGATGGGGACTAAGCATGGGCGGGGCTGACTCGAATTCGCGGAGTCGATCAAGATCGAAGATCGGAATGTGCGGTTGTTCGTAGTAAGCTTCGGGCTGTATCAGAGGGGGTAGCTCGAGAGCGGAAGGGGGCGTCATGGGCTTGGGTTCCGGGTGGTCTGGGAGTCGTACGTGTCCGTTCTCTTCTTTCACAGAGAGTAGACGTTCAAGCTCGAACTCGTTGAACTGATTCTCGAGTTGAGTAATGAGAACTTGATTCATACAACGCACCAATTCCTGAAGTTCAAAGGAATCAATCTTCACTTGCTTTCGTCGATTATCCTCCAAGGTATCCAACATCTGCGTCAAGTAACCGTACATCTGTTGTGTAGTGTAGGCTATATGTGGAAGAGGTTGTATGTCGGGACTGCTTGTGAGCTTCTCAAGCATGCCATTGTGGAGGAGGACCGTTGCGCTTTGTCGTCGTGTCTGAGAGGTAGGCTGGAAGGTGAGTCCGGGTAAGATGGTTTCACAGTTCGGAGGGTGAATGATTCCATCTCTATACCGGTCACGAGTCGGAAAGAGCAAGTGTTCTCGAGGGACAGGATGAACACGTCCTGAGAGACCGTACTTGGCATGGCGGACGGCGGGCATGGTTAGTGGCGGTGGACTGGGCAAGATCTGCAGCAGTGACAGATGCAGAAAGGGTCTTCGTCGTAAGGAGCGAAGTGTTGGTGAGGTTGTCCTGCGTGTCTGATGCGTCGGGCAATCCAGGGGACGTAGGGGAGGTCGAGGAGTTCGTGGAGGAGGTTGAAGATAGGAGCAGCGTGCTCAGGGTTGAAGTAGGTGTGGCGAAGTACAAGGGTGGTGAGTTCTGGATGTGGGGATAAGGCTTTGAGTCGGCGAAGGTTAACGTAGTCGGTGTGCTGGGGGTCAAACAGATAGTGGCGGACGAGGTCAAGGGGAGCAATGGGTTGTTGAAGTGGTGTTGGCGAAGATGGGGGAGTGGGGTACAGGTTGTCCGGATTCGAGGGAGTCAGTGACGGGTGCCAAAATGCAAGTGTTTCGGGGGTGTTGTCTCCCCAACCAGCTATCCAATTACCGTCTTGGACAGGTTCTGGTTGCGGTTCAGTGACGGCGAGATGCTCAGCGGCGTCAAAGAGAGGGGGTTCGAAGGTGGGAAGGGCAGTGGCGAAGTTGTATGGCATGGCGAGAGGGAGGGGCGTTTTCTTTATCAGAATCGTTGTTGTCGATGAGAGTGGTGGCTGTTGATTCAGGAATAGATTCGGTGGAGGAGTTCGGACTATATGCGGGAGAGTAAGGTTCTAAGGGTGGAGGCGGTGTGGAATCTTCGGAGCGAGATATTCCGTTGGGTTGAATAGGAGGAGGCCTTCGATGAATGAATCGGAAACCGTTCGGAATGTTGACAAGGTTTCGGAATTCATTTGTCCGTACCATTTGAATCAGAACATAGAGTCCTATGGTAAGACGTGCCTGGTGGAGTGGAGTGGCGTGGAGGAGGAGGGTTGCAATGTAATTGATCAGGTGGTGAAGCGGCGAAGTGTTGGGTTCTTCTTGCTGATGAATGAAATTGAATAGATGAAAAACGAGTGTGGGTTGGTTGTTGGCCGGAGTTTCCAAAGCGAGTCGGCGTAGATCCACTAGAATCTGTTCTACACTTATTTCCGTGGGAGGGGTAGTGTCAGGTGGTGGCATTTGGGGTGATGGAATCGGAGTAGGGCGGCGGAGGTTGGTATGCAGGGGTGGAGGAGATAAGGAATTGGTTGTGTCTGCCATATGTGATAGTGAGTTCTGGAGTTTCTGGTCGGAGTCTGCCTACAAATCTTATCCGTTTGCTGAACGTTCGATAAGGTCCTGGTCCTTGATCAATACGTCTGAAAGCTTCGTCCAAAAGTTGCCTAGCAAGTTCCTTAAACTGCGGGTGAATGTCCAGTGTAAGGATAAATGCGCAAGCGTTAGCTAGATCTGCAGGTCTGATCATGCTGATTTTCGGAGGTTGTTTCTTGCATGTTGAAATAGTTCTGAAGGGTGTGAGAGTCGGAGAGTAGGGTCGGATGATTCCTATGTTCGGGGTTCCTTTCGGGTGGCGTTGTCAAAAATCGGTGGTTCTTTCGGGTGGCGTTTGCTTTGTTCCAGATTCGGAGGGAAGTTCGGATGATAGGTCGGTCATCTGAGCTTGTGTAGCTTCTTGTATTCCGAAAGTAGTTCCTGTGAGTTCTTGAGTGCATCTTCGGGTTCCCATGAGTTCTGTGACGTCGGATATCCTAGCCATTTGACGAGGTATTTCCGTCTCTTGCCGGTTCCTTGATGTTTCAATATCGCTTCGACTTCGTATTCTTCTTCTCCTTCGATTAAGTCGGGAGGTGGTTGAGAGTATGATGGTCCATGCTCTTCTGTCTCGGTGTTCGGAGTTAAGAGAGAGGCGTGGAATACTGGATGTATCTTCCAATGTGCCGGAAGATCGAGTTGATACACATTGTCTCGGAGTTTCTTTGTTATCTTGAAGGGTCCTTCTCGTTTAGATTGGAATTTCGAAGGGAGTCCGGTGCGTCGGAGATTGCGGGCTTCTAACCATACACTTTGTCCTTCTTTCAGGGGCTGAAAGTGTGATTCTTGGGTCTCACGTTGGTATTCCTGTGCGAGAGTTAGAGCTGCTTCGGCTTCGGATCGGAGTTCCAATAGCTTGATCAAACGTGATTGGAGTGTGGGGATGTTGCTATCAATCTCGGACTTTTCCGTTGGGAATGACGTAGGATCGTATCCCATAAGTAATCGGAAAGGTGTCTGATCGGTGGTGGAGTGTTTGCGATTGTTGTGAGTGAATTCCATCATCGGAATGTATCGGCTCCAGTGGTGAGGGTGGGTTGCTGCATAAATTCGGAAATATGCTTCGATTTCTTGATTCGTGCGTTCTGCTTGTCCATCGGTTTGTGGGTGATATGCTGTAGACATTGCCTGCTTGATGTGCAGTAAGCGGCATAGCTGTCTGAATAGTATCGATGCAAACTGTGGTCCACGGTCTGAGATTATTTTCCTGGGTAATCCAAACCGTTTATACACATTGTCAATGTATAACTGTGCGGTGTCGAGTGCAGTTATTGTTTTGTTGCATGGGGTTAGCACTATTGCTTTGGTGCAATCGTGATCCACAATAACACAAATGCTGTCATAGCCATTCGATTCCGGTAGATCGGTGAAGAAATCGATGTTGACAGTGGCGAAAGGGTATGTGTCTTTGTCTGCGATGATTGGGCTAAGCGGAGGTACGAGTGGATGGTGGTTTATCTTCATTTGTTGACAGATTGCGCATCCTTGAATATATTTCGAGATGAATTGCTGCATGCGAGGCCAGTAGTAGGTTCGGCGAATTTGTTCCATAGTGTTCGCTATTCCTGGGTGGTTTCGCGTAGGGAGGTCATGATGAAGTCGTAAGATGTTTCGCATGATTTCCTTGTTCTTTGGAACATAGATCTTGTTCCTAAAGTGTACAAGGTCGTCCTTGATTGTGAAATCGGTCATCTTTGGTTTCGTAAGGGGTAGTTCTTTTTGGAGGAAAGTCATTGCTTCCTGAATGTCTCCTGTCTCTTGTCGTATTTGGGAGTGAAGTTCGTCAACGTCAATGATGTTTCGGTCATCATCGTCCTGTTCTTCGATTCGGGCGTCAAGTATTTCCATTTCTTGGATGAAAACTTCCTTGGGTAGAAGTGTAACTTCGTTGTTAAGTTCTCCTTCCGTTTTAAATTGATCGGCTCTCCGGGAAAGAGCGTCGGATTGAATCATATGTTTTCCGGGGATCGCTTGGATCTGAAGGGGGTATCTTGAGAGTTCGTTCTGCCATCGGGCTTGTCGAGGGGTTAATCGTTGCGGTTGTCGCCAATATGTCAGGTTTTTATGATCACAATGGACTGTGATTATATGCGGGCTGCCTAGTAGATAGTGTCGCCAAGTTTGCAATGCTCGGATGATTGCAAATAATTCCCTGTCGTATATTTGCCAGTTCCGTTGCGTCTGGTTAAGTGCTTGGGAGATATATCCAATTGGTCGGAGTTGATTATCCTTGTCGAGTTGTCGTAGAACTGCTCCGGTTGCTACGGCTGATGCGTCAGTTTCAAGATAGAAGGGTTTGCTGGGATCGGGCTGCATTAGAAGGGGTTGTTTCGAAAACAAGTCCTTGAGTGCTTGAAATGCTGCTTGTTGACGTTCGGTCCAAACAAAGGGTATGTTTTTGCGTTTTAGTTGATCGAGTGGTCGGCATATGGTGGCATAATTTGGGATGAATCGCCTGTAGAAGTTCGTAAATCCTGTGAATGATCATATGTCTCATAGATTTTTCGGAGTAGGCCAGTCAACAATTCCTTGTATCTTTGTTGGGTCGGTCTTGATCTGTGATTCCGAAATAATGTAGCCAAGGAATGGGACTTCTAGTTGATGAAATCAGCATTTGGCGGGTTTGAGATATAGCTTGTGTTCCTTGAGAACTTCGAAAACTTCGAGGGTATTCGAGATAAGTTGTTCGAGAGTGGCTGCATGTATCATAATGTCGTCCATGTAGACAATACACTTGTTGGCGTTGATTTGTTTTGCAAGTATGTCGTTCATAAAACGTTGAAAGGTGGCGGGTGAGTTGCATAATCCAAAGAACATTACTGTTGGTTGGTAATATCCTTCTTCGCATCGGAATGCGGCTTTCCATTGGTCTTCTTCCTTGATTCGGATGTTGTGGTATCCTTGCCGGATGTCGAGAGTAGTAAAGTATTTGGATCCATGTAGTTGATTCAGGAGTGTTTGCGTATTCGGTATCGGAAATCCATCGCGGATTGTATGTTCGTTGAGATATCGATAGTCCTGGATCGGTCGGAGGGTTCCATCCTTCTTGCTGACGAAAAACAGTGGTGATGCCATAGGTGAATCGGAAGGTTTAATGAAGCCTTTGCTGAGAAGGTCATTGATGAGTTCGCGTAGTATTGGTCTTTGGTGGTAAGGAGTGTTGTAGGTTGGAAATATTTTTGGTACGAAAGAGGGTTTCGTTTTGATTTGATGATCATAGGGTCGCACTGGCGGATATGTTTGGATTTCTTTTTCAGAGAAGATGTCGGCATAGGGCATATATTCCTTTGGGATGTTGAGCTTTTCTGGCGGAGGTAGTTTCCGTTTCTTTTCTTGTTCCATACGAGTTGAGATTGTGATTTTGTTTATGGTGATCGCATCGTTTCCCCAGTCTATGCGTGGTTTCGCTTGTTTGAACCATGGTAGACCTAGTATGATGTCGTCCTTTGGGATATGTGTGAGGTAGAACATAGTCGAGAGTGCATGGGGGTGCATAATGTTGAGTCGAGTTCGTTTGGTAACACTTCCTTGAGTATTCAGTGTTCCATCGGCGTTACTGACGAGTATGGGTTTCGTAATTTTCTGCGTGTTTATTCCAAGTTTTGATGCGAGTTTCGAGTTGATGAAATTGAGTTGTGCTCCAGTGTCAAGTAGAGCAGTAAGAGTGTGAGGGTGTCCGTTTACGAGTATCTTGAGTGGTATGCGAAATGAGCGAGAGTTTCCGTCGATAGTGATGGTGTTGAGTTGAATCGGATTAACCAACTCGGGTCTGATCAAAAATTTCCATCATCATCGTCCATGTCTTCGTTATCATCGTTCGGATCGGGCATTTCGTCTAGCATGTCGAATAATGCTTCCTGTTCTTGTCCATTAAGTCCTGTCATCATTTCGTGGATTTGAATTGTGCGTTCTGCAATTAAATCGTCCGGGTCTTCGGGTTCGTTGTCAAGATCCATAGAGTTGATGTTACGCTTCTTGAAGCGTCCGTTATTCCGTCGGAAGTTGTTCTGAAATTTTCGGAAGGGCTTCCGGAATTTGTCAGGTCGTGCTGGTCGAGTAGGACATTTGTTTGCGAAGTGTCCTGCTTTTCCGCAAAAGAAACAAAGTCCGTCTTTCTGTGCCTTTCGCTTTTCTTCATCGCTAAGCTTCTTGAAGTACATTGCGTACAACTTGAAAGATTCTTCCAAAGTTTCCGGTTCTTCTGGCTCTGGTTCGGAGTCAGAGTCTATGTCCATTTCGTTAAGTCGGCGTCTGTGAAGTCGGTTGGATCGTGGCTTGTATGAAGTTCGTTCGAAGGGTTTTCCGTATCGGTCACGGAGTCGATTCGAGGGTCTGAACTCTTGATAAACTTCTTCCAATGATTTGCCAATTTTCCTAGCTGCTTCGTAGTATGGGTCCATAGTCTGTGCACCGTCGGCGGGTACTGGAATATCCTTCTGGAGTAAAGCTGCTTTGGTTTGTCGAAGTAGTCCATTCTTGAATATGGCGTATAGGACTGTAAATTCATTGATGTTCGCTTCTCTTGCCAAGCGTTGGAATTTATGGATGTAATCGTCAACTTTCTCGTTTGGTTGCTGCTTGATATTCTGGAGTTCCTTGAATGCGTCGGAAACACTGTCTGTAGAGATGAACTGTTGTCTGAATCGGGTCTTGAATGCATTCCATGTAAGGTTCCATGCATCGAGTGCTTGTTGCTCGTTGGTGATGGCAACTGCAAGATCGAGTGCGGTTCCATCGGTCATGTATGAGATAGCAAATCGAACTTTGCGTTGGTCAGTCTCGTAGTCTCCATCGTTCAGGGCCAAGTAGTTTTCGATTACGGATAGCCATCTTCTAGCTTCGCGTCGGTTACCTGTAAAGTTAAAAGGTTTATTTGCTCCGGTACCTCGGGGTACGTGATCGGCTTGATCGGTCATTGCAACTTCGGCTGGAGATCCGGGGTCTGAAGGAGATGGTGGCGGTGGAGGGTTCTGTGGCGGTTCGTTAGCGAGATCGGGTTCTTCTTCTTCGTCTGCTACTGGTGGCGGTGTAGGAGAGTTTCGGGAAGATTCGTTAGCGTTAGCCGATGTAGATCCTTCGCTTGTGTCTTCTTCTTCGCTTGATTCCTTTGGAGTATGGATCTGGTTTTGAGTAAGGTCGGTCTGTACTTCCTGGGTAGCGTAGGTCTTCGGATATTCGGATGTAGGTGGTGCAGTAAATGAGGGGTACCAGGTAGATCCTTGCTCGAATTGAGTGTCGATGTGTAGTCCGTGTAATTTGTCTGTGAAGTCGGTTTCTTTCCTTTTTCCTTTACTGGTGTCGGGTTTTTCGTCCTCGGGTTTTATAGATGATAATGTGATAGATGGTACTGCGGATATTGGTGTCTTTTCTTCGGGTTTTGGTGGTATTGGCTTTTCTTCTGTTTTCGGTGGGTCAGGAACAAGTGATGTCGATGGAATGGGTGTTGTAACGATTGATGGTTCAGTTGTGACAACTGATGTGTGTGTGCGCTGTGAAGGAGTGGGTGATGGTAATCGAGTGAGGGGTACTCTTGGTGAATTAAGTCGGCTGCTATGTCTTGTTGGATTGAGTCCTCGATTGATGGATATTAATTCTTGTTCGGTGGGTTCAATGGCTTGATACCAGGCGTTCAAGCTATGATAGGCTTGCGGTATTTCAGATCTACTTGTAAGAGTTCTCCACTCGTTTCTTTGGGTTGAATAGTAGAGATAACTTCGTTCTTGGTTTTCTCGGACTCTAAACCAAATTCGTTGTTCGGTGTCAAAGAATGCGTTGGCGGGTCTTTGAATTCCTGGGGGAAGGGGTTGTACTGCGGGAGGTTTCGTTGTGGGTTTCGGAGGTACTTTGGGTGCCAGTTTAACGTCTTTACTGAACTCAATCAGTGAGCGGTGTCGGGTTCGTGAGGAGGGGGTGTAAGGGTCCTGCTCGGAGCTGGAGTTTGGAGAATCTGACAGATGCAGTTCTGTACAACGTTTGCGACGTCGTTCCGTTGTCCGGGCCAATAGAAAAGATGGAGAATGTTAATGAGTGTTTCTTCCTCGGAGTAATGTTCGAGTTGATTTGCCAAGTTTTCGTGAACAATCTTGATGAGCAGGGGGCAAAGGTAGCCAATGGGTATGTATGGTTTGCCTTCGTGCCAAAAGATGTTGTACCGAAGTTTCCAATTAACGGGTTGATAGTTGTCAGGCTGGGATCCTGCATGCCTTCGGGATGTCTTGTCAACGAGAACCGGGATCATGCCAACTCGGGGCATGATGTCCTGCAAGGTCGAATACTCGGGGATGCCTTCGGGATCGGGATACAAGCGCGGGAAGTGCTCGGGAACGGGGAACGGGTTTCGGGAACAAGATACTTTAGACTGGCTACGCCAGGGACAAACGGGGACAGGCTTTAAACTGGCAGCGCCAGGACACGAGTGACGGCGAGTGGGCTTCGGGGTGGTCCCGTACGAAGGCTCGGGGGTCAGGGATGCTTCTCGGAAGCAGACAAACAAGAGACAAGCTAGAACAAGAGACAAGACAAAGACAGAGGTGGATCTCGACAGCCTGGCCTGCAACTAGGCCCAAGGACTTGTGATATTCGAGTCCAGGGTACTAAGTACATATGCTATGGACTTATATACAAGAAGGGGGAAAAGGAAAGGGAATCCCGGACCGCGCGATAGCGTGGGAAAATCGGGGAAATGGGCAATGCGGCAAGCAATGAGGCTTCCACATGTAAGGCTAAGAGAGAAAGAGGAAAGGGATAACAAAGGAGTGTCTGGACATGTGTAATGTATTGGAAAATCGGAGTAATGAGGGGGAAATGAGGGGAACATGTGGGGAACATGAGAGAGAGGTGAGGATGAAGGGGGGAGGGCCTTCGGGAAAGGGAGAAGGTCCTTCGGGGAAAGGGAAATGGACTTCGGGGAAATCCCCGGGATAAGTCCCAAAAGAGAAGGATGTGTCACGATGTGACATGGAAGGTCCCGGGATGGGTCCCAAAGGGGAAGTGGGCTATGTCACGTCGTGACAGTTGCCCCTCCTTAAAAGGCCGAGCCCCGTCGAGGCCAGGATCCCGTCCGCGGACACGCAAAGTTGTTGAAAATGAGAGAACAACACAATAAAATGTTGTCCCCCATGTCTTGAGGGCCGGAATGTTCTTCGGCCTGGTGAGGGTGTGATGAGGAAGGAGATGTTGGGATGTTCTTCGACATCGTGAGGAAAAAGGGAGTGACACGACACAGTGGTGTGCTGGGTCGGTCGTCTTCGAGAAAGGCGAGCACGTGACTTGTTGCGCTCGCCGACAGACAGCTTGCATACGCGCGCGCGCAAGGCAAGGAGCTTGAGTTCTTGAGACCAATTGAATGGTCATGAGGCCCGGGGTTGAGGCCGTGCAGCGGAAGGTTGCTGCTGAAAGATTGCCTGCGACACGCGCAAGGCAAGGAATTTGAAACCAGGCCCGGGGTTGAGGCCATGGTAGTGACAGAGATGGCGGAAAGTCGTCGCCGAAAGATAGCCTGCGGCACGCGCGAGGCAAGAGGTTTGGAAATGGCCCGGGGTTGAGGCCATGATATCGATTGCGGCGAGGTTTTGCCCGCAAAAGATAGCCTGCGGTGTTCGCGAGGCAAGGAACTTGAGTTTTGGCCCGGGGTTGAGGCCATGATATCGATTGCAGTGTAAGGACACTGCGAGAAATTGCCTGCGGCACGCGCAAGGCAAGGAACTTGAGTTTTGGCCCGGGGTTGAGGCCATGATATCGATTGCAGCTAGTGAAAGCTGCATCGACGTCTTGAGGGTTATGATTGACCCAGATATTGCTGTCCTGTATGGACACACAATAGTACCATGCGAAGGGACTTTTCTTGAACCACACGAGAGTGGTAAGCGCTGAGTTGAGACCACATGAGGGTCTACGTGTCCCGTGGGGTTCCGGGGTTTGTAATTGTTGAAAAAAAGAAATAATGGAGGAAGTCGTAAATCCTCAAGGAAGAATTGATTGTCGCATCGTTGCGAACAAAGTCGGCGGGGTGTGTAAATGAGATTAAACGGGGTGTTGGAGAATTGGGAGTGAAATAAAGGAGGAAGTCGTAAATGTCGGGGATGTCGCATCGTTGCGAACAAAGTCGGCGGGGTGTACGAGTGGGATGAAATGGCATGTTGAAAAAAAAAAAATTCAAGTGAAATTATGGAGGAAGGCGAAAATGGGGAAAGGAAGAGACGAAATCGATAGAAGCTAGGTGGTTGGATGGGGAACACACAGCAAAAACGTACATAGAAACCATAGGGAAGCACCCTCCAGCCTCATTCCTCCAGATGCACCCAAGCTCCCGTTGGCAAACGTTAACGAACGTAGTCGGTTGTCGCTTGAAGGTCTTGTTACTGAATGAGCCAAGTTTCCACGACAGGAACCAGTCAATTGTTGCTGTCGGGTAAAGTAGCTGGCGGCGACGAGCGACAAATACAGAACGACCTCGGAAGTCAAAGGCAGTCGCAAACGAGTACGTGCTCGGGTTTGCCGGGATGCTACTCGTGAAGAGCGAGCACGAGCTGGAAGCGGCGAGGGAGGACGTGTGGAGAAGCAGCACACTCAGCGGCGCCGTGCAGGATCCAACGCGTATTGAGGCTTGCGTATGGTTAGGGGGAGAGGTTAGCGACGCCGTGCAGGATCCAACGCGTGTTGAGGCTCGAGTGGGCGACCGGGAAGGTGATGCTAGGCGCAAACTGACGGACGACCATCGCTGGAGAAGCGCGAGACGAAGAAGCTTGAGGAGTGGTGGAAAGGAATGCATGCGCACGAGAAGATGAATGTGGCACGCAAACTCAGGGTTGAGCCGTGGACGATGATTCCGCAAGCGTTACCCAGTGGCGTGCGCTTAGCGACGACGTCTGCTTGTCAAGAACCCAGACCATCGTGTCACAAGGCATGATACCTCTGCCACAGAAACTGGGATCAGGTCGAAAAGAAGACACAGTCGTCCCGGCCGCTGGAAAACTGCACCAATTTGGGCCCCAGAAGGCGCGTACCTCAGCATGTGCTTCCTCGGGGACAGGAGCGATGGATACGAAGAGAGAAAATCCGGTCGTCTTCTTGACTTCTTCCTGGTCAGGGGGCTACGAATATTGCTGAGGAAGTCCTTGCCTGAACCAACAGACCGATCGCAGACAGAGAGCGAGCTTCGGCAGCAGGATGGAGTCGTTCAGTGGAACTGTCGCAAACTCTTGGGGCTGACAGTTCACGGACGACGATAAAGGACCTCATTGACTCTGAGGCCAACAGCGAGGCACTCCTCCCGCGGAGTTAGAAAGAGCTTGCTGAGGCGCAAGGATGGGCGAGAAACAAGCTGGATATTCTTTCCCGGGTCTCCAGCGAAGGCGAGCGAGGAACTCATACTCAGCTGGGTCAGCGCTCGTTCGGTGGGATTGTCGCGAACTCTCGGGGCTGACGGTTGCGACGACCAAGGACCAGCAACAGCAACAGCAACAACAGCAACAACAGCAAACCCCACCCAGTACCAAACAAATCCATTCAGCCTCAGCAACCACCTTCCAACCTCGGCAGCAACAGCCAGTTGTGTAGCTGGTCCATCGGAGAAGTTCGCGTGGTCTGTCCACCGCAGCCATGACACGTAGCCCTCGTTGGCGTCGCTCGCAGACTCGGGGCATCGCTTCAAGATGCGCAAGAACGCGGAACAGAACAACTTGATCGTCGTATACATCTTGCGTGTGCTGTCCGGCGTATGACGAAGGTGCGACGAAGCTCATGACGAAGTATGAGGGTGCGGGTGGAGAGCGGGGGTTGCCGTGGCACGCGGAGAGGAAGAGGTCGAGCTGGAACGGGGGTGTCGGGATGGCGAGGAGGGAGCTGCTGCAGGGTCGAGTGCGGCAGCATCAAGAACACTCATCATCGAGAGCGAACAGCGTGTTGTGCGCCTACTGAGGAAGAGGTGAGTGTTTCGATGGTCGGTTTTCAGATCACCTGTCTGCGGCGCGTGGCGGATACAGGCGGAGGGGAATAGTAGCGTACAACAATTTGTCGGTAGCTGTACGTGTCAGTATAGAACAGCGTGTTGTATGCCTCCCTGCAAAATCAACGTGGCAAGGTGAGCGCGCCGGCTTGTTTGCTCCAATCGTCCGCGGCAAGGAAGTGGGCTCGCTGAGAAGCAGCGACGCAGACACTCTGAAGGCAATACATGGCCGAGCGACAAGGTGGTTAAGTTGAACAAGTCGTTGGCGGCGCTGTGGTGGCAGATTGTTTGCTCCAATCGTCTCCGAAGGCTGGCGAGAGCTTGAGAGACTCAGTGAAGTCGACCTTCGTCTTCTGGTATTGTGCTCGATTGAAGGGAAGACGACCGTAGTAAGTCGCGAGGATGATCTTCGGGGTGCGGGATGGCGAGGATAGGGTTTACTATCTTCTCCTCTTATCGGGGCGAAAGCGCGGGTGTTGATGGAGTACGTGCTTGGGGCTCCGAATGGTTGAAGTCCGTGCCAAGATAGACGGCTTTGGCAGTGACGAAGAGAGTCCGAGCGCGGGGTTGGGCGACAGACGAGGACGACTCGCGAAGAGTGGTCCTGCTGTGTCATTGGGAAACATGGAGCCCGAAGGCTGCTGTATCACAAGTGTCGAAGGTATGTTGCCGGTACCTCCTTGACAAAAGAGCACCACTACCAATTCCTGATGCTGACGGCGAGAGCGGGTTCGGATACCAGAAGAAGTGGTGAGCGACGGTGGTGGTGGAAGAAGAAGCAAAGCGTCGGAAATGAAGGCGGGGAAGGCTAATTTGAACAGGGGTTGATTTGCGAAGGAGAAAGTTAATGGTCAGGAAAAAATGAAATAAAATCGACACAAATTAGCGGAAAGAGGATTGAGGAGTTCAGTGAGTAAATATTGTAATGGTAATTTGTTTGAGAATTTTACGAATTTAAAAAAAATTGGCTCGGGATGATAAAGAGATACGGAAAGGTAAAGGGACTCGGGATTTGGAGAATGCGCGCGTACGCGCTACATGCAATAAATTGCGTGTATACACGCAAAGGCTTCGAAATTAGAATTAAGAGCAATAGGCATATGGATTAATTGAAAGAAAATATAATAGAACTTAACAAAGTTCACCACCTAAAAGGTATGCTCCCCGCAGTTGTGAAAGGGAGCCAGCAATTCGACCTTACAGTAGAAGGACTCGAATATACTGTCAGGCTGGGATCCTGCATGCCTTCGGGATGTCTTGTCAACGAGAACCGGGATCATGCCAACTCGGGGCATGATGTCCTGCAAGGTCGAATACTCGGGGATGCCTTCGGGATCGGGATACGAGCGCGGGAAGTGCTCGGGAACGGGGAACGGGTTTCGGGAACAAGATACTTTAGACTGGCTACGCCAGGGACAAACGGGGACAGGCTTTAAACTGGCAGCGCCAGGACACGAGTGACGGCGAGTGGGCTTCGGGGTGGTCCCGTACGAAGGCTCGGGGGTCAGGGATGCTTCTCGGAAGCAGACAAACAAGAGACAAGCTAGAACAAGAGACAAGACAAAGACAGAGGTGGATCTCGACAGCCTGGCCTGCAACTAGGCCCAAGGACTTGTGATATTCGAGTCCAGGGTACTAAGTACATATGCTATGGACTTATATACAAGAAGGGGGAAAAGGAAAGGGAATCCCGGACCGCGCGATAGCGTGGGAAAATCGGGGAAATGGGCAATGCGGCAAGCAATGAGGCTTCCACATGTAAGGCTAAGAGAGAAAGAGGAAAGGGATAACAAAGGAGTGTCTGGACATGTGTAATGTATTGGAAAATCGGAGTAATGAGGGGGAAATGAGGGGAACATGTGGGGAACACGAGAGAGAGGTGAGGATGAAGGGGGGAGGGCCTTCGGGAAAGGGAGAAGGTCCTTCGGGGAAAGGGAAATGGACTTCGGGGAAATCCCCGGGATAAGTCCCAAAAGAGAAGGATGTGTCACGATGTGACATGGAAGGTCCCGGGATGGGTCCCAAAGGGGAAGTGGGCTATGTCACGTCGTGACAATAGTATCGGGTGTGTACGAGGATTTGGAAGTATTGGGGGTCGTGTTGGTATTGCTCTTGGATTTGATGGTCTAGTCCGCTGATAACTAGAAAGTGGTGGTTCTCTTCAATTAATCTATCAACGTCTTGAGCTGGTGCTTGATTCGCCAGGTTGATTGATTGGTTGAGTAAGGGAGTTATGAATGCGGTGTCGAGTTCTTTGGAAAGCTCGTCTAAGATGCTGTAGACGTTCGCGAGATCCTTGGGCAGTTGTAGGGGTTTGAAGTTGAGGAAAGGGTTGTAGAATTCGTTGGACTCCTGGAGGGGTAGTAATTTGTGGGATGGGTCGATCGGGAGTTACTGGAGGTAGTAGTCGATGTTCTTCGGATACTTGGTTCCAAGTGTGCTCGGGATTCTCGAATTAGAACCTTCTTCTTCGGAGTATGCGTAGGTTGCTTGAGTAATTTCTTGTTCAAGTCGAGGGGGTACTAGTTGATCGTAGAGGCTTTCGTGATCAGCTGTTCCTCGGTGTTCGTACTCGGAGTAATTCTGCAAATGTGATACTCTGCTTTCGTCAAGTTTGGAGGGGTCGTGAGGGGGTGTGTCGGAATTATGAATGGGTTGTTGTAAGTCGTAGATGGAAACGGGGCTAAGGATGTTAATCCTTATCACACTTTCCAACGGTATTTCCGTACGATCGGCGAGTAGTAATGTGATCCTCAGGTTGGGCAGTTCCTCGGGTTATCGTCCCTTTGAGCTACTTTGTAAAGATATACATGAGTATACTTCGACTCTTCGTATATGCTTGTCCTTCTTTCTTCCTTTGGTTCGCTGGATAATCGATGTGCTGTATCGATGTTCACCGTGTATTGCAGTCGTCAACGAGTGAGGGTTGTGCCTGTATCGTGTTGCAGTTTCGCTAGTGGATTAGACTGTTCCTCTGCTTCCTTCTTCTCTTCAAGTTACGTTGGACGTGGCTAAGCTGCTTGATTGGGTCGCTATCCTCTTCTTCACGCTATCACCAACCAAACGCGTAACAAGGACCGTAAATTCTGGCGTGAACCTGCTTAGTTCTTTGATCGTTTCCTATTGCTTCCTTCCAAGATAAGTGTGGGTACACTGTATGCTTGGTGTGTTCGATTGTACTGTCGTTCGTATGTCTTTCGTTCCTATTTGATGGTTAGTATCCAATGGCCAGTTGAGATGCTTAACTGTCAAGTATTCCGGATTGAAATACGTAGGGGTTGCCGTTTAATTCCTGCTGTGGAATGAGGAGGAGTGTGTCGGAGTTGAGATCGATCTCAGTTGAGAAAGAAGTCAATCCTAATTGTTACGTTCACGGCTTCGATGGACTTATCACGGAAATGATAAGTGACCAAAGCGTTGTTGGGTGAAGTAGCAAGGTACAGTATGAGAGGGTCCGCTTTGTGAGGGTCTCTTATACTGGAAGTCGTGGATGAACAGAGTCTTTGGTACGTGATTGTAAAAGACTATAGGAGGATTGACTTGAGTGTCAACCTGGGGCCTATGTACATGCACTTATATACTGTAGAGAACAATAAGGTGGAGCGAAAGAGGTCTCCGAAGGAAGTTACATCATAGCGGAGCGAAGTGGAGTGAGTCCGTACTAAGTGGCTCTAATTAGTGGAGTATGATGTTGGAAGGTGGAGTAAATGATGTCAGTCCGTCGGAAGGAAGGACTGGATGACATCGTCCGGTCGGAGAGTGGAGTAGTACAACTACGGAGTCGTGGAGCAAGTGGAGAAGTGGAGTAATGATGAAAGTATGATGAAAGGATGATGCATATGTGTACGCATATGCAAGAATAGACGTGGGAGAGTAAGTCAAGTGGAAAACAAACAAGGTGTAAACAAGGGTACGCAGCTTGATGCGTAACACCCAAAGCCGTGCATTATTTTACTTAGACGACATTTGCTACGTATGCGCAAAAGCGTTCACGTAGCGCAGGTATTCTCTATTTAGCTTGCGTGATGCACACTTCAGGGTAAGCTGATCAGAGATTAGGTTTGCATTACAAACCCATTGGCTTATTTTTAGATTCGTAGGATACCGTACATATCACTACTACATTTGTATTAATTTCAAACTCCCCTGGTGGCGGCTTTAATTTCTACGTTAAAAACCAGGCCGGCTTGCCTTATTAAAAACTAGCCTGGCCTGGTCACGAGGCTAAGTCTTGACAAACCTGAGCTGATTTTGAAATAGTCAAATTAGAACTGGTTGAGGGCAGGTTTCATGCAACTGCCGTTTCAAAGTTGACAACCACTTAAGCTTGCAACGATCATGCCATCATGATTGCTTTCAAGGGTCATCCCAGACTCCTACTTAGGCTTATGAGAGGGTGGAGAAACCCATATAACCTTGGCTGAAAGTAATCAATGTGAGCTAAAAACGAATGATATGTCTCGCCTTCCATCAACTCTTCCGCATGAGCTTTGGGAAGATGTCTTTTATTGGGCAACGTTCTCAGAAGCGCGCGCTGCTAGCTGCGTCCATGGGCCTACTGGCGGTAATTTTTTCGCCGACAACCCTTTTGCACACCTATACGAGGTCGAAATCTTCGCGAATGCAAGAAAAGCGCTGGCCGTCAAGCATGCACTGGCGTTGGTGTGTTCTGTTTGGCGGTCGCTCTCGCGGCGGTTTTTGCTGGAGGAAATTTGGATTGACGGACACGGCGTAGATGGTCTTGAGGACTTGCTGGGGCACGAGGATGCTTTGGAGGGAAAGAATTTTAGCTCCTTTGTTCGTTGCGCTCGCATTGAACTGTGGGATACGAGTTCGGAGCCGACCTTCGTAACTCCACGTACCGGACGCATCCTCGCACTCTGTCCTGGCATTCGTTTCTTGATCACTTAGCGATGTCTCAACGCATCACCGCTACCGCACCAGGCTAGACGACGTAAAGCAACTTATATCGCGTTCCAATACTTGAAGATGCCGAAGCTAGTCTACGCCCAACTGCGTGGCTGGGAAAACATCCCTGATCATTGGATTGGTATCACGGTCCCTGATTTTGTCGTCCGATCTCCGTACCTCCATACGTTATCATTGAGGAACCATCTAAAGTGGGGAACCAAAATAATGGAAGCGAAGCTCCGGACTCTTGATTACGACTGCTCAAGCTGGCCGTATTTGAGCCGGATGGATTTGGACCTCCCCACCCTCGACAGGCTTATTCTTCGTATACCACTGACATCCGAAGGCGCTGGCTGGCAGTGCGTAAGATCATGTGCTACGTCTATACGCTGCCTCGAGATTGGCGATAACAAGGGATTTCTCTCGCAATCCGTAACAAACAATCTTTTGCACTTCTTGTCAACGTGCCCAGGGCTCGAAGCATTCTATTATCCCATCCCATCCATCGACTGTAGCTTGGTCGATCAAGCAGTCTGGGTGGAGAACTACATACCTCCTCATCCTCTCCCAGTAGTTCGGACCATCGGACTTCATGCCGGAAAGGAACCCATCTTAGCGGAAGGCGTGAAGCTAATAAACGACCACCTCCACTGGTTAAGCAAAAAATCCCGATTCTCTGCGTTGGAACAGATTGTGATGTGTGGACATGAATGGCAATACCTACGCGGCATTCCATGGCTTTCTGAGGCTATGGATCGGATGGAGGAAGCAGGCATTTCAGTACAGAGCGATCCAGGGCTACGTTTTGTTTGAGGCAAAAAGGGCGGATATCTTTTGTAAACCGATTTGTCTTCAAAACTATAGTGCAAATCACTAAAGTCGAAAATACAGTAGGCTCACAAATGTCTCGAGAATGTTGTGTCTAGACTGCCAATTCTACTGCCTGTCGGTCAAATAACTAACGCCTAGTACAGATGATTTCGTGCCCCCAGCCTCCACATTCTTGGGGCCAGGAAAGGCGTTAATTACGGAGATAGCAGTCTAAATCGATGATAGAATATGCGATATTGAGAAAGGAGACTGCACGAAAACATCGAAGACAGCAATGCGAAAGCGGTATGTAAGTCGACCGTGTCCACGTTTGGTACCTGTCCCCGCTTTCTGTTGAGCTACTGCTTCGACCGATTCATCGGAGCCCCCTTTCACCGTGGCTGGGTTCTCCGTTTTTGGTTCCTCAAGTAGCAGTAGCACTCTAGAGGCGACTCGGAGAGGATGTAGCTGGTCAATGTGAAATCAAAAACGATATGTGGTTCAAGTTGTAACTCACAGGACGCGAGAGTTGCATGCCGGACCATCGAAGATGAACTCGCTACGACCTAGTCGTGTCTGATTAATTAACCAGTATGATACTGATGATATTTGACGAGCCCTCGGTCGAAATTTGCGACTGATTAGAGTTCGAAATATTTAAGTAGCGCAATCGGCAAATCCCGAACACTATGTCACGGTGCCACGGCGCATCCAAGACGTACGTCTCTCAACTTCAAAGAAAATCGCCATTCGATATCATACACCCACCATTACTTGCTCGACTCAATCAAGGCCTTATAATTCTCAGTGCCAAAATTGTAGGAATTTTTCAAGTTTGAGGCGGTACGTGAATACGTGTCTCGGCTGATTGAGAGAAAATGCAGACTAGAAAAGCCTATGAATATCCGAATTCTGTCTTACAAGATTCCAACGTCAAGCTAGTCAAATCGGTTCCTTGAATACAACGTGTGAGGACATCATCCGGTTGGCAACTTCGATATAGACAGTGGACAGCACGAAGAACAGAGGCAAAACGGTAAAATACGATGCGGAATTGTGAATAAGATGTACGGCTTGAAGCGGAAAGCGAGAAAGGATGATGATGAGAAAATGAGTAATGCAATGCGAAGGTGCGTAGTGTAATAATGAAACGAAAGGGTTGAATAATGACGAATAATGAAAGTGTGATAGGAAAGGATCACAGGTGTTAGATTGAAGACCAGTTGTACGCCGGACTCGAGCCTTGGCCTGATGGTTCGGCGTCAACAGGATTCAGAAGCGACCAGACGTCGGATGAATAAGAAGGGCAGGAAACAAACTCGTTCATCCAGTCCAGCGAAGTAGAGCCGAAATTAGTGGCTACTGCATTGCTGTCTATGGTCGAGAACTGATGCTGGTTTGACGGATTCTGAACGAACACGCTACTGGATGGCTGCTGGGAAGACCAGAATGCAAGGTCCGGATAGCAGCCGGGGAATTTACTAGCGCAAAACTGGTTCGCTTCGTTGCGTGCGTCCGCCTGCAGCTGATACGGCGACTGGCTTGGGAGAGACATCCCAGACATGAACGGACTTGGTGGAAAGGGCGACAGGGATCCTGACGAACTGCCTGCATCCGAGAGACCTGGTGTCGAGCAACCCGATACCGGCATAGTCAGGTTGGCGAAGTCTACGTCCTCAAGCTTCACCACAGGCTTCTTGGTGGCTGTCTTCCTCGAGTACTTGGGCACTGCTGAGGTGATTGACCGACGATGGCCGTGGACGTTCTTCTCATGTCGGATTAAGGTCGACGGGTCTGCGAAAGACGATGCGCATTCGCCAATCGTGCACTTATGTGGCCTGAGCTTGAGGCTGCGCCAGACAGTGAGTCGAGAAGTACGTTGATCAACCAAATGGACCACTCACTGCTTCGCAATGATATGCGTCTTCAGGTTACTGTCTTGCAGAGTCTTGAACAGGCAGCCATCATATGGACATTCAGCTTTACTGCATAGAAGAGGTGAGCTAAAATCAGATATCCCGTAAGGAAGAGGGCGACTTACAGCTTGTCGACATTGGGGGCATGGGTAGCCAGATGACGGTTCAGGTCGAAGTTGCGGCGGAAGGCCTTACCACAAACTAGGCACGTGCAGGTACCTGTCTTAGCAATTGACTTTGTTGCGCGGGGCATTCTGAAGATGAGATATTCGATGAAAGCTGAGGGGGATGCTCGACGGGGCTTCTGGGAGAGCTGTGATGGGTTCTGGCATGGCGCGGGGAATATTTATACGCTACGGTGGGCATCGCTCTCTGGGCAGCGAGCATCGAGGTTGATTGCTTTCCTACAGCGAGACAAAGGGAATGGTTTCCATATCTGGACGCGCCCTGGCCTCAGGGAACTACACGTGTATCCCGACGAATTTGGGTGCACAAAGGGAGTGATTGCCTCCCGACATTTTTCTTACGAGGAAGGTTGTTCTCGCGCATAGGTCTCTGAAGCATGTCGTCCTCTGGGACTGCAGGCTTGTTCACATTTATTTAACATGTGAAGCAATAGACCACTGGTCTTCGCAATCTCTCCCGAGTTATCGAAAATCGTCAGAATTTTCCGGCACGTTTCAGCGGGATCGAAGCCTTCCAAGAGTGGGTCCCTGAGGTGATTTAAGCAGCTATGAAGTCTTCAGCCCTTCAGACCCGTGTTTTATGCTCAGACACATAGTGGGGACATTCTATCACGAACAGACCTTAGAAGGTATGCCCTCATTCAGAATTGTAGGGCACGAAATGCCAAGGAAAGGTAGTTACTTATGCATCTCCCTTTATTTAGGAACAAGGATCGCTGAGACTCGATGTGTCTCGCTCAAGGAGTATCATTTCCGTTGCTATATACTAACAGGCGACCTTTCGCGGAATAGTAACACATTTTCTCGACTAAGGGTGACATAGAAAGTGCGTGGTGCTTAAAAGCGAGGTACATACTATCTAAACACCAATCAAGCTCGCTAAACTCCTTTCCCAGTGACCTTGCTTTGGTTCGCCTGGGCTTCTCCTTTCGTTTCTTCGGATCAAGTGGACCTGGTATTCTAATCAAAAACCATGCTATCGGAAACTATGTCTTACGAGATTTCTTTGGAGCGATTGCAATGTACCTCCGTCCGTATAACTTCAACCCTTACCCTTACATGTTCTCTGGTGAGTTCGGTCACCTTTTCTCGATGATTAGGAAAAGACGTTTACCTTCTTTCCTAAGTCTGTACGAATTTTCGAGGGGATTCTAAGTCCGTAGATGCGCTTCTGAAGACTTTTAGGCGACTATAGAATAGATCACTAGGATGACATGCTTGTGCTGCTTGTATTCTACCGCGATCGTAGATTTCGGATGAGAGTTCACCGATGGAAACAATTTGCAGCCACTCGCAATGAACCAGACTGAAGCTAACTACATACTAAGCTGTTCGAAAGGCTCAACTATCAGAAGACCGAAGATGCTGTAGTCTCGTTCATTCAGCTAGCTTCGGAGAGATAGGTAAGTCTATTCGTAGTCTCAAACCTGCTACTAAGCTTATAGAAGTACCTACCATCTTGTCTGTGCAACAAATATCAGCGTTGCCTATCTAGATCGGGTCGCAGCGTTCCGTGGTGCTTAGAGATTAAGTGAGTCCTATGGAAGCATCATTCATACTATCACTTATAACTGATGTACAGGGACAATGGCCTGGGTAGCTTGCTGGACCTAGAGAGGACGTTGATGGTGGTGGTGGGATGATAGAGACGGACGGGGCGCATCGAACGCGTCTGTTGCGCCTATCACGTGTCACGCACGTGACATATCTTCACAGCTGTTTCGGAATCCCTGCGAGTCGACGTCGCGACGAGTTCTCGTTTTCTCTCGTCCTTGGTCTTCTTTCTTTCTCAGTGGTGCTGAGTCCGATGGTGATCACTATCTGAAAGAAATCCATTGCGTGCGTCTGCTCGCCGATTTTTTATGAAATGACCTGAACCGACTTACACAGTCGAGATCATACAATCATCTCCCGCTTTGGGCTTATAATTGACTCGTCTCCGGACCCATATTACTCTTTCCTCGCCTTCTGGGATTTTCGCAGTGGTTGTTGGCCTGTGCCTCTTTGTATTGTCGTCAAGCCAGGTAAGCAAACGAGAGAAGCCGCCAACATAAATCCCGTTCTTACTCATCTTTATGGAGCATATAGACACCTTCATCATAACTGCAGCCTCTTCCTGATCAGGTGCACTCATAACCCGCGTATCGAGCTGCTGACCGCTCGCCGAGAAGTGGAGGTTTCAGATTGAAGCCAAATGTGCGCCGGGTAAGCTCTAGCAAACGAGTCACTCATAATATCAGTCCTTGACTGGTTGCTAAAGCCGAAGCCGGGGGCTCATGTTGGAAAGACCGCCTTGGTATTAAACGATGTCTTCCTGAAGCAACGCCTTCGCATTAGAACGAAGCGCGATTGTTAGCCTCCTTACAGCACCGCGAACGTTCATACAAGATTGAAGGAACCCGTTCGAGAGCCGAGAAGCGTATCCCTATACTACAACGCATTCTCGCGTGGCAAGACACCCCCGTTCTTCTCCCCCCAATCTGCGAATCTACGACGCAGTATCGTTCCTCACTTGCATGTCGGCTTCATCGCCTCAGGCAGGTCATAGATTGCTAATGTCGTAATGCAATAGAAGGCCAGCACGGACTCGAAGACCCCGACTGACTGACTCAAATCTTCAAGCACTGCATGTCAGGTATAGCGAGCCAACCAAACCACTAGCCGCTGAAATTAAGACTCAACAGTGTGATGACCTTGCTGAAGCAGATACCGATACCGATAAATCTGGACGTTCTGCATGAGAAGTCATCCAGCGAGATTGAACTGTTGTGTGAGTATGATAATTCGAATCAATTATCTGGAATTCGTAGCTTAACTTGTCTCCCGTAACTGGCGGAGATCTATCGACTACTGATCCGAGGATCGATCAACTCGAGCTAAGTCGCCATCGGACGCACTCCTGTGAGGCTGTGATCCGGCTTTTCAGCTTCTCTCTCGAATTTGAAAGAACTTGCGGATTCCGTGTTTGTTATCTTCATAACTAGGCGATGTATTGACCTCATATCGGCGCTGATGCTCCGGATGACTTTTTGGACACCGTTATGTTCTACACGAAGCTAAGAAGGCTTCATGGTGCGAATGGGTTCGCAATCACCTTTTCACGGAAGGAGCCGCTTTCATCTCGTACGCGATTCTCCAAATCCGGCGATCACTAATTCTGACTCGATTTCATTGATTAGCATGTCACGACTTCCAGTTATACTGGGCGCGATTTCTTGTCTATCGCATCAAATACAGATACCTTTTTCTGGCATTGGTACGGGCTCTACGTGCAAGACTGAAGCACTTAGAATACATTGATTTACTTTGCATGGCAATCCTTGCATATCGGTTTGGAGTCTGACACCTTTGACGGAAGGTGGAAATTTCGACGGAGGATACGGCGAGCTCGGTCTGCAGATATCTTCCATCATCTCTTCATACTCTTCTTATTCAATCGTCGAAAGCGACATAGGTGATCCAGAGCGACGATCCTTCTCGTACGTTCTTGAATGACACTTCGGCTATCGGACTTTCTAAGAAGACAAATTGCTTGTACCGCCTCGCTAAGTATGCATGAATGATTCGCTGGGTTTTTCAGTGCCTCACGCCGGGCACACGGTACTTTCACATTCCAATTGCCTATCGATGGTGTTTCCTTCTTACAGGTAGCGGCGCCCACCTTGACAGCTTCGTCGAAATGAAATCAACGTCGTCTGACTCGCCTGGAGCAACTTCGATTGTGAAAGATACTTAAAGACTTGCTCTCTTGCCGGAAGACTTGCTTTTCAGACAAGCCTACCAGAAAGTGACACCCTCACTCGACGCACTTTCTGTCCTATCAGCTATATGTTGCGCAAGGAAGAAGGAGACAGTCCTCCGGACGGTTTCCGACATGGTGAGTACTTCTATATCCCCGTCTTTCTGGATGCTCACACTTAGCGGGTGCAGTGCTACCTTTTGGGGGATACGATGTAAACGTATCAGGTAGGCAAATTTGATGCCTGTAGTTTATTCCATAAATAAATGATCTCCTAGAACAAGGCAAAAGGGATGCCGAGGTTGAGAGCACAACAACCTGTATAAATTGTATGTACATTGTGATTTACCATTCTCGCCTGATACGAACTTTACCTTTTAGCGCCAGACTCGAGGATATACGCTCACGGTAAGTCCTACCGTACAATGATGCATTATCCGACACTAAATAGCATCACCCAAAGGTGCCGCACTTTCCAATCGTATGCATGATCACCTTTCGTGTTTCGGTGGGATATCGCTTAACCTTGTAATTCATCCTAACAGAAACCTATGGGATACCCTCTCAGTACACAAGATTTTATTGGTATGCATAGCGTCTTATAGCTTCGACAGACTGAAAGAGACTGACTGATGATGAAAATAGGAAGTGCATGGATCTCAAGAGCGAAGTCAGTCTCCGTCCACTCTTCTGATTTCCATGATTTGACATGTCACCTTCCACGAAAAGCTGGCGCGCTTCAGTTTTGCGCTCCGTACTGTTGGATCCAGTGGACCAGGCGTAATTGCGACCAACACAATGATTGACAAATTACGCGCTCTCCGTGATGCGTTCGGAGTAAACGCCCATCTTATTTGCCCCAAAGACCCTCATCTCTGCGCCTTCGGCGGTGAGTAGCTTTCCACGCCCACCACGATAGCTGCTCATGTTTGGTATAGCCGTAGGGTCTCCTCCAACGGCTAAAATGTTTGCAAACGTGTTTAGAGATTTTGCAGAGTCTCTTGACTTATTGGCGAGCTCTCTACGCGACTTCAATACGATTTACTACGATGACGCTCTCATGCTGCTTCTTTTCACGCTGCACAAACGTTTCACCGTGAGCATACCAGTACTCTCTAATGCTCTGTGTAATAACATTCTACATTGAATCAAAGAACGAGGCAGACGCGCTCTCTCATGACGAAGGTATATTCGTCTCTTTTCTGATGAAAAGCTGCAATCTGATATAAATGATTCGGAATTTTAGAGAAACAGAATCGACTTCAGATCCAAAGGACCCTCGACATATGGGTTGAGAAGGCTATCGAATCACTCATTAAAGCGATTTCAGACTTTGGGGAGAAAGGTTTGTTATATGTTGTCCAGATTGAAGCTACAACTGTTTACAGTACTTTGCATCCGATAGGCGTCCCCACAATTTTTACTTCTCAACATTATCAGACCGCGCGATATCTACACATGACAACTATCGCGACTTTCTTATCTGGTGTGACTGTATCTATGATACAGCTTTCGTCTGGCCTGGGCAGTAGCGCAATCGATGTTGCTACAAATGCGTTATTCTTCACGTCTCTCGTCCTAAGCACTTGTTCCGCAGTTACTAGTCTGCTTGTGATGTCCTGGAGGAGCTCGATCGTGTAAGTTCTGACAGTTGAATGTCTCAATAGTCAGCTAAAAGTACGGTATTTTCAACCTCCACAGTCGCGATCCGAGAGTCAGCCTCCCTCAGTGGGCATACACTTGGCTCAACTCAGGACCTTTGTATACCGTGCTGCTCTCTGCGGCTCTGTTCTCTGCCGCTTTGTGTCTTTACGTGCTATCCACACAAGTAAGGCATTTCGTCCGTATGTGTTCATTATATGTAATCGAACTGACGTGTTGACACAGAACATCGTTACGACCGGCCTGACTCTGATCTGTTCCGGCTTGTGTGCCATTATGATCATCATATTCTGCGGGTGGTATGCACTGGAAAGGTGGCGCTTCTGCCGGGAGGCCACCATGAGAGGACAACCTTTAGTGAACGGATCGGTGACTGTGGTCATGATAGACTTACTCATGCGGTTCCTGGAGAAGATGAAAAGAGCGCGGACTGAGGCCAAGAGTGACTCGAACTATCTCTCGACTGTCGAACGAGGCGAGGTATCACCACCGAAGACCTTCGTCATCCCTAGCGTCGACCAAGGATCAGCTATCCGAGGGGAGTGCGCGAGCTCAATAATGGACGAGGCGTTCCTCATCAATAATGCTGTAGCTTACGAAGAGGGTCCTTTCCACGCGCGCGTCACATACCCTAACTCTAACACCACTTCCGATAGCACGCGGAAACCTGCTCCGATTCACATCCCCGAAGTTGCCGATGTAAACACAAAGGAGTGCACCGGCTGGACTGTTGATCACACCCACTCGTTTGATGAGTGGTCTGAAGTCACAGCCGATAGTCATCCAAATGATCCTCAATACTTGCGCTCCGAAGGTCGACATCCTGCCGATTGTCAAGGACGTTATGACGAGCATGCAGTATTTGATTTACACGGGGGATCCCTTCCAAGGGATGCACCGGAGCCAGAGCGTTTGTCGGTCAATTGCCTCGGCCCTGTAGGCGCCACACCGTTCCCTCACTACGAGCCAGAGAGAGACACGTATCTGTCTATGGCAGCCAGAGTTGATTGACATGCATACTACATATGTACTTCGTCCACCAGAAGCACACGCATGCGCTTTTCGGAGGATATGCCTTGCGCAGCGATGTCCTTGGACTTTACTAGCCTTCTTGCTGTTCCTATATAATCAGTTGTTCGAAAGAGTTATCAGCCCTTGTAACATGTAAAAGATATGGAATAGGCTCAATGGTCCGTTACAGAATCTTAAAAATATACCTTGACCTTCTCCTGAATCCCCAGGTGTCTTCACGCCTGCGCTTTTATTAAGTGTTGTTATAACACGAACATGTGCATAATAATATTTTCGAACGATCATTTCCGCTACCTACAGCAGCCTTAAACAAATGCATTCACATGAGATGGATTTCGATTCACTCTGATTACATCTTCGCCCTCAAGGTCAATTCGACGATTAGGAACATGTATAATAGGGGTCCAACCCACTGAAAAAAAAAACATTGATGATATGTATTTAAGTTCGTCAACAGTGTCGATAGCTATATACAAGAAAGCAGTAATTCTAAGCGTTGTAATGATAGTAATACATGTATACATCATCATATGCATGAATAACACCAAATTTTCTTCATGTCGTCTTGGGGTCGTCAGTTTCAGGCGCAAAGGATGTGTTTGTCTCCGAATTCAAACTATCGTTATGCGTGTTAATCGCAGCTCTTTGCTGTTTCTCCTTCACTCGTTCTTCTTCGTCTTCTCCAACAGCCTCCTCCGATATCGCAGCTTCCAGATCGTTTCCCTTCTTCTCATCGTCCACCGACGTCGGCGGAGCCTCGACGTCCTCTCGTGGCTTCGCAGCAGCAGTTGCCGCTCCTTTCACCGTGAGTCGCTTGAGGGTGTACGATCTTAGGAGCAGAACTAAGACGAAGGAAACACCGAGCATAGGCGTCAGCACGATCCAAATCGTCGCTATCGCCGAGGTGTATGCGTGAACGACCTCCTGGTGCTGCGCAGGGTCTGGGAACATGGTGCGCAGCTGCCGCACGCTCTGTGCCAAGGCCGCCGGAGAGGTGTCGATGGTCACGTCTGTGAGCGAGCGCGCCTTTCTTTGTAGAACCTACGATGTTTTAAAGACAAAAAATAATAGGTAAGGAAAAGGATTTGGGGAATGCGAAGAAGGAGGGTACGGACCGAGGACCAGATAGCTTGACCGATTGATATACCAATCGTCCCTCCGAGCTGACGGATGAATCCGAAGGTCGACGTACTCGTCGCCATGTCCTTGAGCGGCATGGCAGCCTGCAGCCCAATAAGCGGGACTTGGAAGAGGCACCCCGTACCGAAGGCGGCTATCAGCGGGAAGATCGCCCGCTCAACTCTAAAGGTAAAAAAAACGAGAATAAGCAAAAGGAGGTCTTGAAATGGATTTTGAGGAAATTGATCGACTGCAGTGATATATGTACTCACATATGAGACTTGTCGGTTAAGAGGGTCATCAGTCCATACCCAATCGTCATGACCGCGAATCCAGCCCAGATGATAGGGCGGTATTTTCCAGTGCGCGAGACGAGTATGCCGGTAAGTGCAGATATCATCGCCGAGCCGAGTGAATAAGGCAGCATTCTTTTCATCCAAAGCGTCAGACGAGTACGTGTTCTTAGTTTGAAGTTAAGAGGTTTTAAAAATACGTACCTGATTCCAGCTCCTGTTGCGCTCGCTCCTAGGACTTGGAAGAAGAGCGGCAAGTAATAGGCCGCAGAGAAGAAGGCGAGCGCATGGAAGAAGACTACGAGGAGGATGATTGATGTCGTGCGCGTCTTGAACAGCCGGGCGGGGACGATAGCGTTCTTCTTTGTGTAAGCTTCCTGCACCCCCGAGAGGACGAGAAGCACGCCGCCGATGGCAATAAGCGCAATTGTTTGTGGGTTTGACCCTATTCATATCATCGACAAGTATCAGAAAGCTGATAAAGAAAAGGTGAGGAAAGAGAATATGCGAACTCACAGCCCGTTTCGCTAAAATTGAATCCTATCAGCAAGCACACGACTCCTGATACGATGAGTCCGAGACCGATAAAGTCAAAGTCGCTTGCGTGTTCTTTGAGTGTGCGACCATGATGAGGGTTGAGATTAAGGAAGAAGAAAAGGACGAAAATCGCGAGTCCGCCTGTCGGGAGGTTGACCCAGAAGCACCTTGATGGGCGATATGTTAGAATGATCTGTGAAGCATGTTCGAAGTAACAGTATGTGCTCACCATCGCCAAGAAACGTGATCTGTGAAGACCTGAAAGCGGCGGAGTCAGCTCGCAATTTGTTGTAGTGGATTCGGTATCGACGACGTACACCTCCGACAAGCGGACCTACTACACTCGCTATGCCCCACGTAGAGCCGATGAAGCCTCCATATTTTCCGCGTCTGCGAAAGAGCCATTCGTTAGTTTAGGCTGATGGACGCAACAGAGCACAAGAATAGAATGCAACGAGAGGGATATCTTTCGCCACTTCATCTGGGCTTATAAGAGCATTAAGGGGGACGTGTATCAGCTCCCAGGCGGTAGTAAAAAGGGTTCGGAAAGGGGGTTTTTTATCAAAGAAAAAAAAGGACGTACTCTTCCAACGATACAATATCGGAAATTGTAATTTGTACAAGCTGTAAGATGCCTCCTCCACCGATACCTTGCACAGCGCGACATACAATAAGCCAGGTCATGTTCTGAGCGGCACCGCAAAGTGCTGAACCAATCAGAAAGATGATGATCACGGAGAAAAGTACTGGCTTCCGTCCTGTTTCGATCGTTTAGAATCTTGAGAGATAGTGGAGCAAGAGAGCGAATACCGAAAATATCTGATATCTTCCCATATAGAGGAGAGATGGTTGAGGCGCCGAGCAGATACGCTCTGTGGTTGATCAGAATCGTCGTCCGATGTTAATTTAACGATTGAAGTGCTTACGAGCCAACCCAGCTATAGTTCTTCCCTCCTTTCAACTGTGACACGATCGTCGGAAGCGCCGTGGCCACAATGGTCTGTGTCAGAAGTGTCAATGCAATTGGATCGACGCGCCAAGGTAAATCCGCCAAGACGAAGGTATAACGTGAAGAAGGAGTGAGCGACCTGAATACGGAAGTTCCACTAAACTGGTAACCCACCTGGTCGAGAGCAGCCAAGAACACACAGAGCATAAGCCCGGAGAAAACAAGTGGGATGTTGTTCTTTGGGAGCACATGCTGCTCGTTCGCCTTCCACGATGCTCCGGGTTTTGCTTTTGCTGGTAACGCCGACTTTGCGCTCTCCCCAGGCGCCGGTGTGCTCCCTCTCACTTCTTGTATCTGAGTAGACATGACTACGCCGAATCTGCTATGTCTGGATGGAGCCCTTCTCCGCAAGGAAAGCTGAAGCCGATTACGGTGAGTGCGCTGCGGTCTGTCGGAAAGCAGGTTGGGGAAGACAAGTCGGGACAGTTGCCATATACCTGGCAGTGAGGAACTGAGGGTGGGTCGGTGTCGTGGTGGAGGGAGAAGCGTAATCGAGGGTTACGTGCATTTTGAGGACGGGCATGCCCAAGGAGATATTTTGGGACCTGAGGTCTGCGCGATGAGTGCCGGACTGGCTGAACGAGACGAAGACTTGCCTCAGTTTCTCAGAAGGAAGAAGAGACAGATGCCGGCCCAGCTATTTTCAGCTTCAGCCCTCAGCGCCAAGTCCATCCCGTGCCGTTCAAAGGGACGCAATCGGCCTCTGCCGCGGAATATGCGAGCAATGATGAAATACCGTGTAATCAATGCCATGCCGAATATTCGTTCCAGCCAATGACAAGGTCAGATAATTCCGGTTCCGAGGGCGGCAGACACTTCGACGAATAGCATTCCGCCTCGCACCGGGTGCTATTCTAGCACATCTCGGCATGAATTACCGATGACCATATTCAGGAAAGATGTGGCGAGTTAAAATAGAGGGTGATGCATGTATGGCGAGATATCGGCCTGCGAAACTCGGAGACGGTCTCCGAGAAATCGGCCCCAGAAACAATCTCCGAGAGAGCGAAGTCTCTATTTATTCGATTGCCGGTTGCCGAATCAATGGGTAGAGTATGGGATTCGGCCAGGATTTCAGTTGATGCTAGTGGTTCAAGAGTAGAGAAGTCACGGCGAGTAGACTGCGCGACGTTTGGATCATGCTTGAATTGCTTGTTTACTCGCAGAGCAGCCCAACGCCAGGTTTATTCTAGGCAAGACATAGTTAATACACATGGTACATTTGCGAGTGGATTAAATATGTCTTACTGAGAGTGATACGACATACGTCGCATTGGGAGTTATCTAAATCGATGTACTCGTAATGTATCCAGGCATGTCGTTGCAAGACTGCCACATAAGGCAGACTAAGATTGAGCAGACGAGGGGCGGTCAGCTTTAGTGAGTGATATGGGTGCAGTAGAGCAGTAAGGTAGACGACAGGCCTTTTCATCTACGTATCACGTGATGTGTGACGCGTGACAGTAACGGGGCCAAATCTTGAGAAAACTGTGATCCAAAAAATAAAATAAAATCAGAAAATTACTTGAGTCTCTTGAATTCATTTTAAGTTAAAGTAACAGTCTTTTCCGATATAAATCAAATTTTTATGACCAATCCAGGTACTGACACAACCTGCTGTAGACCCGGGTGGACCCCGGCCGGAGTCACAGCTCAATATCACCGGCCGGAGATTCACTTTCGGGCATTGCCGTGAAAGAGTGATTATGTCATTATCCTTATTTGGGTATGTCACGTCACGGTAACGGGGGCCAAATTTGTGTTGTTGATTTTGAAAATTCCGGGAAACACACAGAATAGATGTTCTAATCCATTTAGGAAAAAAAACTTTTTTCTCATTATAAGTTTTTGGTGCCAGCTTTTTTTCCCAAATTTTTTCCAACATTCAATAGCTATGGATTGTAACTATGCTTTGTTGCTCTTAAAAGGCTTCTTTTGTCTCATCTGACTGAGGAGTAGAGGGCCGATTTTTTCGTGACAAAGTGAAGGTCACGTGGTGGATGAAAAGGCCTGTCGTCTACCTTAGAAGAAATCTACTGCAAATTATTTGAGCGAGCCGTGCATACCGACGCAGAGGATAGTGGTAGGAGGCGGCGAGGTGACGCGTTTGACGACGCGTCCCGCTTACCTATCTACCACGTGATTACAAACTACCGTTGAGTGTGAATCAAAGTCCGTCATTACCAATACTAAGAGCCTGCCAACTCTTCTGAAGCAATATATTGTTCGAAGGTATGCGATAATATAGGCCGCTAATTGGGACTGCAGTCTATCACGATGCAAGTAAAGCCTGAAGTGAGAGAAGAACCAATGTGTACAATGAAAAGCCGAACGCGACGGCATCATGCCGAGATAAACTCGTGTTTGTGTATGATAAACAAGGTACAGTAAGTAGTACGAAATCACGCATGCCAGCGAAGAGATTATAGAAAGCCGAAAAGACCCATTCACGCTGATTCTTGGAATGTGTCTGTTGCCTGCACAATGAGGCATGACTACCTTCCCAGTACCGAATATGCAGTCACATATTTCACTCGGCATGTCGGTCTATCTCTCGGCCTGGTATCACGTAGTATCTGCCGAAACAAAGAACGCATCGCAGCCCACAGAAATTTGCCAGTATGTCCGAACACAAGAGCAGTGGTGAAAGCAACAGGAAAAACAGGGCACGCGATATACGCAATCTGTCCATCGAGATGCAGACAGAAATGCTTACCCGTTTGTCACAATATTCGGGATCCGAGTCTGACCATGGCGGCCGCGCTAATGCATCTAATGAGCATACTGTGCATAACGATGCCGACCACCATGAGCCATTCGTCACCTACACGCCGGCGTGCTTCGGGCTTGGTGGAGATACACTGGCATCTGCCTGAGTGGAAACCGGCATGATCATGCGGAGTACGAAAGAAACTGAACCAATCCAGGCGCTCGCCGAGGACTCGGACTCGGAATAAGTCATGTAAAATTAGAAGAGCCGTTGTGCGCCAGTCGGACCACAGTCTCGGAAATTAACTCGGCATCGAAGGGAGTAGCTGAGAAGTCCTTGTACGGTTTCCACTCATGTGTATAGATGTAATAGTATCCAGTGGGACTTGCCGACCAATAGAACTTGAAGTAACCGAAAGATTACAGTATGTACGTCTACACGAGCCTTTGGAAAAGCGCCTGTATGAAATATGTAGGAGCTTGCATGTAGCATATTTATTGAGCAGAACACATACCCAGTATAAAACCATGGATCTTTCATGTGTACTTCGGATATGCACGACCGCAGAGGAACATCTTCTTTACCTGATCCCGGAGAAGAAGCCGACATGCCTAGACTAGAAGAAAGGCCGGTTTATCCTCTCGCAAGCGCGACGACATACCTTTATTAACAGCATCGAATCAACACACAGCGACAGTCTGGGCTCCAGGTCTCACGATAGAGGTCCTCTGATATTTTGGGTCCAGAGAAGAGAACCAAGTCGAAAGAAGCGTTTCAGTCTAGTCCGGGTCTTTCTTCAAGGCAAGTTCTACATCAGCCATAGTATCACCAGACCGCCTGGCCGAGGGCTGAGGGTGAGAGGTTGACGGCCAATACGGGCAGTATCGACATCTCCCTCTGTATTGTATCGAAGAAGGGGTCGTTCTTCCTCCAGATTCCCGCAGCTAGCCGACCTGTTCGGATCGAAACTTTACCGGAGCAAGGAGACACAATATTAAGCCGATTCGTCGCGCCTTTTATTGAAACTCTCCTTTCTTGATCGCTTCATTCGCCGAGCGACAGTCTGCAGCGGGACCTAAGGGGAACTGAGCTGCTTGATGAAAAAAGAAGATATACGCTGCCAGTGAGAAACCTACCGTAGCAAACGATGTATGGGGGTCTCATTTTGTACCCAACGAACGACAGATCCTACGTCCTTCGGTTCGTTTTGCTTTGAAGCTTTCAGCAGCGAGCAGCTCAGACGTTCGAGATTCTGAAGACTGACAGTAAAAGAGATAATGAAACGCCCTAAACAAAACCCGTCAAATCTTAGCAAATGATTAAATATAATTGACTACTTCCTTGCTATTTTAAGCCCTAAAACCTGACTTAGTGGCGGGCTATCGAAAGTCTGCTCGTGTTAGAATGCCCTCCATTCGATGTCGGAGACAAAATACATGGATTTGAAGGGCTGAAGGCTCGTAGATTCGTAAATGGCCTCAAGGGCCCGTTCTGAAAGTTTCAATCCCGCTGCCAGTGGAACGTAATAAGAGATCATAGCGGTTTTCCATTATCTACATAGAAAGGATCGCCAAGACAAGTAAGTGATTTATAAGTTCAACAAGCCTGCAGTCACAGAAATCGATTGGAGTGTACTGTCCAAGTATTCTGAAATGACGAATGACATACTGGCCTATGCGCGAGAACAACTTTCCTCGAAAGAAAAGTGTCGGGAGGCAATCACTCCCTTTGTGCACCCAAATTCGTCGGGATACACGTGTGGTTCCCTAGGCCAGGGCGCGTCCAGATATGGAAACCGTTCCCTTTGTCTCGCTGTAGGAAAGCAATCAACCTCGATGCTCGCTGCCCAGAGGGCGATGCCCACCGTAGCGTATAAATATTCCCCGTCTAGCGCTATGCTAGAACCCATCACAGCTCTCCCAGAAGCCCCGTCGAGCATCCCCCTCAGTTTTCATCGAATATCTCATCTTCAGAATGCCGCGCGCAACAAAGTCAACTGCTAAGACAAGTGCCTGCACGTGCCTAGTTTGTGGTAAGGCCTTCCGCCGCAACTTCGACCTGAACCGCCATCTCGCTACCCATGCCCCCAATATCGACAGGCTGTAAGTCGCCCTCTTCCTTACTAAATACCTGATTCTAACTCACCTCTTCCATGCAGTAAAGCTGAATGTCCGTATGATGGCTGCCTGTTCAAGACACTGCAAGACAGTAACCTGAAGACGCATATCATTGCGAAGCAGTGAGTGGTCCATTTGGTTGATCAACGAACTTCTCGACTCACATGTCTGGCGCAGCCTCAAATTGAGGCCTCATAAGTGCACGATTGGCGAATGCACATCGTCTTTCGCAGACCCATCGACCTTGATCCGGCACGAGAAGAATGTCCACGGCCACCATCGGTCAAGCACCTCAGCCGTGCCCAAGTACTCGAGAAAGACAGCCGCCAAGAAGTCTGTAGTGAAACTTGAGGACGAAGAAATCGCCGACCTGACTATGCCGGTATCGGGTTGCTCGACACCAGGTCTCTCGGATGCAGGCAGTTCGTCAGGATCCCTGTCGCCCTTTCCACCAAGTCCGTTCATGTCTGGGATGTCTCTCCCAAGCCAGTCGTCGTATCAGCTGCAGGCGGACGCACGCAACGAAGCGAACCAGTTTTGCGCTAGTAATTTCCCCGGCTGCTATCCGGACCTTGCATTCTGGTCTTTCCAGCAGCCATCCAGTAGCGTGTTCATTCAGAATCCGTCAAACCAGCAACAGTTTCCGACCATAGACAGCAATGCAGTAGCCTCTACTTCGCTTGACTGGATGAACGAGTTTGTCTCCTCCCCTTCTTATTCATCCGACGTCTGGTCGCTTCTGAATCTTGTTGACGCCAAACCATCAGGCCAAGGCTCGAGTCCGGCGTACAACTGGTCCTCAATTTAACACCCGAGATTCTTTCCTAACATCTTTTCGTTATTCGTCATTATCCAGCCCTTTCGTTTCATAATCATTATTGCATCACTTACCTTCGCATCGCATTACTTGTTTTCTCATTGTTGTCCTTTTTCGCATTCTGTTTGCACATCGTCTTCACATTTCCGCATTGTATTTTACCGTTTTGTCACTGCTTTTCACACTGTCTATAGCATCACTGTACGAATATCGAAGTCGCCAACCGGAAGATGACCTCGTGAGTCGCTCATGATGCAAGTTGTTTGATTAGGTTTTGACCTGCCAGTGTGTATAAGTTGAAGTTTTGCTGCGAAGAATCTATTGCGATCCGTTCACTGGTATGCTCAACTATAAACTTTAATTACAGGCATACCTATAGTGTTGTGCGTTTTCCCTTGAGCTATCACCGGATTCTCATCATACCAGCTTAATTAAAGAGCCTTACTTTGAGTTAGTGGGGGTATGCAGAGGGTTATTAATGACGGCGCTGAAAGGATGGCGGTCTTCGCGCAACTTCGACAGCTAGTGAAGGTATTTAAAGTTGCCGGAGAGACGATCGGACTTAGCCGAAAGCTTACCTTTGCATAAACGCCTGTCCTCCTCTAAGTGTATGCAGGACTGCAAGTTACTGTACATAGTGCACCTTTAATTGTATCACAATGAGCTTGTAGGGACGATATAAACTGGTGCAAAATCCAAGAAATACTTGATTAAAGCTGCCAGTGGTTAAGATACCCGACAGCCATGACGTCATCGAAAAGAATGGCGGGACCCAGCTCAAGATCTACTTCACATACAAAATCATAAATATTGAATGACAAGGATGAAATACAAACAGACAACAGTTAGACAACAGGGTCATAGAAGCATAACAACATTGCGATAGACATCTACAGAATGAAATAAAAGACGTTACATGGCCATATCCTCGAATGGAGAATTCTGAAAACTTCAAATGTGAATCGCACAAGAAAAAAATAAGCAATAATGTCATACATAATGTCCTTGATTCAGAAGAAAACATCCCACAGTTGATTTTGCTAGACGTTTTGCCGTGTTTCAATTGCCCTGATCTGATATCCCAGTGCGAGGTGCGAGTGTCTGCTTAGGCACCAACACGACGGGTCATCTCTATCAAGGCTGGAGATTAGAGTCATTCCTTCGGACGGCAAGTAGTAGTTCGAACTCACCAATCTGAGGTCCCGGTTTTTCATCCTGAACCCACCCGGCCGGGCGGTTGAACCAAGTGGCACTCGGGCGATTTGAACGGCGATGACGGCGAATCCAAAGAAGGGTCTATACATCGGGTCAGAAACCAGTAGATCCTGCTCTCATGTAAGTAGAGACCCACCGCTCCGACAAAAAGCGTTCCGAATATGGAACCGATAACGGCTCCGACGATCGTGCCGGTGTGCTTGGAAGATGTGTTTGATGTGGCAGTCGATGAGGAGGAGGGCGCAAGTGTATGTGCGACGCCGAGGGAGTCGAAGGAAATGGTAGCGCCATCGGTGGCAACAGTGTATCTACATTGAAACCGGGAACAGAGATGAGTTGAGTGATTAATGTGATAGGACGTAGGACGCACAGCAGCTCTTCCTCAACGTTCCCTCCAGATTGACGAATCACCAAGAAACACTCCGCACCGTTCGGGAGGTCGCTTGCTTGTGGGCTGCATGAACGAGGTGAATAGAACATCGAAGAGGCAAAAGTCGTGGAAGCTTACTCGAGCACCTCGGTTGTCATCGGGTACGACCCTGTTGGTGTGATGAAGCATGATGTGAGGGTTGGCGGGAACGTCGATTCCGTGCTACACAAGATGTTTATGAGAATTGTTGGTCAATTATTTGAACGCTACAACTCACGCGGGGAAGATGATGTCCGTCGAGCTGAAATCCCCGACCGCACCCGAATCCGTGACGGTAACCGAATCAAACAAACTGGAGTCAAACGACGAGGAAGGACTTTGCGGGGTGTTTGCAGACGGAGGTACGGTCAACGTCGTCGACGACTGTGCGTGTACGCTGACCATAGCAAGAGCCAGAGCTGTGGCGAGCAGTGAGAACTTCGTAAACATCGTGAATCTCGTTATCGTCGAACGCCAAAGGAGTCGCCGGTGCTGTGTATACCACGAATCTTCAGAGAAAGCTCTGCAGCTTTAACTTTCAAGATGACAAGCAAGTCAAGTTTCCTTTACTCGTTTGCAACGGCAAGGGAGCGTCGCAATCACAAGCAGCTCGGCTCGACAGGGTTACTCTATTCCTCCGGCTTCGAGTTCGGAGATAGCACTTTCCTCAGCTGAGCAATTCTTTCGTGCAACGGAGACAGTCGCCTTGTCGTCGCAGTGTATAGTGAAGTGGGGGAGAAGAGGGAGATGGTGCTCGTTGTGTGTGCGTGCGAGATGACCGCTCACGAGTTCTGGGTATTTTAGGCTGTAGTGAATAATATACGGACATATTTTTACTCGATGGAGATGCGGCTGGCTTATCATTTCAAAGTTCCCATGTCACGGTCGCTAATAGACAAAACATTCTCAGAATACAAAACCAGTTTTCAGACCTGGAATAGTACATGTACACAGCTGAAAATACATACATCTTTTCATGAGCTTAAGCCGAAACCCAGTCCACGTATGAGTCCAACTGCATCAGATGGTTCAGATCTGCTTCCAAGGCCATTTAGAACATAGGAGAGACGCTTCGAAGTTACAAGTAGTAGGTTAACAGCTGCATGGTACGATAAAGTAGCACATCCCGACTATTAAGTCAAATAACATGATGACAATGATGGAAACATGAACTTGAAGGCGAAGAAGACATCTCAAAGTTACTATGAAAACCGGCAAATACCGAACTTGAATCAGTCTCCTACCCAATCCCTCCCACGGATCGGAAGAGGCCGAGGCCTCAGGGTCCAAGTTGAAGTTGAGGGACCCATTCCTCCCGTAGGGAGGGTCTGGCATAAAACATTTTAGCCGAGGCCCGCTCGTCGTAAGGGTCCACCCCCGACAATCACTTACCGTGGGAATAGTGGTTTTTGACCTTTTGGGAAATAAAAAAGTTAATAACTTGCATGAACAATAAATTGATAACAGTTAATTGGTGCTCAAGACACAAGTCTCTAAATATATGTTCTACTGAGTGTGAGTGAGTTGCTAGAAATTGTGCACAAAATTTCGAGCTCCCTTCGAGCCCACCCAAGGCCGCCACTCCCACGGTAAGTGATTGTCGGGGGTGGACCCTTACGACGAGCGGGCCTCGGCTAAAATGTTTTATGCCAGACCCTCCCTACGGGAGGAATGGGTCCCTCAACTTCAACTTGGACCCTGAGGCCTCGGCCTCTTCCGATCCGTGGGAGGGTTTGGGTAGGAGACTGAACTTGAATGCCCTTACTTTCTCGACGGAGGCGAGTTTGACTTCAACTTCTTCAAAGAAAAGTCATACTGGATATCATCTACGCAACACCCACATAAAGGTCTCTCGATCCGAATCAAAAACTGGCCAGTACTATGGCATGCGCAAGCCGTGAACTAAATATGTACGTTGTAGCTGGAAATTTTATAGGATGAAGCTTATGCCCAGATATCCAAGGTCAAGCAGGATACCGACTTCAAGCTATCAGGAAATATTCAAGCTCTTCGAACTAGACTCTTGAAGACAATCACACGCAAGAATATGAACGGCGCTGTGGCCTTGATGGAAGAGCAATTTTATCAACATTGTGAAGAGCAGTGACAAAACGGTAAAATACAATGCGGAAATGTGAAGACGATGTGCAAACAGAAAGCGGAAAAGGACGACAATGAGAAAACGAGTAATGCGATGCGAAGGTAAGCGATGCTTAAGAAACGAAAGGGTTGAAATAATGACGAATAATGAAAAGATGTTAGGAAAGAATATCGGGTGTTAAATTGAGGACCAGTTGTACGCCGGACTCGATCCTTGACATGATGGTTTGGCGTCAATAGGAGATAGAAGCGACCAGAGGTCGGATGAATAGCAGGAAGGGCAGGAGACAAGCTCGTTCATCCAGTCCAGCGAAGAAGAGCCGAACCCAGTGGCTACTGCATTGTTTTCTATGGTCGGAAACTCATGCTGGTTCGACGGATTCTGAATGAACACGCTACTGGATGGCTGCTGGGAGGGCCAGACGGAAACGTCCGGATAGGAACCAGGGAAGGTACTGGCGCAATACTGGTTCGCTTCGTTGAGGGCGTCCGCCTGCAGCTGATACGACGACTGGCTTGGGATAGACATCCCAAAAATGAACGGACTTGGAGGAAAGGGAGACGGCGAACCCGCCGAGCTGCTAGCATCCGAGAGACCCGGTGTCGAGCAACCCGATACTGGCATGGTCAAGTCAGCGAAGTCTACGTCCTCAAGTTTCACTACAGGCTTCTTGGCGGCTGTCTTTCTCGAGTACTTGGGCACTGCTGAGGTGCTTGACCGATGATGGCCGTGGACGGTCTTCTCGTGTCGGATCAAGGTCGACGGGTCTGCGAAAGACGATGTGCATTCGCCAATCGTGCACTTATGTGGCTTGAGTCTGAGGCTGCGCCAGACATGTGAGTCGAGAAGTACGTTGATCAACCAAATGGACCACTCACTGCTTCGCAATGATATGCGTCTTCAGGTTACTGTCCTGCAGAGTCTTGAACAGGCAGCCATCATATGGACATTCAGCTTTACTGCATAGAAGAGGTGAGTTATAATCAGGTATTTAGTAAGGAAGAGGGCGACTTACAGCTTGTCGACATTGGGGGCATGGGTAGCCAGATGACGGTTCAGGTCGAAGTTGCGGCGGAAGGCCTTACCACAAACCAAGCACGTGCAGGCACTTGTCTTAGCAATTGACTTTGTTGCGCGGGGCATCCTGAAGATGAGATATTCGATGAAAACTGAGGGGGATGCTCGACGGGGCTTCTGGGAGAGCTGTGATGGGTTCTAGCATAGCGCTAGACGGGGAATATTTATACGCTACGGTGGGCATCGCTCTCTGGGCAGCGAGCATCGAGGTTGATTGCTTTCCTACAGCGAGACAAAGGGAATGGTTTCCATATCTGGACGCGCCCTGGCCTAGGGAACCACACGTGTATCCCGACGAATATGGGTGCACAAAGGGAGTGATTGCCTCCCGACACTTTTCTTTCCAGGAAGGTTGTTCTCGCGCACAGGCCTCTGAAACATGTCGTTCGTCATTTCAGTTTATTAGGACAGTACACTCGAATCGATCTCTGACTGCAGGATTGTTCACTATTACTGAACTCATAAATCTTTGCCTTCGTGATCTTTGCTAGCTCATTTAAAGGTGTTATATCCCCTTCTGTTACGTTCCATTGTCAGCCGGATTGAAGCCTTCCGAGTGGGTTTCTGAGGCGATCTAAGCACCTACGTATCTTCAGTCCTTCAGCCTGAGACCCATGCCAGTATTACTCTGTTTTCGTCACCAAATGGAGGACATTCTGTCACGAGTAAACCTTCGAAGGTCACTCAAAATTTTAGATTTCGGAATGACAAGGACCTGTTATTGGTTATTTATTTTCAACTATCCAAGCACAAGCATCGCTGAGATTCGACGGGTGCCGCTCAGGGTGTGTCACTATCATTTTTACTGCTGGTCTTTAGGGTTTCCGCGCTCTCGCTTTCTAGCTGCTTCTTCGACAGCTGGTTCCACTTTGCGCTGGTAGGTATTCTTCGTCTCTGCCATGTGTTCTGCGAAGCTGCAGAATGCCTCCATCGCTGTGACTACTTCGTAGAATTGCTGATTTCATTGCTTGGGCTATAATGTGCGTCGTCGTCTTCTCTATCACTCTTGCCTCTGAAATCGCGGAGTCCGTCATATCATCATTACTGTCCGTGAAACGCCTTGCTTTCACGTTAGAGTCAGCAGTCGTCATGCCACCGGCCCCAATGAATCCGTGTTCTTCGCGTCCAAGTCCATCTTGGTTATAAGCAGCCTGTTCTTATCGACCAAGAGCGACGCTGAAACCACAGATTGACAAATTTTCCCTCCCTCTAGGAATCCTTACAAGTTGATATCTGAGCTTACTTGAAGATACACATTTTAAACGTTTACCAGTTTTACCCTTATATACTGACACCCTCCTTCCCGTTGGCAGGGGCTCCATGCTGATTGCCTAATAATCAGTTAACACCTTCCTTTCTTTGAGAGCTACAGTACTCGTCGAACACTAAGCTCATATTTCTGGTAGGCAGTAGATGATATGGAAGCTATTCTATGGTACTTGTATGCTTTATACGACTTCTCTTTCACAAGGGAATAAGGCTTGCAACTATAAAATGGGTAATTTGAGTACTAGTAGACCTTTCGAATTCCCGGGAATCCCGGCAGCAAGAAGTGTAAGGAAAGGGTACCTTTACTCATCGGTTGCTCGATGCTATATTGGCAGTTTTTCAAGCGTAATTTTTCCAATCACTTCAGGCATCTTAATTGCAGAGACTCTGGTGTTAATACTTGGCACAAAATGTTGCGGTGATAACCAGAAATAGTTGTACTACAAGTATAGATAGAAGTTCTCAGGCTCAGAAGCGTCAACACCGACACTGGCACCGCTTTGCTACGGCGAAGGGCATCGCATTCTTATCCCTTCCCTTAACTTCGACAACCTCTTACACAACCAGTATGGTTCTCCCTAAGGCACGTAACAAAATCATTTAAGATCAACTCTGAACTAATGGTTTCCTCTGCAGCGGATTATCAAGGTGAGCGGACGATACGCCACTCTGTACCATGCATATACGATGAGTTCGTTGAGCTAACAGTCTCGCTTTACGACCGTGTCCTGGCACTTCATTCCTATCGGAATCGACCGTCTGTATAATCTGATGTCGACAATGATCTGACCTGTCGTGACGAATACGGCGGGCATTTGATGGACTCGCATGCAGGAAACCGAGCGTCTCACAAGCGACCCAGCACCGGGCATCTCTGCCTCTCCTCACGAGGACAACTTACGCTACTTTGATGTGACGATTGAAGGTCCTCAAGGAAGTCCGTTTGAAGGAGGTGTATTCAAGCTGGAACTCTTCTTGCCTGAAGAATACCCGATGGCGCCTCCAAAAGTGCGATTTCTGACAAAGATATATCACCCAAATATCGGTGCGCAGTAATTCATCCGTGTCTTTTCAGCTGCATTAATGTCTTCTTTGAATGTGATTATAGACAAGCTTGGACGAATTTGCTTAGATATTCTGAAAGGCATGTTAGCCGTTTCATGTCTATACCGCTGATTGACTTATGATTTCATGCAGATAAATGGTCGCCTGCCCTACAAATCCGTACTGTCCTCCTCTCTGTCCAAGCCCTTCTCAGCTCTCCAAACCCTGACGACCCATTGGCCACCGACGTTGCAAAGCACTACAAGGTATGTAGATCTATATACTACACCGCACGGCTTGATTGTTGCTGACATTTTTTACCCTCTACGACTCCAGGAGGACCCAAAGGGTGCAATAGCGGAGAGCAGAAAGTGGACAGTCGAATACGCTGGTTCATAAAGGAGGGGTAACGTCGGTCAGTGATGACGGTTTAGATAGACCTGCACTGCCTTCTTTTTTCTCCTAGACGTGTGATTCGGGTTTCTCTGTCGACGACGTGCTTGTATTAATGGAACTCGAATATGGTGATTATCACCTTTTGTACTCTTTCTCATCATTATTCCTTAGCAGTGAACAAAATAACTCGAAATTGATATGAAACTTGGCAGGCGATGTATTGGTCTCCATCCTACTTCCACCATTTACTAGCCTAAAGAACGTCATTTACTATAGAGTTAGTTCACAGAAATTGAGAGGATATTATTTATCTTCATTTCTTTCGCAATTACTTGAGGAGAGGTAATATAGACCAGACTAATGGTCTATTAGACCCATTTCCTATAAAGAGAGTGGCAGTCTCCGTGCTCTTTCGCATCGTTGTTGTCGACCACCATGTCGTCGACGAGTCCTCCTCAGTTACATCTTTCTCTTCCTCACCAATCATTCAAGAGGTCGTTTCAACAGTTTGGACTCGATGTCGAAAGCCCAGGATCCTCAGCAGGGAGCTCGTCAAGCACTGTGTCTTCAGGGTCCTTCACGGGCGCCTCGGCGAGCGGAAGCTCCAGTTCGAGCCAGAGCTCGCCAGCATCGGGAGTAGGACATGGCAATGAGAGGAATAAGAGAGCTCGAAGCGAAGGTCCTGATTGTCAAAGTGACAACGAGGAACAGCGAGGAAGGCTGGCTCAGTCTGGTGGTTTCACTGCCTCGCCTCCGACACTTCCTCAGATCCGTTCGCTGAATGCGACCACATATTCCTCAAGTATCTCAGAAGGGTTTTCGCCTCTGGACGAACACTCTGCTTCCACCGTTGATGGTCGTAGTGCGCAACCCCAACCCAGGCCATCTGCGCCGCACGCACTGCGCGCGGGCCTTTCATCATCGGAGCGCCAGGTCACTGACACAAGATCATCTTTGATTACTACCGCTCTTGATCGCTCATACTCCAACTTGCTGCATCCACGCCTATCTAGCCCTGTACCACCATCAAGAATGGATGAAGACTTTATTATGACAGACGACGGTCAGGATGCTCGGCGAAACAGTCGTCTGCCTTCCATGCAGACTAGATCACCGGTTGAAGTGCACGAAGAAACATTTCGAGACACACTCGAGCGCGCACAAGCTTTTGATAGATCGATTGCGCCTTTACGGTCAGATCCTTCCGAACTTGTGACATCTCATGAACGAGAGCATTCGTTTGCTACAAATAATACCTTTCAAGACGAGTTCGGGTCGTTGAGAGCAGGTCAGTGTTATAACTTTGATGCATATACAACAGTACTAATTATTTACAGAAGCGTCTAGTACATCTTTTGATGGCTCTTTCCGTAGTGAAATGCGCACAGGTACGTATGCAGGCTTCATATTCATATATAACATGTCTAATCAAACAGCGTTCTTAGACACATCAGGCTCTTTCCAAGATGAGATTCATAGCTTTGAATCAGCACCTCGCACTCGCTTTCCACGGACCAGCGGTCTAAGGCCTGCTTCAAGATACAGTCAGGCTGCCGCGATGTATAGACCGCAATCGCCTCCTTCACCACCTCCACTTCTTCAGCGCCTCTCGTTTCCTAGACCATCACTTCATGTCGAATCGGAAGCTGAAATACATCTTAACCGGATGAATGTTAGGCCACAGAGCATGCGTCGCCCAGCTCGACCGCCATCGCCTGAGATTCCAATTTTCAATCCAGGCCCTGACCAGGATGTAAGACACGTGCACAGCCGTTTACGGGAGCATACCGAGGCTATCTTGGACGACATTGATACGCAGCCAATGTTTCCTCTTTCCTTGTCGTTAGGTGATATTGTCGGACTGCTTGACGTCGATGACGATGACGATGTTCCGGAGTCTGAGATGCGGACGTCAGGAAGGTCGGGCAGAATGATCAGGGCGGAACATTCTAGCATGACCATGGATAGCATACCACCTATCCGTCCACTTCAGCGAAATCACTTGATACCTCATTGGTCAAGGGAAGATGCATTGGATAGTAACAGGGGTGCAACGCCGGCATCTTTCCCGTCGAGAAGTGATGCTGGTCAGATGGAGGAGACTACACCATCGTCCAACCTCTATAATTGGGACAATTCACAAAGTTCTCTGGCGCCAAGGCCATTTATGCGGCTTAACCGTTCATATGATACACGCAATAGCGTACTTACGGACGGTGTCGGTGCGCCCCGAGAATCAAGACCAAGTTTACCGACTATAAGGACAGCGATTTATGGTACAGAAGCTGAGAACCGATCTGGAGCAATCAGAGCGAACGCACGACAAGTGAATGGTAAGCTGTGCTTTATGTTTATACATGTACCATCTTTACTTAAACATTGAAACGCAGACATGGAGATAGAGAGACCTCGTGGAATAGCGGAGGAAGTCGAGCGTGACTTATCTGACATGGGGGGATACTTTTCAGAGAGGTCTAGAGAAGCAGAGAGGCTTCGGCTTACGGCAGGTCGAACACCCTCGTCCTCTCAACTCGACACACCTGGCTTTCCAATGCCAACGATCGGTGATATCATCTTTGGTTCACGAACCGAGGGAACTGATCAGCGTAGTGGTGGTTTATGGGATGACGATAACTTTAGGCAGACGCATACCAGTCTGTTGACTTCACTACGGCAGCAGCTACAAGCCGAACAAAACCTACCGTCGCGTCAGCGAGAGCCGTCACCAAGCGGTCGACCTAGCTTGTCCTTGCTCAGAGAAATGAATCGTCTTCCTATACGGACTCGCTCGGTCGTTGACCGGGGCGGGAGCTTTGAACGTCGTTCATACCACGAAATTTCGACTAGGAGCGCATTCCCTTCTCCCGATCGTAGAAGCTTTACCCCTGCTACTGCCTCTTCCTCTGAAGCAGCTGCGTACTTTGCTTCCGGCCGAGCTTACCCACCGCCTTCCGGAGCTGCAGCGCCTAGGTTGGTCCGTCGCTCTGTTGAAAGTCATCGCGAAGCTCCTGGTGAAACACGTCGTGAATATTCAGGAGAACTGCACGCCATGTTTGCGTCAGTAGAACAACCTGAGAGAATGTCTGACATTCCTCGACTTCCTACGCCTGAATTTCATAGGAGTAGCGCGAGCTCAGAACTACTGAATGTGATGTATCCTGGTCGATTCTCTGCGTCGTTCGATAACCCAGAGGAGGCGGATATTGAACGAGTGATCTCACGTCCATCGAGAGCATCAGCAAATGACAGCGCGGCTGCGTCAGATGTACTTCGGCATCATTCATGGTCCTCACACCGCGAAGAACCTATACATACTGCAAGAATGGGACAGCGTACCGAGCGTGGTCCTCCCTCGTTACCACCGTTGCGCTTCGGACAGACGTTTGTGCCCATTAGGAGAGATGACGGTGAAGCAGCCCGGTCTGTGGTGGAGACCAATCTTGAAGTGCCATGGAGAAGTCAACCGTCACGCATCGAACAGCCAGTGTCTGGCGGTTTGATGGCGGACGCGAGGCGGTCAATGGCATCGCACTTCCAATCTTTACCCTTGAGAAGCAGTGCAAGGCAATTGGGCGACCGTAACGCCGATGTGGCGATTCAGAGAGCTAGGTTGCTTAGGTCTGTTGAATCGCGACTACAACCGGAAGAACAGGACTCGGGTCCGGGGCAAGCAGATGGTCGTACTCAAGGTTTCCAGAGGGCTATGCACGTTCTGCGTAGCGATGGACTGACATCCACTAGGCAGCATCAGTTTCAAAGCGCATTTGAGCGCCAGCAGCAGAGGGCGTCTATGGCTATGCCTCCGCGAGAGAACCATTCTCATTGGGGCGAGATTAGGGGTGATAACATTGATCGACGACACTTTAACCTGCTCTCTAGGCGTAGAGGCTCGGCACTTTTTGCGGACCCCCCTGATAATCCCGATAACGCACCTCCCAATAGGGGCTCAGGTTCTGCTACAAATGCTCACTCTATGAACCATCAAGGACCGCCTTCACCAATGTCAGAGTTCTTTTCTAGATTCTCATCCAGACCACGTGTGCGAAACCGATCTTGGGCGATGCGACAGGGTGAAGATGTTTCTGCTAACGGCTCATTTGGATTTAGGCTATTCGGTCGTCGTCGTTCGGCTGCTTCTTTCGGGGCTGGTGACTTTGTGGTGAGCCAACTGCCCGTGCACTTCTATCTTGTAACATACTCAACTTTGTTCGCAGCGGGATGAGGACTTTGATGAGTCTTACGAAAGCCTTCTTGCTCTCGCCACTACCCTCGGTGACGCGAAACCTCGCGCAACTCCTGCTCATCACTTAGCTGCATTGCCGACCGCATTTTACAAGGATTGGCAAACTCCAGACAGTGATTCTCGTTGTCCGATTTGTTTGGATGATGTAGGTTTTCCCTTCTACATCACAAGGCATCTCATCGATCTTATCTTTGTCTAGTATAAATCTCTCGATCCTGTTTTGAAGGCAGAGCCTTGCGATCACTGGTGTCATAAAGAATGTCTGGAGGTAAGTCTTAGCTTTCCTGTTATGGAGGTCCCGTTCTCACGTATCGTTTCCAAAGCAATGGTTACACTCGGCGCGGACATGTCCTGTTTGTCGAGGCAAGATTAGCCCAAAGAAGAGGCCCGTCTCTCCCCAGCCTGTCGCCGGCCCTAGCAATGCCAACAGATCGAACGAGGACGACGAGGACAGTGACAACAGTTCTCCGTCACCGATCGAACCCGCCATCCTTGCAGCCTTTTCGGCTAGCTACAGTAGAGAAATCATATGAAGTTGATGAAGTTTCTAGGTAGTTTGCTATGAGTTCCAGCTTAGAGGTTTGCGTATTATCTTGTTTGACGTTTGGCACTGAAATCTCATGTATTTTGGCATTTGATGTCGCTTTGTTCGTTTGTGTCATGTTCGAAGAGCAACTAGTACTTTTACACTTGTATATTACCATGCCCCGTATTTATATTTTTTGCATTGTACAAATCATTGTAGGCGGTCTCCTTTGGTTTGGGAGCCGTGGATGCTGGTGGTATCGCTCAGGGTCAAAATAATATGACGAACCACAGTAAAGATCGGATTTTGTGGCCCCTGTACCATATGCCGGAGTGAGCCCACAGCCGCCACAATTCTGTGGCGATTCATATATATATATATACGTCGCAGAGCTATAGTTGCTGCATTAGCGTAGCATACTTCCGACCTCTCGTCCGCCGCAAAACAACAAACTGAGGGCGTGTTGAAATGCGTAAGGCCGGTAACGACAAGACGGCTGTTCGAAACGAAGATAAGCTCGGTCAGGACGAACACGGATCCGTCGTGACCGAAGAAATGGCTATCATTGACTCTGACGCATCGAGTACGACGGCTAGTGACACTGAGGTGGCGAAGTCTACAGTTGCAGAGCCCAGCGAGAGTGACAGAGAAGAAGACGAAGAAGAGTCCTATAACGTAGACAATAACTCGGAACTCGGTGATGATACTAAGAAGTCACATCAGATGTTGGATATCGAGGGCGAGGGCGAGGGCGAAGGCTTGGACGGCGCGATAGAATTCCTGGTACAAGAGAGTGGCTGCACGGCTGAATGCGACGGAGAGAGAGAAGATGCGAAAGCTGTCCCCGGGCCAGACTTGCGTTATCTAGAGTCCCAAAAGCATCAACATCTGGAAGAGCAACTGATTCCGAATTCTTCCACACCTCTGGAGCTATCCAACGGCGAGAGCCTGGAACTTTGCTCCGGTCCTATTTTTGACGAAGAACTCTATGTCAAGGCGGGCCAGCCAAGCACGCGCATACGTGGATGTCGGTCTCCAGACAGGTCGAGAGTTGTAATGATGTGGAAAGTGTACGAGGATCTTGACCAAGTATATCCCTATCAATCGAGTTGGAACTATCCACGAGTACCGGAGCCATCTTGGCCGTACACCATTGCACCCATACCGGGTAAAGGCAACGGAATGCTCGCCACCCGAGACATAGAGTGTGGGGAGACGATATTGATTGAGCGTCCACTTCTACTTTTCCCGTCGCAGGCTAGTAGCTGGGATGAACTGCAGAGTGACCTTGAAGTTATGGTGAGCCATCTTGATCCAGATGACCAGAAGACGGTAAAGTCACTCTGGAATAGTCAACCGGCGACACAATGCGAGGAGTTGACTGGCTTGATGTTCACGAATGTTATGAAGTGCACGTTTCCACAGAGTACGTTCGCCACAAGCTATTCCGGGTTATGCGTAGATGGCTGCAGGGCTAACCATAGGTAAATATCCTTGTTTCAGATACATAGTATCCTTACTGACGTCCATCTTGATAGCTGTTCACCAAACATGGTCTACGAGTTTAATCATGAGGACATTCTCATGGAATTCCGAGCGACTAGAAGGATTAAACAGGGAGAAGAAATATGCAATTCTTACATCGATCCCACACAACCCCTCGTCGATCGACAAGAGCACCTACAGCGCGTATATGGCTTTAGATGCGCATGCAGCGCATGTACATTGCCAACCGATGTTGTCCAATCAGATGAACGGCGAGAAAAGATAAAGAACGAGTGTTTTGCAGCTCCAGGAAGGTGGAGAAAATGGCTTGAGGTCTCCCTCCCGGCAACGAAGAATCTGATTGAAGAACATAAAGAGTTATTGTCTAATATAGAGAAGGAGAGTTTATATGCGTACAGACCTGTGCCGATCCGGTGGCTGGCATACACGTATGCGGCGTTGGGGGACGAGAAGGAGTTCAAAAAGTGGTGCGAAGAAGCCGTGATATGCTTTGGTGTCCTGTGTGCTTCAGGCAGAGGTTTCTTAGATACTGAAGTTTGGAAAGGCTGGCTCGAAAATCCGAGTTCAGTGCCGTTCTGGGGTATACGGAAGGGCAACAAGTGGGTATGAATGCGGATGAGAATAGAATTGATATGTATATCCGTAAAGCAAGTAGAGATATTATAGAATATGCGGTACTGCCACGCGGTGCACGATTGCTTTGAAAGTGTTGTAGGCCGTCCTTGACAGATATCTGATAAGTTGCGAAGGTCAAACGATACTTCAGCGCGAGATTAAACATAGCGATGAAATTCGTCATGGTCGGTTTAAAGAGTTACGATATTCGCTCGTGACGCAGCCATTAGGCAAATACGCAGACATAGTCCACTGGGACGACCTATGCGCGAGAACAACCTTCCTCGAAAGAAAAGTGTCGGGAGGCAATCACTCCCTTTGTGCACCCATATTCGTCGGGATACACGTGTGGTTCCCTAGGCCAGGGCGCGTCCAGATATGGAAACCATTCCCTTTGTCTCGCTGTAGGAAAGCAATCAACCTCGATGCTCGCTGCCCAGAGGGCGATGCCCACCGTAGCGTATAAATATTCCCCGTCTAGCGCAATGCTAGAACCCATCACAGCTCCCCCAGAAGCCCCGTCGAGCATCCCTCTCAGTTTCCATCGAATATCTCATCTTTAGAATGCCCCGCGCAACAAAGTCAACTGCTAAGACAGGTACCTGCACGTGCCTAGTTTGTGGAAAGGCCTTCCGCCGCAACTTCGACCTGAACCGCCATCTCGCTACCCATGCCCCCAATGTCGACAAGCTGTAAGTGGCCCTCTTCCTTACAAAGTAATTGATTATAACTCACCTCCTCTATGCAGTAAAGCTGAATGTCCATATGATGGCTGCCTGTTCAAAACCCTGCAGGACAGTAACCTGAAGACACATATCATTGCGAAGCAGTGAGTGGTCCATTTGGATGATCAACGTACTTCTCGACTTACGTGTCTAGCGCAGCCTCAAACTGAGGCCACATAAGTGCACGATTGGCGAATGCACATCGTCTTTCGCAGACCCATCGACCTTAATCCGACACGAGAAGAACGTCCACGGCCATCGTCGGTCAAGCACCTCAGCCGTGCCCAAGTACTCGAGGAAGACAGCCACCAAGAAGCCTGTGGTTAAACTTGAGGACGCAGACTACGCCGACCTGACCATGCCGGTATCGGGTTGCTCGACACCGGGTCTTTCAGATGCAGGCAGCTCGTCGGGATCGCTGTCTCCCTTTCCGCCAAGTCCGTTCATGTCTGGGTTGTCTATCCCAAGCCAGTCGTCTTATCAGATGCAGGCGGTCACTCTCAACGAAGCGAATCAGTTTTGCGCCAGTAACTTCCCCGGTTGCTATCCAGACCTCGCCTTCTGGTCTTCTGAGAATCCACGCAATAGCCTATTCGGCCAGGATTCGTCGAACCAGCAAGAGTTTCCGACCATAGACAGCAATGCAGTAGCCACTGGGTTCGGCTCTACTTCGCTGGACTGGATGAACGACCTTGCATCACTCTCTCCTTCTTATTCATCCAACGTGTGGTCGCTTCTGTGCCCCATTGGCGAACCATCATGCCAAGGCTCGAGTCAGGCGTACAATTGGCCCTCCATCTAACATCCGAGATCCTTTCCTACCATCTTTTCATTATTCGTCATTATTCAGCCCTTTTGTTTCATCATTGTATCACTTACCTTCGCATCGCATTGCACCATCACCTTTCGCTTTCTGCTTGCACGTCGTCTTCAGGATTTCACTTTGTACTTTACCGTTTTGTAACTGCTCTTCATACTGTCGATAGCATTGAATCAAGACCAAGGCCGCAAGGCAGTCCATATCTTCGCGTACTGCTCAATGAAAAGACGGTCCGAAAGCTTAAGTTGCTCCTAACAAGTCGAAGGCAGGATCACCGGAAAGTTGATCCTGCTTGGGAGTAATTCCCGCTCTCCGTCGAGCGACGTCCAAAAAAGAACCTGGATAACGAAGCACTACCACTGGCAGAGTTTAATCTGGTCAAGGTAGATCGATTAGATGTGGATATACATGCTTGCACTCACTTCGCTGCTGGTATAAAAAATGAAGTCGGATGCGGTAAGTTGTTAAGCGACACGGCTCGTCGCGTCGCGTTTCTGACTTTTGACCACGGACAGTCCCCAACCTCAAAACACCTGCTGCCTATTTGTTGCTACCTTTCGTCAGATGCCGTTCTCGAACAGCGGCAGCACTCACTCATTACCTGCGGATTATTATGTACATACGGTGATTTCCATTCTCGTGGACAAAGGCAGTGGTCATTGACTCATTCCGGCTTTCCTATCAGTCACACATTTGGGCTGCGTCCTGCTCGACACCCCGAAGCTCAGAGGCAGGGGTACTCGTATGAACATTTATGTGCGTTAATTTCCTCAATTGACAGCCAGCTTCCATGACTTGTGAGATGCATCATGATGATTTGCACTACACCCTGGTCTTAGCTATGAGACTACTTGGGATAAAACGTGTTGTTGACTCTGATCTGAATTCAGGTTGAAATTTCTCAACACGTTTGTCAGTCTTATGTCCAGTCTCATGAGAGATGCTGTATGAGAGGGATTCATTTTAATTTCTGATTTTTCACATTCTCAACTCTCCCCTTCAGTTAAATGGCACTCATCGTATCCTACCAGCCGATTACTGCATAAAAGGTTTTCTGCAGGCAAGTAAATAAGGTCTTTACCCTTTTGCGAGAGGAGGATCCGTGAAGACGACACCTTCACAGTTAACGAGGACTTGCTTTCGCCCGTCGATACAACTGCGACGGCGATGCAACTTTGCGGTCCACACGGCGACAGTGGAGGTAGCTGGTGTCGAGAAACTATAAATGTGGCCTAGCCTCTAGTCCGGGTCAAATACAACACAGCAAAAGAGTCAAGGATATGGTAGTGTGAGGCGGGCCCTCTATCCTTGACCCGTACACGACAAATACCTAGCTTTTCGTCTGGTGGATGGGTCGCCGGTGCTGTACATGGTTATAGGGGGTCATTGGAATGCCCATTTACGCTTCCAGATCTAGGGCATTCACCATAGTATAAAGGACGTACGCATGCAGTTTCTTTTGATGACCCTTTGCTTCCTGTACTGGTTCCTTCTTAAGCTGCCAGCTTCGCGTCCTCCGGATTCCAGACTGAAATCATGAAAATGGAAGAGTGCAAAACACTCTTGGACGAAACCGATGATGGCTTGACCCTATATAGTATCACCACGTTCAGTACGAACTACACCCAATCCAATAACATAGGTCCTGGACGCACTTTAGATCGCATGTTTCAATTCTGGGGAAAGAAGTTAGAGCATTCATTGGGTCGAGCCGTAGAGGTTTTTGGGTACAGACCAGCTGCCATCGGAGAAAGGATCGAGCGTCGAGCGAAGAAGCTTTCTTTTCCGAACGCTGCGAAGAAAACTAGTCTGTCAGGAGCTTTGACTGGAGCGAAATGGCGTATTCGACGGTACCGTCTGAAAAGAGACTGCAAGAGGCTTCTCAGATATTTGAAGTGAGTAACTCGGACTATCTGACCAGGAACAGCACCATAACTGGAATACTGATATAGAATGGATGTACCCTCGAGACAAAGCGAAGCACTAGAGGTGCTCATAAAGATCTGCTCCAGCGAACAAGCAGTCCGAAAGGAAATGTTGGAATTGAATGCTGGACAAATACTCCAGACTTTGAATCAGAAACTTGTGTACATCTCAGAGCATATGTTTCCCGAACTCAGAAAACGAGCACTGGATGCGTACAAGTTGTTTGCACAGGGACCATTGCAAATTGAAAAGGAACAGCTCGGTCTCCCTCTGAGTTCAGCACTCGTTCATCCGATCCCCAATGATTCTTTTTCTCAATTACTGGGTAAAATAATTCAGTAAGTAAAATATCGAGCGAAGGGACTGAAAGTAATTAAACTTCTTTCTTCAACTACAGATCCTTCCGAGTCGGAGATTCGAAGACGACTGGCATCTTCTTATGGTGGCGAACAGTCGAACATCCAGTGGACAAGAAATCATCTGAAGAAACTTTCCCTCGCTGTTATAGTAGCGACTCAGGCTACCCATTCTTCATGATTCAAATCGAGCAAAACAAAGGCCTGCTTGCCTTAAGGTTGGAAACACGACGTAATGAAGACTTACAAACCGTGCATAGCTCAATGCAATCAAGCATCGTGGAGCTCCTTCAGGCACACTCAATCCATCTACATACCCTTCGCATGCCTCAGGATAACATGGAACAAGCAGGAGCCTCATCAATCACATCCATAGTAGACAACGCCTACTGCCCACTGTTCATTGACCTTGTCCTAAACTACACCCTCAATGCGGAGCACCTGCTTATACTTTGGCTCCTCTTGAGAAGGTGGTCGAAGTGGACGTTGCTCGCTATCGTTCTTATTTGGTTCTGCATCGGCGGTATGAAGTGTAAGGTATAGCGGAAAATGTACATGGCAGCTATCACGCGGACCTGCGAAAGTCCGGAGGAATATAGGAGAGATATTTTTTCTGCTGCGAAAGTGAGTGATCAGCGATTTGGACTGCTTACTTCCTTTATTATTATATGTTACTGACTGTCCTGGCTACTCAGAATCTCCAAACTGCTTAATTCTTTTTGACCGACTGTTAATACCCTGCAGTGAACTGGTTAACTATACACAGAACAAACATAAATTATTTTGAATGGATTGTTCAACACAGAAGTACATATCCCATGCACAAGACTTATGCACCTTATTGCCGAGTTCTAAGTATCTGTACAGTAAATTTAGATGGCCTACTGATCAGATATACGGCACATCACTCCATCAGGACATCGCCATACTTTGCAATTCTAGAAATTGCGTTCGCCAGGTACTCCCACTGCCCCATTCGCCGACGCAAATCAGAGACATGTCGGGTCAATCCTGTGCACTTCCGCATACCCAGCCGCCGAATCAGAAGGTGTTTTATTGAGAACTGCATACACTTGAATGGGATGGCTGCCGATTTCTCAGCGAATGCTGCAAGGGAGTGCTTGTGGTCACAAAGATGTACAAGATATTCTTCGCATTCGATGAATGAGAAATTCGCACCTGACCATGCAACAAGGCGACAGAAGTGCAAGGGAAAGCAAGTCAGGCCTACATCCCCAAGTGCTGTCCCTTTTGAGATCTTTTTCGGTAACCAGAAGAGATGAGGGTGGGTGGATTGCAAAGAATATTGAGGTCTTTGTTGAGACGACACACTGTCTTGATGCTCGAATTGGTCTTGTTGTCGTGGTGATATTGATGATGAAGAGACGCGACGCGACTTGACGCGTGACGTCATCGTGACGGTTCGCGTGCTCACGCTTCAACTTGAAGTTCAAGTTGTCACGAGTACGACTCAATGCTTCTGCCAGTGATTTTGTCCTCAATGTTAAAACTACCACCACCATGCCTTCTCTCAGCTTATACCACTTCTTTAGAGACGAAAAGAAACTTGTGGCATTAGGATCCTCAAAGACATTGGCTACAATATTCAGTTGGCAGAGCTTGGTGGTCTCGTTAGAGGAGGCATGTGTTACTAATATGCGTTTTGTACGTGGCATTGGTCTTTGATCACCCTTCTGTTGCTCATTTCTGCACATTAGTCTTTCAATATGGACTTGACTTCAGACACCATCGAAGATCATCTGGAAAACAATATAACTTTTGAACACTATACCGGTGTGAAGCCCCTGATCTCGCCTCTGTATAAAGCATTAGGGACGAAAGGCCCTGACAATGTGACAATGACGGCTGTCCCCGTAGTTGAGCTACTCGTTACAGTAGCTCACAACAGACAAGACTTGGCTATGATCGAAGAAGAGGAAACTAAGCCAAAGTGGGTTCCATTTTATGAGACGTCAAGTGAGTTCCCCCTACACTCTAGCAGGATTTAGAGGTTGATCGATATATAGGGTATGAATCGGATGGAAGGAATCACACGACAGTTTCAATTCTCCATCCGAAGGTGCCAAAACATCTCGACTCGTGACGCGGCAAAAGCCCGAAATGCTCTTTTGGCTGGTCGACCAGCGAGTCTAAGGTGGACCAAGCCCATCTCTGTCTTCCATCCCATCTTTTCCGAGTTTCGAGAACTGGCGCAACTCCGCGACATCACAGAAGACCAACGAAAGCCGGCGAACGTCATTCTGCAACTGATTGCTACGCGTGATCCAAATGATCAGGCGGCATTGGATCACCTTTTGCTATCTGACGATCCTGATGTATGTCCCTTTGTTATTGCTCATGATCATGTTCTGATAGATATGACCAGACGGCACCGCTATGCAAAGTGTCGTGCATGTCTGCGTTCCTTCTCGCTATCTCAGGCCAATACCTGATGATATACGGTGCCATCTTCCTTGACGCGGTCGTGACAGAACACCCTATTCGACCTCTGTGGATGGTCCCGGAACATGGCATGAAATCAAATGCAAGCCAAGTCGACGAGCTTGCGGCTGTATTTGGTGCACTCGGAGGATGTTTGGAAAAGCTCGACGCGTACTACAAAAATCTAAAGCTTCCACCCGTAGGGCAATACAGCGAAGATAAGGACAATATGCCTCACCTGTGCACTCTGACCGTTCCCGATGAGCGCGATATCATGTTGACACACGTCTCGAATCGACACGCCGCGCCGAGATCGAGGGATCTTTGCCTGCTCGGCCAAGAAAGACTGGGATAACAGGACAGTCGAATGTGTTGTCGTTTACACATACCGATACTGCAAAGAGGATCATGGACTTTTATATGAGGACGATGCCGAGTGTGTGGTTCCGGAGCTGCTCTATTGTGGGTACGAGAAGACGGTCGGGACGATGTGTGTGGTCTCACTGCGCATCGATGAATGCGAAGAAGCGATGCTGTCAAAAGAGGGTACAGTCGCATCATAGAAGGCAGTGGAGAAGCTTCACGGACACGGGTATGTGTTCGGCGACTTGCGCGATGCCAACATCATTCTAGACGCGAAGGGATGGCCCTACTTAATCGACTTTGACTGGTATGGAAAGGAAGGCGAGAGACGCTATCCTTGCTACCTGAGCGATACTATCGACTGGGCCACCGGCAATGAAGATTATGGGATCATAAGAAAAGAACACGACGTGGCATGCTGAAGAAGTACCTCAAAACACATGGGATAAAGTGCACACTAATTGTTCGTCGCAGCGAGGCTAAACCGGATGGATTAGACATATCCAATGTTGGACTTTGAAGATAAGAGAAAGAAAGTGTTGACGCGGGACTACCACAGGGAGGCTCGGTGGAGAAAGGCGGGGAAGGTTCGGTTCAACGAGGACGTGTTTCACTACAAAAACAATGCTCAGTGCTTCAACTCTCTCCTGATGATTCTCGGTTTATTCATTCCTCGATTTTAGTCCAAAATGTCTATTCTAGAAATTTCAGCTTGAAAGCCTCAGTTGCGTCTTGTCCTTTATAGTTATGATTACTGTATCTGACTTGGATTGCTGTTCTTTGCAATTATCTGCCAATTCGCTGGTCTGTAGCCCAGATTAATCTAGGATATTTCGTAATGGAATTTCTCTCTCAAGGTTGGCGATCGGTCAAGTACTACATAGACAAGATGCGGTCGAGTCAACTTGAAGTTGTTGATTCCGGCAACTCCGGCATCTCGATTATTTGAATTCCGAAACTCCGCCTTTTCTTTCTCTTCTACTTTTGCCTTTCGCCTTTCTCCTCCCTTACTTTATGATCATTCCCTGGTGACGGCACCACGTACGCTCCTCTGTTTTTTTCAAAGAACGCAGAAGTTGTGTTGGGTCCGAGTCTTACCTGCTTTGGCAGGGTGAGGCCCTAGAATGCTAGTCGATAAGTCTCATGTGAGGTCTCACATGAGATACCTCCACAGCAGAAAGTCTCTACGTCGAAATAGCACCGTGGCGGAAGGCCTCAACATCAACTATAGCTCAACCGTATAAATGACATGGATCCCCGCTCTCCGTGCTCGTATTTCTGTCTTGTGACATCTTTACTCGTTGATGGCTACAACGTCGGATACACGCTCGAACATCTTACCCGCGGGCGTAAAATACAATAGTCTCGGGTTCCAAGTGCTGTCCGAAGTGTCATTGTTCCGCCGACCGCTGGAACAGGGTACGGGTCTGGATTTAGAAGCCCCTCGGTTTGTACTTCCTGTCTGGTTTTCCGAGTCGTCAGATTTTAACAAAGTTAGGGATAGGCTGATCCTGATATTTGGATTCAGTCAGTGATTGCAATGCTTTCCGTGCGGTTTGCAAGATTGTTCACGTCGTTTCAGTGGATGCACCTTTACATACTCTGCAGAAGGACTATATCAGCAAATACACGGAAAAATGGCCTTCGGCGTCGATGATCGTGATAAGGGCCTTTTCACCCTGGCTCGTTACGTCCCAGAATGAGAAGGAAAGTCATATACAATTGCAACTGTAACTCTCTCCTACTCGTTCTCAGAGAGGCTGAGCCAAATATTAATTATATAGGATCGCCGACTTATGCCAGCAATTTCAATACTCCTCGAAGAGATGTACGAGCCTACAAAGTGTACACATAACTCAAATGGCCTTCTAGTCCATCTGACTTCGAACGGTATTAATTGTTTCTTCTGAATTGCGCCATAGATTCTATCGATACTAATAAAAAATTGTATAGGTGGCGGCTTCATGTTTACGTGTTTCACGGACTTACTTGAGCGTGTCTTGAGGTCGAGAAATCAAGGCGGCGAACTTTCGAAGTAGGCGAGGCTAACGGATCGAGCTATCCAAAGGAACGCATTCGAGCCGCTGGCTATCATTCTGGACTCACTCCCTAGCTATGCCGGAATCGTGCAAACCGGATCAGGCTTTGTGACCTCGATCAAGAATCCCCTCATCAGGTCCGTGGCGACTGTTCCAGCTTCGATTGCATTTTCTACACTACTGGGCTCTCTCTACCTTCTCCGCTCGCGGCTGTCATTCTTTGCAATGAACGCGCGGCTGCTGAGCAGGGACGTCTTCCCGGGCCTTTCGGACTACTCTACCCCCCGGCTATATATCTACAGCGAAGGCGACGAGGTCGTGGATTATAGAGACGTAGAAGCTCATTTACGTCGGTTACGGGAAGCAATAGATGCAGATGAGCAGAGACGTTCCTTCAATGGATTTGTTGGAGTTTTGGATCCGATTTCTGTAGAGAAATTTGCTTTCCATAGCCGACACATTTTGCATGTCAGGACAGATGCTGGACGATACTGGGCGGCGGTTGATAGGCTATGGGAGGACGCTTTGAAAAGGACAGCATCTACCAAGAGTAGGGCGAGATTATGATGCGATCAGGACTCACATCCTATGCCCGCGAGACTACTAGAGAATGCAACTTAACGTTGAATACGCAGGTAATGATAGAACTACAATATTATCAAACTTATTTAATACTGTGAATCGCACAAAGAATCATTTTGCCGATCATAAAGCAAGCATTCGAATTTAAACCCATTGTGTCATAAAGAACTTGAACGTCGTCCCGTGTCCCTGAACACATAGCTTTGCAGTCTTCAAACCTAATTTATATCCCACATTTATTCATTTGGACGACGAATCGAACACGAGTAAATGTAAGACATGTTTGGTCAGCGGTAAGTGCATGCACATGGTCAGTCGCGAATTCGCTTCAAGTCCGTACGTCGAGAATAAACAATAAGTCTATGTGTAGAGGGGGGGCGTGGTAAGTGCAACGTAGAAGGAGATGAGACACAATGAACAAGGGTTCTTCAGAATCGCAAACAAAAACAGAGGTAAACATGGTGGAAGAAGTGTCACTGGTATATATACTGTATATATGGTTCGGATAGGATAGGATCGGATTGGATAGAAGGAAAAACGGGAAGAAACACTTGTATGCAGCGCTGGAAAGAAAAACAACAACAAACAACAGTCGAGTCAGATGTATACGTTATTTAGCAGTCAAGTGTCACTTTCGTAGATCGTGAAAAAGAGTGACAATATGTACGTGTGCGTAGGGGGAAGAGTTTCTAGTCCGTAAGGTTATGTAGTTCGGCGAAGCTATGCAAGCAAGCTCGAAGTCCGGGGTCTTTAGTACGAGAAGATCATAAGCCATGGGTTGAGGACGATCTGTATGAATGAACAGTCAGAAAACCTGCTTTCTAGCATACACCGCCACCACAACGAGTGGGCTACGCAAGACTCACAGGGAAGAGGATATGGTTCCCGGCCGCCACGGCGAGCGGGAAGATGACAGCCCACGCGGTGCCGTCGACGCGCCACGCCAGCGGGACGAGCTTCGTCGACGCGATGATCATGCCCGCGATGATGACGACGGAGATCGTGAGCGCGACCCAGAAGCGCTTGAAGATCTTGGGCACCTCCTTGAAGAAGTTCGAGCGCTCGACCTCCTTCTTCGTCGCCGCCCACGTCATGTTGTACGAAAACAGGTGCGCGAGGATCGCCTGGCTGAGATGGATACTCAGGCCGCCGAAGAAGAAGAAGCTATGCGAAGAGAAGAACGAGAAGAGAGGAAGGCAGTATCAGCGATCTCGAGCAGTATGGAAGAGATAGAGATAGTGTGGGAGGGCTTACAAGAATGGAATCCACTTGATGTTCGTGAGGAACGAGCTGATGAGGTCTTTCTCGCCAAGACGGTATTCAAGAAGTGTGAAGCCGATGTTACCGGCGCCGAGGAAGATGACTGTGGTCGCCAACCAGATCTCGAAGGAGTGGATGTAGTAACCGTCCACAGGCAACTCCCAACCGAGAAGAACATAGTTGATCACACCGATTGTAATTGACGCTGCGATACCGTAGTACGAGCACATGTCTGACATACATACTTTCAATGACTTTGAATTTGGTTGGGATAGAAAAACGAAGACTTACAAGCCAACATAGAGATCTTGTAGTGCAACGGGGCGGCACCACTCCAGATGAACCGATGGAACTGGTGATTGATCGGACCTTTGCGCCACCACTGGACAATCGGGTTGAACAGCAGCTCAGAGCACCCATACGCGTATTTTTGCCAGCGGTTCAGCTCATCGTCCACCGTCAGGGACACGCCCTCCTTGAACTCGCCCTTCGCATACGTCGCCCACCGGATAATGTACCCACGGAGCATCAACCGCAGCGCCATGTCAAAGTCCTCCGACACATTATGCTCGCTCCACATCTTCTCCTTCCCGTCCACCGGGTCCACAAACGCCGCGTCCTGGATCGCGCGCCAGCGCAGGAACGCGTTGTGGCCCACGAACGGCGCGACCTCGCCGTTCGCGGCGACCATCGAGATGCACTTGTTGATCCGCCGCGTGAAGTACGCGATCCCGTTCTCGAAGTAGTGGTGCGCCACCTGCATCACGTCCGACTCGTGCTGGATCACGCCCACCGTCGGGCACGCCGCCAGCTCGCGCGCCGCGTCCCGGAAGCAGTCCTCCGGCACGATCGTGTCCGAGTCCACGATCAGCACGATCTCGCCCATCCGGATCGCCTTCCCGTGCGCCGCCCACGGCTTGTGCTGGTGCCCCGTCGCCGCGTACTCCTCCTCGATCGCCAGCGCGAGCGCGCGGTCCTCGAGGCTCAGCGCCTCGTCGTCCTCCGCGCCCGAGCTCGCGACGTTGCTCCGCGAGCCCAGCGCCGGCGTGCCCACGCCGCCCGCCTCCCCGCGCTCGCGCTCCTTCTCGCGCTCCTGCTCGACGAGCGCCGCGAGGTGCTTCTCGAGCGACAGGCTCAGGCGCAGCGCGTAGTTCATGTTGCTCGCCTTCTTGAACCGGCCCGCGCGCTTGAACCCGCCGGGTGCGGGGTCGTGCTTCGGGCGCGCGACCCACCCGATGCCGTGGTCGGCGTAGTACGCGATGCGCGCGTCCCGGTCGCCCGGCGAGAGCAGCTGCAGGCCGTCGTCGTTGATGAAGATGGAGCATGTCCCGCCTTGGCGTGCGTATGTCTGCATGGCCTTCTTGATGGACTCAATAGAGGGCGCCCTGCAGATCGACGTACGAGACAGGGGTTAGGAGTAATGTAAAGGGGGCAATGATCAGCATAACCATCTCGGGAGCAACGGATGTAAAGATAAAAGTGAAACATCGAGCAGTCGGGGTCCATGGAGGCGTCGATCTGTTGATCCGCCCCCACTGATCAACGACAAGCAAATGCCATAGATCTACGCATCGTCCGGAACCGCAATGGTGATCGCCTCGTCGATGACATAGGGGCAAGAAGAAGAAGAAAAAAAACAAGAATCAACCGCACTCACAAAACATGATACAAGCCCTCCTTATACACAGGCATCTGAATAGTAACGTGCGGCAGGTTGTTGTCGACCTGCTTGTTGGGACGGGGCTTGATAGCCGAGTAGTACTTGGAGTTCTCGTGGTAGTGCGCGATCGGGCCAATGCAGTACGACACGTTCTGCACGATCTGCAGGGAAAAGAACTGTTTTTGGCAGAGGAGTAAGAGTATACAAGTTACTATGATGAGAATTGCGAAAAAAAAGGGGGTAGGGGGGACTTACCAGCGAAACGCAGAAAAGCATCGGGATCCACACACAGAGTGCGAAGCGGATGAATCCATTGTCGAGCGCCCACTCCTGGACGAGCACGTTCACACCAGCGGCCATGAAATCTGCACATGACCACACCAAAATCACCAAAAAAAAAAGCAAACGAAGTTATAGTCAGATACCCGAACTCAAAAGCAAAAGGAAGGGAGAGGGGGAACACGCACAAACACTCAGACCAGCCGCAACACCATTATACACCGGCGCAAACATCTTCACACCCCGCTCGTCCACCAGCATGCGCTCGCGGATCCGCTCCCGGCGGCGCTTCTCGCGCTCCGTCAGCTTGCGGCCCCCGAACCCAAACCAGCGCCTCCCGCGCGAAGGGGCGATCTCCGGCTTCTCGTCCACCGCGAGCTCGGAGTCGCTGTCCTCGTCCTCGCCCACACCCGCCCCATGACCTTTCTCGAGGTCCGCGGACGTCATCATTCCCAGGCCCGAGGCGGCTGTATGGTGGCGCACGCCGGACGAGGGGCGCGAGCCCGCGCTGATCCCGGGCGCGGAGGACGCGCCGGAGCTGCGGTCGCCCGCGGCGCCGGCGAGGAGCGCGCCGCCGTCGCCGGTGTGCCCGTGCCCCGAGATGCTGCCCGCGACGGAGGTCGGGTACGAGCGCGCGGAGGGCGCGGACGACGAGAGGAGGGAGGGCGGGGCGGCGGGGCGGGAGCGCCAGAGGAGCTTGATGAGCCTGTCCTCGAAGTCCTTGCACGTCGGGATGATGGAGTCGAGGTCGTCGGACCAGATCACCATCACTCGTTCGTCGCGCTAAAAAACGTGATTATTGTTCCATTCAGCGTCTCCTGTCTCTCTTCTCAGCCCGGGTGTTCTGAGGAACGGAAACTCACGATAAATGCGGCGCACTGCTCCTTCTCCGCATGCGGCAAGAGGAGCATCGTGTCCAAGATCTGGATACGCGTATTCGAGTCCACATAGATGCTCTTGTCCTCCGGTCCTCTATCATCGGCAGAACCGTCGAAAAGTCAAACGTAAAAGTGAAAGTAAGATAAAATAAAATAGAATAAATGAGCAAAACGCCATCATTTTTGCACAAAAAACTTGGACTTACACATCAGCCAGCGCGGCGTGCACCGCGGCCGAGCGGACTTTGACGGCGACGACGGGGTTGAGCGCGGCCACGGCCTGCTCGAACGGCTCGAGCTCGATGAGCTCATATGGGAAAACTCGGAATCTGCCTTTTAAAAAAAAAGGGTGTCAATAACGCGAAGGAGGAGTAAAGAGAGTGAGTAAAAGAGTGAGTAAGTGAGTTCGATGGATGGCTGGCTCATTGCTATGAGGGCAGGGGAGTCCCTGCCCTCCCGCCTTCCACTTCTCCGCCCCAAAGGGCCTTCTCTCCGTGCCCCATAGAACGAGCGCTCCCATCGTCCGTCCGCCTCGAGTGAACTAGGCCCTCCCACCATATCCAAAAACGGTAAAAAGACGCAGAAAATAATGCGCAGAGCACACAGAAAGCATTCACCAATAACCCAGGCAAGGAAATCGTCCACTCACCATGGTCTACCCTCAAGCACACACCCGCAGACAGGTTGTCCTCCGAGGGCCGGAACCACGCATCGCCCTGGGTTTGCTTGAAGATATGGTGCAGGAACGCATCGTATCGGTCGTAATCCATCTCTTTCTTCCAATCACCCTGGGTGGGGTGCTGAGAGGTAAGTCAAGAGCGTCTAATAGTGAGGGGAAGAAAAGGGAGGCGTTAGCGTCACTGGGGGTCGTTTTCGTTCGAGGTGTCTCTATGCTGTTTGTGGGCAAGAAAAGCAAGAAAAAGGAGAGAGAGAGAGATAGAGAACAAGATATGTCGAGTGGGGGAAAGCGCAGATGGCACGGATTAGCGTAAAGAGTAGTGCGTACGATACGAGAGTGAGGTGGAATCTAAGTCGTTATCCAGGGAGTCAGTGAAGAAAGAAAGGAAGAAAGAAAGGAAAACAGCAGGGGGCAAGTCGTGCACTCGTCGCTCGTCGAACGAAGCCGTCGTCTCAGCTCGTGAAGGTTAAAGGTTGCGGGAAAAGAGGACGGGTCGAAGACAGCGCGCTCGAAAACGCGATGGTCGGGTCGCAGTCCACGCCTCAAGAGCAAACTCTGCCCCGCGCCGATAGCGAGATAGGGGAGGAGCAGCAAGCCGAAGTGCAGCTCGATAGCGATACACTGGCGAAGAGGTGCACTATCACTATACTCGGAAAAGGAGAGACGAACGAGTGCGTGTTTCGAGTGATCCGAATACGGACGCTGCGGGTCCAGATACTAGTAGTAGTAGTAGTTTCAAGGCGAGGGAAGATAAGGACTGGCGCTCGACGCGCTTATCACCAACGAAAGGAAACACAGACACTCTCTGCCGACGAGCAAAGCGCCTTAATCCTAAAGGACGTACACACAGCAGGCACGACGTACCGGACACTGGCACCGCGAGCGAACACGCGATAGTAACGATGAGACTAACGCATCCAACGAAACTGCGATTGACAGCCTTTTCTCTCTCTCTCTTTCGGGAGATTGTCTTCGCTTCCGTTACGATTCGCCTCATTAAAACTGAACGGCTTAAAAGCAAAAGCAACAGTGAATTCCTCGGAAGGCTTGCTGTCCGAAGATCATAAGGGAACATCGTGAACTTAATGTGTATGTGACATTCCCTCTATCATTTGCCAGTGTTCGCGAGCAGCGTTGCTGGTCCGAAGACGGTCGGGCCGCAAGACAAAAGAAGTAGAAATGGCATCAAAATAAAATGAGAGTCGAAATGAAAAGCATGACGATACTAGCGAATGAGGAAGGAAAGTAAAGTATTTTTCACGAGAGAGTGCAAAAGCTTTAATATCGCGAAGGAAGATTTACTTACGAACGACTGGGATACCTTCCTCTCAATTCGCGGCGCGTTGAGAGCCGGAGACAGAGAAGGCGCACAAGAGGGCCGGTTTAATTGGGAAAATGAGTGTAGGGCCTATAACTGATCAATAGTTTGAGTGAGCAATATGGAGAGGGTACGACATGAGAAGGTGGTTGTCGGCGACGACACCTAAGTTTGAAGGAAAGGAAGGAGGAACTCACAAGTTTCGCGTATCTATTCCCTTTTTTCCCTCTGCGCACGCAGCTAATGGTTGGCAGGGACAGCTCGAGGTACAGAATGAGCGAAAGGAAATACGAAGAGAGGCTGAGAGTTGGTGGAGACAAAAGAGCGAGAGGCCGGGGACGTCGAGGAGAACGTTGGCTGGGAGAGGAGAGAAGGGAGAGAGAAAGGATGTCGGGGAGGAGAAGGTCGTTGAGCACAAGGCAGGCACGAGGGATAGAGGCTTGACACTGTGCTTGTTAGTTGAGTCGAGTCGAGATCAGCAAGGGATAACAATCTCGCGGTCGCTGTCAACCAACACTTATCGTGTCCATTCCGAACCCGGTTGCTTTTTCTCCTTCCGATTTCCCATTCCAATTTTCGTCGTTTGCTTTTCGTTTTTCGGACCCTCTATGGCCGTTAAGGTTTAGTGACGCTGCTGGCCGAGTGCTGCCTTGTCGAGATGCAATCAACGCAGTTCGGGCGCAACTCGATCGCGTGTGTCCGGTGTCCCTGGCCTTTGCTCGAACTTCTCCCTCCACGCCCTGCGCCCGTGCCGTACACCACTGGTCCAATCATCTGTCCATCAACTTCTAATAACACCCCACCTCCCACTTTTCTCCACGCCGGCGTACCCATCTCCCCAACCCCATCGCCCAAGACAACGCACGCAAATCGCAGAAACGATCGATCCCATTTCTGGAGTAACTCGCCTCTCCGAATCCACGCCGGCCGTGGCTGTCCTGAGTGGCGTTCATTAGCACTGAAAAAAAACAATACAAAGAAGAACGGAAAGACGAAAGACGACAGGCAAAAAAAACGCGGGCCGATCGAGACGAGTGCGACGATAAGGGACTGTAATTACAGGGTCTCAGGGTCCTGAATGATCGCTGAATACATTTGATTTGATTTCTACCTTATCCCACGCGTGCTAAATGCATACCAGACGTCATACTTGCATCGGCCCTTCTGGCCATGGCGTCATACCAAGAACACGCGAATATATGAAGGAATCCAGCGATAAGGAAACGGCGATACGTGCAGGCACCGCTTGGAAAGGCTGCTGGGGTCCGACTCTGCCATTTACCCAAGCGGGCGACGACTGTTGTACAGTAGTCACGGGGTACAGACCTGAGGTGTGATTGTGATTGTGACGTCACGCGTTTTTCTTTCAGTGACTCCTTGACACTGCACTTGTGCATAGTCGCTTCGCCGTTGAACACTGGCCACGGTATAACCATTTGACTTCGAGCTTCATCATCGCTTGTCAGCAACAACAGGATAATTTTCTCGATCTCTCGTACGAACGACAAGCAAAGCCATTTACATATCTATCATGCTCTGTCACTCAGTGTGAGGGCACAAATTAGGGTTGTCGCCAAACTCGTTCGTCAAGATCAGTGTACGTGTCAGAGACACTAGTTACAGGTTGTGATATGCTGTTAGCGAGCGTTTCAGACATCTTCATCCAACTGTTACTCCTCTGTAATAAGAGGGATACAGACATATAGCCAAAGCTTGAGTCTCAGACTTCAGCTAGTATGCCTTTGCAAAGTCAGACCGTTGTTCACCATGACTTGTCAACTCGGGATCGGACGTCGGGTAGGGTCTTGCTGGGACGGATCGTAGCGACACTGCCTGAGCATTACAACCTCAGCACATTGATGCGGAACGCCACGAAGGAAGTAGAACCTAAGGCTAGCGGGGGTACCTGTGACGTGACGTTTGGAACAATATCGTGGGCCGAGATCGCTCAGAATCGCGAGGTGCTCTCGAGATGTGATACTCAGGCTGTCTATGACGGCGAATCGAGGTCCCTACAAGTAGCCATCAAATGCGCAAGAGCGCATATGCTGAACAGTCTAAGCCAGGAGAAGCGAGAAAAGTTCATAAAGGTGCGATCTCGATACCTCGTACTGCATATCTTATGCACATTAACATTAACATCAACATCATATCAGAGATATGCAAGGGAAATCAAGATATGGTCAACTCTCAAGCACGAGAACATTTTGCGCTTGCTTGGCTACGCGGATGAGCACCGGACATTTCCTTCGCTGGTTACGGCTTGGATGGAGAATGGTACTGCGAAACAGTTCCTTTTAACCATCTCCTCGGAACAGGCCAGCAATTGCAAAGTGACACTGGTAAGTCCTGTGATGGATCACGCTACACGCATACGCTTCATCTATGTTATTTGAAGGCCTTGGACGTAGCCAAAGGTCTCACCTATCTTCACTCGCAGGAAATTATCCACGGAGACCTGAAAGCGGTATGTAAAGATGTTACTCAATTTTTGCACACCTCGGATTTAATGCTTATCATGTAGGAGAACATACTTATATCCAGGGATGGCACGGCACTACTTGCAGATTTCGGCATCTCTCGTGTCCTAATGTCAGAGGACTTCGCAAACCTGAAGACATCTTCTAACAACGTCCAGGGAACGCTGCGCTGGATGGCAATCGAGCAATTCTCCGACGAAACCCCTGCGCACGAGCAATACTCTTTTGCGACCGATATCTGGTCCTTCGGGATGACAATCTATGTTCGTAGCTTTACAAATCAATCAACTCTTTCAGGTGTGCCAGTGACAAAGGATCCTGATATATGTACACATTCCATAGGAAGTTTTGACAGGAAATATACCCTTCGAACATCTCAGGTTGGAACCACTTGTTATGCGTGCTATCATGGACTGCAAGTCACCGCATAAGCCTGACGAGCCTCCGCTTGCGACTGCGGAGGAACGACAGTTGTGGGCTTTATGTAGATTGTGTTGGCTTCGGAACCCGAAGGGAAGACCGACGGTCGCTGCGCTTCAAGACCAACTTCAGGAAATATGCGCCTCGTCGCGGGAAGGCCAGTCATCCGCACGCGCACCGGGCGGTCCATGTCCGAGTCCGCGAACGACCCATCCTTGCTCGTCGCCGCCTTCTGGTTGTCACTCTGGTGACCACTGCTACACCGGCGGTGCGACCCCGGGTCCGGGTCCGGGTCGTCCCTTGTCATTGTCTAGCCTTCAGCGGGGATCACCGCTAACGGACTCTCCTGGTCCGCATTATAATCTTGCGAGGCCACACTCGAACTTGATTGGTATAGATGAAAAGCATGCTGAACGGCGGGATTTGCAGCAGATGGACGTGTGCATGCCGGGTGGATCTAAGAGTTCTGGAGGCTCATCAACCATTCGGAGGCGCAATGGATACGGAGGACAGATCATGGGCTTGAGGGACACCAACCGTGACCCGCTGGTAGTACTCTATATTCTAGGATTTATATATATATTTATATATATATTTATATGTTTCCTTCTATACTGTAAGTATTAATGACGAAGGTTGGTTGTAACGGCAACTTGAATATGCAACACTTGTACCATCTCACAATCCACTCTGAACAGACTAAAACCGTGACACGTACAATTCGAGCAGTGAGCTGAGCTTCAAGTTCAAGCTGGATCATGGTAGTCCATTTTCTGCATCGATCAAGGGCACCGTGACTCCGACTCTCAGACTGGCGCCTCCGACTCCGAATTCCTAGTGTTCGAAGCTTGATGGTATACAGTGTATTGTTGCGTAATATGCACAAGAAGCCAAGCGTGGGCACTGTCAGTGGGCATGGCAATTGATAATCCGACGGTGCGGTGTGAGCATTGAGCATTGGGACATCTAGGAAGCTTGGCATCGCAAGTCTCGGATACCGTGACATTCATATACTGTACTGTATGTGAGCGCCATAACCGTGACTGCAACTAGCATACAGTGCATACTACGCGTTTGACGTAGATGCACGTTAACCACGCCGCGTTCCGTTGTAGTACTGTAGGCCCTGTCGTCATCGACTTCACGAACAACAGCACATCGAGTGCAAGTCGTGCCGTGGCGCGGCGTGTGCATGTAAAGTAAGCATAACACATCTTTCGAAGTCAAAATCGAAGCACAGGGCGTGTCAACACTGATGGGGGTAGGCCCCGAAAGAAGCACAAGACAAGTGTATAATTAGAGAGAAAAAAGGATGCATGATTGAGAAGGACAAGGTACGGCCGGCGGAGGTCTGTGGTTTCCTGCGGTGACTCGGAGGCGCTCACTATGAGGCTGAAGCGTGTTTCGCTGGCAGCAACACAATCTACTGTGACACTATAGGCGCGTTTCTTACCAGCGCTCGTACGCAGATGCAATTATACTATGCGTATTAATGTAAGGAATCTTTTACTGTACTTACGATGATGTCAGAGCCTGCTGCGTTTCATTCACTTAAAGTCATTTATTCGGTTGTTTGCAATGACATCATAGCATTGCATCACTGCCGGAGCAGCGTATATATCAGTTAAAAATGCCAGTGTGCACTAAACATTTGACTTTTCGGAAACCTGGAAAACGGTGCACTGGCAGTATATGGATAGGCTGAGCCTGAGACCGAAGTGTTCCCGAAAACTGAAGGAGTTCCCCAGAAACGAAAAGAAAATGCCAGTTTTAGATCAGGAACCTTGCCCAGCCTGAGCATGAGCCGGGAGCTGAGTGTCGTTGTTGTTATGCATTATGCTATTGATCAGAGATGATTGGCGTGGAGACCACATATAAATTACGGTGGGAGCTGGACGATCGATACGGGAGGGTGGAGTTAGAGAAAAAATATGGTGGCTCCATATGTACCATGTCTTGTGCGTGTTCTCGCCGGTCGTTCGAAACGTTCGGACTGAGGTACCACAAACCGTACACGAAGACGCAGAGCCGGTGAGAAGTTGTTGATTCCTGCGGTGGTGCTCACTGGGGGACAGACTCGAAGCTGGCTGGGAATGATTTGGAATTTGGAAAAGAAGGTCATGTACTTACATACTTTTTATACGTACCGAACGAAGATGATGTAGACTTTGATGCAAAGCTTGACAGTCATGGCCACGCCGTGCAAGAGCAGTACGTCCATTTCATTCATTCACTCATTCATTCATTCATCAGAAAGAGCTTTCGGGCGCCCGCCTTACGCAAAACAACATAGCTTTTAGACTAGTTTAGCGCGGCTGCCGAGCAGGCGTAGCAGACACTTCTGACATCGCAACACGTTTTTCTCTCTCCATACAACGCCCGATGCAAATCTCTCGGCAGAGACGTGCCGCGAGGCTAAGCTCGGGATTGTCGCTGGTCCACCGTGTCTCCTTTAAGTTTAGTCGCACACTGGCAGCCAGGACCCCGATTGTAGCATCGATAAGGAGCGCCAGAAAGCGATCACAAATGACGTACATGCTACCATATGGGGTATATGAGTTGATATTCAGGGCACGCGTTTCCCCGAGGGCAACCACCTTTTTTTGTCTTCTGCTCAGCACACACGGAAAACGATTTTTCCAGACCAAAATTGATGGTGTTCTGTTTTGGTTCAAGGATGGAGCTTCGAAGCTCGGAAAATAATATTACGGACATGATGCGCAGCTTCGTTGGCTGTCCTGTTGGCGTTAGTTCCAGAGAGCGTGAAGCCCTCTCTCCCCGTCCTCGTTCTCGTCATACGCCCTGCGGTGTCCCCCTCTCCGCCTCTCCCCCCACGCTTGCCCGTCGCCGTCGCCGCTGCACAAATCCTCCGTAGTCACAGGCACAACGTGTTGATTGAAGTCCAACAGGGTTGCACGGGCTGATAAGACCTCCGGATACGAACAACAAGCCCGTATAGGCCTCGGCAACCGAACTACGTACGATAAGGCCTTTGCTGTACTGGAACCTATAGGCCGGTACAGGACCCGTGCTCGATTTGCTTTTCGTTCGTTCGTTCGTTCGTTATCGGCATTCATTGTTGTGGCTGCATACTACTGTCAGTTTCTACGGGAGAGCTGAACATTGAACTGGTGCGTTGCGTGAAGTTTTGTGCTTTCCTTCAGACCCCATCACCTCTACCTTCTTTATTCACGCGGAGTTGTGCAGCGTCGAGGAACGATACAGTTTGTCCATCGTTCGCTTTAGAGTTTCTCCTGTCTGTCTTGTTTTCCTATTCATCAGTTCGTCAATCTCCTTCCCTCGTTCGTTTTATACGTACGACTTACCCCGGTTCGCGAGAACAGAAGCATACTTTACCACTTTACCACTCTTTTCACACATATTCAATCTCAAAACCCTCTTGGGAGAATCATTTCTGACTTGCCTGTTGGTAGATATACCGAAATCCGAACGGAAAGACTTCGAGCTCGGTCGAATCGCTCAACGATTAAGCAAGTCTTCCTTTTATTATAATAAAAAAATCGCAAGGTGTGTTACTCGGTACATCATTTCTCAGTCTGAGCTATGGAGTTTCTTCTGTTGGTTTTGCCTCTTTTCTCGTCTGCAAGCGACTATTAGGCGCAAATCGAGCAGACCTCCTCCTTGTCTTTATCTGTCAATCCCATTTCTACTAGGACTCGGAGATAGGCCTATTGGACTTACGATACGTGCGCGTTTACCATTATACTGATAGTACACTGTGCGTCTATCAAAGTCACGTACTCGATTTGTGTCGTACATTCGATCATCAGTCGAATTCGATACTACTCGCGTCCGAGAGTCGTCGGCGTCAGAACTGCCGTCGTAGTGTTCGTGGTGCACTGCAGCCGCTGAATTCATCAGTGCGTGTTAGATGAAAACATATTCTCGTATTTTTCATTTCGTTTTCTTCCTTGTTCTTTGCGCGAATGGTTTGTTGATGAAAACATTTTGCTGATTCCCTCTTCCCTATCTTCGCTTCTGCTCGTGCTACGCGGTTCGCAGCTCGCAGCTCGTTCGCAGTCCGTCAACATCAAACAGGGGGCCCGAGAGGACCGATTATAGATCTCTGAGCGTCCTATCTGCTTTGGCGTATTGGAAGCGTCGTATATCCTATCAAACCTATCGAAACGAAGAGGCGAACCGCGCTCTTTGATCGGCTCAGCAGCAATAGCACCCACACCGCTCGTTGAAGGAGCATCATCCTAGTAGGATCAGAAGCGAACTTCTTATCACTGCCATGCCCCTCCGAAGCCGAGCACGCAAGGAAAAGCTGGCCGCGTCTGCAGCTGCTGCTGCTTCTGCTGCTACCACCAACACCAACACCGCAGGTTCAGCCTCGTCCCACTCCTCGCACGAGCTCGAGATGGCGGAGCGAACAGCGCGGGGGGAGCGAAATGGGGGGCCTCAAATCCAAGAGATGGAGCTCGACCAAGCAGCGGACGAGCGCACGCACCTCACCTCGCCCTCCTCTGTCTCGCCTTCGCCCTCTCCTTCTCCCTACGCGACGCCCTCTCCTTATTCCAACGCACGCCCACGCTCCCCCGAGGTGCGCTTCTCCGCGCTCTCTTCGACGCGGACGCACTCGACGTACTCGACGACCACGACGACGTCACCGACCAGCACGACCGCCCCGCTGAGCCCGCCATACACGCGCACGCGCCCACGGATGCCGTACTCGGCCATGCAGCAGTTTGGGCCACCCCAGCCCTCCACGTCGCCCACGCCCATTCAGACAACGACAAGCCCAGTCCTCCCGCCCGGCGCAGCGCCGCCTGTGAGCCCTACGCAGCGCACCAGCAACGTTTCCAACGGGAGCAGCTACACGACCGCAAACTCCCACGCCCAAGGGCATGCCACTGCGCCTACCTCTCCGCGTGCCCAGCGCCGTACATCTCAGCCGTCGCAGCGCGGTCCCCCAGTGTCCAACACCACGCGCTACTCCCGCACGTCGTTCGACCTGGACCCCGACAGCGACCGCGAGCGGGAGCGTGAGTTCTACGGCGTCGACGACGCAGACAGCATCTCGGGCGGAGGCGCGAGGACGGCAACAGCGCCCGGCGTGAGGGCCAGGAGGAGCGTGGACGTTACTAGGGGCAGTTTAGATGGCGGAGATAAAGAGGACGGGGCCCCGCTGAACCCGCCCCGCCCGTTCTTCCTCGCAGAGTCGCGCGCGCGCGCGTCCTGGTCCTCGCAGGACTCGAGCAACGACCCTGCGTCCTCCGTCAACGGCGCGGCGAGCGACAGCGAGCGGGACTCTTCCGGCAAGGAGAACAACGGTGAGTGCCCATCTTTCCCTTCAGTTCTCATTCGACCTGCCACTGATGGGTTGTTACGTTACAGACAAAGCCGCAACAGGGAATAATGCTAATGTGCTGCCGGCGGGCGCAGCGCCGCCTTCGCGCTCGGGCGTCCCGCGTAATGGGCCGTACGCCCACCCGGGCGCTTATCCGCACCGCTACACCGGGCTCAGTACCGTCACGTCCAACTCCGAGGACGCGGTCGAGAGCGCCGCTCAAGAGACTGCCGCCCAGCAGGCGCTCGCGCAACAAGCGGCGGCAGCACGAGCTCGTCCCCCGCGTGAACGCGCCCCGCCCTCCGCCTTTAAGCCCGCCGCGCTCAACTCCGACATCCCGCAGGACAACGTCGTCAATAGCATGAATGCGGATCCGTCTTCCGTCCCGCAGCGTGTTGCGTCTCCGACCGGCATCGCGGCGACGGCGGCAGCCGTAGCTGCCACGGCCGGGTCGCGCCGCTCGAGCATGGAGTCCGTCGGCGCGCGCGAGTCGTTCGCTCGGGAGCGCAATGCCGATAGGGACGTGCAGAGCTCGAACGGGCACTCGTGGACCGGGCCCGGCGCCGGCACATATCCCCCGCCAGGGCTGAACGGCGGGTACCAGTACCCACCCGCGCCCGCCTCGCCGCCGCCCGGCGCGCAGCCCATGTCGCCCATGTCGCCCATGGGGTCCCCGTATGCGGGATACATCCCCGGCCAGCAGCAGCAGCAATATCCCGGCGGGTACGCCCCGGTGGGGCAGGCGATGTACGCAGCCGCGCCTGGACCGCAAGGGCCGTACGCAGCCGTTCCGGCGACGCCCCCTCAAGGCCAATACTCGAACCTGCCCCCGACGCCGGGCTCGCAGGCGGCGACGCCCAGGCCACATAATGCGTTTATGTCCAATAGCGCGATGGCCCGGTCGAGCGTCAGTGCCAGCTCGAGCGCGGTGGATCTTGTTCCTTTCTCTGCAAGAATCACTGGTGCGGCACCCCCCAGCGCTTACGGCCCAGGATTTGGAGGCCACTCAAGGAGGAACAGTTATGCCGATGGGGTGAGTCTTCCTTTCTCTCTCAATCAGATTCTTTGTGTTGTTTTTTTTGGTTTCTTGATACCATTTGTTTTTCTTCGCGTTTCGTCTTTTCTTTAAAAAAACCCACCATTCGTTCATTTCTCCCATCTCTTCTCGTCAATTATTTTATCACACACGCACTTCGCGGATTCCATTCTATTTACCAAATTCGCGCACTCTCCCACTACTGCTCGTATCTTCGCAAACTTGGCGTGTCCAGCCCGGGCTCGCTTGAAAGCTTTTCCAATGCCCCCGTGCATGGTCTTATCTTTAGACAACAAAAGAAATGGGATGCAAGCAAAGCGTTCTGTTTGTCTTTTTTGAACGTTTAGCACGCACGGAGGGCCGCGAGTTGAGTTGAAACCGGCGAGATAATATTGGCGTATGCAATGTTCCCTAATCGGGCCTACATCGGCAAGATAGTCTGCGATGCCATTTGTGTACCTCATTTTTCTATCCCTTTTTTTAAATGTTTTCAGCCTTTTCAGCCTTTTTTCAAATTTGCATTTCTTTCGTTTACGCGCACCGAAGCGCGACGATATCGCGTATGACGCTCTCTCTAAAGTCGATAAGCGAGGTGGCTTTGGAACTGCGATGACCGTCTCGCCTGGTTATCTGTGCTATCACCCATACTCCCTTCCGCTTCCTTCCCCCCCTTACCTTTCCTCGACGGGATATCGACACCGTCGCCGTCGTCCGTCACTTTCTTTCTTTTTCCACCATCATCATCTCTGGATCTCTGTGCACTCTTTCTGGACAGAGTCCTAGGACAGTGCGCTTTGGTTTTTTTGTACCGAGTTCAAGCAGCTTGTGTTTAAACCAGATCTGACGGGTTTCCTGCCTTTCTCTTTTCCTCCGTGTTCTCTCTGGCCGTTTCCTTCTAGCAGAAGACGCCGTTGATGATGGAGCAGCAATATGACGGAGTTTGTATTTTTTCATCTTTTTATCCTTCTTCCATCACTGTCCTAATTGCTCCTCTCCTAATCTCCCATGGCTCCTTACCCCGCCGACCCTCAATTCCGACTATCTGTGTCTGATCGCTGACTCTTGATTTTCATTAGCAATGGATGCCACCGCAACCACCCTTCGCGCAGCAGTACCAGCAGTACCCGCAGTCTCCGGGCACGCCGACGCATGAACTGCACCACAGTGAATCTACGGGCGTGCTACCGCGCGTGCCGTCGACGTTCCGAGAACCGTTCCTATCGCCAGCGTCTCGTCCGTCGAGCAGCTTCTGGACTCCGCCCACGCCAGCGCTCTACTCTAAGGAAGGAGTACTTGGAGGAAGCACGGGGAACTTCGGGAGCAACATCGTGCTTGCGCTGCCGAAGAAGGAGCCACTCCCGAGTAGTGCGCTGACTCGGAAAATAAGCAGTGAGTGTATTGCGTTCGTTGTACTCAAAGTGAGGGGGAACGTGAGGTTCTGATAAGCGTTGGGCTGTTGCAGAATCTCAGAAACCGTGGCTGCATAAGAAAGACAAATGGGAGCGTCTCAGTTGGTGGACAACGTTCCTCATTATGTGGTTAGGTGTTGCTGCCGGTGCTGTCGTGTGCTACCTTGGCTACACGTAAGTCCCCTGTCTTACTGAGTTCTCTAGTCACCTTCTTGACACCTTTCCCGACAGTGGCGTGGAGAAGATTGAGAATTCGCTGTGTATGGTCCTCGACGAAGAGTTCGATAGTTTCGATACGAATACATGGAATCGGGAGGTCTCGCTCGGTGGGTTCGGCAACGGCGAGTTCCAGATGACGACGAGCGAGGACGAGAATCTGTTCATCCGAAACGGCCAGCTCTATATCATGCCGACGCTCACGTCGGACGAGATCGGCACGGACGCGATCTTCAACGGGCACACATACAACTTGACGGGATGCACGGAGACAAATAACCGCTCAGCATGCTCGGTGACCAGCAGCAACCAGGGCAGCAGCAAGGTTGTCATCAACCCGGTGAAGAGCGCACGTATCACGACGCAGAAAAGCGCGAGCATCGCGTTTGGAAAGGTTGAAGTCAGAGCGAAGCTGCCGAAGGGTGATTGGTTATGGCCCGCGATTTGGATGCTGCCGACGGACAATGCGTACGGCGCGTGGCCGATGAGCGGTGAGATTGATGTGAGTTTCTTGCTATTTCCATTTGCTGCTTTCCTGCAATACTGATAACTGCATGGCCGTAGATCATGGAAGCTCGCGGAAACGACGCGTCCTACCCAGCTCAAGGAAACAACTTCGTGCGCTCCTCACTGAACTGGGGACCACTCCCATCCGTCACGGCGATGTTCTTCGGCTGGCAAAGCATGAAGCAGAAGTCGTACGCAGACGACTTCCACACGTACACTCTCGAATGGACCGGCTCGTTCATGCGGTTCTCGGTCGACACGCGGCTGAAGCGGATGCTGGACCTCCGGCTGAAGAAGAAGAGCTTCTTCGAAGTCGGCAACTTCCCGTCCACGGTGCAGAATGGGTCCACGCAGTCGGTCGTGCCGAATCCGTGGTCGAGTGCGAGCAACGCCGCGCCGTTCGATCAGCAGTTCTATTTGATTCTTGACCTTGCTGTTGGCGGCACGAGCGGCTGGTTCCCAGATAACTACGGGGGCAAGATGTGGTTCGATGGCTCGAACAGTAAGTCTTTTAGTTCCATTTCTGTACATATTGATACTCATCGAGTTATTGTAATAGCCGCGATGGTGGACTTTGCAAACGCGCAAAGCACATGGTTCTCGACTTGGCCACAGAGTGATGATGATCGCGCGTTCAGGATGTACGTATCCCATCTTCCCTTGTTCCTTCCTTAAAGCGTGTGCTGACTCTCCGCATCCAGTGATTCTGTAAAGATGTGGAACGCTTGCTAGAAGTTCTACCTTCGCAGGGAACGCACCAAGAATTGAAAGAAAGATATACGACACGGACTTCGACCAATAGCCATATGCATAAATTAACGAAACTCATATACTCGGACACTCACTCCCCTCCATCGAACTTTCTTCCTGACCTTCCTGCTGAACCTTATCCTTGCAAGTCCGTACTCGGTTACGGACACTTTAATGCATCTCTATTTGTCTCTATTTGTGCCTCTTGCCCTTTCATATTTCTTGTTGCTTCTTGCACGGCCCTTTTGCCATCGCTTCGTACTCATTCGAGCGATCTTCTATCATGTTCCTTGTATACCCACTTGCCTTACAAAGCTTCGGGGGTCGCTCGTCTAACTCGAGTGTTACTATACATCCCTTAGCACATCCTCACCCACTCATAGAATCGTCAATATTGTCCTGTCTCCTTACCCACTAACCACCCCTGAACCTTCTACTCGCGCAATATACTCTCTCTCTCTCTTTCTCAATACTTGTTCTTCTCCGTTCCTTTTCAGGGCTACGAACTTCCTACTAAACGCATTGTTGTGTCTGTCTCTGCTTGTCTTGTCTGCGCCTTAGTTGTGCCGCCTTAGTTGTGCCACACCGCCTGTCTCCTTATGATACATTTCACACCTACATACATGACGTACAAGCTGAATACAAGTTGTTTACCTGCTCTGTCCTTCCGCCTTCGGCTGTACACTCTCTGGCTCTGGCTCGCGTGAGCTCAGCGATGTCTCATTCATTGAAGACGAAACTCATATGTGAATTCAATAGCCTATGATCGCTGAGAAATCAGCACTCGTGCCATCGATAAAGCACCCTCGCTGCAACATTTTGGGCATTGTAATGCTACTGTCCTATCGCTACCGTGACTTTCAACATGAATCTATTAACTTTGCAATGACTCAGTACCGCTGCCAGTGCTAACTTAATATTCTGGATTCCCTCGGAGCACCAAAGTTACTAAGTGAGAGGGTTCTATCGTTTTGCGGTGAGCATTATTACCTTCGACCTCGACTCCCCGGAAGAATACTAAGTACTTGTGTCCTCGAACAGATGCCACTGGCTGAACCGGTCACTGACTGTGTCCGTGGAAATGCAGCAAGGTGTCGAGACACCTTCAGAGTCGATCGGATCTGTTCCGTTGGTCGTGTGTCTGTCCGGCGACTCCAGCCCCGCACGGCGCAGGCTGCACCCGGTGTGCTTCCAATAAAGACTCGCCGCGCACTATGAGTGTATGTACTTCCTAAGACTAAGCCTCAGATTCGGCTGCCAGCTAGTTAAAGGTATTCTGGGCGCACTGGAGTGTCCCGAAAATGACTATCTAACATGTTAGTACTAAGTGACTCGCGTCGGCGCCGGGTGCTGGGGTACGAGCACCCGGCGAACACATCATGATGTTCTAAAGTTTAGGTTTAAAGGTCGGCGATGACCCGGTTCCAGTGCTCTCTGTTATTCCAGTGTAAGCCACAGCTGCCAAATTCAACTTACAAGCCGGACTCGGGATCTTACGATGCCAGCCCAAGAACTCGATCGGACCAGTTGCCAAGTTTGAGGGAGAAGTTCTTGAAGAACTGTCATGGACTCATCCGCGGGTAAGCACTTTATCTGACAGCCATAATGAAGAACAGTCCGAAATACATATGCATAATAATCATGTAAGTCTATGAAAGTAATTAAAGATAACATATAGAGGACACGCCGCGACTGAGTCAAAGTTCAAGCTGAGATACAGATAAGTACTGTAGTAACGAAGATCTTCAAAATCAATGCTAGAAATATATTGTGAGTCCCGATCGCATTATAGTTTGGCCCTACTCTTGACAGATGCGGTCCTTCTCAATGCGTCCTCCCATAGTTTGTCAACCGCCGCCCAGTAGCGCTTAGCATCTGTCCTGACATGTAAAACATGTCGGCTTTCGAGTCCAAATTTCTCGACAGAAATGGGATCCGAAGTTCCAATAAATCCATCGAAGGAACGTCTCTGCTGGTCTGCACCTACTGCTTTCCGTAACCGACGTAAATGAGCTTCCACGTCCCTATAGTCCACGATTTCATCGGATTCGCAATAGAAATATAACCGAGGGGTTGAATAGTCCGAAAAACCCGGGATGACGTCTTTGCTCAACAGCCGAGCGTTCATCGTAGAGAACGGTTGTGGCAAGCCGAGAAGATAGAGGGAGCCCAGTAGGGTGGAAAACGCGATCGAAGCTGGAACAGCGGCCACCGACCTGATGAAGGGATTCTTGATCGAGGTTACAAAAACTGATCCTCTCTGCATAATTCCGGCATGGCTTGGGACTGAATCTAGAATGACAGCCAACGGCTCAAATGCACCGTTTTGCGCAAGCCTCGGCTGCCTCCAAGCTTTGCCTCCTCCACCTCGATTTCTCGACTTCAAGACTCGCTCAAGTAAGTCCATGAAAGACGTAAGCATAAAGCCTCCACCTGTATATTATGATTAGTATCGAAAGAACATATGACACAGTTTAGAAGAAGCTGATGATACCGTTCGAGGTCACATGGACTAGAAGGCCATTCGAGTGATCTTGATAATTTGAAGGCTCGTACATTTCTTCGAGAAATATTTCAATTGCTGGCATAAGTCGGCGATCCTGATAGATAGTCTTCGCTCAGTCTCTAGAACGTATATGAGATTGTAGTTGCGATTAAGCACAACCTACCTTGTCCTTCTGGGACATAACAAGCCAGGATGTGAAGCATTGTATCACTATGATCGAAGCCGAAGGCCATTTTTCCGTGTATTTGCTGATGTAGTCCTTCTGCAAAGTATGTATAGGAGCGTTCGCTAGACGATGTTAACAATCTGGAAACTGCGCGGAGAGCATTGCAATCACTGACTGAATCCGAACAAGAGGATCAACCTATTGCACCATTATTGAAATTTGAATATTTACTTGTAGAAATGGAGAGGAAGCACTAACCGGGGAGCTTCTGAGTCAAGGTCCGACGGATTCAACCTATGAACCAGCGGTCGACGGAATAAAATCACTTCGGACAACGCCTGGAATCCGAGACCATTAGTTTTCACTTTCATAGATGAGGTGCTCGAGCGAGTATGTGTCTTGTTATCCATCGACAAGTAGAGATGTAACACGAGAAGAAATGCGATACCGGAAGGCAACGATACATGTCATTTGTACGCTCAGGCTATCGTTCACGTCGTGACTTTCGGCCATGGTGGTATCTCATTTGAGATCTCACAAGTTACTAGATACAGGACTGCGCGGATGTCTTTCCTAGCATGATCAGGGAAAGCTCAGGAACTCTGAGGCTAAAGGTAAATGACAACTGTAATTTCCTTATTGGGGCGTTGGCATTGAGTAAATTTTGAGTTCCGATGCCACTGGCAGTGCCAGTTGCCGGACTTCCGAACCGAGCGTGGATGATTGCGCTGACATCCGCTGACCTGACACTGTAAAAGAGTTAATAAGAGCCTTTCGAGGTTTAATGAAACCGGAGTCGGCAAGTCGATCGATCAATGCCAGCGGGCTTGCTGTAACTGCAATGAAGAAAAATTCTGAGGCAGATATAATAACCATGATGTGAATACTGTACATACATATAGTTAGTGATAACATATAGAGCATACACCGCGGCTGAGCTCTTCAAGCTGAAATGCCTATAGAAGGACTGTGAAGGAGTAAAATTGAGCTTGAGATCATCAATGCGGGAGTATGGTCAGTGCAGCTCCAAGCTCCTCCATATTTTAGGCAACGTCCTGGTCAAACCGAACCTTCCCCGAGTTTCTCTACCGAGCATCAGTGTGCAACATGTCGTGCATCAACATTTTCTTTCTCTCACCTTCAACGTCCAACATTACATACGTCTAGATCATCCAGTTCAGCCTCGCTACGACAAGTAATTAGTGTGCACTTCATCCCATGTATTTTGAGGTACTTCTTCAGCATCGCAATATCGTGTTCTTTCTTTACGACCCCAGGGTCTTCAAAACCGGAGGCCCAGTCGATAGTAACGCTCAGGTTGTAAGGAAACCGTCTCTCGCCTTCCTTTCCATACCAATTGAAGTCGATTAAGTAGGGCTATCCCTTCGCGTCTAGAATGATGTTGGCATCGCGCAAGTCGCCGAACACATACCCGTGTTCGTCAAGTTTCTCCACTGTCTTCTCTAATGCGACTACACCCTCTTCTGACAGCATCGCATCTTCACGTTCATCGATGCGCTTTGAGACCAAACACATCGTCCCGACCGTCTTCTCGTACCCACAGTAGAGCAGCTCCGGCACCACACACTCGACATCGTCCGCATATAAAAGTCCGTGAGCCTCTTTGTAGTATCGGTCCGGACAACACATTCGACTGTCCTGTTATCCAAGTCTTGCTTGGCCGAGCAGGCAAAGATCGCTCGATCCCGGCGCGGCGTGTCGATTCTAGACGTGTACTTCAGTGTGGTTTCACCCTTATCGGGAACGGTAAGAGTGCACAGGCGAGGCATTTTGTCACCGTCTTCGCTGATTTGCCCTACGGTGGTAGCTTTAGATTTTTGTAGTACGTGCCGAGCTTTTACAAACATCCACCGAGTGCAACAAGTACAGACGCAAGATCGTCAACTTTTCTTGCATATGTTTTCATGCCATGTTCCGGGACCATCCACGGAGGTCGAATAAGGGATTCTGTCACGACCGCGTCAAGGAAGATGGCACCGTATATCATCAGGTATTGGCCTGAAATAGCGAGAAGGAACGCAGACATGCACGACACTTTGCACAGCGGTGCCGTCTGGTCATATCTATCAGAACATGATCGATCATGAGCAATAACAAAGGGACATACATCAGGACCGACAGATAGCAAAAGGTGATCCAATGCCGCCTGATCATTTGGATCACGCATAGCAATCACAACTAAGTTGGAGAATGGTAGTTCGCTAGCTTCCGTTGGTCCTCAGTAACGTCGCGCGGAGTTGCGCCAGTTTTTGAAACTCGGAAAAGATGGGATGAATGACAGAGATGGGCTTGGCCCCCCTTGAACTCGCTGGTCGACCAGTCAAAAGAGCATTTTTTAGATCGGGTGAGGTGTTTTGGCACCTTCGGAGGGAGAATCTAAACTATCGTGTAATTCCTTCCATCATACCCTATTTATCGATCAACCTCTAAATCCTGCTAGAGTGTAGGGGGAACTCACTTGACGGCTCATAAAATGGAACCCACTTTGGCTTAGTTTCTTCTTCTTCGATCATAGCCAAATCTTGCCTGTTGTGAGCTACTGTAACGAGTAGCTCAACTACGGGGACAGCCGTCATTGTCTCGTCATCAGGGCCCTTCGTCCCTAATGCTTTAAACAGAGGCGAGATCCGAAGGGGCTTCACACCGGTATACTGTTCGAAAGTTATATTGTTTTACAGATGATCTTCGATGGTGTCTTAAGTCAAGTCCATATCACTAATGTGCAGAAATGAGCAACAGAAGGGTGATCAAAGACCAATGCCACGTACAAAACGCATATTAACACCCTCTACATAATGCCTCCTCTAACGAGACCACCAAACTCTGCCAACTGAATATTGTAGTCAATATCTTTGAGGATCCCAGTGTCAAAAGTTTTTTCGCCTCTAAGGAAGTGGTAGTAGCTAAGAGAAGGCATGGTGGTGGTAGTTTTAAAATGAAGGACAGACTCACTGGCAGAAGCATTGAGTCGTACTACTTGAACTTCAAGTTGAAGCGTGAGCACGCGAACCGTCACGATGACGTCACGCGTCAAGTCGCGTCGCGTCTCTTCATCATCAATATATCACCACGACAACAAGACCAATTCGAGCATCAAGACTGCAGTTTGACTCTAAATGTCTTAGACGTATGTATCGAGGGGTCTGCACTTGTACTCAAAGGAGAGAGTATCATAAAGGACAATGCTAGCCTCCTGTATAGTTATCGCCACCGGTTGTTCATGTCGAGAAGGCAAACCCTCCTGAACCTAAAGAATCCGGAAGTGCGTTTATGCCGGAACCGCACCCTCTCGTTTCGGCTGCAGCTGCATCTCCATCAACGGTAATCACTACCTCTCCACCTCCGACAACGTCGTCAAATGATATCCAGCAGACCGAATCAAGCCCACGGCCATTCACTGACACACCGGTGACGAACATCCGGCTACCTGCAGGAGGCGACGCGGTGACAGACGAAGGGTCAAAGCCGTTTACTGTGAACGTGGTTGAAGTTCCCAGGAAGTCATTATGTAGCGTGAAGGAAGAGACGAGTGGTGATCCCAGCAAGAGCTGCTTTGACGATGGGACTGGATACATTCCAAGTATATGGAACACAAGGAGCGAAGCCATCGCGCCACTGTCATCATTCCCGGGAATCTGAATGACAGGAGAACGTTAGTCAAGCGACTGCGCCTGAGTGTAATTTTAAGGACGTACACCTCCTACTCCGGTGCTAAAAAATGAGAAGACGACATTCCGAACCCTCGAGGCGGAAAGATCGGGCCTGTTCGCATAATGGAAAGCCCAAGGCATAGCGAAGGACGGTTCATTCCCGGCAAAGAAATATCCCTTTGTAAAGTAGTGCGTACTAGTGTGGCGAGTCGGTGACGGGAATACATAGTTTCGCGGTTTACTCACGTGCGATTTACAAATGTGTCGTTTCCGCCCATGAGCTCTACGATATTTGACATTGAGTGTGGAGCGAAGAAACTATACTCCCAGGATGATGCTAGTCAGATTCTCTCAGTAAGCTAGAGAAGAAGAAAAGGCAGTAACGTTCAACATACATTCGTAGAATCCGACATTATTATCGGTTCCTCGAGCACAAGAATGCCCGACTGTATCAATTGGAGAGCAATCAACGGGGTCACTAAACGCAAATGTCCCGTTCTAAGAGGTAAGCTGTTATTAGTACGGCGCAAGGGCTGGTTGAGAAGAGGTCTAACAGGAAATCTGCGCTGGGCAAAGCCTGTGAAGCCATCACTCGTGACGGTAGGATCCCAGACATTCAAGAACCCCATCGATCTGTTCCCATACTTGAAAACGTCATCGAGCGACTTATTCAAAGCTATACCAGCTTGACGAACGGCGAAATCCCCTACAGCATACTTAGAAGTTCAACAGTAAGCCTGGATTGCATTGATGAGCTCCAACAGATTATACCAACCTCGAGCGTTCGTGAGGCTTCTCGGGTCATAAGCCCTGTCGCTCCGGATGGATCAACCCAATCTGTCGGTATGTAGTCGAACATCTTCCAAGCAGTGTTCTGGCGACCGACTGAGACGAGCTGGTCAGGGAAGGCAAGCTGGTAATCTCCAATCAGATAGCTTACCCATATACCAGTCGGGAGGCTACATTGTTTCTGTCAGTGGATTCGGTAGTTCAGAGCCCACGTGCCGGACGACTTACTGTGTTCTCAGCAGTATCGACAAGCGCTTGATAGAGGTCATCTATTGGTACACCGAGCTCCGATGCTCGAGAGCCGTATTTGACTGCGAAATCGCCTAGAATGGGCATTCCATCGCTTCCTCCTTGTACATAGCCTCTGGTATCAGATAAGTCTTTGAGGCTTGTTACAGTGATAGTGAGGATAACGCCACTAACTTCTTGGTATTAGATCTACATTCCGGAATATAACCTTGCACATAGTCTTAATTATAAATCATATTCTAAAAATTTGAAGGCCACTCACCAGTATTCCTCCATCCGTCAACGTAAGCATTGACGATCTCTGCCCATTCGACTGGCGAAGTCAGAGACAGGAGAGGATGGACAGTTCTGAACGTATCCCAGGAGCTGTACCAAACATAAGAGGAGTGCAGGCTAAGAAACTTACATGTATCCTCACCAGAATAGAGCGTCATAAAAGGGATAATCGGAATCCCAATATGGATTTTCATCTGTAAGGTTGGCAGGCACCAACTGTGATCGGTATAGCTACATGCATCAAACGTCAGCGGCTCAACCCTATGAGAACTCAAGTGAAGGCGTACAGATGAGTAGAGAAGCTCGACGACCGCGGCATTTTCATTAGTAGTGTTGACCTGGATCCGCTCCAAGACGTCTTCCCATTTCTGAACTGATGCATTTTGGACGGTATCCCAATCCCAATCAGGAACCTCTGCCTCTGCGTTCGAACAGGCTTGATCGACAGAGATGAATGATACGCCAAAGCGCGACAATACGGTATGAGATGTTGAATTTGTGGAGAACTGAAGGAGTGCTCCAGCTTGAACCGGAGATGGCGATGTTGTGAAGGGAAACGAGAGCGAATCCCCGTTTACAGAGATGTTGATGGTGTTCGGAGTGGACACATTGGTTGACTGGAAGATGCCAGATTGCACCAACGTTTGATCATTGGCAGTCGGAGGTGCATTGAAATCATAGCAAGCATAAACAGTATAGTTGTCAGTCCCATAACTCTGCATGTATAGATTGGGTTAGCATTATCGAAGAGATGGAAGTAGGAGATAATGCTCACCTGAAGAAACGTACCAGTGAGTTTTACTCTGCCAGTTAATGCGTTGAGTGTAAGGCTGCCCCCTTCAAAAGACCGCTGAAGGTCGTGCGTAAGATCAACGACAACATGCGTAGAGTCCGCCGTAGTTGGGAAGGTAAAGCGGATAAGTCCAGCTCTCCTTGTCGAGGTCGCTTCAAGCTTTATGCCGTTCACAAAAGTAGTTGTGAAGTATCCAGGACTCGCGCCTACCGAAGATTTCATGTAAGAATGACATTGCTTGGCCCGGATGAACATGAAAGCATTACCGTCTGTCCCTGCTGCACGCTTTGCCTCCCTGGCCGAAAGACCAACAGGACAGCTGGTGAAATTGCAGTCCAGCAACGGAAACAGCGGAAAGAATCCGTATCCTCCTGCAGTATTTCCGCCCGTCCCTTCGTCGTGCATCAAGGATATGCCTGAGCATGGTCAGCTTCGCGCGCATTTCGAACATTCAAGTCAAACACTTGCCTGTGACTGAGGAGTTATCGGCAATATACCCAGCTTGTCGCGGTGTCTCGTCAACATCTATTCCAACCTGCTTCCCGACAGTAAACTTGCATCTTTCAGAAACAGACAATAACACGAACCTTAACCATTGCATGAGGAATTGCAGCACCTGGGAAGGCATTCCCTCCACTACCACCATTGGCACCAGATGCTGTACCGATGAAAAGATCAACGAAAGAGGTCAAGTTTGCCGCAAATGCAGCGCTCGAGAAAAGCAGTACAAAGCGAATAGCGCGCATTGGGGTGACGCCGATCAGAGAGACTTCACTTGGCTGATCTTCGAGTAGCTGCCATAGACTCGCTACTGCTTTTAAACTCTGTAGAGTAATAGTTCGAAGTTTCAGTATTTTGACAGGTGATCAGTACAGCATGAGGTGTATGACGCACGTTTATTCGCTTAGGTACAGCTAGTACCGGATAATATTACCGAGTAACTTCTATACCGGTATGTATGGCTTCGAGATGGTACTTCAAGCATTTGTCGTGTAGGTGTCCGTTGGCAAGTGGGTGAATAGTGCATCTGATCACAAGCGGCTCAGCAGGTCTTAAAGAAGCAATACTACGCATGTGCTAGATAGAGAAGCACTGATGGAGTTAAGAAGCGGTCCCAAAGCATATCAGAAAGTTCTTCTTGATTCTTGTAATTATATCGATAGTTGTCGGCCATCTTCTTGCAGGTACGCCGCCAACGGCCGCTAGTACTACATGATAGATGGGCATTGAACGATGTTACTCGCAGGATGTCCAAACTGCTGGTTCAACCCTTTTATGTCCCAGTAATAGTACAGTAGGCAGCTTGATGTACCTTCAAGTTTTCCAGAGAGGAAAGTTGAGTGAGAGATGAATGGAGGATGAGAGCCTTGTAGATGTACGCATAAGTGATCATGAAGAGAATCAACCGCCAAATACATATTTGACGGTAGATGGTCCGTGAGAATAACATACTATTTCCGAGTTTAGTACCTTGATCTGATTTCTTGCTTGAAATTTGGTGAATTGGAAGACAACTTGCTTGTTGCTCAATACCGGTAACATCAAGCTTCAAGACATAACAAATATCGTCTTTTCGTCCACTCTAAATCGTCTATTCTACACAAACTGGCCGGAGTTATTTACGTCTGCCAAGCGCAAATCTGATGCAATTGTTGGTTGCCGAAGCTGTGAAGGGTGTTTAAGTCCATCAACGTACGAGTTGGGACGTGTTTTCGAGTTGTGCATCGACCCAGGGTAGCTTGAAGGGACTGTTATGTGCGTATTATGCTTCTTGGTGCCGACGATATTCTGAGAAATAAGTTGCTCGCAACAGTCACGTTCTACATGATACCGTAGCTCTGGAATGGCGTTACAATCTCCATCGTCTTCTAGTTCACCATCATCGTCTGCTGTGACATTACCGCGACCAGGGAAGTCTATCCTGAAGAAGCCACCTCCACCGCAGCAGTCATTCTTTTCTTTATCACGACTATCGCGCCTTTTGCCAACGCAGAATGCTTCATCAACCGCCTCAACAAGTTCGGCTAACTCAGATGAATCGAATCTGAAACGTGCGCACTTCTTTCTTCCCCATCTTGCAACGGTATACCCGATTTCGACGGCAACTCCTCCGTGTGGGCCGAATGTGAAGGAAGACAAGAAGTATGTTGAGGCACGCGAGGCGGAACGGCGGAGACGGATAGTTAGAGGTGTTTCTTTCGGACCCGCTAGTAGCGAGACAGAGGAGTGGTGGTCAATGGAAAGGGTAGATTCATTCTATCAGGAGTGCTGCGTAGGGAGAGAGGAACAGCCTCACCCAGGCATCTCAGCAGCTCTCAAGGTGCGTGGCCCACGCATTGCTCATTCTTACACATCACACTGATCTACCTTTCGCTATACTGTTCAGAGAGCATCAGGATCGAACGGGAGAGCAGTCGACCTATCTGGCGTACAACTGACGCTGGGTCAAGCAGCAACACTGTCTGACGTGTTTTCGGTGGAATGGGGCTTAAGAAAGCTTTTCTTGAAGGAATGTGACCTAGATGAGCACGTTAGTCTTTACGCAAAGAGTCATAATACAAATATTGATCGTCCCATATTAACTAGATCCTCAAACCTCTGCTGCACGCGTTGACCATTCCAGGAACGCTCAGTTTTCTATCCGTCGCGTCGAACCGACGGCTGAAAACGCCTGCGTTCAAACTCATCGGAATCTTCGCGAAGAAGTGCAGAAAGCTACAGTTTTTAGACCTATCGCAAAATTTCTTGGATAAAAAATCTGTGGAATATATTGGCGCCGCGCTAAGTCCAGCTAATGAAAACGGGTTAGTTTCCTTACGTTTGGACGACTGTTCGTTGCGGCCCGCGGCTTTGGAAGCACTGGGTATGTGTCTTTCTGTGCAGATATTGCAGTTCTCATGTTCCCTTTAGCACAAGCTGTCCGGACGTCTTCACTCCGTAACATATCGTTGCGACACAATCGAATCTCAGCCTCAGGGGCTGTGGCATTAGCTCTCATGATCAAAGACTATCCTGATACCATGCCTGCGTCATATACCAACTCGTCTTCCTCATCTAATTCATCCCAACCTGGCACCCCGACGTCATCCCTATTCAGCGCGCTCTCTCCTCCATCAACGCCCACAACTGCCTCTCCTCCACTTACACCGACGCGGCAGACAATTTCACTTCCAAATTCCATTGTGCCCCCGCCTTCGAGGCAATCTATTGCACCCCCACCCACGCATCCTTCGCTATTACCTGTTCAGACAACATATACACCTTACGTCCCCCGTCGGCGTGGTGTGGCGGCGGGTGCAACTGCGAGTGCCAGGGCCGTTCAGCACGCATCATTCTCGCCAAACCCTCTATCAGCCTCTGGTCAACCAGTACCTGTTATCACTTCCTCTGCGCAGGGTGGAGTGACGATGAGACACTCAGTGATATCCGCTCCTGCCGCGGCAGCTGCAGGCACCGTGCCCGGTTCACATAAAGATCCTTCGCAAGGCCCAAGTGCAGCACTTTTGGACAAGGTCCGCGCTCTGGATTCTTTACCTAGGCTGGGAGAACTGCGGACATTGGACCTTCGTGGGAATGACATTCGAGTAAGTCTTGCTATCAGTCTATTCTAGGGAATTGCTACTAACCGAGGTACAGAACGGCATTCAATATGTCTCGCAAGTTCTCAAGAGAAACAGAACTCTAAAGGTTCTTAACCTTAGCGAGAACAAAATCGATGTGCAGGGTTTAGTGGCAATTGCCGAGTCCTTAGTGAGTATTTCGCAGTGGAATGTAGTCAATGGTCACTAATAGCCAATGTTAGAAATATAATCTCAACTTGGAAACATTGGACTTAAGCAGAAATCCTTGCTCTGGCCCATCGCTGGAGGGTGTTAGTACCTTTCGAGAACATCTTGGAAGAGATTGTTGCTAAAGATGCTGTTTTCAGATTCAATCCCTTCGAACGGCATTCACACTTAACACGTCGCTCAAGCGTTTGTTCCTAGCCTCCACTTCCATGACTTCTGCAGGCGCGATCGCTCTAGCGGAATTCTTGCCGGAATCAGCATCCTTGTTGCACCTGGACCTCACTCTCAACAACCTTGACTTAGCAGGTGTAATGGCGCTCAGCGGCGGATTGAAAGCCAATCATACCATGCGTTGCCTCGATCTGAACATCCCTCCGGATGACGAAGAGTTTGCTCGGTATGTACAGCCTAATGTATGAAACAGTTTGTCGCTTAGTCCGTTTTGGCTTTTCAGTATGTGCCGCGATATTCTGAACACGTGCGTACGCAATACGGAGGAGGCAGAACGCAACTCTCAAACCGTGGCCTCCGGTAGAGGTCAAGGGAAAGGGGTTTGGGGTTTAATTGAAGAGAGTGAGCTCGCGAAGACCTTCAAGAAGGATGACGTAAAGAAGGTTGGTCGATACTGTCAGGTTTTCCTTGATTATATTTATTCATACGATATATAGGTGGAGGGTGACTACTTGAGCCAAGCGAAGGAATGCGAGAAGCAACTCCAGAATTTCTTGTCTCATTTGACATCCTCTACTGTCAGCGGAGCGTCTCCTGATGGAGAGTTGCTAGAAAAAGCGAAAGCAATACAAGTGGTACTGGCGGATGTTATTCAGGGTTCTGATGACCCCACTAAGCTCGAGGAGCTATTTTTGCTCAACGATAGCATCACCTCTTTGACTTCGAAGGCCGAGGAGGCGACGAAGAAGCCCAAGCCGAACGGACTGGGTATCTACGTCCCGGACAAACCACAGGTAAGTAGCACCCTTTCGTCTTGTAGATATTCCATAAACTGATCTTTGTATATGTTCAGGCCTCGGAAATTGCAAGCAAATCTAATGGATCGTTGAAGCTCCACATTCCAGACAAAACGGATGCTGCGGAACAGAGCGAAGAGGAAGAGATCGTGCCAGAAACTCCGAGAGTGGATAAAGGAAAAGGACGTGCAAAACCTGAACCAGAGGTCTTCGAGAAGGTCTTAAGCCCTAGCTTCATGATTACTGGCTCTGACGATGATGAGGACGAGGAAGGGAAGGCTGCCTTTGTAGGCGAACCTGATGAGTCTGTTGAAGGTCCATCCCCGCTGGATCTGTAAGTGCCTTTATCAATTGAGTAACCATGAAAGTCTGATTCATCTTGCTTTAGGTCGAAGGTCATGGTCGAGGAGGAAGGGGAGGTATTCAGGAAGGGGAACGTTCTGCTTGGCCCCGAAGAAATGGAAGGAGAGTTTGACGGCGAAGAACTTCGCATCGAGGTATGGGTATTCCACTTTCTTCCATCGTACCCTATTCTCACGTGTTTACATTGATAGCTGCTTGAGGCGGAAGTCGAGCGACCTCCGCCACGCGCAATCAATGTTGACGAGTTTGGCATGGAGCTTCCCCCGCTGCCAATGTCGCCAATCGTAGACGTAGATAATGTTTTATCGCCCACTAGTCCGCAAGACCCCGCGCAGAGATCCCAGCCGCGTCCTTACCTTCGCCGTTCTCGCTCTTCCTCATCGTCTATCCTTCAAACAAGTCCTACGCTAGGGAAGCCAGGTGTGGAGGAGAATGCGATCAAGGGACTGCAATCCCCGGATATGGCAGCCCCAGGGACTCCGACGGTATTATCTTCACCATCCCTAACGCCAGCCGGTCCAGCACCTTACCTCGCCCGACGTCGATCTTCGTCTTCCATGGCGTCATCACCCGTACCATAGACTGCGTTTAATAGTGCACAAATGTCTTCTCTAAGTTACCTTGCATCAGGCACGATATTCTCATACCTGGAACTAATATTAATATTTGCAGTCGGATCTGTTCTCAGTCATTGAACTCGTTCTTCCCTTGGGACTTCACAGATTTGTCTTCTTGGAGAATGTCCAGAGCATCACGCGTGAGTGGAAAGGGAGTATAGTCATTGCTATCTATTGAAAATGTCGCACTTGCTGCGCGGTCTCAACAAATAGCTGTGGTGTAAGATACTATTGCATTGATACTCTCGCTACCCAGGGATCAAAGGCATTGTCATGCATAGGAAACGAAGAATAAAGCATGAAATGTGATTCACGGATCGTAGAAAATGTTATTATGCTGATACTTAGCTCCGTTGACCTATCATCTCTGTCGCCACTACCAAAATCTGTTTTCGTTACTGCACTCAATATCCCGTCCTCAATCCCATCTTCATGAAATCGGCTATGCGACATATCTGAGGGAAACAGACAGAGGCGGTTTGCCATGTATGTCAAGATCGGTTGAGGGCCGGTCAGTAGACCCGGAGACCAACCGAGCCGCGTACCCTTCTCAAGTCGCTATACTGCTACCGTTGCTACGGTCGTCGGTAAGGACCTCGCAATGCACTTCCCATTACTTTTAACCACAGAAATATTCTCTTATGAAGCCTCTATGTTATACATACAGCTACTATGTCAGAAGAAAGAAGAACATTCACCCGGTCCCCCAGGCTTTCCCTTCAAATGCTCGTCACGGTTTAGCCCGATAGAGGACGTGGCAACTGACAGCAGAACCGTATACTGGATACAGCTGGCTCATTTGATGAATATTAATTAGCCTGATTTCATTAATATCCCGGTACAAGTCGGGTGGGCGAGCAGTCTTCTTGGCATTTTTACACTCTAACAAATTCTCTTATAATAGACATTCGGCCTACTTTAAATCTTGACGGTCGCGGACTTCATGAGCTGTGTATCATTCAATTCAGCAATCATAACTGAATTAACTCATTTCGTACGTCAAGGAACAACCTGTCTATGTAACGTGTACAGTCATGTGTTCCAGCATTCCCAGCTGAGCGCCCTCAGGTTCAAGGTGTCCACCGATAAGAATAATCCAGTCAAGAATATGGACTAATACGTACACTGTGGCCAGCATTACGTCTGCAAGACTCCGACTCGGTGTCGGGGACTGAAAGGACCATTCGGATGAACAAGGGCAATTTGAAGTACAGTCTTTGTATTAGTCCGAACACAAAATAAGCGAGAGTACATCGCATTGGGTAGCTAATTGAAACTTTGCGAAAGAAATGACAGGATTGCATCTGCGAACCAGATCATGACATGACATTGACGCACTTATTTATGGGATTCCCTGCACCTCATCTGTCTTATCATGGTACATGTGCCCTACTTTTTGAGAATGAAAGGCGCTAATCTTCTTCTACAACACAGTCTTTACCCAGGTCTGTGTCCGCACTCTCCTCAAAAAAAGCGGGAAAGTGACAATGGCTCGAGCGCTTCTTTATGTTCTCCCGTTAGCTCGAGAACTTAATGTGGCGTGCGTCAGTCCATCAGCATTCATCAAAATTAATCATGCACGGAGACCTGCAAGAAAAAACTATCAAGACAACGTGTACGGTCCATTAAACTCCAAGTGCATTTCCCTTTGCTCTTAATCCTATTGATCAGTAACTTACAATGCTTCATGCTTTAGGTAACGTCCCCTTTCTCGATGCTTATTCTCTCGTTATCTGCAGTATCTACTGCAGGCGCCGAAGTTCGTAAGTTCCGACCCATTCTCCGGCCTCGTTGGTGCTTTTAGTAAGAGGCGCTCGAGCTTTTTCCCGCTTCCATGCTGCGACTTCATTCCACCGTTCATGTTCCATATCATCCGAAGATACCTTATCTATCCTCATGTCTTACTTCTTAACTGTGTGCTAGCAGTGGGTACTGAATTACCGGAGTTTACCTTCTCCGTTGTATTTAACCCGAGCAACTCCTGGAACATATCCTACTTATCCCACTTTTATCTTCTACGTACGAACTTCCTTTCTTAACAGCTCGGACTCGACACTGACCTCATACTCTACTCTTAAGTACATCATACATTCTTCATGCTCCGCTGATGAAATTGGTCAAACACGAAAACGCTCAATCTGAGAAAGGTAAATCATTTTTTCTTCTAAATCAATATTAAAATGCCATGTCTGATGATGTATCATTTTCCTAGAACGTCAGGCTAATGAAAATGAGCAGGACGTTACATTACCTACCACTGGCCCTCTCACAGGTAACTCCTTCGCAAGTTCGAGTCATGGTATAGCTTCCGGAGGTACGGATAAGGACATGGCAAATAGGGTCGGCGATAAGGATCCGTATAGCGCCTTTATCAGGTTCGTGATCAAGTCAGTACTTTATGTTCATATAAATCAGTAATCGCTTCCCGTCGCCAGCTCCTCAAAGAAGCTTGAGGCTAAAGTGAGAGGTTTCTTACTCTGATTTACAACTTCTTTTATCGACTCGGACGTTATAGTTGCAAGATTTCAGCCAGGAGGTGCTAAAATTGGGCTCTGCCTTTTGGTTGTCCAGATCTGCTATTGGGGTTAGACAAGGGCTGGCATCTATGCGATCGCAATTTGAGGCAGATGTGGGACAATCGCAAGAGCCTGACATACGGGAAGACAACACAGCTGCAAATAACAAAAACCTCAAGCGCAGAGCTTCTAAAGGGACCAGGAATAAATCGAAAGAAAAACCCGGAGGGCCTCTAGCCCAAAAGCGCGAGACGAATCTTTCAGTTTCTCTCCTGAAGATCTCTTCGTCTTTGAAAAGCTTCTCCACTGCGCTGACTGCCTTTAACGATTACTATGAACATAAGACATATTCGGCGATTGACGAGTTTCGGTCGGACATACTGGTACGTCTCTATTTTCGTATCCAGATTCATCAGGGCTTGCATGCCCAAATAATATGTGAACGTAGATACTATCGGAAGCACTCGCATACTTCAGTAAGTCTGTGACAGCCAAGTTGTCACGGCAATACAGGTTACTTACATCATGAGGTAGATCCTGATGGTGATACGCCTGAGGTCAAGAAGTTTATCAAAGGCCGACTATTGAATGCAAGTAGCCACTTCGACAAAGCGACAGACGCTTTGCTGCGGTTTGTTCAAACTGGTAAATTTCACATACCCTTACGCGTCTTTCAGTCTGATTTGGTTCTTGAAGGTATGCCATGCATTGATGCTGCACAAAATCGAGTGTCAAGCATGATGCTTAACGCATCAACAGTTGCTACCTTTTTTGCTGGTGTGACTGGTAAGATTATCTACATATTGTGCTAGTCATCCCCGTTCTCATTATGATACTAGCTACAGCACTACAGTACACAGGGATTGACATTGGGACAACAATCGGAAGAGCAGTTCAAACATTATGGTTCTCATCCCTAGTTCTTAGCATTGGATCGGCTGTTACAAGTCTATTAGTGTTAGCGTGGCGGCAGGCAGTTTTGTGAGTTTTATTGTGAAAAAGGTCGATGTTGTGACTTATATTCCCAGCTCGAGGACACAACGTGTCCTACCGTTATATGTACGGTTTTGGATGCGCTCGGGATATCTAGTTCTCTTATCAGCTTCCATCATTGCATTTATAAGTGGACTGGTTGCCTACGTATATGCATTGCAGGTATGGCTTCATAAAGTCTTGACGCTTATGTACTCAAGCCATTGCAGAAAACAAAGGCGATGTTTTGGGTTGTTACCGCCTGCACTGCATTCTGCGCGATCAGTCTTGCAAACGCACTACTCTATTTTGGTATAGACCGCTGGGTCTTCTCGAAGAGTATAAAATCTCGTTCTCTTGCTCGAATTCTCAATCCCGAGAAACAAAGTAGGGCATTTTGGGAGCAGCTGAAGTTTGTGTGGCCTCTGGTCAGCAACCACGTTCGCCAGTTCCACTGGTACACACGTAATACAACAAGAGATGCGAAGACAAGTCTTTCGAGCGCAGGCAGAGGCATTCTTTCGTGCTTGGGGATTCCTTGGCTTAGTACTGAAGGCTCTAACGGAGATGGCGGTGTTGACCTAGAAAACGGACTATCGTCAGAGGGGAAAAATAAGCATAATGCCGAACACCAAGAACCGCATTCAGACGCACGGGACAATGCCATTGACATATCTTACTACCCTGATCAAATTCGTTCTCTGTCTCCCCAATTTTCGGACACGACAGCGCGGATCTATGATATGCAGTTCTCCCCGAATGGAGAATGGCTTGCCGTTTGCACTACATATTGGTGTTACATCATAGATGTAAGGCCAGAAGTGAGTCTAGCAGTTTGGCAGGTCAGATATGAATACTAAGGTTGCCCATTTTCAGAGCCACAGAGTCCTTGACTTGCTGTTCTATCTCGTGCGACAAGTGAAGTGGTCGCAAAATGGACGACGTCTTCTTACCAGAACCGGAGACGACATTCAAATATGGAAAGTTCAAGATAACTCATCGTTGACGCTTGAACATGTTGTCAAACCGGGGAAGAGTCTAGTTGATGTAGAGTGGATTAACGACAAAAGTGAGCTGTGAAAGAATTTCGGTAAGTTACTCCACTCTAATAACTTTGAAATATAGCATTCGTGGCTTTGTCAAATGACGCGGAGTCGCTGTACATTGTAGTGAGTAATTACTGTTTATCTAGTCCTTACGCCCTACTGACGAGGACACGTTGCTAATAGCATATGGACATTAATGAACCCGTGGAAATACGCCTGCTACCGTCTGGCTTAACAATATATGAGATGACGACTATGGACGAGCCCGAGTTGATTCTTTTTCTTGCGACACGCAAAGTAAAGGGACTCCCCAAAGAAGGAATTAGCTGTATTGTTGGTATGCATTAGTTCTGTTTACCGGTGAAAAGCTGATGGTAACCATTGGATATGTTAGTCTACGATGTGGGGAAAGATACTTTTTCTAAAGTCCCTCCCCCGATCCGCGTCTTGGAAAAGTCTGGGACTATTAAAAGGTGAGTTAGAAACATGAAATCGTGACATCAGAGGATAACGGGTGAATTGAAGCAAAGTGCCCTTGTTGAAGAAGGCAAAAGGATTGGCTGCCGGAGCTAAGAGAACTCGACTTGTTGTAACCTATGAGGGATCAGTGCGTGCTCTTAACATGACCTAAAATCATTGTTCTGATATATATCTTATAGCTGCCCGAAGTATGGAGCATTGACGGCAAGGGGTCTATTTCAATGAAATGCGAACTTACTATCCCGAAATCGTGGCCGAAAGGCGTTTGGGGTTCTGCATCATTCGTCGGTGATGATGAAACCATCATTGCTTGCGCTGAAGATGGTAAGTCAAATTTCATATCTTTCGGATCTGGGCTACTAGTTACGCAATTCATAGGTGTTGTACATTTCTGGAAAGATACCACTGGCGATTTCGGATTTGAACACTTTCATTCCCTGTCCATCCATGACGGAGATAGTTCTGACGTTAGTGAAGACAAGGACGACAATAACAGCGACAATGACAGTGACGATGGCAAGTACGATGACAGTGACGATGACAGTGACGATGGCATTGATGATGACGACAAAAGGGAGGAAACCGTATTTGCCTGGATGCTCAAGTCAGGCATGCCTACAATGGCTAGTGGTTATCTGGGACTTTTAAGGGAGTGGTTTCCGAAAGGACCAGAAGCACAGGAAGATAACGTGGTACAAGGTTACTCCCGGGCAACTAGATTTTAATGAGCACGGTACTATGTCCAGTGCCGTGCAAGTCGTATGCACTTACTATATGATGTAAATAGATAAATAAAACAACAAAGCATCCTTAAGCCATACTACATATACGTACTCTGTAATATGTCGTTGATTTCCCATTGTTGACTGCAGTTATTTATTTCCATCTTGATTGTGCCGGATTCGTATCAACTACTGATTATGATTGCCTATGTTTATCCACGATTTATCAGACCCAATAAGTTATTCATTGCATGTTGAAGGTAAGTCCCTGATAGCTTATAGTACAAAGGCGGGTGCATGCTCTTAGTTGATGACAAGACTATAGGCGGACCTAAGGAAAAAGTTCGATATGAAAAATTGTCCAGTAGAAAAGGAGGCAAACACCTACGTTGTCAACGTTCCGGTACCCGTAGTCGGCTCTGTGCCACCCTGAGCGGTGATAAGGTATTGGGATGAAGCGAAGTAACCGTTTGAAGTAAGGTACTTTGTAAAGATATCATTTACATATATACGAGATTCACTACCATGGATGTGATATTTACATACCTGAAGGAACAAGTTGAGATCTCCGCTAAAGTTCTCGACCACGGAGCCGTCGGACGTAAGGAACGAGAACACATTATTGGCCCCATTGCTTCCGGTATACAGATTCCTATTTGTGAGAGACAAAATCAGAAGGAGTGGAATCGCAGTGGGCAATATGATTCTGACACACCAAGTTGTTCCTCCGAGAGAGATGTCCGAAACGCTGGGAACCGGCTTTCCGGAGGCATCGTACGACGAAGCGATAGGACCTGCGTTGTAGTTGGCAAGCCAAACCATGATTTCGTTTTCGCCTGATCCGCCAGCGGTGGAGGAAGTGAAGAGATCATATGCGACATCGACGACGTAGCTTCCGGAAAGGTCATAAGACCACGACCACGTTGTCTGTGACATTTCAGCATTGACACTTCTTGCATGCAGTAGAGCTGGTAGGCCCAGGACTCACCGGCATGCTGGAGATTGCGCTGACTTGCGTGTTGATGCCTTCGTTGAGCTGAATGTTTGAGAAGCTCTTCACGCCTGAGCCGCCTTCCCACGTCCAGTTCGTCGTCCATGAGACAGTCGAGCCATCGAGTGATGTTAGGTGTGAGCACTGGCTGCCGGAGGTTGCACCTGATTCACCCCAGAGGTCTAGTAACAGAGAGTATGAACCAGCAGCGACGGAGTCCCATTGCCCACAGTACACGCCCGTGTCAACAGTGTCGCGAGCCTCGAGAACGGGCGTTCCGAGTGCCGATAGTACGAATGGCAAGATGGAGACGAGCGCAATGAACGCAAGCATTGTTGTGAGTAAGCGCAGAGTCTATCGGCGAACTTGAGAGAGCTAGGCAAGCAACCTGTGGTACGGATCCTTGCTAGAACAGACACGTCTGCTTTATATGCCTAAGAGCTCCGAAGAGGAGGATATTGCTGACGTTGCACTTGCGCTTCGTTCGAGTGAGCGATGAATGTCTCCACACACTTTTTCCGTGGCATTTCAAAGACAAGATGCTTTGAGCTAAGCGAAAGCAACACTTGCGAGCGGGCCGCTGAGATAATGAAACAAGCCAAAAGATAGATAGAATAGGGCTGAGAAGAATAGGCTGAGCGCATCACTGCTGAACGTGAGGTATAGTGGGGGCTGCAGAGGAGGAAACGGACCGCCAGTGTGGAATTCCTATTGTAAGGTATGGAGACGGTGAAATCAAGGCACAGAATTAGACATGCAACGTTGTCTTTACCAAAAGCGGATAGCAACACTGACCAAAAACATATGATTAGTTTCCGCGAAGTTCTTGAGTCAGAAATAGAGGTCATGTTGTCTCTTCGGAAAAAGTGTATGTGGAGTAAGAAGGTTACCCTTCATAAGCTTGAAGTGAGTCTTTCCGAGATTTATACAGACAATTCGACTAGCACGTATTCGATAGCGACAAGACGGCAAGGTGACTGTATCTTTCCTTGCGCACATCTTCGCTTCAGCTTGAGCGGTCCGGGAGCTCAGCATGAATTAGTCTGGTCAAGAGCAGTCTACGGAAAATGCGGTCACAAGGCGTCATCCACATTAACTTGAACATGTCAGGAGGACGAACTGAAAGAGAGACGAATGTAGCCACCACCTGTATCCTATTCTAGGCGCACTCATTAAAGCAGGGGTTCATATCGGTATGGAAGCGTGCAGAGCGTGCAATGATTTGAGCGAGATTCGAAACCGGACGCAGATTAAACAAGTACATTTGCAGACTTCCGCTGAGCTGTAGCCATAGAAAAATTCGATCGGCGATTCGGAAACTTCCGCCTTACTACAACGCTCAAGTTGTCTATACTTACTAACCTACAGTGCTACACTACTCTACCTCTCAGACATTGGCAACAATTCAATCGCTAGATGTGAAGTTACGCCAGCACCTTCTGAAGTTTCTGGAAGCCTATCTAAGCCGTCGTCGCCAACTTGCTCATTTTTTGCATTCCGTAATCAATTACGATTAAATGATCTCTTGAGCTCCTTCTCAGTTCCTATGGTTCTCGAAGTAAGCTCTTTAGCTTCACTTTCCTGTCCTTCACTGATCATACGTCAATTACATATGCAGCAACTCTTGAGTGCAAGGTCTTGGGCCGGGTATATACCACGCTACAAGACATATGATTGGTCTCCTACATTCATGCTGCGCATTCTCCGGGGATCATGGGCTTCGTATTCTACTTGCATTATCGGTGCATTTCCGTTTTATCAAGCAAGTGACGGACAGTATATCTATGGAGCTATAGATTTGCGGACATTGCTGTCAAATAACCGAGGATAAGGAGAAGCCAGACCTCATTCACTGGTAACTGTTTGGTTGGGATCCTCAGTGAGTTATGACTTCAAGTGAGTCGTTATGGCCAGATCGTTGACGGTTGGACGAGTATCCAGTGCACCACTTAAGCAATGCTGCATCCATCGATCCCGTACCTCTGCCATTGACGTACGAGCTCAAGTCATCTTCGCCTGCGCAGTCAATCAAACAAGATTTGACTCTTCCGTATCGGCTATCATGTCTTCGGCTCGTCATGCCCAGCCGATACTCCTTGCGCAAGTTACTCGCGTCCCGTTTGCTCGTCATGCAACTCAGTACAATGCCTTTACTACAGGGAAAACAGGGGTGTCGACGGGGAAACAGGTTAAGCTACTGAACAGGGCCATCTGATAGGCAAGGGGCGTAGAAGACGCGGAGAGTCTTCTTGGAAATACATGCCAGTAACATAATTGAGACTCATTGTCTCAATGCCAGGGCAGCTAAAATAGAAAGAGAAGATACTCCAGGAAAGGTGAGTGTAGGTTCACAGGGTTCAGTATAGCACGAGGGCTCAGTAACAAATCGCAGTGGAAACTAGTCTGGTCATATTTCACGACTCAAGTCACAGACACGAGTTTGACATCCTAACTCAGAAAGTCAGACATTCAACTAGGGAGAGTGGTGAGTAAAGAGAGTGAACTATCGTACCAGATTCCGGACAAATAAAAACTGACTTCTCGGTCATACTATACTAGATGCATCAGGGGCCTTGTAGAATCTGGAGGTACATTCTGATATTCACCTTCGAAATAACCTGTGCAGGGCAATATCTGATCGGCGATGTCCCACGATGAGTCTCTCAGGCGGAACGAAGTGTAGATCAATGTGCATGTGCTTGAATGTGATTTGATTCCCTTACTCAGGCACTACATCCCGAGCAAGGTTGCTCCGAGAGAGTAGGGGATCATACTCCGAGTCGGAAGCTCGGCCCGTTATGTATAGCAAACATAAATGACGAGAAAAGGCGGTGCAATAATGATCAGAGGTGCGCCAAAATAAATCATATTACGATATCAATACATTTAATTTAGATATAGTTCAGGATAACAGAGCACCCTCAGAGAGAATGACAGTACTTACAAGGTAATTAGATATAGCTATGATGTACCGGTTCTCATCTCTTTTCAAACCCATGGCATTCGTCGACACAGATCGGATGCAAAAGTTAGTCTGGACTCTACTCCCGGAGATAGAAAACTGGCAGTATTCAGTGCGCGCGCCTTTACAATACATTCCCTCGCACGTAGAAGGAGGAGTTAATGAAAATTCAGGGCCCTATTTCGTCAAATACGCACTGAGACAAAACTACAATAAGGATTCTACTGTGCTCTTTTGTCTTCGCGTGGCGTTTGAGGCTGAATCAAGGCTCAAAATTAGCTCCCGCATCCGTCACCATCACAGGCCATTAAACACGAGCTCATCCCCTGGCTTGCCCTGGGTACTTGCTGGTCTTAATGCGTGAGACACTGCTACTTCGTCCGAGGTTTCTCCGTCGCACGTGCCAATTTCCGGCGTGGGAAATGTATGGTTCGAGGTTTGCTTACTTTATCTTCTCTACTGCCCACTTTCGTACAGGACTCGGAGGGAGTTGCTGCCGCTTCTTTCTTGTAGTGACCTTCGTTCAGTTCTCTTCTTATGCCGTCCAAGACATCGAGGTTAATATACGTCAGCCCAAATGGAAGACACATCCATGTGACAGTAGCTTGAAGACAGAATTCCTGCAATGATGTGCAAAACATATAAGGTGTATTCGTGCTATTAAGCACCACCCTTTAGTTCTGGAGTAAAATTGCAGCTCTCCCGATCAAAGGCCCGGGGGTCGATGCAAATAGAGTCAAGTTCAGCGCGAGTGAATACACGTAGGGTGCGTTTAGAACTCATTTATTCACACGTATGTTGCTCAGCCTTCCTTAGAATCTCTCAAGGGCACGCAAATGAGGTTGCGGGTGTGGGTGTTGATCGTTACTCCCGCAAAAAAACGATTCTGCCCATTGAAGGGAGGATGGGGATAAAAAATGCGCCAGCCTTGGGGGGATAACCGGCACCCAAGTTTAGACCCGTTTGGATCTTGCTGGTCGCAAAAAACTCCCGGTAGCGAGAATTTGACTCGCTCCACCACCATCCAGAATCCTAATTCTACCCAACTCTACGCATGTTTCCCCGTCGCAGAGGCCGGATGCCCGTTGAGGGACAGCCAGCCAGTGCATTACCGCAGAACCGGGCATGCAAACGCGGCCTGGGCATACGAGGTGGCCGCTGAACTCGTCGTCCCAGCGGCCGTCCGAAGACCTAATTCTACACGCATGTTTCCCCGCCACAGAGACCGCTTCCCTCATGAGGTTCAGCACTCTGCATTTCCACGAAACCGGGCATGCAGCCGTGGTTTGGGAGTACGAGGTGACCGTCGGTCGGGTATGTTTCCCTGCCTAACGTAGGGGACCGACGGCCGTCTTCCGACACGCTTTCCGCGGAGCAGAGGGTGGCATTGCTGCGACCATGACGGCGTACAGGCATGACGTGCACGGTGGCTGAAGTACCCAGGAGATGATATGGACAGGCCTCGGGGAGAGTACGAACACACCGATGTCGAGAGTGGTGTTGTGACTCGGTGGAACGACTACCCGTCGAAGGGGTTCATGCTGGCGGAAGAAGTTGACGGTGGTAGAGGTAGGAGGTCAAGAGGAGGTGGTGCTTCGACACCCAGCCATTGACTCCTTTATACCATCTGAATTTGTGGCGAACAAACAGACGCTTTGGGCTTGTTATTTTGTTCTGGACGGGTGTGGTGCAGTGCATATCCAAGTCGGAGGAGAACGGATAATTGCCGGTGCTCGCCACTTATGCGTCAGCCGTCCAGCCTCAAATTCAATTCGAGAGGGACGTCCGACTGACGAGAAGCCGGCAGTGATACCACAGACGACAGTAGTGTGTAACACAGTTCGATTTTAACCAGGCAAACACTGCATTCCGTCAACTCTTGATCAGGTTGCGATGTACTACGTTGGCTTCTATTGGCTTCCGATAGTCCAATTCGTACAGTGCCTACAAATCCTCCGCCTATTCGTAAACGACGCTCACTGTGACGATGTCGTGGTATGATACATCTACAAGGCATCATAGTCCGAACACTTATAATGAAGGGAGAGCCATCACTGTCCATGCCCGCCCGATCACTCACTTTGAGCAAACCAGATGATCACAAGGAAAAGAAGAAAAAAAACAGGTAGTCAGTTCCCAACACCTGATTGATAGGAAGCACTACTTCAATAGACTGGGCTTTCTCGAGAGGAGGCTCAGGATGGCGTATATCAATGTGGGTGTGGTAATAGAACAAAATACAGTATGTTGTCGCAAGTTGGGTTTGCGCAAGTAACTGATAAGTGAATCACCATTGCCAATACCCACGGTGGACCGGAAAGCACTTGCAACTTGCAGTCTTACTGTCGGCCTGCACGCGAGAGAGACTGAGTTCCACAGACATCGACACAAGCGGAACGCACCGCAGTCATAAGCCTACCAGCTCATGTTAACGCTCCAAAAGCACTGGCATCAAATTTTGAAACACTCACTAACACCGAAGCATTCTAACGAGTCCGATTTGAATATCTTCAGGACAGACAATTAATACAAGAGATAAGGAAGCCTCGGGCCTCCCATGAGTCTGGATTCGGGAGTAAAGGGTTAAGAGCACTTTCAATACTTTCACTTTCTCATCAAATGGGGAGTAAGGGATCTGCCGGCGAAGCTCGGCTCGTTATCTAGTAATTAAAACGTTGGAGAATCAAAAAAGGAGGCTGCTCACTTTCTGTTGCAGTTCTCAAGCTCTCAAATTCCTGTGCGCAAGCTTGCTGCGAACAGTTTTTTCTTTACCTAGCCCTGGATGTCCAAAGTAAGCCAGGGTGCTTGCCGCCGCGGCGGCCCGTCGTGCAATACGGCAATCGTCACGGTTAACGAGGCCGATCAGATCAGATCTTGGGAATGAAATTGAAATTGTTCTCCTGCATGCTGTTATAATGATATACATGCCTGGATTCATCATAAAGAGCTTGACCGGCAGGTCTTTTGTACGACGCCACTCCCGAGAGTCGCTTATAGTATATGCAGAACTCTCCGGCGCAACTTGGTGCTGACGAGAGCACCCCAAAGCATCTTCCGGCCCCGTGAAGTGAAGGTGGTGTCCCGTGAAAGCGTGTCTTAGTGCTCAAGTGTGGTTGGGTGGGGGGCGGGGGACGCAGATAATCCGGAGGTGTGGCCTAGGACATTGTGGCAACAATGGTGATGTCAAGGCAGACATTTTGTAAGTTACATTTGGTCGGCGGCGGCTTGGAGTAACCACATTCTCTGTTGGAATAGTAATTATGACAGTGTACTAAGTGCCGCAGTGTAATACAGGTATACTTGTAGGAAATCACTCAGTATTCGTAGTAGAAGACTCTGTATATTATAGTACCTGTAGGAAATCACTACAGGACTATTAGACAATGTGAAGAACGAGATACAAATGTTATACTCACCTCAGTATTCGTAGTAGAAGACTGAGGAGAGTTACAGGATTAAACTAACACTAAGTACGCTTGCCGGTTCAGAGGCTGACCGGTCTAGTAATAACATAATAAAATAGTCTATAAATGCACAATTAAAAATGTGAATGTTCGGAACTCCTAACACTACCAGCCTGAGTGCGCGTAATAGGTTCCAACTTGGAGTCGTAGCTTGTCCACAAGACTCTTATCTTTTAGTGACTTGAAAGGGCCAAAGAAGGCTTCAGTCTCCGTCAGTCCAAACGAATGGAAGGTAGATCTTGGTACAGACCTTATTTACTTTGCAGTCTTTACGTGGCGCTTCCCAGTTCATCTGGTCGGTTTTGCCCTGGAGACGCAAGTCGAAAGTAGTCGTTAATGTGTCGCTGGGTCTTTGTTCAAATAGGCATACTGTGCACTTACTTTGCATAGATTTTTGTGCCTTTTCAGCAAGGAGCTCGTGTTGAAGAATCTCGTACATTTATTGCACCAGTACTTCGTGCCTATTGGTACTACATCCTGTTCCAATGCGGTCTGCATCCTCAATGGAATGTCTCGTACTTTGGTGACTGAGATGGGGAAGTTAATGGTTTTGAATAGATCGGTATGAAGAGCTAGACTTCTTGTGAAGAGGGAGTTGGAAGTCGGAGTCTGGGATTTGCATCCCTATGGGCCTTTTTATATCTGGATTTCCATTTCATCGCATCTCAGGCGAAGGACAATAAAAGCCGGACAAGGGCGAAAGACAATTGAAATACAGTGACGTAGCTCGAAACAGTATCCTCATGCCAAAGTGTCCACCCATCCGAGTTGTAACTTGTTAACCTTGGGGGCTCTGACTTCCGCTGCCGGCATGCCAGTGTCACCGTCCTATCTAAGAAGATTACTAAGCATTTTATCTTCTTATTGTTCGGACCTGACATATACCACGGCCACTGACAGTTTAAAACCTAGAATTTTATACCGTAAATTGCCTGCATTTTGATAAGCGAACAGTTTATTATATCTAGTAAGTACAATAACTTGAAGTGATATCGGGTAATACCGTAATAGTCACTGGCATCCCACGGGAGACATCGGAGGCTGTCCAAAAGTGAAGGTTCAATGACATGTCTAAAAACATGTTACCTATATTTAAAGGCTGGTTGTAGACACCCTTTCCACTCAGCCAGACACCACTGGTATACTAGTACAGAAACATATGCATTGTCTGAAAGAAAGACAGGCCCTCAAAATCGGTACCTCAAACCTGCTATTTGGATCTGTCACACTTTCAGACAGCCTCCGATGTCTCCAGAGTCATATACAGTGTACACAACGCCAGCCAGGTCGGATCATCCTAATCAATTGACCATTTCAGTACGAGGTCCATCCTTCAGAAGCACGGTTTGAGGAAACTTAGATATACGTATGACAACAACAACATGAATCTTGGTGTCGTTAGTGAAGTAGAGATCGAACATTCAAATGGTGGCGCACACAATCTCTTTCAAGTTAGAATAAATAAGGAGCAGCGGCGAATGTTCAGCCACGTAAATTCGTAGTCGCAACAGAAGCGTTACAATGTACAACTTGTCATTACGTCCAAAAAAGTAGATGCTGGTTCCGGAAATCATTAAGATAGCACATCGATGTCTGAATTAAGACCTGGTATGAAAGACGAGCACCAAAGTGAACAAAAAGCCGCATTCGCAGAGTTATTCGACGGAGAGCCGGATAAATTTGCGATGTCCGTGAACGACCCCCCGCTACCGGCCTTGGATTTCACTTGAGGCGCCTTGAATCTGGTCTTTCTCGAGCCTCGTCGCCTTTTGCTCTAGAGGGATATCCGGTATGAACGACGACTCCCGTAGCGGAACGAAAACGGGGAAGGTAGCCTGGTAGGTGTAGGAGAGGTTTCGCGACCTCGACTCCTCCAGATGGCTTACTCGCATGCCCGGGCTGTGACGATTTGAAAGATGAGCACCAAAGAGTGCATTAAGTTGACTAAGTGAATCGCAGTGAGATTCTCACATGCATCGTCTTCGCGTCCTGTCCTGCTTAATCGTCGGCGGGGAGGGAAGACAGAATGGATGTCCCACGGGAAGGGAAATTTGCATTCCAAACAACAACAGTCATGGCTCTGTGTCGTCGCGGAGACTGTCTTGATATACCGCAGCGCCGTCGCCCTGGCTCTTTTGGCTTCCCTCCTTTCCAGCTTCTCCATCTCCATCTCTTTCCATGCTTGTCACGCCAACACCCAACGTCCAGTCTTCCCGCTCTACTCTCTCTCCCTGACCAGCTCCATACCCTCCCCGGCGATTCCTAACCTCACCCTACGACGCCTGGTTTCGCTCGTGCAAAGATATTCATGTGCTCTACTTTCGTAAGAAGCACATCACGGCCGTGGACCGAGGCACATGGCAAAGATAGGGAGGCGATGGACTTACTGTGGGCAAATATATCAGAAATCTTAGTTCCTTCACAGTGAAGGCTGAGTAAACACAAACTTGTTTATAAGTTTCTTTTCTTTCTCCGAAAACAGCTTCAAGTCGGGCATTCGTCAACTCATAACTGCAAGAGCTTATTCAGGCTATGCTTGTGAACCGATTGCATGAGTCGCGAAGACACTAGAAGTATGGCGAGACATACCAAAGACTGGAGTAGAAGGCGATTGAAACATGATGTGAAAGACCGTAAGACAAATGAGCTTTTCCAGTAGTGAGAGGATACCACTTAGGCAACACACATGATCTGGTCTGAGTTGTCCGGTGATGATTATAAGCATTCAGCGCAGCGTCGACTTCCTGGCCGATTCCGGTTGGTTGACAAATAGCTCTCTGGGCAGGCTAGCTCCATAATTAGTAGTAATATTAATAGTATGCCAGTGGCACCGGCCGACTGGCCGCCACCGGGACGTCATAACCATTCCTTTTCGGTCAGAAATGGACGACGACCATCATTGCACGTTCATGCACAATAACTCTCCTCACCCGGACAAAAGCTTCATGATCCGGATCTTTATTGTTCGTTTTATGCTTAGAATAACAAAAGGAATAGAGAATGAAGACCTCGCTCTCGTTGTTTGTAGGACCATTGCACGTTCATGCGCAATAACTCTCCTCACCCAGACAAAAGCTTCATGATCCGGATCTTATTGTTTGTCTCTATCTTAGAATCACAAGGGAACAGAGAGTGAAGACCTGCTGTCGTTGCTTCCATGATGATACAGTATATCTGACGGTATCGCTTGCCAGTGACTGTGATTGAAGGAGATTCGAATGGAGTAGGCGAATAGTGTACGGATCTCACATTTTTTCTTACACCAGATCCTATTGTCCACATATTACCATTGAGCCAATAGCCTGCAATATATCACGCTCTCTGACTCGATGCACCCAGTTCGTCCCTCCACTTTGCAGACAAAACAAACAGCAAACCACTCATTTATCGACTACAGTAAGCATTCTCGTGCATTATTTTTAATCTCCTTATTTATTAGTTGACGCATCCTGTACAGTTATGGAAGAATTCTTGAGCGCTTCTCCTGAGCGCAGACCACCGTAGGATGTCGCACACTCAGCATATAGTGTGCTACGCGCCCCCGTTTCACCGAATGATCATGTTATAAATTGAAACGCATAGGGGTGCTTGTCGTAAGCATAGAAATCTATAGAATGATATTTCTTGCACTAATGAACTTTGCGTACAATATCGAAGCTATTCAAACACGCCAACTCTCCATGGCCAAGAACCATCCGCCATCCACCACCATCAGGCGCTTAACACCGATTACAAGGCTCAATTGGTATAGGGCTGAATGCGATAAGCGCGATGAAATCAAAGAGGTTTCGTCCGTTGTAACTTGTAAGTCACTCGGTAATTGAAGACAAAATTGATAATGAACCTATTGTCTCACATCGGCTTGTTTTCCATTGGCGTGTCGGGGATACTCAAGTGGAATACTTTCACGCACCCCGGTGGGATTATTTGATCAGCATTATAGACCGCAGCAAATGACAGTCCGAGCCGATTCTTGACGACTCGAATGCGAAAGGTCCGTAAGGTCCGTAAGATCACTGTCAGCATTCAAAGCATTCTACTACATACATCTGTTTAACCGTCGATGCAACAAGGATCTGAAAGTATAGTGGGGCCCCGGGATGCAGCCTTACGAAAGGGCCTTTTTGTTGTGCCGTAGTGGGATGAAATGTGTCTACGCCGGGACCAACTTGAGTGAATACACTGAGCCCTTTTATTATCACGGTCCGCCACTAACATCAAGCACAGTAGCCGGTGCCGGAACCTGATTTCAAATTTCACAATAAGAATCTACCATCTCTGACTCAACGTCGTTGTTCCGCCCACTTTTCATCGACAAGTAGCAGTGATGATGAAGCCTTATTCTACATCTCGATTCATTAGTGATAGTGATAAACACTCTGGGATCATCCGTTGCGCACTTATTCGAATTGCTAACAAAGACGACTTAGAGGCTGAGGAATTTATTCGCTGTCGTACGAGTATCCTACTACACATTATTCCATTATCTTACAGAAGAGTGACTGATGTTAACGACAGTGCGAGCTGTAACACCTGTTTCCCTAGCCGTCATTTGTATGACGACTTGCCTCGGTATACTATCCACTCCTATCTTGATAGTGAGGGCCTGCGTACCGTTTTGATCATAGCTCGTCAATACGTCAATGACCTGGGGAGGGGTTGAGTGACCTATGATATCAGCGCTTCGCGACGTGCACGTAACTTTAAATAGCCGATTCAAACTGTCAGAAAGGCCTGCATGATTGTCCCAACCGGGCTCAGATTGCAGGAAGTTTCCCCAGGATTGGCGCGCATGCCGTAATTCTTGATAGCACCACCACTTCTGTGGCCAACAAGCTTCATCTTCGTTTCCTTCCTCATCTCTAGCAACCCGAAATTCTTTGCTGAACGAATCGTTCGTGACTCGAGCTCGACGTGCACGCTTGAGTGAGCTCCATGCTCTATCCTTAAGCCTCTGGCCAACACTGCCACTTGTATTCCGATCCTTCTTTGCCTTGTAATGCAAGGCGGTAAGCTCCACACGGTGAAGCACTGACTCAACCTCCTCTTTGAAGGAATCGAAGGAGGATAATAACCGAGAGACCCGCATATGCGACTCATGGAGAAGAGTTTGTAAGAGACTGTAAGTGCAACTGTTTGATCGAACTTTCCTGGGGAAATAATTTGTAATTATCGAAGGTAATATCCCCGCTTCTTCGGAGGTTCGTGGAAATTGCTCTCTAATCCCGTCACTTGAAATAATTTGTATGCAGTTTCTTGCCTGACTAAGTCAAGAGAACTCACAGGTGGAACAGGCCGGCCATAGCCATCGCCAATCTCGATAATGTTGCTGATTGTAGGCCACCTTGATTTCTCTGACACCATAAAACAGATCTGGACAGTTGCTTGAACCAATGAATGTAAGTCGTGAATAGCAGTTCTGAAATCTGGCCGTTCGGATACGTGCAGTTGGAGTTCCAGACTAACTTGAAGGAATGGATTTGGAAAACTATCAGATGGAACGTCACTTCGACGATGTCTGGAAGGGCAGGATTGCCCCATTCACTCCAATCAAGAAATCCTATACAGCGCATACAGTCCAGAAGTAAGCCAGATGCAGTGCCGATGCTTTCCAGAAGGCAAGGGCCAAGAAACCTGTAAATTTTACTTAAATGTTCTCGTACGACTCCTTAAACTTATCAATGCGTACCTGTTCGCATTTGTCAACTCAGTTAGCTTGACCCGTATTGATAGGGCAAGCTGAAAAGATGGCTCTATTCTCATACATGACCGAGAAGCCACATTGGCTAAAGTATACAGATGGTGTATATCGCTCCTTGTTTCTTGATCGTTTGGAAAGCCAGAGACCAGCGAAAGTAATTGTAGGATAGATGGATGAGATCGAACGACATCCAGGTAGGAGGCAAGTAAAAGTGGATTTTGCAAGCTCAACCGAATCAAGCCAGCGAGAGCGGTGATACGACAATGTACCCTCTTCGACCTGAATTTAAAATAAAATTTTCATTTGATTTTGAAGAACGTTAACTTGATATCTCACTTTGCTCGTTTGACCAGGACATTGAAGCCGGATAAGACATCCCTTCCGAACTTTAAATCCAGGATGCACTCCGTCGTTATTTCCAGTGGGTATTCGCCAAGGTCATCTAGCAAATCCATCTTACAGTTGTTGAAGACATCCGTTATTTGACCCACAATGACCTGAGACGGGAGGAAGCGCGGTGTAAAGCGCCCAATCCACCTCTCTATCAGCCTACCGAGCGATTGGTAAAAGTATTTGTCTAGAATTCGGCCAGTCCCCGGATTATCATCCATCGTCGATGTGGTTGAAATAGAGAGGGTAGTTGATGTATCTTCGTCACTGACGTCCCACCGTTCTAGATAGTCATTGTAGGGTAGCCATGATGTTTCATGGCCATAATAGCTTGGAATATGACACCAATCGCATGTGCAAAGAGCGTCAGTAGATCTCTTCTGAATCTCTGCGTCTACTTCGTGCAAGTCGCTGAGCGAGTCTAGGATTGTCTCAGACATTGGAAAGATGAAAGAGATGTCTAGAAAGCGTTTGAGTAGATACATACGATTTTTGTGATAGGACGTTACTTATGAGAAATCCATGATTCTTCGGATAGCTTGATGCGAAAGAACAGGGGCTTTACATGATAGATTTAAGCGCGTATTCCGAACCTGAATCGGATTGAGAGAGGAACAGATATCTACGGACCACTTACAAGTTACATGTACTGTTTGATGCAGTGTGAAGAGCCGCCAAGCTCAGTGTTAGTCATTTCGCGCAGACGCAAAACAAGCATAGCGAGGTTAGGAAACCTAGCTCAACTCCATTGTATCGATCAGATCTTGATATGCGCACATGGACCAGTTAAGCGCATGTTCCAAAGGTATGTTCTTAGTCCTCACTGAGATACCTACGCACAAGCTGTCAAATAAGCTCCGTCCCACGTTATAGCAGGTTCGTTATCTGTCCATACACTCAGATCGTCCGAAGGAAAAGGGATATCATGCAGAGACATACCGTTATTAGGTATGACTTATGGTCGTCGCAATCCTGGGGTGCTACGCTTACTTCTTGATTTACTTCGACAACTGAGTCTCGTCGCAAGTTCTTTGTAACAATGATGGAGTGTTATCAAAGCTTCTATACAGATATGTTAGCGAACTTTATCAGCGATTTGTCATACCCAAATACCACTGCCATTGGATCTTGGCAGTTGCGTAAGACAAGTCCAGATTTGCCAGTACCGAGGTAACTGAATGGCTCGGAGTTACGGGTTCGTCTGGTTTCGAAGTACTTGACCGAGTACCTACAAGGGGAAAGGACACAGCTTGCGTCCTGTATGCGCTATATTTAATATAGTTTGATCGAGGTGTATCTCATGGACGCGCAAGTCTCGAAAAGGGGAGCGTCCGACTGTTAGTCCTGACTAGATAGCAATTATCGTGTGAGATTAGCAAGAGCACTGCAACTCACTATATATCGTCAAAAATTGCCGCTTTCGAAATGCGCTTTAGGTCAGGTTCTTGAAGAATATAAGTTATAGCCATTTCGGAACGTTCTATTGCGAGGCAGATGGGCTTCAGTGAAGAGCTTTGATCATACGTCGGAATTGCTAAGGAAGTCACCACTCGCGCCAATATCGTCAAGGATCTCAATGCAGCCATGCAGATCGCGGAGATATAGAAAGACCGTTGTCTCTCAAAGTGGATGCGGATGTCGCTCCTGAACGGCACTAAGATTTGGTCTTGAGACGCTTGACACACGCCTCGTCCCACAAGCCCCGATGGAGGCCAACACTCAACGCGCCAAAGTTCAAGCTCACCAAACTTCCCCGCCTTAGGAGGAAGAAGCCGTGCTACTAGCACCTCAGGCTATAGCGCTGTGTACAGAGATTTGGAATTAGTCAAGCGAACCTTCTGGCCGACTCGAAAACAACACCTACCAGATGAATGTACACATTCTCTAGATCAAGACCTGAGACATTTAGGTTTCCCTTAGAGTTAGTGATTATCTACGAGCAAGAACAAATTCAAGAACTTACTTCCAATGTTTACACATAGGACCGACGAACTACTTCAACTAGAAAGCAACGATATCACCTGCTATTTGATAGCAATTCCATGCTTACGCGTTCTGCTTCGATCAGATTCGACAAGTTGCAGATAGATATTGAGGATTCGCTAGGCGTTATGCTAAGAACAGTTGATACCGATATCTTTTCTCCGCATGATGATGGTGGAAGCGTGCCAGTGGCGTCGATGATGTTGCTATTAATATTGTGTAAGCTTAAAATTCACACGGTAGCTTGAAGCGCCGACGTACTTGGTTTCAGGTGCACCGGTTCTCGAATCCATTGTGTCTGTTCTTCAGTACAAGGATGAAACCTGTGCATGTTTAAAGACCCACTTAACTCCTTCAAGCTAGACACTTCAAGCGCCTCTCATATGTCACTTGTAGCCTTACATCATTGGAGTTAAAGTTGTAGCATACCTTTACTGGTGAGTTCAGTAAATGTGCAATAGCGTCTATGGACAACTTGAACCTAATCTGCCTGACCTGAATCGCAGCAATCTGTGAAGGGCGACTAACTAGACGATGGTTTTGTCACATGGCCTTTCTAGGCATCACTAGTATATCCTAGGATGGATACGACGTGCTTTAGGACACTGACAAGCTGGCACCGGCGGCGGAGGGTAACTTGAATGTTTGCCATTCAAGTTTGCGGGTAATCTCCGAGTACTTCACTGACAGTGCCAATGATTCATCAGGAATCAGGACGACCATCATTATGAAAAATCTCTATATACTCCAAGTTGCCACTGTGCCGTGGAAATGCATGACGGGACGGGGAGTCTGTACTCGTGGCTCAGTTGATGTATCTTCCTTTCTGGCTGCTTTTCCATCTACAGCTTGACACTCACACGGTACTACGTTGAAGGTTTGGGATGTCATCCAGATCGACATGTACAGAATGTGGTGGTGAGTTCAGCTCACCGTACAACATGAAACGACATTTCGCGTCTCGTCATACGAGCGATCAGTATGTATTCTGTTACAAAACGCCTAACGTTTACTCATATAACATCTCGTAGTAAACACAAATGCAAGTATGAGGGATGCAGCTTCAGTAGCGTTCAACTGAGTAACTTGAAGACTCATGAGCAATCAAAGCAGTTAGTAATCTATCAAGATCATGCACAGGATATTGACTTAACTATTGTGATGCTCTACAGTGAGAGGACGAAACCTCACCGATGTATGATAGGAGACTGTAAATCGGAGTTCCCGAGAATGTCAGCATTGATTCGACACGAGAAGGAAGTCCATAAACTGGACCCACGGAGACAACGTATGAGCTCAGCTGAGCTATACGGCGCCCGGGTCGAGCGCACCTGGTCAGCACGAGTTGTAGTCGCGGGCGAGACTTCGTATCCTAGTGATAGGTCTGCCCCTCAACCGGGCGTCAATGATGGCGCTACTTCCATGGATGAATTGCCACCTAACTCTGTAATCGGTGCCAATGATCCTCATCCGTCGGACAACATTGATTCCGTTGAATATTCTGATGCACGGATATCCACTGGCAGCGAAGACCATTTCGTCCCGTCATTGACTGATATTTCGGTCACCACTTGGACAGACGAAACCACTTTAGTTACTTTGTATCTACCGGATATATCTTGTGATGTAGCTGAGTTCTCATATCCATGGGCTGATATTCCTTTTCCGCCTCTTTCCTTCCACGAGAATCAATCAGGCCCCGATATATTTCATAGTATATATAACTCTCCTTCCAGACTTCCCGAGGACTCAGCCTACCATGATGCTAGTAGTATGGACTGTGTATCCTATGACTTCACTAGTATACGGTTCTTAGACTCAAATTTGTAGTGCATTCGTGATAACACCTTCTCGTTTTGAAATCTCTTTAACAAACTAGAGAACAATCGTTTCAAACCTTTTATTATAGATTTCCAATTTATTCTTATGTAGAGCACTTCATTATTTCTGGGTGGAGAAGTGCAACTCGAAAATGACAAACCCGAACGTGTCAAAGAGTTTTTGATATTCAGTACATACTGCTCATTAGCATTAGTGAACCGATGCTTGAAGCCTAACCTAGTTGACAACAATGCTGTAGGCGGACCTACAGTAGAAAACCAATTAAAGTTAAGAGATACTTCCTATTAAATTCGAAGGAGAAACCTACGTTGTCAGTGTACCAGTACCAACGAAGGGCTCACTTCCACCCTGGGCAGTGACGAGGTATTGACTCGAAGCGATATCACCGGCAGACGTAAGGTACTAGGACAGGAAGTCAAAATAATACATCTTCGAAGACTTGGGATTCACGTACCTGAATGAACAAGTTGAGATCCCCGCTGAAGCTGTTGATCACAGAACCATCTGATGTGAGGAATGAGAACACATTGTTGTATCCATTGTTTCCGGTGTACAGGTTCCTTTGTGTGGTATATCAGTGTTAGGAGACTTGACGCTGATACCTCAGACGTACCAGGTCGTTCCGCCGAGAGCGATGTTTGAGACGGTGGGTACAGGCTTTCCAGAAGCATCGTACGAGGACGCGATAGGGCCTGCGTTGTAGTTGGCAAGCCAGACCATAATCTCGTTCTCTCCAGATCCTCCGGAAGTGGAGGATGTGAAGAGGTCATATGCGACGTCAACGGTGTAGCTTCCAGAGAGGTCATACGACCAATCCCAAGTTGACTACGAGTATCAAAGCTTAACTTGTTTCTCGTAACCAGTAGCCAGAGAAGGATGGACTCACCGGAATGCTCGAGATTGCGCTGACTTGAGTGTTAAGTCCCTCGTTGAGCTGGATGTTCGAGAAGCTCTTCACGCTCGTTGAAGCACCGGCCCACGTCCAGTTCGTTACCCAGGCAACCGTCGAGCCGTCGAGAGATGTCAGGTGCGAGCACTGGCTGCCGGATGTTGCGGCCGCTTCACCCCAGAGGTTGAGCAACATTGAATACGGCCCTGCTGCGACAGAGTCCCATTGTCCGCAGTACACGCTCGTGTCGACAGTGTCGCGGGCCTCGAGAACGGGTGTACCAAGAACCGAGAGGGCGAATGGCAAAAGGGAGACAAGAGCAGAGATCGCCAACATGCTGGGTAGCTGGACGACAAACTTTTAGAGCTAAGCAACTAGCTTGAGGTACTTGATAGGTCAGAGTCATGTTTTATACTCCTACGAATCCTTGAGGAGTCGAACATGGCTGACGTTGCATATACGTCGTATCCACACACTTTCTCCGTGATATTTGAGAAGCTAGTGAGTTCTGTGTCCAAGCGGAATCAAGGCTCTTGTAGACGGCCCGTTGAGTTGATGCAAGGACTTGAGGTTGGACACGGTAAGACACAGCAGACACAGCATCAGCTATTGCTGCAAATGAGCATTGGTGGGGCGTGATCTTATTCGGGGTAAAAACGGTCCGCTCAACTTGACATTTCGAAACATGGTGACGACGGGGCCGGTAAAACCAAGGCACGGAATGGAGAAGCGCATAACACTGTCACTATCGAGAACAGACGGCAACGCTACTGAGATTCATATGTCATTATCCCGCGAGGACCTTGAGAATAGAGCAAGAGGTCATGTTGTCTCGTCGGCAGAAGGGGTTGTGGAGCGAGAGTATATTTTGTAACCGAGTCTTTCCGAGGTTTACACTGCGAGCTCGATTAGCGTTCCTCTTGAAGTAGCTTCAAGTTTCGTCTGTTGCAAAGGACCTGAATGTTATATTTTCCAGATGGCTTCTCTTCCGAGAAGACGATGTCGGGTGAGGGCGGTCCGCTGAGAGAAGTGACAGTTGGCCTAAAAGAAGTCTCCAACACAAAGACCCTGTTGCTTTAAGTTCAGGGTAGGCAGAGTGGCCGCCGTCTCTCGTTAGCGATTTTGATTGAATGGGTGCAGTATGCGTATGTTACTCACAGGACAAAGTTATGTTTCATTCCTAAACTTCTGCTGTTTTATGGGTTCCGAAGTTATATTGCTTCGATTTATTGCCTCGATCTACTGTAAAGTCGTGCGCAATAATCGTCAAGGCGAGCTCCCGTGAACCTGTACTAAACGGTAAATGAAATTCATTAGTTAGTTATAGAATGGTGAGAAACTGAGGGAAAACTACACATACTCATCATGTTAAGTGTGAACTTGAGGTATATTCGTTGAGCGAATCCCTTCCGCTATTAAACACAGTGAAGCTTAATTTAGACGTCTACCAGGAGTCGGCAAGATCCGGCAAGTTTAAAATAGGAGCACCACCCCACCTAATACTACTACGTCACGTTGCGTCACTTCTGACATACTGTAGGCACTGCATCTGGGAACATATAAGTACATAGTCACTTTAGAGAAAATGTTAGTATAACAACACTTGTGCATAGACCATTACAAATTCAACTTTGTCGATTTCTTTCCGATGTCAACAACCACCGAAAGCAACACGCCCCAGCCATACGCTGAGGGTACATACAGTACACCTAACGTAGGCACTCCATCGCACGGCCTTGTCCAGCCAGGACAACAGAATGGATCACAGAGCAGAACAACCGGAATCCAGTCAAATACGGCAGACAGTCAATCACATACACAGATACAGACACCGTCGCAGTCGCAGAAGAACACGAATGAGCTACCAGCAGCAGCTGGGACCACGGTTTCACAGCCCAGCCAGACTCAAGGTCAGAATGTCTCTAAGAGACGGGAGGAAGGGCATGAGCAGCCGGCGGAGGAGGAAGGCGGAGCTGCTCGTGGCGAAAGTGCCGGACAAGGAGCTGCATCTACGGAGCCTGAAGGAGGGTATCCGGAGCAAGTTCATGCCGGACATCTCGACGGAGTTGGACCGGAGTATGCTGCCGCGAACCGTGTTGTAAGTCCTTCCAGACTATCTGCGCGATGTGAGACATATGTGATGTGTAGACTATGGGCGAACGTATGCAAGGACTGAAGGAAAAGGTCAAAGGAACCATCAAACGCGATCCGGCTTTAAAACAGCATGGCCAAGAGCGAATGACTGGCGAGCTCAAGAGGAAACAGAAGGAGAAGGTACATCATCTTCTTTGCTTGGTGTCAGAAAATGCGGTCCTAACATCGGGATGTTTTTCAGGATGAGGGTACAGACCCTTTCCAAAAGGTCGATGAAGGGAAGAAAGAGGAGGAGGAAGATGAACCAAAGGATGATGGTGCATCACAAGCATCTAAGAAACGCAGATCAGAAATGGATACAGATGAAACTGAGTCTGGTATAAACTTCTTGTAATTTCTACTTGGCGATAAGCTGATTAACCGGGCGATATAGGTACAACTGCGAACCCCAGTTCGCACCCAACTGAAAAAGGAGCGCAAGAGCAAGCTGCGAGTGTCAAGCCCGAAGGTGCTGGTAACAATGATGTTGAGATGAAAGCGAGGAACAAAGCAGAGGATGGTCAGTCGCCGAGTCGCAAACTGATTGTGAATGATAAGCTCACCTTCAATCCCAATCTCTAGCTCAAATTAGTAGCTCATGATCAGTTGATACCTCCATGGACTGTTGTGGTTGTACGTTAATGAGATGGCGAAGAATATTTAAACGCAAATGTATGGTAGTCTGGACTCTGCTTCGATAGATTTATGCCTGGACTTCAGTGTAGTACTACCTGAAATCAACAACTATCATATGTGCGAGTGCTCTTTAATGAGTAAAGAGTGGCCAGATTATCCAGAACCGTAAAATTGTCAAAAGTGTAATGATGGACAAAAGTGCAAAGAATCAAAGATAAACTTCTTCGACGAAATAATAGATCAGATGACGTAAGCAGGCTGTATACGCGTCCAGGTTACGCGTCGTTCAGTGCTTGCCAGTGAGTGGTAGAGCACGCGCGCATCTGTTCCTCACTCCTCCTGTTGCACGTCCTTCATACTCAGCAATATCGTTAACCGAGACAAAGAAAACTAATCACCATGGTGAGTACAGATTGGATTTGTGTCTCCACAAATGGTGGTCTCTAATGGCTTTCATAGTCGATTATGGAATATAATGGAGGGTCCGTAGTGGCAATGGTAGGGAAGGACTGTGTCGCTATTGCCTGTGATTTGCGGTTGGGAAACCAGGCGTTGACGATTTCCTGTGATCATGAGAAGGTGCGCTCAAAGTGTTGTCTGCATTGACGACATTTCACGATTTTATGCTTTGCAGATCTTTCCTGTAACAGACCGGATATTCCTTGGTCTGCCTGGTCTAGCTACTGATGTCGCCACCTTGTGCGTTTGTCTCAGTCTACGCTCATCTTCAAGACTAACTCAGGTACTATGTGCAGACGAGAACGCTTCCGGTACCGGGTCAACATGTACACCATCAAAGAAGAGCGAGAAATCGAGCCCGAGACGTTCGCGCGGCTTGTCTCTTCGACGCTATACCAGAGACGCTTCGGGCCCTACTTCGTCGAGCCCGTCGTTGCAGGCATATCGAAGACCCCGACAGGCAAGATTGAGCCTTTCATCGCCGCGACGGACCTCATTGGGTGCTTGAACTTTGCGAAGGACTTCGTCGTGTCTGGCACGGCGAGCTCGAAGCTGTTTGGTGTTGCCGAGGGCTTGTGGGAGCCTGATCTGGAGCCGGAGGATCTATTCGAGACGATCTCGCAAACACTGCTCAATGCGATGGACCGTGATGCGTATTCGGGTTGGGGTGCCTTGGTTCATGTTATGTGAGTTTCCAGTTATTACAATTTTGCGCTATTTGTGATGTCCGTTTCGCTGACGGATGTACTGTTCTCCTCTAGTACGTATGATAAAGTTATCACTCGCACATTGAAGTCAAGGATGGACTAGAATCTTTCTCCCGTGTATTTCGATATCTTTCAATTGATCACTTTACTTTGGTCTTGAACTATCGGGAGTGTATCTCTTTCCAGTCCTATGGGATACCAAGTGGTGAAGAAGAGACATTACTGACCTCACTTTCAAGTGACCATCGACAACTGAAATGCTTTACTTATTATTTCCCGAGTCTTGGATCGTAGGCTGCCAGCGTGCTTAATTGGAAGTGGAAGGTACTTGTAAGACCGAGCAAAACATAACACGATATGAAATAGCCAAGCTATGATTCCGACTTTCATTTTCTTTCTACAATTCGCCAAGAAAAGACGATGGATATCGCAATATAAGAGATGAATTTCCTTATGTCAAGGCTATACAAGGCTATAGTAGACATGCAAAGCGACCGTCTTCATATGTTCTACACATTCCCTAGCATCAATCGTAAATTTTAGAGTGAAGAAGAGCACAGTAAGCTCACTATCAGGTGGTATCATCTATGAGCATCGATCGCGAAGCGTCTTTAAAGAGCATCCTCAGCTCATATTCCACATACGACAGCACTAAGTACGTATCGAGTCCTCCACGAAACAATCCATGCGAGGGAAGGTTTCGCTGGCTTCTACGATACGAACGAAGAAATGGGCACTCCCCGGCAATGTGCCCAGTTCTGTCTGCGATTTTACTGAACAACGTGAGGGTTGAAGTCCCTAGAAAAATCACTCTCGATCGTCGAGAGGAAATCAGACAAGGTCTCCATCGTCCTTCGAGTCAAATGGCTAACACTTCGTTGTTTATCGGAACTCGACTCGGAATGAGTGCGTTTTCTGGTAAACACACGTGTAGGAAATGTGCCCAGATTTTCCAGAGCTTCAGAGCCTGCTGCGAGCTCACGTATGTAGTTCGTCGAGGTTGAGTGTGAGCACCATCATGCAAGTGTGGATTTAATTCGACGATAGCGAAGATGTCTTCAGAGCCTTCAGATACGTCCAACTGCGGTGCCATCCGGAAATGGGAGGACAGTTCTCTCAGGTCGAGGTATCGCAGGCCATTGCTGGTCAGTGGTGCGGAACATTATGAGGAACAAATAGACAGCAGACAGCTCGCGTGGTAGAGGGAAGACCGGGAAAGTATAGCAAAGCGAACAACGCGTTGCGTAAATTCTATTGCGCTAACTTCCAGCTCCCTGGTTTCCAGAAAGTCACGATGTAATTCAACGTAGCCAGTAGCTCTTCTCCACAAACAAGAAGGTTAACCTGAATTCTTGATTCATCGCTTGACACTCCAAGATTCTTGCGGCAGACAGCCTTTTACAGCTCCGAGCCCACCACGTATCATAGCAAGCTGGATTAATTATACAGAAAATGCTTGAAATAAGTGATTTGTAGAGCAGTGAGAGTTTATGCACTTAGTTGAAAGGTCTGCTAGTAGACGAGTATAAGTTCAGCAAGTGTAGTTTTCCAAGGCTAGAAGTCATGATGGTAAGAGTCTGAGCCATTTTCAAGGTGCTCTACTAAGAGCAGCATAACGTCACAAACACGATGTGACATTCGCGTGACGGACGCGCTTAACGCCAGGCTCGCGTAGTTGAAAGGGCCGTCGTCTGTCCTTCAATTCTGACTCGATACTCACATCCACCCTCACGCTCTCCACTGTTTTTCTGTCTTGGTTATCGCTGCTCTCTGAGCTCTACATCACTGAGAAACTATAAGACAGCAATTTGGACGCATGTCCGCTCTCAAACACCCTCGTGTTGTTGGTAAGGATGAGCTTCGGATGACAACGTTGCTCAGGCTGAAATTAGAATCAAATTCTGAATTATAGGATTCCAGCTAATCGAGCGCATTGGAGGAGGAGGCTTCTCTACGTTAGTACTTCGAATTATGGACAAACTTTTAGCGACGAATTAATCCAGACCTCCATGACAAAGGGTTTACAAGGCGGTTAATTTCGAATCACAGAGAGTAGCAGCATGCAAAGTCATCGCAATCACCCCAGATACGACTGCACATGACCGGAAGATACTTGATAAAGAAATTCGGGTGCACTCCGCGATGAAACATGTCAATGTGCTTGAATTCTTGAACGCCGTTATTGTCGAAAACGATGGACGAACGAAATATTTCCCCGGCATTTACATGCTTCTCGAACTAGCTAGTGGAGGTGATCTTTTTGATAAAATAGGTAACGTAGATAAGCTCTTACGATAAAGCTTGAACTCACATTCATTCTTGCAGCCCCGGACATCGGAGTTGAAGAGGATGTCGCCCATTTTTACTTCAACCAGTTGATTGATGGCTTAGTGAGTAGCTATTTTCTTAAGCTCTGATATGTTTCAGAAGGTACTTCTCTAACATGACTACAGCGCTATATCCATGGTCAAGGTGTTTGTCATCGTGACCTCAAACCTGAAAACTTGCTACTGGATGTGGCCGGCCGACTCAAGATATCTGACTTCGGATTGTGCTCTGTATTTCGACATAAGGAATCCGGAAAGGTCCGTCTATTAACGGAACGCTGTGGAAGTCTTCCGTATGTCGCTCCTGAGGTGCGTAGCCTTCTCCTTGCTGTGAATCAAACTTACTTGGTTCATCGTAGTTAAACTCTGATGCGCCTTACCAAGCGGAGCCCGTTGACATTTGGGGCATAGGCGTCATTCTATTCACTCTCTTGGCTGGAAGTAGGTGATAAACATTTTCATTCATCCCCTTTCTCACGTCGAAGAGCAGATACACCTTGGGATGAGCCTTCTGGAAGTAGCGCTGAGTTCCGCCGCTACGTTAGAGGAGATATATTTAACGATCCCCCTTGGAATCGCATCGGACGGGACGCATTGTGTAAGAAGCGCATGTTCGTATTAGACTATCTACCAAACGTACTGATATTTATAGCGTTGATTGTTGGGATTCTTAATGTTGATCCTCAAGAACGCATGAAACTAGATGATATCGCTTCACATCCGTGGTGCATGAGGTGCGCTGGGTTAAAATGCATACCAAGCAACGCTTATAACTTACACTCTATTTCAGGCCAAGTCAAATTGCCAATGATGGCGGAGCCTCTCTCGCTCAAAAGCTAACACAGTCTCTTCACGATACTGGCGATATCGCTATCATAGACCCGCACTCACTAGCAAGGTAAGACCTCTTCCTGAGCACAGCAGAACGAAACTTAACAGTTTCATTCAGTGCACCACAACAAGATCCGGACGGTGATACTATGATGATGTCTGCCACACTCCAGTCGCAGTTCACGCAATCACTACTTCTCTTCGTAAGTTTCCAACCACGTAGAAGTTCTGAATTAAGCTAACTCTGCCATAGTCTCAAACTCAGTCTGGGAAACGTTACACGCCTCATCTAACCCGCTTTTACAGCAACTTATCTCCTTATGATCTCATGAATCTTATTGTTGAGGCGATGCAATCCCTTGGAGTCAAGTCCAAGCCTGGTCCTCCTGACCAATCCTCCCCCGGATTGCTACGCTTACGTGTCGGAGGATTTGACCGGCGCAAAGAGATGTTCAAGGGTTGGGTGGAGGTCGAGACTTTTACTTATAGAGAAAAAGAAGGTAGCTTCTGCGTCATGCAAAGGGATCAGGTATGTTGGTTCCGCTATTGTGATTTCCGGTTTACTTATCCCTTGTCAGGGTAACCCTATCTCATGGCGACAGCTATGGAAAGCACTAATCAAGTCGCAAGAAGTTCAGCCCTATGTGCTAAGGAGATAAGCTAAACTAACTTGCAACATTTGATGATATTAGCTCTGTTGTGTATTATAATTTGAGATCTATTGAGTTAGAGAGTAAGGTGAACCGTCCTTATGGATTTTGCATATCAATGTGCACAACACGAGAGTGGAAGACTCGCCGAGGGAGAACAGGTCAATAGTGCGAGACAATGCTTTCTTCATCAACTTTTTCTTCAAACTACCTTGTGACTTATGTATGACGGACGAAATCCATTCGATCTCATTTGCGCTTATCGCGTTGAACCCAATTGTCGTTGAACCAAACCAGAATCAATTGCATGGATGCATTGAAACGAAGGAAAGATTGTCTACATATGTAGGTTGTCGACACTGTGTTATGCTTCTGCTGTCCTAGTGTGATAAATGCTTTGCAAAAGAAACTACGTTATATTATACTCCCAGAACTCATGCATCCAGTAACGATCAGTACTTACAACGCTGAACAGCACGGTGGCATACATACATTTTACACGTGGTGCAAAATCCGAACTTCGAAGACAAAGCGAAGAAGCGGCTGCAGTGATTATCTAATGTAAGTTGCGTGGATGGTGAAAAGAAGGGAATCAGGAGCTCGAACACAAGTGACTCGAATCACTCGACAGCTTACGATCATCGCATACTAGTACCATAAGTTGTATCATGTTTTTCGTTACAGAGAACAGTTACTCTCAGCATCTCGAGTCCGAGTCCGCCGGGGCCGACGTCCGCGTCACGCGTGTGCAGTGTGAACCACGGCGGCGTGACTGCTGCTGACTGATGTGACATGTCGTGTTACTAGTACTATGCTCCGAGTACAGCCAAACAATGGTACACACTGGGTGACAGGCGGATGTACAAGTTGAACTCATAAAAGTTAACTCGTTACTCACCGGTACCACATCCATAATCCAATCAAATGCGCGTACTATTTGAACCGGTATAACATCATGATAGCCTACTGATCCAAAGTTATTTCGCAACGAACCAGTCTTTCATCGAGCCCCTCTCCATTGTTCCCTTGCCTGGAAATGAAGAGAAGACCTTTCGCATCGTACCCGTACAGCCAATAATCTCTCTAGCTACTGTCTATATTACGGATGGTCAGATAGCTCCTTCTGGACGCCTGAAGCTGTATAACATGAGTGTTAATGACACACCACGAGAGAGCAGGACCATGCCACCATCAGACTACCACTTTCGTATCAACCAATACTTTTATTACCGAGTGGATCACATCGGACAGACTATCTTTGCTATAATTGCTGCTCATCACGTCGAGCGCTATGCATAATCAATGATCCATACCGGAAATAATTGCCTGTACGAATCAAAGCATGCTTACCGAAGGGAGATGACATTTGCATACATAGGTTTTCATTGTTCTGCTTTCTGCTCTCGTCTATGGAATGTTCTGTAAATGATCGTATTCAAAGGTACTCACTACTACTAGTCTCTCACGAAGGACCCATAAGCGTTAGGATTCTAATTTTCAAGATTTCGAGTTGTCTCAAACAGTTGCGGGCCAACAGGAATCACTACACATGTTACTGTAAGTAATGGGGCTGTACATCTCGCACCGGCGCAGAACAGCTTCAAAAGAGGGTTAACTGTACTATCATGTTAAATTCAAAGTCGCAACTTGACTCAAGCTTAAACAAGATTTCGACTTTCTACAGGGGGCTGCTCACCCATCACCCTTGCATTTACATACGTGGCGTCGCAGGTGAGGGTCAAATATTTCAAGCGGGATAAAGTGCCCCGTTTAGTCTCAGGGTGATAGATACAGACTAGGTACGGATGATCACACTGCATTCTTTCTCATCGTTTGGTGGACGAGAGTCACGAGTACTTATAATTTGACAAGAATATGGTTGTTTACATTGAGAAGAGATAGTTTTCATGAATTCCAAGGGATCACAGTAATATATGTGTTGCATACAAAAAAGAGGCCCTCTCCTTTGTGACTTCAGAAATGCGAACCACGATTGAAAATTAGGGTCGCACATAGCGGACAGAGAGCTGCTCCTGCTTTTCTATCCATACCGGACGGCGATTATGCATCTCGATGAAGTAATTATTTGGCCAGAAGATCACGTAGACTCCATTGACGACAGCTTCTTGATCGAAATCGCGACTATCACCTCGAAAAAGTAGCACATTGTGAACATGTGAGGCATCCAGTACTCGGATCTCACGTGTACGTCGATGACGGAGGCGTATTGACATGTCGCAGGCGTTCTCTTCATTCGATGGAATGAAGTAAGCATACATGTCGACGTTGGGCTCAACATTTCGGTAGAGAAGCAGTTGATAAGGTTCACGATTGTCGTCATGGATAGGTATGAATGAGATAGACCCGTCAAAAAGAGCGGCCATCCTGCATCAAAAGAGAAACTGAGTAGCATGGGCGCGAACAACTCAGCATGAACGTTCATACCTGACAACTTCGAAAGCGCTGGGGTGAGATCTATTGTGAAGAAGAGGAGTTCTTGGTATTTAGTTGTATGCGTCTGTAATCTCCTGCGACTATCTGTGTTGTATTTAAAGCACTGGAGAATAGTATGATAAACCAGCGAACTGTGATTCATGCCTTGTTTGTAGATGCACTGAGATCGGCTCCTTCCATCTCGGATGCAGGACATAAAGGAGGTAGTATCAAAGCCTTGGGCTGCTTGAGGCGAGGGATGTATCATAGCTTTCGCCTGCGAGCGGCGAGGATCAAGCTAGGCCTATGGCTTGTCACATGTGGAGGAAGTGCCAGTGGAAACTACCGATTGGCTGCTTTGCGGTACACATTCATAGCCACTTTATGATCGGCTCACATCGATCTCATATTACTGACTCTATAGAGTCAGTTCTACAGGTAGAAAGTCTGCACGAGAAAATAGTGGTGCCTGTCGGCAGGAACGCAGTCCTTGAACCATTTACCCGGGCCAAATATAGTAATTTGTACCTCGTGACTGCAGGCTGTGATGTCATCTGACAAATCTTATGGTGTCATTCAAGGTCGCCATCGAGTTGAAAACCCGTTTTCTCGATCTCTCCAGCTGGGCCATTAGAAGGATATGTTGCTATAAGCAGCCTTTTACGACCACCAATCTATCACAATCCATTATTCGGTAGGAGACAAATTTCTTTCTTTCTAATCAACTTCACCTTCAAGTTTTGATTATACTCCTCTTCTTTCAATTCTTCAGTGAACGTCGTAACTCAGAACGCTTCAGCTGCGATTCTCACAGGATCGACATCGGGGCCTTCCTTTTTGTTCTGGGAAAAAATATACCGGAAGCTCAGCTCATTAGAAGAAGAAAAGTGGCTATTGCATGCCTTGCTAGCATCTCTTACCGTTTTGAATAATGAAATGAAGAATGCACACGTACGGAATGGTCAGCTCGACTTTCTGTGCTATATTTCTCATGTGCCTCTTTAGACTTCAATTAGGCTTAGCATTCGCTCATCTGGCAGTCCAGAGCCAACACCGCGAGATTTGCCAACACACCTTGTCTGGAATGTTGACGACTGCTCCAGTGCTGTCCTCCAAACAACGGTGGAAATTTCCGTGCTTATAAACGGCACACTTGCTCAGAAGAGTTACGTCCGGAATGCTAGCCTTCAGAGTTTGCAGGTATGAAATTAGTTTTGAGTTTCATTTTGTATTTCGCACTCAGTTTACTTAAGCACTAGATCTGACAGACATGGACTGGTGTCCCGAATTATGGATCGCTACGTACGACAGTGATCAGCAAAACGCTCGATTAGCTCGCCACATATGGGATGATAGTGGGTTAAATGTGCCTGAAACATTCTTCATCAATCTTCGACCTTATCTTGGTAAGCAGTTACTTTATTGCAATTTCAATCTGCTAAAGGAAGTCGTAGATCATGAAAACGCCAGAATGCGAACAAGCTGTGCGTTGTCGCTCACAGAAGCTGCTTATCAGCGGCTGCAGTCTGTTCCAGCCATCGTAAGATCCTTGCAAGATTACTATTGCGAAAAGGCAACAATTGTTGGGCCAGAATATGATGAATATGTAAGTGAAGCAATAGGTGTTTGATAGTCTTACTGACAATGCACCTTAGGGTATTCTCATCACTTGGTCTCTCGAAGAATCTGACCATTGGCCAGTTTGTCTTGCAATTGCACAGTCATTTGAGGCTTTGGCTCCCGTTTTCTCTCTGCAACTTCTTGAGCCTTTCTTCGAGTTCCTATTATCCCAGGAGGCCTTGGGCAATCGCTACCCTCACGTGCGCTCGGCGATGCTTAGCGCTGCGTCAAAGGTCGTAGACCTCCACGGGAAGAAGCACCTTCAAGCTCTGATCAGCACATTTGAAACTCACGAAGCATCGGTCATTCTACTTGGCCGGTCGGCCCGACACTTGGACCCAACTTGACCACCGCATTCCCGGCAATGTTGCCCGTTTGAAAGACTTGTTGAAGACACTATCCACCATCGGAACAGGTTCAAGTTGCGGTGTCGGAATGTATCGCTCCGTTGGTTAGATATATCAGGAAATCGACGCCTAAACTTGTGGAGGAGGTTCTGCAAGAATTATCTCATGCTTCCAAGTACGGCGAAAGGAGAGGGGCACCCTATGGTCTTGCCAGTATCATCAAATGGACGGGCATATCTGGTATCAAGGAGTTTGACGTTATTGAGCGCTTGCGTTCTGCGATGGAAGACAAGAAAGCTTTCGAGCCTCGTCAAGGTGCTATTTTTGCAATCGAGACAATGTCTGCAACACTGGGAAGGAACTTTGAGCCCTATGTTTTCAAGCTCCTTCCTTCTCTTCTTGCGTCATATGGCGATGCATTGCCTGATGTTCGTGGGGCCACGGAAGATGCATCTAAGATTATTATGGCCAACCTTTCCGGTTACGGTGTCAAACGCATCCTTCCATCGTTACTGATTGCACTCGAAGAAAAACGATGGAGAACAAAGAAGGGCGCAATCGAGCTTCTCGGTACTATGGCCTACTTCGCATCTAAGCAGCTTTCTATGTCATTGCCTACGGTCATACCTCGCTTGACAAGCGTCATGACCGACTCCCATACTCAAGTTAGTATAGCCGCAAACAAAAACTTGAAGCAGTTCGGAGAGGTTACAAGCAATCCTGAGGTCCAAAAACTCACTCCTACTCTCCTGAAGGCGCTTGTTGACCCAGGGAAGACATCAGGCGCACTTGGATCTCTTCTGAAAACATCATTTGTTCATTATATTGATTCCCCGTCACTTGCTCTTGTACAATCGTTCTTTCTTCTTCCAGTTAGCAGACTAGACTCACTCTTTGTTTTAGCTGATGCCTATAATCGAAAGAGGCCTTCGCAAACGAAGTGCTGATATAAAACGGAAAGCTGCCCAGATTGTCGGAAACCTCGCATCGCTAACCGACTCTCAAGTCTTCGTTCCTTATCTTACAAAACTTCTTCTTCTTGTTACATTATCCTTGTTGATCCTGTCCCAGAATCTCGTGCAACAGCAGCAAAGGCATTAGGAACACTGATTGAGCATCTTGGAGAAGAGCAATTCCCGGATATGGTTCCCAATTCCTTCGTACTCTCAAGACCAATACTTCTGGTGTTGACAGACAAGGTATCTGGTATCAGCGGCAAAGCGGAGGTATCAGAAGATGAAGTGGAGATTACCGCAGTTGAATCTTCTCATAAAGCTCTTACCGATGCTCTTGGAAAGGAGCAGAGAGATCGTGTACTCTCTGCTCTCTACGTTGTCCGACAGGATGCGGCCAGCGTTGTTCGACAATTTGCCATTCATATCTGGAAAGCACTGGTTTACAACACACCGAGGACAGATATTGATATCTCCTTTATATGCTTTATTGGTACTAATCTGGTTATACAGTGCGTGGACTTCTGCCTGAGCTTGTTACGCTCCTTATCAGCCTCCTTGTGGACGAGGATAGTAGCGAGTCACAGGAGTTACGTAGGCATTATGTCCCGGCATTGCTGAAGATACTAACTCTTTTCAGATTGCATTCACGTACTATAGGCGAGCTGTGCAGAAAGTTTGGTGAGCAGATCTTGGGAGAGATCATCACCAGTCTTCGGTCAAAAGCCAGCTCCCCTGACAGCAGAACAAGGGTGGGTGTGTGCCTGGCGATGTGTGAGATAATGTAAGGGTGTTCTAATCTCTCGGGTCTCGCATACGTTACTAACAAAATCCTTAATTTCAGGGAAAACGCGACTGAGTCTCAGCGTGATGGGTATGATGATGATATTTGTTACGTTCACGGCTTCGATGGACTTATCACGGAAATGATAAGTGACCAAAGCGTTGTTGGGTGAAGTAGCAAGGTACAGTATGAGAGGGTCCGCTTTGTGAGGGTCTCTTATACTGGAAGTTGTGGATGAACAGAGTCTTTGGTACGTGATTGTAAAAGACTATAGGAGGATTGACTTGAGTGTCAACCTGGGGCCTATGTACATGCACTTATATACTGTAGAGAACAATAGGGTGGAGCGAAAGAGATCTCCGAAGGAAGTTACATCATAGCGGAGCGAAGTGGAGTGAGTCCGTACTAAGTGGCTCTAATTAGTGGAGTATGATGTCGGAAGGTGGAGTAAATGATGTCAGTCCGTCGGAAGGAAGGACTGGATGACATCGTCCGGTCGGAGAGTGGAGTGGTACAACTACGGAGTAGTGGAGCAAGTGGAGAAGTGGAGTAATGATGAAAGTATGATGAAAGGATGATGCATATGTGTACGCATATGCAAAGAATAGACGTGGGAGAGTGAGTCAAGTGAAAAACAAACAAGGCATAAACAAGGGTACGCAGCTTGATGCGTAACAATACCCTGTCACTAAAATTGAAATTCCGTAGTAGCATGTAAATGCGAATGCGAGAATTTCAAGAGAAAATACAACGCTATAGGATCAAGTTAAGATCAATAAGGGGTAAAAGCGTAAGAGAGTTAAATAACAGTCGCTATAGGACCAGGTTAAGGTCAATAAAAGAATGGAGCGCTGGATACATTGTTGAAGGTTGTCTGCAAGGGCTGAGAAGTAGTGTCCGTTGACATATGAAAGGTGGAAAAGAAATGAAGCGTATCAAAAGAAATGGGTGCATATACATTGGGCGAAGTGAGTTCGTCCGGTCGAGGCGTATTGACCATGTACATTGGTGAAGGTTGGTGGAGAGGGACGTCCGGGAGAACCATGTTGGGCAGTTCAAGGTTGGCGAGATCATGAACTGGGTTGTTGATTGCCTGAAGTTCTTCCTCTGTAGGAAGTCGGAGCTGCTGATGGGGACTAAGCATGGGCGGAGCTGACTCAAATTCGCGGAGTCGATTGAGATCGAAGATCGGAACGTGCGGCTGTTCGTAGTAAGCTTCGGGCTGTATCAGAGGGGGCAGCTCGAGAGCGGAAGGGGGCGTCATGGGCTTGGGTTCCGGGTGGTCTGGGAGTTGTATGTGTCCGTCCTCTTCTTTCACAGAGAGTAGACGTTCAAGCTCGAACTCGTTGAACTGATTTTCGAGTTGAGTAATGAGAACTTGATTCATACAACGCACCAATTCCTGAAGTTCGAAGGAATCAATCTTCACTTGCTTTCGTCGATTATCCTCCAAGGTATCCAACATCTGCGTCAAGTAACCGTACATCTGTTGCGTAGTGTAGGCTATATGCGGAAGAGGTCGTATGTCGGGACTGCTTGTGAGCTTCTCAAGCATGCCGTTGTGGAGGAGTACCGTTGCGCTTTGTCGTCGTGTCTGAGAGGTAGGCTGGAAGGTGAGTCCGGGTAAGATGGTTTCACAGTTCGGAGGGTGAATGATTCCATCTCTATACCGGTCACGAGTCGGAAAGAGCAAGTGTTCTCGAGGGACTGGATGAACACGTCCTGAGAGACCGTACTTGGCGTGGCGGATGGCGGGCATGGTTAGTGGCGGTGGACTGGGCAAGATCTGCAACAGGGACAGATGCAGAAAGGGTCTTCGTCGTAAGGGGCAAAATGTTGGTGTGGTTGTCCTGCGTGTCTGATGCGTCGGGCAATCCAGGGGACGTAGGGGAGGTCAAGGAGTTCGTGGAGGAGGTTGAAGATAGGAACAGCGTGCTCGGGGTTGAAGTAGGTGTGGCGGAGTACAAGAGTGGTGAGTTCTGGGTGTGGGGATAAGGCTTTGAGTCGGTGAAGATTAACGTAGTCGGTGTGCTGGGGGTCAAACAGATAGTAGTGGACAAGGTCAAGGGGAGCAATGGGTTGCTGAAGTGGTGTTGGCGAAGATGGGGGAGTGGGGTACAGGTTGTCCGGATTTGAGGGAGTCAGTGACGGATGCCAAAATGCAAGTGTTTCGGGGGTGTTGTCTCCCCAACCAGCTATCCAATTACCGTCTTGGACAGTTTCTGGTTGCGGTTCAGTGACGGCGAGATGCTCAGCGGCGTCAAAGAGAGGGGGTTCAAAGGTGGGAAAGGCGGTGGCGAAGTTGTATGGCATGGCGAGAGGGAGGGGCGTTTTCTTTATCAGAATCGTTGTTGTCGATGAGAGTGGTGGCTGTTGATTCAGGAATAGATTCGGTGGAGGAGTTCGGACTATATGCGGGAGAGAAGGGTTCTAAGGGTGGAGGCGGTGTGGAATCTTCGGAGCGAGATATTCCGTTGGGTTGAATAGGAGGAGGCCTTTGATGAATGAATCGGAAACCGTTCGGAACGTTGACAAGGTTTCGGAATTCATTTGTCCGTACCATTTGAATCAGAACATAGAGTCCTATGGTAAGACGTGCCTGGTGGAGTGGAGTGGCGTGGAGGAGGAGGGTTGCAATGTAATTGATCAGGTGGTGAAGCGGCGAAGTGTTGGGTTCTTCTTGCTGATGAATGAAATTGAATAGATGAAAAACAAGTGTGGGTTGGTTGTTGGCCGGAGTTTCCAAAGCAAGTCGGCGTAGATCCACTAGAATCTGTTCTACACTTATTTCCGTAGGAGGGGTAGTATCAGGTGGTGGGATTTGGGGTGATGGAATCGGAGTAGGGCGGCGGAGGTTGGTATGCAGGGGTGGAGGAGATAAGGAATTGGTTGTGTCTGCCATATGTGATAGTAAGTTCTGGAGTTTCTGGTTGGAGTCTTCCTACAAATCTGATCCGTTTGCTGAACGTTTGATAAGGTCCTGGTCCTTGATCAATACGTCTGAAAGCTTCGTCCAAAAGTTGCCTAGCAAGTTCCTTAAACTGCGGGTGAATGTCCAGTGTAAGGATAAATGCGCAAGCGTTAGCTAGATCTGCCGGTCTGATCATGCTGATTTTCGGAGGTTGTTTCTTGCATGTTGAAATAGTTCTGAAGGCGTGTGAGAGTCGGAGAGTAGGGTCGGATGGTTCCTATGTTCGGGGTTCCTTTTGGGTGGCGTTGTCAAAAATCGGTGGTTCTTTCGGGTGGCGTTTGCTTCGTTCCAGATTCGGAGGGAAGTTCGGATGATAGGTCGGTCATCTGAGCTTGTGTAGCTTCTTGTATTCCGAAAGTAGTTCCTGTGAGTTCTTGAGTGCATCTTCGGGTTCCCATGAGTTCTGTGACGTCGGATATCCTAGCCATTTGACGAGGTATTTCCGTCTCTTGCCGGTTCCTTGATGTTTCAATATCGCTTCAACTTCATATTCTTCTTCTCCTTCGATTAAGTTGGGAGGCGGTTGAGAGTATGATGGTCCATGCTCTTCTGTCTCGGTGTTCGGAGTTAAGAGGGAGGCGTGGAATACTGGATGTATCTTCCAATGTGCCGGAAGATCGAGTTGATACACATTGTCTCGGAGTTTCTTCGTTATCTTGAAGGGTCCTTCTCGTTTAGATTGGAATTTCGAAGGGAGTCCGGTGCGTCGGAGATTGCGGGCTTCTAACCATACACTTTGTCCTTCTTTCAGGGGCTGAAAGTGTGATTCTTGGGTCTCACGTTGGTATTCCTGTGCGAGAGTTAGAGCTGCTTCGGCTTCGGATCGGAGTTCCAATAGTTTGATCAAACGTGATTGGAGGGTAGGGATGTTGCTATCAATCTCGGACTTTTCCGTTGGGAATGACGTAGGATTGTATCCCATAAGTAATCGGAAAGTGGTCTGCTCGGTGGTGGAGTGTTTGCGATTGTTGTGAGTGAATTCCATCATTGGAATGTATCGGTGTAACACTTGGATTTCATCCAGTGTTCGCAGCAGATCCAGCAGCAGCAACAACAGAGCAAGTCCGAAGCCAGAGAAGCCCGAGCAGCAAGAGCGGCGCACAAGAACATATCCAAACGAGTCCGAGCGAGTCCGGGGCAGCAAAGCCAGGCAGAACACGTCCAGAAAAGCCAGAGAGCACAGTCCGAAGATACTAGATGCAAGTCCGCCAGCGAACGAGCCAGGGAAAACGGTACCGGCCACGCAAAAAGGAGAAGAACATCATCCGGCGGACGAGCGGACAACAGACAATGTTCGGATGGGCCGGCCACACACATATGAGTGCTCGGATGACGCGCGTACGAACGAGTGGTTCGAGCGATGAGCATATGAGCAGTCTGGTGTTTGCGGCCAAATGAACGAACGAACAATGCATGTGTCCGACGTACGAGCGTACGAGCGGACGGCCGGACGGACGAAGGACAGACAGTAAAGGGACTTGTGCGTACGCATATTATGGGACGTGGCGTGGGAGGTAAAGGGGTGGCGCGGGAGACTCGGGGAACGGGTGATGAAGTGTGGCCGGGATAGCCGGATTCACACGCGATATTAACTTGTGTTAGTCACTTCATGTACACCGTGTGAAAATTTAGCTTTCTCTTGGTTACCACCACCATCTATTTTGTGTGCGTGTGCGAACGAGGACGAAGAGCGGCGGACCGGTGAGAGCTTGAGCATAGGCTCATCCTACCAGCTGGTGTCCGTTCAGCAAGACCAAGGATCCACGGGCCACGGGTGGAATTGTTATTTTGTGGTTTTCACTTAGTGGACGGACGGACGCTCGATAGCCTGAGGGTTGGACTGGGAGTTGGTTTGAGTTACTGGTCTCGAGAGTTGTTCGGCGCACGGGCGCGGACGCTGGTCGGACAGTTTAAGTTTCTTTGGTCGTCTCGGACGGACGGACGGACGGACGGACGGACAGTTCTTATTTGTTTCATTTGTCTTCTCCTTCTTTGCCTTCTATCTATTCTACCTTTATACCTACATAGGTCTTGTGCTGCACACCCGCTCACCCTCAAAACTACTTGTTTTCATCTGGAGCCGACCGCGAGGGCGGGTTTTTGTGTAGCACACAAAAAGACTTTTATTTGTCGCCCCTATTGGGCTTAGGTAGTTTACTTTGATTACATTGGTTGGAAAGGTTTTGCATTTGAAGCTGAACGGCTAAGAGAAAGGGGGAGCTCGGTCTTGAAGGACTCAAAGAAAGAGCAGGAGGAAAAATGAATAGCGAAGAAAGCATGAGGGCTGAGCTGAGGCAGGCTAAGAAACTAGTGGAGAGCTTACCGGACTGGCTGGGGTGCAAGGAGTCGCTTGGTCGGGCAGTCCGGATATTTGAAGGACATAAGCTAGATGAGCCGGGGTTGGACGAGCTGCTAGAGAGTTTGATGAAAGAATTGAGAGGGTTAGCAGAGTCGGTCATGGAACTAAAAAGGGGGGGATACGAGGAGAACGGGCCGGTAGAAAAAGGGGCGTTGAATCCAGGCATGGGAGTGATGGTGGGAGGATGGGATACGAGGAGAGAGTATGGGTGTTTTTACTGCTGGAGGCCGGGGCACAGAAAACAGGACTGCTTGGACTTACGAGCGGACCTGAAGTGCGGACGGTGCAGGCTCGGACTGGGAAACCGGGTAGTCTGGACGGACGGCTCAGAGGTCGAGTACGAGAGGGGGAGAAGCCTGTGTGAACGAGTGCGAAGAAGGGGGAAAGGAGGTATGACGGAAGCAAAGTCGAGCAAAGTGCCGGCAGAAAGTGCTGCGTGCTTGCTGCAGGGAGCTGCGTGCAGGAAGAGAACTGAGCTCTGGAAGACTGCGCAGGCCGCAGGAGTGCGGAGAGCTGCGGGCGAAGCCAATACGGTCCGTACGCAGGCAAGCTGGGGACATAAGGTCGAAGAAAGAAGGGGAAAGGAGGGAATGGACGAATCGCAAGAGCGAGTCCGGGAGTTGGAAAAGGAGGTGGAAGAGCTGAGAGAAAAGGTGGCAGAGCTGGAAAGTAGACGAGAAGAACGGATGGAGAGAGCTAAGGAGAGGGAAAGATCGATAGAGGAACCGCGAAGATTGAAGTGGGAGAATGGATGCTGGGTGGAGGAGGTTGTTACGTCTCAACTTACGGTCTCGTATAGTTGGGTTTCGCAACGTTGGTTGCTAAGACTAATAGCGGAGCTAGGGCTCAACACTTAGAGTCTTTAAGTATGGACAAAGGCCTACGATGTGGAGTAGAGATAAAGCAGATGTATAGTGTGACTAGAGACGGGGGGTTTGACAAAGGAGATCGAACTTAGGGTTCGATCGTGCTAAGTACAGGGGTTTATATACTATAGCTGCGGAGCGGAGATACATCTGATGAACAATAAGCAGAGAACAATAGGTCCGTAGACAATAGGCTACTAATAATAGTGTGGGAGCGGGGCAGAGGGTTAGGGCAAAGGGTTACATGTGGGGCTCCGGGATTGGACGATAAGAAACAAGGATGACTGAGCAAAGACAAGAATAGAAGCAGATAGGGCGAAGGGTGTGGAGTCGCGGGAGTCCGTCGGAACAAAAGGGGGCCGCTGACATAGTTAGAATTTGTAACATTACCCCGTTCTTAAATTGAAACGTAGTGGAAATCAGTTAATAGATAAAGAGAAAAATGGCCGTTATAGGGACAAGTTAAGTCCAATAAAGAAAGTGAGAAAAACGTGCCATATAGGCGAAGTTAACGCCAATAGGGTATCCGGTGGTGAGCAACAGGTGTTTTAGTCGCTTTGAGAGGAGTTGCGTTCCTTTATACGTCTCTGAACACGTTGTTGGAGGACTCGGAAGGTAGCGCATTCGTCATCATGACCTTCTTGTTGTCCGCATGAGACGCATCGATGATCGTTGCATTCTGAGGCGATGTGTCCCGGTGCTCGCTTATGACAATATGGACATGTATAAGATTTGCAGGTGGAGGCGGCCAGTTCGTACTGGTGTTCAATGGGGGTATGCGTCGAGCATTCGGTCGAAGAATCAAGTGCCATGGTTGAGAACGGGTTGTTGTCCGGTTTTGGACTGGTGACTGGTGATGGTGGTGCGGTGTGGACTTCGTATGCAGGGCTTGGCGACTTGACTCCATAGGATCCGATAAGCGATCGGCGAGGCCTGGGCGTTCAGGGACTTGAATGCCGACCGAATTGATGAGATCATTTGTGAGATCCACGACTTCATCTTCTGTAGTGAGATCGATGACTGGTGGTGTGGTGATTGCGGGTGGTGCGTGAGTGAGGAATTGGTCCAGGGCGTAGCGACGAGCGTCTTCAAATGAAGTTTGAGAGGATCGGAGTAGTCGAAGGGCTCCTTCCACAATAAAGATGTTGGTTTCCATGACCTCTTGACCGCGGGTGGCGATGTCGTAGAATTGAGTCCAGATGGTGAGTAGAGGGGTAGCATCGGAAGTCGAGGTACTAAGACGTTGGTGAATAGTTCGATTGGTGAAGAGGTTAAGGACCCTTCTTGATTCTGCCTGGGTGAGATGGTCGATGTTGATGTCTGTCGGTCGAAAGGTTGGTATAGGTGTTCGAAGGGTGGGATTGATGCAAGGCGAAGGTCGTTGAGTGCGGGACGGGGGCATTGTCTAAAGAGAGTGAGTCGGACAGTTATAGTGGCAGCAACTGCAAGTGCAATAAGGGTCCGAACGTTGAGGTTCGAAGTGACTAATATGTTTGCGGCGGTGGCGGGTTATGGGTCGAGTGATAGTAAGGGGTGGTTGGACACGAGCGGATGTGTTGAAGTAGTCAATTAGTTGTTGTGCGTAATCGGGGTTGAAGTAGAAACAGTGAATAAGGAAGGTAGAGAGAGTGGGAACGTGTAAACGGTTGGAGTACGCTTTCTGCCAGTCAGGTATAAAGTGTTTTTCTGTTTTTGTTTTTGTGAAGGAGGGTCGGACGGCGTCCAGGTAACTGGGGCGCGTTGGAATCGAGGTAGGCGGTAGTACGAGGGTTGTGGGTTCCGGAGTAATGGGTTGTTGGTATGATGCAGAGAGAGTGGAGTCGTTGACGATGTTAGAAGAGTGGGGGTAAGAGAAGCGAACGAGTTTGTGGGATGCGGGCATTCAGGCAAGTTGGTGGAGCTTCTTATAGGCTCTGAGGATGGTCTGTGCGTTCCGGAGATTGGATTCAGGTTCCCATGAGTTTCCAGAAGTGGGGTAACCTTTCCATTTTATAAGGTATCTTCGTCTAGTGCCGTTTCCACGGTGGGCACGGATGGCTTCGACTTCGTATTGTTCTTGTCCTTCGATCAGGTCAGGTGGGGGATTACTATGGGGCGGTCCATATGCTTCGGTCTCGGTGTATCTCACGAGAAGTGCAGCGTGGAATACCGGGTGTATCTTCCATTTAGTCCGTGAGAGATCTAGTTCATAGACTAGTGGCGATAAGACTTTCTTGATCCGGAATGGTCCGTCACGTTTCTCCTTGAACTTCTGTGATAGGCCAGGGATTCAGAGGTTTTTGGAGTCTAGCCAGACTTTGTCGCCTTTATTGAATGGTTTGAAGTTCCGGAAGGTACGTTCTTTCATAACCATGGCAGCAACTGAATGGGCGGCCAGGGCTTCTGATCGGTAGACCGTGAGATTGGCAAGTCGTTGTGATACTGATGGGACGTTCGACTTCGGGTATTTCAGGGGTAGTGCAATTGGTTCATATCCCATGAGAAGTGAGAAAGGGGTTCTTTTGGTGACCGTGTGAGCGCGGTTGTTATGGGCAAATTCAATGTTGGGAAGATGTTGAGACCAATTTTCGGGTTCTCCGGTGCAATAGATTCGAAGATAGACTTCAATCTCTTGATTGGTTCGTTCTGCTTGTCCATCTGTTTGCGGGTGATAAGCGGTTGACATCGATGATTTGATTCCTACGATTTTGCATAGTTCTTGAAATGCTTTAGAGGCAAATTGAGGTCCTCTGTCGGAGATGATGCGGATGGGAAGTCCAAATCGTCGGTATACGTTATCAAAGTATAGTTGTGCTGTTTCGATGGCGTCTATTGTCTTTTCGCAAGGGATGAGAACAATAGCTTTGGAACAATCGTGATCGATGACCAATAGAAGGGTGTCGTATCCATGGGACATTGGAAGGTCGGTGATGAAGTCCATATTGACGTGAGAGAATGGAAAAGAGTTCTTATCGGCGGCGATAGGCATTAGTGGTGGTGCAGTCGGGTGGTGATTGACTTTCATTTGTTGGCATAGTGCGCATCCATGGACGTAATCGGATATAAATTTCTGCATTCGGGGCCAATAATACATTCTTCGGACTTGTTCCAGAGTGTTGAATATACCAGGGTGAGCGCGTACTGGGATATCATGGTGAAGTCGTAAGATTGTGCGTTTTAATTCGAGATTATCCGGGATATAGATGCGGTTCTTGAAGTATAAAATGCCAGTGTCGTCGAAAAACCAGTCTTTGAGTGCGGTTCGAGCGGGTGGTAGCTTCTTCTTTAGTTGAGAAATGGTATTGGTGAGGTATTCGTCTTTCTTCATTGATTCTTTGATGGATTTCGTCAGGTTATCAGTGTCTGGAAGGTCGTCGTCAGACTCGTAGTTAATGCTTTCTTCTTCGTCTTCCGAATCATTGTGGTCTTGTAATGCGGAAATGAAGAGGTCGTTCGGCAGCATTATAGAAACTTCGTTTAGATTCTCCCCCTGTTTAACATGGTCCGCCCGGCGTGATAGAAGGTCAGATTGTATCATCTGTTTGCCGGGAACATGTGTAATGTGAAGGTCAAATTGTGATAATAACAAATGCCATCGAGCTTGACGGGGTGAAAGTCGCCGGGCTTCTCTCCAATAGGTTAGATTGCGATGGTCACACCACAAGGTGACTTGATGTGGTGATCCGAGGAGATAATGTTTCCAAGTATTAAGGGCACAAATGATGGCAAGTAGTTCTCTGTCGTAAATTTTGTAATTACGTTCGGCTGAGTTGAGTGATTGCGAAATGTATCCAATGGGTTTAAGAACACTGTTGTCATCATGTTGGCGAAGGACAGCTCCGGTAGCGACTTTGGAAGCATCGGTTTCTAGGAAGAAAGGTTTGTGTGGATTCGGCATTAGAAGTAGCGGATGTTGAGAAAATGCAGCTTTGAGTGCGTCAAATGCCTTCTGTTCAACCTCAGTCCAAACGAATGGTTGATCTTTCCGTTTAAGGTTGTCCAGTGCTTTGGTAATCTCGGCGTAATGAGGGATAAATCGACGATAAAAGTTGGTGAAACCAGTAAATGAGCGAACGTCTTTGACGTTGGTGGGTACTGGCCATTTGGTAATGCCTTCGATCTTGGTAGGATCCGTTTGGATGTGATTAGGCGTAATGATGAGTCCTAGATAAGTAAGTTTCTGTGTATGGAAGAAACATTTGGTGGGTTTGAAGTATAAGTCATTCCGTTGAAGGATTGTGAAGGCGCGTTTGGCGCGGTGGATAAGTTCTGGTAAGGTTGGGGCATGGATGAGAATGTCGTCCATGTAAACCAAGAGATGGTTCAGTAAGATTTCTTCTCCAAGGATGTCATTCATAAAGTGTTGGAAGGTTGCGGAGAATTGCATAAGCCGAAAAACATAACTGTTGGTTCGAAAAGTCCTCGTTGAGTGGTAAACGCAGCTTTCCATTGGTCGCGCCTTCTTTGATTCGTATGTTATTGTATCCCCATCGGATATCTAGAGCGATAAAGTATTGCGATCCGTGGAGTTTGTCCAAAAGGTCTTGAACAAGTGGTAATGGGTACGCGTTTTTGATTGTACCATTGTTGAGGTAACGCTAATCTTGAACGGGTCGTAGAGTTCCGTCTTTCTTGTCAACAAAGAAAAGGGGTGATGCCATAGGGGACTTTGAAGGTCGTATATATCCATTTTTTAGGTTTTCATTGATGAAGGTGTCCAGAGCGGCGCGTTGCGGAAGAGATAGTGGATATGGAGAGTGCCGTTTGGGAATGAAGTCTGGTTTGAGATCGATAGCATGATCATATGGTCTTTTTGGTGGAAAACGGTGTGCTTTTTCTTCGTCGAATAGGGAAAGGAATTGGTGATATTGGCGAGGTACAAGATCTAGAAGTGGCTTAGCAGCTTCAAATCCTTTTCGAGCTTGTTGTGCAAGCTGAGTCGAGATGTTGACGCGGTTGAGCTGTATGGATCCTGTATCCCAGTCGATTTTTGGCTTATATTTCTTGAACCATGGTAGGCCAAGAATAAATTCTTCTTTTCCAAGAGTGGTAACATAGAATCGCATAGCATATTGTTGATTTCCAAGTTTGACTTGAAGAGGTGCATAAGAGGTGATACGTCCGGCATTGTTGAGTGTTCCATCAACGTTCTTGGGTTGCAGTGGGTGTCGTAATTTGATTGTTTTTAGGTGGAGTTTTTCTACGAGTTTTCGGTCGATGAATAGACCTTCGGCTCCGGTGTCTAGAAGTGCAGTCGCTTTGTGGATTTTATCGTTATAGCTGAAGGTAATCGGAATTCGTAAGGCATGATTGTCGTTAATAGAGTTGATGAGCAGCCGAATATTCAACGAGAGAGATGGCTGCGGAAGCTCTTCGTCGTTTAAAAATTTGCTTCCTCAACTTTATCAAAGACTTGATTGACCGTGTCATCATCAAGACCAATGAGAAGTTGTTGAATCTGGGCAGCGCGATCTTCGGTTGAGAGCGATTCTTGGTTGTCATCGTCGTTTTCGGGTTCCGAGTATTCGTCTTGATCATCTGTAGCTGTGATCTGACGAATGACTTTGGCTTTAGGTGTGCATGAGTTTGGCCATCGAGATCTGTTGTTGCGTTTGGGGTGTGGCTGAGGACATTTAGCGGTACGATGTCCTGGTTTGTGACAATTGAAACAGAGGTTGTCTTTCATGTGTCGCTGGTATTCTTCTGTTGATAAACGCGCAAGGAATAGATGGTTGACTGCGGAGTCAACAAGCTGATCTATGTCATTGAGAGAGTTATCGGAGGGTTCCTCTTCAATGTATGCTTCGTTGGTAATGGCGCGGATTTGTCGGTTGGCTTGGCGTGTAGGTCGTCGAGTGGATTGGTATTCATTCGATCTGGGGCGTCTGTCCATTGCGCGACCAATTTTATAGCCAGTATCCAGTTTGGTGGCAAGATAGTACCATCCGTCCATTGTAGTAGGTTGTGGATGACAAGCTAGTAACTTTTGTAGGAGGTTGTTATTGAGTCCTTTCCAATATTGGTTACGTTGAGCAATATATCCAGTGATTCGAGCGCGTTGTATCAGTGGTTTAAACGCAAGATTGTACGATTCAATAGATCCCGTTTGACGAAGGTTATCCAGTTCTAGTTGAGCTTGGACAGTGAGTTCCGATGATACAAAGGTTCGTTCAAATTCTTGAATAAACTCTTCAAAAGTATCCGTTTCGAGTCGACCAGATGCGACATATTGAGTGGCGAATGGTATGGATCCTGGTTCTGAGCAGTGGGAAATTATGAATGCGATGCATCGATAATCCGTGTTATATTGTTGTGCGTTGAGTCGTAGGAAAGACGTTGCATTGCATGAGAAATCGATCGACATCCTTTTGAGTTCCGGTGAAGGGCTTGATTTTCATCGGAATAAAAGCTTGATTGACGTTATTCGGTTCGTCATCATCTCCTCCAACTGGTCCTCCAGGTCCTCCAGGTCCTCCAGGTCCTCCTCCTTCTCCTCCTGGTGGGTTTCCTCCAGGTCCTCCAGGTCCTCCAGGTCCTCCTCCTCCTCCTCCTGGTGGGTTTCCTCCAGGTGGTCCGTCATCTCGTCCACGATTTCTTGCTGGTCCCCACATTCTTCCTCCTTGTCCAAAGCCATGCCAGGCACTAATACTTTCTTCTCCAGGCGGGGGGCGAAAGAATGAGGCGTCTGTGACTGTAATAGTTTGTGTACCAGCCATTGTATTTCGTGATAGTGGTTCGATGTGAGGGCGAGTGTATGTGAGAGAGGGTTTTGGTTTTATGGGAGGTAGGTTAGGATTGGTTGTTGGTCGAGTAGGAGTTTTTTCTGCAAAAGAGTAGTGGGAGGTTCCTGATATAGAAGACTGTTGTGATACTGGTCGTTTAAACGGTTCTTCAAAGAGGTCTTTGGGTGGATCCTGAGGGGCTGGGGTAGGCGATTCAGCAGATGCTTCGCGAAGTGGTGAGGGTTCACGGCTCGGTATTGGTTCACGAGGGGGTGGTGTTGGTTGGCGGGTAAGTTCAGGGTGTCGGCGGTAATATTCGTCTTTTAACTCCCTCCAGTTGGGTGTTGAAATTTCGTATGCTTCTCTTGGGTCCCAACCTAGGGGTACAGTAGTCCACTCGTCGTTGATAGGGTTCCACACCCAAGGTGTCTCTGAGAGAGTTCCGTCACTATTTTGGAAGTGAAAGAGTTGAGTTTCTTCGTTGAAGGTGAGGGTTGTAGGAAATGGTGGTGGGGGGGGTTCGCGATTATCAAATTCTCCTGCTAGAGATCGGCTGGCAAGGTCTTCCCAGTTAGGTGTATTGGCAATGAAGAAGGCTCGTCCTGCTGTTGCTGATTTTGCTGCAATAGGCGTCCACCTACGTACAGATGGGTCGTAGGACCAAGGTCGTTTCCCTACTTCTCCTTCGAAGGTGAGGTAAAAGAATTGTGTCTCTCTGTTGAAGTGTAGGTTCCGATGTGGTGGTGGTGCTTTAACAACGCTGGTGTACGTTGGTTCGGATGTTTGACTGGTTGAGGCTGTAGGAACAACAGGTGTTTGCGTAGTTTGGGTTCGACTTGGTTTAGTTGATGATGATGGTATAGCAGGTGTTTGAGTAGTCTGACGCGCGGAAGACTTGTTTTTGCCTTTATCTGCCGTGGTGACTAATCGGTTCCGGAATGATATCCGTAACTGTCTGAGTCGTCGTAGTAAGAGTTGAGAGTATGAGCAGTAACGTGATCTTCAGGTATTTCAATAGGCGGTGCTAGGTAGTGATGAACAGTATTATTGGGTGTGGGTTGGTGGTGTTGACAGGTGCACTGAAAGATGTAGTGGTTGACGTCGTCGCTGAGATTTGCCCAATAGAAATGTCTTGCTACAAGACGTGTGGTTTCTGCTTCGCCTCGATGTAACGTTTCTCCGTGGTTATCGAAATGTATGTGACCAATAAAGAAACGACGTAGGTAAGTGTCTCTAGGGATGAATAAGCGTATATGATGCCACAAGAGTCCGTATTTGTATATCCAAGGTTGTTGTTGATCTCGAGTGTATTGTGCGTATTCAACGGCTGAAATCCAATCACGATATCGTTCGTCCAAGACTATTCGGATTCGATTTAGGATGTCGTCGAACTCTTCGGCAAATGCAAGGAATCGGTTCCGGATGAGGTCTCTGGTAGAGTAGATAGGATCGTCAAGGGCTGGAAGGGATAGGATGTCAGCCACGATGGCGGTACGGTGTAGTGTATCCTTAGAAGTCGACGGTCACTTCCACAGATGTGGATTATGCGGACTTTGTTAGGGGCGAAGTTTTCGAGGTAGAAGAATGCGTCTGGGTTGGTGTGGTAGAGGATGAAAGTGTCACTGTGGTTGACAATGGGACTCGCAGTTCGAGTGATTGTCCAAACAGTATCGTCGCAGTATTGGGTGAAACTGTATGAATCGTATTGATAGCAATTGGTGACTGAGTATCGGATTTCGTATATGGGGCGTCCTAGGTTGTCACGTTGATTGGTGTTGGTCTGGTCAAGAATCTGAACTCCGTTTGGGATTAGGTTTGCCGTGGTGAATAACTATTGATGTTTTAACAGCTTGTCTGTTCTTCGATTTCTGGATCGGTCTCCCTTCGCTGTATCAAGCGGCACGTCTGCAAATGTTTGCTCGTTGTCCAATAGGCATCCCAAAGACTAGGCTAGCAGCTTTATGCCTTCTTTGCAGGTACTGAGTCCTCTTCCTGTGTGCACAGCTACGGTCCCGTTGTATATGACAGAAGTTGGTTCCTGTTCTTCGTAACGCTACTGTCCGGGGTTTTAATCAACCAATGAGCTGGAGCGGTTTTCTTAATCTTCGGATCGCGACTCTCGAAGTTTTCCTTGGCCTCCCTCTTGCAATCAATGAGCACCTTGCTACACTGAAGGGATTACCTCGAGCGGTAGTTCTTCTGGACTAGATGGGTTTACAACTGGTTAGTAGTACGTGGAGCTAAAGCTCAACACTGTAGTCGTAAAGACGGATGTCTTCGACGGTAGATAAGTTCGATCTAATTGTTACGTCTCAACTTACGGTCTCGTATAGTTGGGTTTCGCAACGTTGGTTGCTAAGACTAATAGCGGAGCTAGGGCTCAACACTTAGAGTCTTTAAGTATGGACAAAGGCCTACGATGTGGAGTAGAGATAAAGCAGATGTATAGTGTGACTAGAGACGGGGGGTTTGACAAAGGAGATCGAACTTAGGGTTCGATCGTGCTAAGTACAGGGGTTTATATACTATAGCTGCGGAGCGGAGATACATCTGATGAACAATAAGCAGAGAACAATAGGTCCGTAGACAATAGGCTACTAATAATAGTGTGGGAGCGGGGCAGAGGGTTAGGGCAAAGGGTTACATGTGGGGCTCCGGGATTGGACGATAAGAAACAAGGATGACTGAGCAAAGACAAGAATAGAAGCAGATAGGGCGAAGGGTGTGGAGTCGCGGGAGTCCGTCGGAACAAAAGGGGGCCGCTGACATAGTTAGAATTTGTAACAGAGGTGTCCGCAGACAGGCCGACAGAGGGAGCGGTCCGAGACACGAAGAGTGGGAGTCCGGTGGCACGGGCAGAGGCACTTGCGTACAAGGCAGTAGCGAACAAAGTTCGTCCGGTGGCAACGACTATGCCTGAAGACATGAGGGTCGAAAGGATCAGACATCCGGACCCGTTGAAGGGTTTACCAGAGCTGCCTGTACGTCCGCCGGAGTTCACGCCTGGGGAGCGTCTGACGCAGGAACGGCACGACGCAATGGACTGGAATCCGGACGGCTTCTTGACGAGTGAAGAAGTCAAGCTGGTAAAATTTATGGCAAAGGCACATGAGTCCGTTATGGCTTGGGACGAGTCCGAGAAGGGAACATTCGACGAGGAGTACTTTCCACCGGTCAGGATTCCGACGATCGAGCATGTACCATGGGTACTCAAGAATATTCCTATCCCAAACGGGATACGGACGAAGGTCATTGAGATTATCAAGGACAAGATAGCTTCGGGAGTGTACGAACCTTCAAACGCGTCCTATCGAAGCCGGTGGTTCTGTGTAGTTAAAAAGGACGGAAAGTCTCTGAGACTGGTACACGACTTACAACCACTAAATGGTGTAGCTATCAAGGACGCGGCCGTACCGCCGCTCGTGGAACAACTGGGAGAGTCGTATGCCGGACGCGCGTGTTACTCGACGTACGACCTCTTCGTAGCATTCGACCAGCGGAAACTGGATGTGCGTTCAAGAGACATGACCACATTTCAGACGCCAATGGGAACATTTTGGCTTACTTCAATACCGATGGGCTATACGAACTCGATGCAAATCCTGCACAACGACGTGTGCTTCATACTGCAGAAGTACATACCGGACGTCACAGAACCGTTTGTGGACGACATTGTAACGAAGGGACCGAAATCGCGGTACGAGAAACCGGACGGCTTGTACGAAACGATACCTGAGAACCCCGGGATAAGGCGCTTTATTTGGGAACACCTTCTACGAGACAACGAGATACTACAAGTCCTAAAGTCGTACGGGGTCACAGTCTCTGGTCCGAAGATGACAATAGCACGAGCGGCTGGATTTATAGTTGGAAACAAGTGCACGTACGAAGGACGGGTCGCGGACGAGTCAAAAGTCAAGAAAATAGTGGACTGGCCAACACCAAGGAATGCCACTGAAGTCCGAGGGTTTTTGGGTACCGCAAGTGTCTTGCGGATCTTCATCCGGGATTTCGGACGGATTGCGAGACCGTTAACGGACCTGACTAAGAAGAACGTTGAGTTCGTTTGGGACCAAGCCTGCGCGGACGCCATGGCTATGTTGAAGCAAAGGATTGTCGACAGCCCAGCACTGAGGCCGATAGACTACGAATGCGGGCGGCCGGTCATTTTTGCAGTCGATTCGTCGATAATTGGATTTGGGTACATTCTTTACCAAGAAGGAGAGGACGGACGTAGATATCCGAGCCGTTTTGGGTCGGGAACATGGAATGCCAGGGAATCCAACTATTCACAGGCAAAGATCGAACTTTACGGCCTGTTTCGTTCGTTAAGGGCCGTACGGTGTTATATTTTTGGGATCGAGAACCTGATAGTTGAGGTCGATGCTAAATACATTAAGGGCATGATCAATAATCCGGACGTACAACCAAACGCAACGATCAACAGGTGGATAGCCGGAATACTTTTGTTTCACTTTAGACTAGTACACGTACCAGCGGCACGGCATCATGGGGCGGACGGAATGTCGAGAAGGAGAAGATCGGACGGTGAAGCGGATGATGAAGACGATGCTGAGGGATGGATAGATGAGGTGTACGGTTTCATGTTCGAAGTATGGGAGAAGTGGAGAGGGTCGGGTGAGGTTCAGGAAGTCCTGGCGATGGAGGGACGAGCGGACGAAGCAGGGTCGGACGAGCCGCGGCCACCGACTACGGAACGAAGGGAAAGGCAGGAGAAACGATTGGAACAAGTAAAGGCGTTCCTGGTGCGTCCGGAGAGGCCAGAGGGGTTGTCGGACGAGGAATTCAAGCAGCTCATTCGGCAGGCCCTGGAATACTTTGAAAGGGACGGTAAGTTATGGAAAAAGAGTCCGGACGGAAAGCACCGGATCGTGCCCGTACCAGGAAAACGGACGAGCTTAATGTCCATGGCACACGACCAGCTGGGACATAAGGGTGCGTTTGCAGTCAAAGAGAACTTGCGGAAACGGTTCTGGTGGCCAGGGATGGAGCAAGACGTGAAATGGTTTGTACGGACATGTCACGACTGTCAGACGCGCCAGTACAAGCTTCAGCACATTCCACCAGTGGTTGCGACACCAGCACCATTATTTTATAAAGTTTTTATTGATACTATGCTAATGCCCGTAGCGGGAGGTTTTAAGTACATTATACAGGCTCGAGACTCGCTCACTTCGTGGGTCGAATGGCGTGAGCCGTACCAACTAAAATTGTGAAAATATTAGCGATAATTATCGCGCAAACGTTTAATAGTTATCGTCGATAACAAAAACTTTATTTTGCGGCCGTGCGGCAGCTTGATGCCGGGGGTGCCGTGAGTTGGCACCCTTCGGCAACCTCCCCATGGCAGGGATCAGGCCATATTTGGCAATTAAAGCCTTGCTTCAATGCTTGGCTCATTTTCATTGCAATAATTTGAGTTTCGGGGCTAGGCCCCTGAAAATTTGATATAAAATAGCCTGCATCTAGATCCAAAGGTAAATCTTTTTATTTTGAAATATGACGCAGCCGTTAATTTATAATTAATGTAGCGACAACAGCGCGAGCGCCGGCGCTTACAACAGTGGCACGCGCGCGCGATGCCCTGTCTTTATCTTTGTCTCCCTCCTCAACGACATTGTCGTCTGTTCTGCTCCCTATTTTCTTTCGTCTTGCTGCTACACTACATGCTGGAAGAATGTCAACGCAATCCCATTCGCCGCAGAGGAACAGGAGGGCTGTAATTGTGGCAGGTGCGTCTGATCGGATCCTGCACTTCTTGCCGTTAAGAATGGAACTGAACGCTCAGCACAACTTACAGGGCCTGCGCAAGCGAGTGTGCGATGCGAACCTTCATCCTCGTCTTCATTGCAAGAACGACAACGATACCACAGGGCGCAGTCCATGCCTATTGTTCCTCCGCTCTCCTAAATTCAAGGACAGCAGCAGCAAAGTCAAGCAAGCCCAACGTCCTCTCATAACTCGCTGCAAACACAACAAACACAACAATCGCAGCGACAACAGCGACAACAGCAGCAGCACGCGCAAGCACTCGGCTTCGTGCGCCCGATACCGATTGCCGTACGAGTTCCTGGTTCGAGCCAGTTTCTTGGTGATAGCGGGTGTTGGACGATGACCGACGATCTGGCTGCGGATATCGAGCGCGCCGATAGATTGCGACGAGAAGATTATGTGCTTGCTACAGGCCAAGCACCGCCCGGGTATGGTGGGGTTGTGTATGCGGGAGGGGCTGTTTCCTTTGAACGACACAAGACTGGGACAACCCCGCCCAAGAACTCGCCCATCAATGCGGCCGCGGATACACTAGAGAGGGACAAGGAGGGGAAAGCAGGTCATGCAAGCGGTGGATCAATAGGCAGGAAGGCAACTGTCACTCAAGCCTCTTATCAGTGTGAACGTGGAAGGGATGTCAATGCTGCTTCCGGCAACACAAAGAGAACTGGCTCGCGTCCTTTGACACCAGAGGTGAATGGCAATCCCATACGTGCATCGCCCACAAATCCGTTGTACCAAATGCAACCTAATGCACCACCGGCACTTCGCCGGGCTACTAACGACTCATTGACATATCCTAGCATGTCTTCCCAAGCCCGTGCGGTGAAAAACCGAACGCCAGACCGTGCACTCCCAGTGCAGGAAGAACCTGACGACTACAACCAAGGCCGTCCTTTTTCATTCATTTTTAACACCACAATCATGTATATTACGCTCATAATACTAACTTATATATAATTATAATTGAATCCAAGAAAAACCCGGCTGAAAAAGTGAAATAAAAAATTTACAGACATTGTCGAAGGTGCCCTTCAACGCATTCACGTCCTCGAAAGTGAGTTCGGCGATTCCCGGACTATTTAGCCGAGGCATCGCCGGACACCTTTTTCTCTTAAAATTAATTCAGCTTCTTAAGACAGCGTCAGGCACGTTGTACCTCTTGATCTGAATAGACTGAAAGTAAATTATCGTATTTATTTTAATAGTGGTTGTGCATCTGGTTGTTGAATGGTTAGCATGACATTGCCAAAATGTGCCAATCACACAGTATTTATTCATTTGTATAAATTCGAGGAGCTTTGAAACTCCATTTTTTTTGCAAAGCTGATGTACTCTAAATTATATAGATTCCTCAAAAAGAATTGAGGTCATAGGTAGAGTGGAAGTAGGTGAACTCGAAAGTGGTGCTTGGAATGCATCACTTCGAGTGAAACTTGTACGGATGTGTTCGTCTCTTGAACACATTTGTGCACTTCAAGTTCGTTTCCCTAGTAACCTCCAATCTAACACCTGAATAAGTTTTTATTATATGTCTATCATAGCTATCAGATTAATGCCAAATTTTTGAACATCAGAAACATATGGAATTGAGCTGTAAATGTTGTAAATTGGCTTGAAAGTGCCAAAATGGTCAAATGTCGAGTGTGTTTCAATTTACTACTCTCACAAAAGAAGCGGGTGACATCCAAATTTTTATGAGAGCTTTAATAGTGCATTCTGGACGTTTCTGTAAATTACCAAGATAATCAGAGCACTATAAGATAAATAGAAAATCGAAGAATCAGTGAATATATGCATGATTCATGAGTTTACATGCTATCATCTACTTTATAAGCTTCTGATTCGCTCCTTCGCCTTATTAATTTTTGTATAGCTATATTGTTACCTATTTATGCTAAACGCATACTGTGCCTGAAGTAATACGAGCTGTATAAAATTTGAATCGAATGTTATTGATATGTTTGAACATGTAAAAATGTGTGAGACATACCTTATGTGGTAATTTCTCGCGATTTTCAGGGTCGCGACGTGCCACATCACGTCGCCGTTCGTCGTCGCTTGCTTTCCTCACAAACTCCTCCATCCTCCTGCTTCCGCTTCGCGGGACCACTCCTTGCTTGCCATGAATACGGGCTTTGGCTCTTCAGGCACTCTCAGCGCGCCGAAGCATTGAGCGACTGTGCTGGTTCAAGTAGCACAGTCTTCGCGACTGGTGAGTTTGCGGTGGCACTCACAGGGAAGACAGCGGATGGTGGCGAGACTGGGCGGCAAACTTATGTTGCTCTTCGTCGAGCAGAAGGGCATATGTGAGTATCATTGATTCTCTTCCATGGTCATTCACCTCACCAGTCAGCGCGCAATATTCTAGGTATTCTTTCACAACGCTACTACACCCACTGCACAACACCCGCACACCCATACGCTCCTCCTTCGCTACCCTGACGCAGTATGCCCGCCTCTCGTCGGATAAGATTCAAGTCGAAACTCACTTCACACCATTCTTCTCCCCTTTGATTGCTGAACTCGGTCTTGGTGAGTAGACTGGTCTTAATTGCTTATATTCAAGAGCAATTCTAACGTTGACAAGACAGCAGCTTCGCAGGTCGCTGCAAGGCCGGCGACCCTCTATATCCTCTCTCGGCAGGACTTGCAAACGGCAAAGGCCATCGCTATGGCTAACTGGATCATGGAGAAAGTTAGCCTCCAACCTATCTAAATGCCTGCAGTAGGCTGCATTCACGGCGTCGTCAAGCCCGGTTTGGTCACTATTCTTATATCACCCCATCAACCTCATTGAATGCCCAAGGCCAATGCATTGGCTATTCAAGCAGGCCACCGTATCCACTTCCGCAAGGGTAAACGGGCCCATGAGCATCATCACGGGTGGCGCGCGACGTCGTTCTGCGGCCGTTGCTACAAGGCCCTTGATGACGTGGCATGGTCATCCACTTGCTTTCGTCCTCGGTAAGTCTGTCCCTGATTCATCTCGAAGTTGTAAACAGTTAGCTGATGATGCAATCAGGCTGTGGTATCGGCTCCCTGTTGAGGATGCCTTCCATACTGAACCCGGGGGCCCACAATAACGGTGGCGAGCTGTACGCGTACAACGCGACGTGCCACGCACGGGCTACACGCTGCGCGCTGCCCCCGCCCAAAGATCGCGAGGCCGTGGTCGCGCCCGCGTGCAACGAGCGCAGCCCGCCGCGCGCGTACCTGCCTGGCGCGTGGCCGCACAACTATATTGTATTTATTTGTAATTTATAGTGTATTATAATTAGCTGGGCCTGGACCATTATGGTCCAGGCCCATTGAAATATATTTAATTTCAAATTTTCCGTGCCTTTGGAGGGTCCTGTGGGCCCCTACAGCAAAACCCTGAAGTGCCGTGCGTGGCAGACCCGGCATGCACGCTAGAACACGGCATTGTGCTGCCGCTTGCCTGCCGGGTAAGGGTCTTTGTTATCGACGATAATAATTAAACGCTTTTGCAATAATTATCGCTACATATTCACAATTCTAGTTGGTACTGGTGATGGCGTGCCCTCCGAACGGAAACGGCCCGGACCGTACAGAGTTTTATCTTTGAGGAGATTTTCTGTAGATGGGGCCCGGTCTACGAGGTCGTTACGGACAATGGAAAGCCGTTCGTGGCGGAAGCCGTAAACGAGCTCTACAAGAAGTATAAGGTCAGTCCGGTACGGATTTCGGCCTATAACTCACAGGCGAACGGCGCGGTCGAGCGGAGGCACAGAGATGTCCGTGAAGCGATCATGAAGATGGTAAAGGGTGACGAGACCAAATGGCCGAGCGTGGTACACGCCGTATTCTGGGCCGAACGAATTACGGTGCAAAAGGCAACGGGCATGTCTCCGTACGAAATGGCGCACGGTGTCGAGCCAATTTTACCGTTTGATTTAGCAGAAGCAACGTTCATGGTGCGTCCGCCATCGTCGAAGCTCTCGTCCGCTGAGTTGCTAGCAATACGAGCGAGGCAATTACTGAAACGACCAGGCGACTTACGCAAAGCACACGAGCGGATACTCAAGTCCCGAAATGCAGCGGCCAGGCAGTTTGAAAAACGCTTCCAACACACCATTTCGACGCGGGAATTCAAGCCTGGGGAATTGGTTTTGGTCCGAAACACCAGGGTCGAGAAGGAGCTCAACAAAAAGACGAAACCCAGGTATCTCGGACCGTACGTGGTCTTGCGACGGACGGCCGGTGGGTCGTATATTTTGTCAGAACTAGATGGCGCAGTAGCGCGAGCTAGGTTTGGGGCCTTCAGAGTAATTCCATATTTTGCTCGTGAGTCCATAGACATTACACCAGAAGACTTAGCGCAGATGTCAAAAGGGGAGCTTGACGAGCTTGCGGCCGAACGAGACTCGGAACCGGAGGATGAAGAGGAAGAGGATGATACAGGGGAGAGGCAAGAGGCCGCGGACTGTGATGAATCAGAGTCGGACGGAGAAGGGACGGGCGAAGATGATGAAGGAGAGGAGGGAGAGACGGACGAGGACCAATCGGCACAGGGGGCGGACATCGAGGAAGACGAGGATAGACGGCGAGAACGCGACGAGACAAGACCGACCAGACGGACAGGTTTGCGGCTGCGGACAGCAGGGCAAGACAAGAGCCGCACAGTCGCGTTCTACAACAACAACAGCGGAAAGCAAGCGCGGACATACGCACAAGACGTGTTAGAAGGAAGGAGGAGTTTATATCAATTAAATTTATGGCAATTACATTCTAAGTCGAACGGAAAGTTTCTAAATTACATTTGACTTTTATTTTTCCCTTTCTAAATTTCTGCGCACTCATTTCATTCACTGCATAAGCAGATAGACGGCAGAATTTTATTCATCAGTTAAATACGCACTTCAAAGTTTATTCATAAGTTAATTCGTAGTCTCCTTAATTACAAGTCAAAAAAAAAAAAAAAAAAAAAAAAAAAAAAAAAATCGAAACACACACACGGACAAGTACGGTAGCTAGTAGACAGTAATAAAGGGGAAAAGACAGGGAGGAGAAGGAGAAGGGGAAGGGGAAACGACAGGGAGGAGAAGGAAGGGGACGAACGGACAAGCGGAGAAGGGAGGAGGAAGGAAGAGAGGAGGGCCGTGAAGTGAAGGGAAGGGAGTCGAGAGAGGGGAGAAAGAGGAGTGGGGTATAGAGGGGAAGGATGGAGAAGGAAGAGACTGCTACGGACGACCAGGACAAGCCAGCCGCTCAGCACCAGAAACTTTTTGCGAATTCCGCAATACCTCGACAATTGAGTGATACCTCGACCAACGGCAGACAAGAAGCCAGCCCGACTATCGCCAAGGCCATTATAAGCCAGTCCGCTCAGCGAAAGAAGACAAATAACTTACCAGAGCAAACGCAACCAAGATACGAAGCTTACGGCCGGCGAAGGGAGTCGAGTGACCAGGAGGTCACTATTCAAAAGTGGGGGGGAGATGTAACACTTGGATTTCATCCAGTGTTCGCAGCAGATCCAGCAGCAGCAACAACAGAGCAAGTCCGAAGCCAGAGAAGCCCGAGCAGCAAGAGCGGCGCACAAGAACATATCCAAACGAGTCCGAGCGAGTCCGGGGCAGCAAAGCCAGGCAGAACACGTCCAGAAAAGCCAGAGAGCACAGTCCGAAGATACTAGATGCAAGTCCGCCAGCGAACGAGCCAGGGAAAACGGTACCGGCCACGCAAAAAGGAGAAGAACATCATCCGGCGGACGAGCGGACAACAGACAATGTTCGGATGGGCCGGCCACACACATATGAGTGCTCGGATGACGCGCGTACGAACGAGTGGTTCGAGCGATGAGCATATGAGCAGTCTGGTGTTTGCGGCCAAATGAACGAACGAACAATGCATGTGTCCGACGTACGAGCGTACGAGCGGACGGCCGGACGGACGAAGGACAGACAGTAAAGGGACTTGTGCGTACGCATATTATGGGACGTGGCGTGGGAGGTAAAGGGGTGGCGCGGGAGACTCGGGGAACGGGTGATGAAGTGTGGCCGGGATAGCCGGATTCACACGCGATATTAACTTGTGTTAGTCACTTCATGTACACCGTGTGAAAATTTAGCTTTCTCTTGGTTACCACCACCATCTATTTTGTGTGCGTGTGCGAACGAGGACGAAGAGCGGCGGACCGGTGAGAGCTTGAGCATAGGCTCATCCTACCAGCTGGTGTCCGTTCAGCAAGACCAAGGATCCACGGGCCACGGGTGGAATTGTTATTTTGTGGTTTTCACTTAGTGGACGGACGGACGCTCGATAGCCTGAGGGTTGGACTGGGAGTTGGTTTGAGTTACTGGTCTCGAGAGTTGTTCGGCGCACGGGCGCGGACGCTGGTCGGACAGTTTAAGTTTCTTTGGTCGTCTCGGACGGACGGACGGACGGACGGACGGACGGACGGACGGACGGACAGTTCTTATTTGTTTCATTTGTCTTCTCCTTCTTTGCCTTCTATCTATTCTACCTTTATACCTACATAGGTCTTGTGCTGCACACCCGCTCACCCTCAAAACTACTTGTTTTCATCGGCTCCAGTGGTGAGGGTGGGTTGCTGCATAAATTCGGAAATATGCTTCGATTTCTTGATTCGTACGTTCTGCTTGTCCATCGGTTTGTGGGTGATATGCTGTAGACATTGCCTGCTTGATGTGCAGTAAGCGGCATAGCTGTCTGAATAGTATCGATGCAAACTGTGGTCCACGGTCTGAGATTATTTTCCTGGGTAATCCAAACCGTTTATACACATTGTCAATGTATAACTGTGCGGTGTCGAGTGCAGTTATTGTCTTGTTGCATGGAGTTAACACTATTGCTTTGGTGCAATCGTGATCCACAATAACACAAATGCTGTCATAGCCATTCGATTCCGGTAGATCGGTGATGAAATCAATGTTGACAGTGGCAAAAGGGTAAGTGTCTTTGTCTGCGATGATAGGGCTAAGCGGAGGTACAAGTGGATGGTGGTTTATCTTCATTTGTTGACAGATTGCGCATCCTTGAATATATTTCGAGATGAATTGCTGCATGCGAGGCCAGTAGTAGGTTCGGCGAATTTGTTCCATAGTGTTCGCTATTCCTGGGTGGTTTCGCATAGGGAGGTCATGATGAAGTCGTAAGATGTTTCGCATGATTTCCTTGTTCTTCGGAACATAGATCTTGTTCCTAAAGTGTACGAGGTCGTCCTTGATTGTGAAATCGGTCATCTTTGGTTTCGTAAGGGGTAGTTCTTTTTGGAGGAAAGTCATTGCTTCCTGAATGTCTCCTGTCTCTTGTCGTATTTGGGAGTGAAGTTCGTCAATGTCAATGATGTTTCGGTCATCATCGTCCTGTTCTTCGATTCGGGTGTCAAGTATTTCCATTTCTTGGATGAAAACTTCCTTGGGTAGAAGTGTAACTTCGTTGTTAAGTTCTCCTTCCGTTTTAAATTGATCGGCTCTCCGGGAAAGAGCATCGGATTGAATCATATGTTTTCCGGGGATCGCTTGGATCTGAAGGGGGTATCTTGAGAGTTCGTTCTGCCATCGGGCTTGTCGAGGGGTTAATCGTTGCGGTTGTCGCCAATATGTCAGGTTTTTATGATCACAATGAACTGTGATTATATGCGGGCTGCCTAGTAGATAGTGTCGCCAAGTTTGCAATGCTCGGATGATTGCAAATAATTCCCTGTCGTATATTTGCCAGTTCCGTTGCGTCTGGTTAAGTGCTTGGGAGATATATCCAATTGGTCGGAGTTGATTATCCTTGTCGAGTTGTCGTAGAACTGCTCCAGTTACTACGGCTGATGCATCGGTTTCAAGATAGAAAGGTTTGCTGGGATCGGGCTGCATTAGAAGGGGTTGCTTCGAAAACAAATCCTTGAGTGCTTGAAATGCTGCTTGTTGACGTTCGGTCCAAACAAAGGGTATGTTTTTGCGTTTTAGTTGATCGAGTGGTCGGCATATGGTGGCATAATTTGGGATGAATCGCCTATAGAAGTTCGTAAATCCTGTGAATGATCGTATGTCTCGTAGATTCTTCGGAGTAGGCCAGTCAACAATTCCTTGTATCTTTGTTGGGTCGGTCTTGATCTGCGATTCCGAAATAATGTAGCCAAGGAATGGGACTTCTAGTTGATGAAATCGGCATTTGGCGGGTTTGAGATATAGCCTGTGTTTCTTGAGAACTTCGAAAACTTCGAGGGTATTCAAGATAAGTTGTTCGAGAGTGGCTGCATGTATCATAATGTCGTCCATGTAGACAATACACTTGTTGGTGTTGATTTGCTTTGCAAGTATGTCGTTCATAAATCGTTGAAAGGTGGCGGGTGAGTTGCATAATCCAAAGAACATTACTGTCGGTTGGTAATATCCTTCTTCACATCGGAATGCGGCTTTCCATTGGTCTTCTTCCTTGATTCGGATGTTGTGGTATCCTTGCCGGATGTCGAGAGTAGTAAAGTACTTGGATCCATGTAGTTGATTCAGGAGCGTTTGTGTATTCGGTATCGGAAATCCATCGCGGATTGTATGTTCGTTGAGATATTGATAGTCCTGGATCGGTCGGAGGGTTCCATCCTTCTTGCTGACGAAAAATAGTGGGGATGCCATAGGTGAATCGGAAGGTTTAATGAAGCCTTTGCTGAGAAGGTCATTGATGAGTTCGCGTAGTATTGGTCTTTGGTGGTAAGGAGTGTTGTAGGTTGGAAATATTTTTGGTATGAAAGAGGGTTTCGTTTTGATTTGATGATCATAAGGTCGCGCTGGCGGATATGTTTGGATTTCTTTTTCGGAGAAGATGTTGGCATAGGGCATATATTCCTTTGGGATGTTGAGCTTTTCTGTCGGAGGTAGTTTCCGTTTCTTTTCTTGTTCCATACGAGTTGAGATTGTGATTTTGTTTATGGTGATCGCATTGTTTCCCCAGTCTATGCGTGGTTTCGCTTGCTTGAACCATGGTAGACCTAGTATGATGTCGTCCTTTGGGATATGTGTGAGGTAGAACATAGTTGAGAGTGCATGGGGGTGCATAATGTTGAGTCGAGTTCGTTTGGTAACACTTCCTTGAGTATTCAGTGTTCCATCGGCGTTACTGACGAGTATGGGTTTCGTAATTTTCTGTGTGTTTATTCCGAGTTTTGATGCAAGTTTCGAGTTGATGAAATTGAGTTGTGCTCCGGTGTCAAGTAGAGCAGTGAGAGTGTGAGAGTGTCCGTTTACGAGTATCTTGAGTGGTATGCAAAATGAGCGAGAGTTTCCATTGATAGTGATGGTGTTGAGTTGAATCGGATTAACCAACTCGGGTCTGATCAAAAATTTCCATCATCATCGTCCATGTCATCGTTGTCATCGTTTGGATCGGGCATTTCATCTAGCATGTCGAATAATGCTTCCTGTTCTTGTCCATTAAGTCCTGTCATCATTTCATGGATTTGAATTGCGCGTTCTGCAATTAAATCGTCCGCGTCCTCAGGTTCGTTGTCAAGATCCATAGAGTTGATGTTGCGCTTCTTGAAGCGTCCGTTATTCCGTCGGAAGTTGTTGTGGAATTTTCGGAAGGGCTTCCGGAATTTATCAGGTTGTGCTGGTCGAGTAGGACATTTGTTTGCGAAGTGTCCTGCTTTTCCACAAAAGAAACAAAGTCCGTCTTTCTGTGCCTTTCGCTTTTCTTCATCGCTAAGCTTCTTGAAGTACATCGCGTACAACTTGAAAGATTCTTCCAAAGTTTCCGGTTCTTCTGGCTCTGGTTCGGAGTCGGAGTCTATGTCCATTTCGTTAAGTCGGCGTCTGTGAAATCGGTTGGATTGTGGCTTGTATGAAGTTCGTTCGAAGGGTTTTCCGTATCGGTCACGGAGTCGATTCAAGGGTCTGAACTCTTGATAAACTTCTTCCAATGATTTGCCAATTTTCCTAGCTGCTTCGTAGTATGGGTCCATAGTCTGTGCTCCATCGGCGGGTACTGGAATATCCTTCTGGAGTAAAGCTGATTTGGTTTGTCGAAGTAGTCCATTCTTGAATATGGCGTATAGGACTGTAAATTCATTGATGTTTGCTTCTCTTGCCAAGCGTTGGAATTTATGAATGTAATCATCAACTTTCTCGTTTGGTTGCTGCTTGATATTCTGGAGTTCCTTGAATGCGTCGGAAACACTGTCTGTAGAGATGAACTGTTGTCTGAATCGGGTCTTGAATGCGTTCCATGTAAGGTTCCATGCATCGAGTGCTTGTTGCTCATTGGTGATGGCAACTGCAAGATCCAGTGCGGTTCCATCAGTCATGTATGAGATAGCAAATCGAACTTTGCGTTGGTCAGTCTCATAGTCTCCATCGTTCAGGGCCAAGTAATTTTCGATTACGGATAGCCATCTTCTAGCTTTGCGTTGGTTACCTGTAAAGTTAAAAGGTTTATTTGCTCCGGTACCTCGGGGTACGTGATCGGCTTGATCGGCCATTGCAACTTCGGCTGGAGATCCGGGGTCTGAAGGAGATGGTGGCGGTGGAGGGTTCTGTGGCGGTTCGTTAGCGAGATCGGGTTCTTCTTCATCGTCTGCTACTGGTGGCGGTGTAGGAGAATTTCGGGAAGATTCGTTAGCGTTAGCCGATGTAGATCCTTCGCTTGTGTATTCTTCTTCGCTTGATTCCTTTGGAGTATGGATTTGGTTTTGAGTAAGGTCGGTCTGTACTTCCTGGGTAGCGTAGGTCTTTGGATATTCGGATGTAGGTGGTGCAGTAAATGAGGGGTACCAGGTAGATCCTTGCTCGAATTGAGTGTCGATGTGTAGTCCGTGTAATTTGTCTGTGAAGTTGGTTTCTTTTCCTTTTCCTTTACTAGTGTCGGTTTTTTTGTCCTCGGGTTTTATAGATGATAATGTGATAGATGGTACTGCGGATATTGGTGTCTTTTCTTCGGGTTTTGGTAGTATTGGCTTTTCTTCTGTTTTCGGTGGGTCAGGAACAAGTGATGTCGATGGAACGGGTGTTGTAACAATTGGTGGTTCAGTTGTGATAACTGATGTGTGTGTGTGCTGTGAAGGAGTGGGTGATGGTAATCGAGTGAGGGGTACTCTTGGTGAATTAAGTCGGCTGCTATGTCTTGTTGGATTGAGTCCTCGATTGATGGATATTAATTCTTGTTTGGTGGGTTCAATGGCTTGATACCAGGCGTTCAAGCTATGATAGGCTTGCGGTATTTCAGATCTACTTGTAAGAGTTCTCCACTCGTTTCTTTGGGTTGAATAGTAGAGATAACTTCGTTCTTGGTTTTCTCGGACTCTAAACCAGATTCGTTGTTCAGTGTCAAAGAATGCGTTGGCGGGTCTTTGAATTCCTGTGGGAAGGGGTTGTACTGCGGGAGGTTTCGTTGTGGGTTTCGGAGGTACTTTGGGTGCCAGTTTAACGTCTTTACTGAACTTAATCAGTGAGCGGTGTCGGGTTCGTGAGGAGGGGGTGTAAGAGTCCTGCTCGGAGCTGGAGTTTGGAGAATCTGACAGATGCAGTTCTGTATGATGTTTGCGACGTCGTTCCGTTGTCCGGGCCAATAGAAAAGGTGGAGAATGTTAACGAGTGTTTCTTCCTCGGAGTAGTGTTCGAATTGATTTGCCAAGTTTTCGTGAACAATCTTGATGAGCAGTGGGCGAAGATAGCCAACGGGTATGTATGGTTTGCCTTTGTGCCAAAAGATGTTGTACCGAAGTTTCCAATTAACGGGTTGATAGTATCGGGTGTGTACGAGGATTTGGAAGTATTGGGGGTCGTGTTGGTATTGCTCTTGGATTTGATGGTCGAGTCCGCTGATAACTAGAAAGTGGTGGTTCTCTTCAATTAGTCTATCAACGTCTTGAGCTAGTGCTTGATTCGCCAGGTTGATTGATTGGTTGAGTAAGGGAGTTATGAATGCGGCGTCGAGTTCTTTGGAAGGCTCGTCTAAGATGCTGTAGACGTTCGCGAGATCCTTGGGCAGTTGTAGGGGTCTGAAGTTGAGGAAAGGGTTGTAGAATTCGTTGGACTCCTGGAGGGGTAGTAATTTGTGGGATGGGTCGATCGGGAGTTACTGGAGGTAGTAGTCGATGTTCTTCGGATACTTGGTTCCAAGTGTGCTCGGGATTCTCGAAATTAGAACCTTCTTCTTCGGAGTATGCGTAGGTTGCTTGAGTAACTTCTTGTTCAAGTCGAGGGGGTACTAGTTGATCGTAGAGGCTTTCGTGATCAGCTGTTCCTCGGTGTTCGTACTCGGAGTAATCCTGCGAATGTGATATTCTGCTTTCGTCAAGTTCGGAGGGTTCGTGAGGGGGTGTGTCGGAATTATGAATGGGTTGTTGTAAGTCGTAGATGGAAACGGGGCTAAGGATGTTAATCCTTATCACACTTTCCAACGGTATTTCCGTACAATCGGCGAGTAGTAATGTGATCCTCAGGTTGGGCAGTTCCTCGGGTTATCGTCCCTTTGAGCTACTTTGTAAAGATATACGTGAGTGTACTTCGACTCTTCGTATATGCTCGTCCTTCTTTCTTCCTTTGGTTCGCTGGATAATCGATGTGCTGTATCGATGTTCACCGTGTATTGCAGTCGTCAACGAGTGAGGGTTGTGCCTGTATCGCGTTGCAGTTTCGCTAGTGGATTAGACTGTTCCTCTGCTTCCTTCTTCTCTTCGAGTTACGTTGGACGTGGCTAAGCTGCTTGATTGGGTCGCTATCCTCTTCTTCACGCTATCACCAACCAAACGCGTAACAAGGATCGTAAATTCTGGCGTGAACCTGCTTAGTTCTTTGATCGTTTCCTATTGCTTCCTTCCAAGATAAGTGTGGGTACACTGTATGCTTGGTGTATTCGATTGTACTGTCGTTTGTATGTCTTTCGTTCCTATTTGATGGTTAGTATCCAATGGCCAGTTGAGATGCTTAACTGTCAAGTATTCCGGATTGAAATACGTAGGGGTTGCTGTTTAATTCCTGCTGTGGAATGAGGAGGAGTGTGTCGGAGTTGAGATCGATCTCAGTTGAGAAAGAAGTCAATCCTAATTGTTACGTTCACGGCTTCGATGGACTTATCACGGAAATGATAAGTGACCAAAGCGTTGTTGGGTGAAGTAGCAAGGTACAGTATGAGAGGGTCCGCTTTGTGAGGGTCTCTTATACTGGAAGTTGTGGATGAACAGAGTCTTTGGTACGTGATTGTAAAAGACTATAGGAGGATTGACTTGAGTGTCAACCTGGGGCCTATGTACATGCACTTATATACTGTAGAGAACAATAGGGTGGAGCGAAAGAGATCTCCGAAGGAAGTTACATCATAGCGGAGCGAAGTGGAGTGAGTCCGTACTAAGTGGCTCTAATTAGTGGAGTATGATGTCGGAAGGTGGAGTAAATGATGTCAGTCCGTCGGAAGGAAGGACTGGATGACATCGTCCGGTCGGAGAGTGGAGTGGTACAACTACGGAGTAGTGGAGCAAGTGGAGAAGTGGAGTAATGATGAAAGTATGATGAAAGGATGATGCATATGTGTACGCATATGCAAAGAATAGACGTGGGAGAGTGAGTCAAGTGAAAAACAAACAAGGCATAAACAAGGGTACGCAGCTTGATGCGTAACAATATTGTTGTTACAGTTTGTACAGCTCTAGTGGATTACGAGGCAAACATCCGCTCTGCCGCTGCGAAGGCCTTTGATGGACTACAAGAACTCTTGGGAGCAAGAGCAATTGACCAGACCATTCCAACCTTACTCGAAACTCTTCGGCAACCAGGCGTGATCGAGAATTAATAGCTGGTGCAAAGACATATGACAATGCTCTTGCTGCTAGCCATGTCAATGCCTTGGCATGTGTGGTGAGGAATTCTAGTGTGGAGAAGGCTGGGGAAGCTTACATAGAGTTTTTTTTCTGTACATACAGTAGACACTAATATCAAAAATTGTTAATCATGCATGTTATAATCTATTTTTGGATCAAAGATAGAGTCAGTACCCCCGGAGGGCCATGGTATCAGATGGCCTGTGATAACAAAAAGCTGGCCACGAATTAGCCATGAGTCTTCATCAATCCAATTCAGTCAACATTTCAAACCAACCTATTCAATCACAGTTCAGATAATCAGAATCCAAATACACCTTCTCGTCCAGCTCTGTGTCCGATACATAGTCCAGTAGACGGTGGCTATGGTACATACTGCTGTAGCCTGAGTGGATGACATGGTAATGGTGCCTGTGTCAGGTTACTGTAGTGACCTCGAATTACTATTAGAGCGTGAGACTGATGCTAGTAGTACTACTAGTACGTAATTGGTAGTCAAAATGTATAAAAACTCCCAGACCCTGCCATATTGTACCACATCCCCGTTCAACCGCTTTCTAACGATTTCTCTTATTCATCGCCTTTCGTTAGTAAGCGATTCTTAATCACAGAATTAACGAGGCTCTAACGAAGCTTGCGCTGGCAGATAGTTATGCCGCCAACGACTCCAGGTGGTTTTCCTTTGCAGCCAGACTATGAGTTTGACCTGCCTGGAACAAATCGAATGAAACTACGCATCGTAGCTTTCCGACCCGGTCTGTCGATCGCTTCGGTCTGTAATGCTGCAGGTGAAACAGTCCATCCCGATCTCGCGCGATTGAAAATCTACAACTTGAAGAGTCCTAGTACGCCGAGGGAGAACAAACCAATGGAGAGGAACATCATGATGTTAAACCTCATATTCAACTATCGCGTGACTTTGCGCGGCCAGACCTTTCTCAACCTGACCCGCGCTTACTCTATCGAGAGTTATCCAGTAGTTTGAGCTGATTCGAGTGTACTTGTTTGTGGTAGGGAGGGGAAGGTTGTGTATCGGACTTATTGGTGTAATTGCTATGTCGTTGTTGTCGTTGTTGACTTGCTTTGATTAAACTTTGTTCTGAAAAAGAAGACGTATTCGTATTGAGAGAGTCTGCTAAGAAACCATACATCTAAAGTTCACCCAATTACCGAGATCTCGACAGTCCTTGTCAGCTATATCCACTTCTCTGCGAGTGTGCCGTGTTGCTCTCAGCATCTTAAATCTGGCAACATTTTTGCTAAGCCAACATATATCGTGATAGGTAAGGATCCCGGCCGAAGCAGTTTGAGCATGGGTACTGTGGAAGTCTGCGACGCGTGTACCGTGACCACCGGAGCGATCAGTAACTGCCCATCCAGTGACCATAGCCTAAATGTGACATGTCGCGTTTTTAGCCAAACAGTGTCACACATAAACTTGACTCGTTACTCTCTTGTACTACATCCATTACTCGATCACACCGACTCTTCATATGTGCGTACTCTTCGAACCAGCACAACATCATGATAGCCTACTAATGGAAAAAGTGTTCTAGCAGACGATGGCCGCGGATAAATATAAGCCTGGAGCTTTAATGGAGCCCCCCAACACCATTTCCTTGCCTGGAAATGAGGGGAAAACATTTCGCATCATGCCTGTACAGCACGGAATGTCCCTTGCTGCGGTCTATGACGCTGCTGGCCAAATAATCCCTCCGGGGCGCCTGAAACTGTACAACATGAGTGTCAATGAAGCGCCGCGAGAGAGCAGGCCTCTGACCTGGGCAGACAACCAATTTTTCATCAACCAATACTTTAACTACCGAGTGGCTTACGATAGAAAGACTATTTTTGATCTAGTTGTCGCTCATCACGTTGAGCGCTACGAGTGATTAATGAACCATATCGAAATCAATCGCCTGTATGAATCAAAGCATGTTTATTGGAGGGAAGGGTCATCTGCATAGGTTTTCGTTGTTTTGCTATCTGCTGTCATAGTTTGCTAGATGTTTTGTGTGGAAATCATGTTATAATACACGCACCAGCCTCACACGGATGGGTATTCGCGGCACCAGATGGTATGGCCTGACATAGCTGTCCGTTGCTCTCGACAGTTATTCTTTTTCTTTTTACAACACTAGTCCCATATGCTAGGTGATGACACTGCCACGAGGGTGAGTGTGGATCTTATAGATCGTATAGATAAGGAAAACAAGCGTAATCAGACTACTTATCATTTACCATCAAAGCCACACAGACAGTGAAGATCGTGATTGATTCGGGTACTATGTCAAGTTATAGCACCAGTGTTGAGTAAGAGAATATTTCGTAGAGCTGGAATCAAGGTACTAGATATACAGTACAGGTACAGTGAAGCGAGACAGCGGCGAGAGTGGGCTTACCGACAATTCCGAGGCCCGTTTGAAAGAGTGCGTCAACTCTGACCCCGAACCTTGACATCTGGTTTGACTAATAAATAATAATAGCCTCGGTAGTACGTAGTAATTGCCAGTGTATGGATGGAGGCTAGCAACTCACCCGGCGGCCAAGAATGAATAAAGCATCCGGACTCCTGCCCATTATACCACATTTTCCCCCGTTCAACATTTCCAACTTCCTTCCACCTAACAGTGAGCAACTTCGAATACCATACTGAAAATTCTCTAATGAAAGTAGTACTCACATATAGCTATGCCGGCAATGACTCGAGGAGGTTATCCTTTGCCGCCGGACTATGAATTCGATCTGCCTCGAACACATGGAATGAAATTACACATCAAAGCCTTCCGGCCCGGTCTATCGATCGCTTCTGTCTGCGACGCTGCAGGTCAAACTGTCAATCCCCGGCTTGCGGGCTTGAAAGTCTTCAACATGAAGATTCCTACTATGTCAAGGGAGAACAAACCTATGGAGGACTGTCACAACACTATGATGCTCAATCTCATGTTCAATTATCGCGTGGCTTTACGCGGACAGACATTTCTCGACTTGACACGCGCTTACTCTATTGAGAGTTATGACATAGATTGAGCTGAAGTATGTATGTGTATGCGGGAGTCGTGTCTTGTCCGTGGCTGGGAAGGGAAGGGACTGTGTCAGACCGATCGGTGTATATCGCCATGTGTTCAACGTTGTTGTTGTCTTGCTTAAAATCAATATTGTTGCGGAGATCATAGTGAGAGAGTTTACTGCCAGTGACTGAGAAATCAAAGGCGAAGCTCGCTATCATTCTATGATCACCCAATTACCGTGGACAGTCCTTCAGCATGGTGTACCGTGTTACTGTCTGCTAGCCTCGTGACCAGGCCAGGCTACTTCTCCTCCTTCGAGCAAAGCGACCCATATAAGTAGCCTGGTCTGGTTACGAGACTAACTGTCTGCATCTCAGGCCTTCCATCGTTTTCGGCCAGGCCCAGAGAGTCTAGTCGTCATGATGAGTAAGAATGTTGTCCAAGACGATGAGCATAGTAAGAGTAATAGAGTATTGACACTGCGACGCATCACGCGTGTACAAAAACGGTGTGATGACCATGATGTGACATATGGTTATGACATGACATTCGATTCGACCGTCACGGTGACGCGATTACATACTACATCAGGGAAACTACTTTTTGCTTACGGCGACTGACGCGTCCTGACGCTGCCTTAAATGGACTGAAGCGTTGCCATGCCTGTCTGAAATCTGCTGATGTGTTGCTATGCCTGTCTGAAATCAACTGATGGCCTGAACACACTGAAATAAGCAGATTTTCAGGACACACTCAGTACGTCAGTACATCAGGAGGTCAGTCAAGCATAAGTAAAGACTAAGTACAAGCATGTACAATTCAAATGTCATAGTAAGTACAAATCAGTACACCAGTACGTCAGTACGTCAGTACTGTAAATTGCGTGCTGTTTTCCTCTCGCCTTCGCTGATAAGGATGTTCGTGCCTTTTGCTATCACCTGAGCGAAGTAAGCACATTTGCCTTGTGCGTTTCGTATAACTGTCCATCCTTATTATTCCAGTGACTTCAAAAGTCGCACTTATTTCTTTCCCTCGCATGCTCATTGAAGTTCACCACCTGCGGCCCGATGCTTGTTAACTCGGGACTAGGTTTGGCAAAGAGGGTGCTACTGGAGGCACGGGTGGAGGAGGTGCAGATGCGGGTGCGGGTGCGGGAGGGGTAGGGGTTACTGCACTGGATGGTGCACTTGCAGCGGGACTTCTTGCGGCTGCCAACCTTTCCTCCTGAAGTCTTTCAAAATCTTCATCCTGGCGACGTGCCTCTTCTTCCTCACGCTCAAGTTGGCGAAGCCGCTCTGCCCGAGCTTCACGCTGCTTCCGCAGCCGCTCCTCACGCTCCCTCAGCATGCGTTCCTCATTCTTCTTCGGGCTCTGCTGGAGGAGCTGGAGGAGAAGGGGGAGGTGCCGGTGTGACAACAGGTGGCGCTGGAGGCGGGACAGGCGCACGAATAGTCGCGCCTGACGAGGCTGAGGACCCCGGTGGTGTAGCAGCCCCACGTGTCTTTGGAGGCGGCGGTGCTGGCGCTCTCTTCGGCGCAGGAGGCGGAGGCGGCCTCACAGCACTAGCAGTGGGTGTTGGTGCTGGAGGTGCAGCTGAGGAGGTGGTTGTCGGGGTGGGAGGTGCCGGTGTAACAGATCTACCATCCTTTAGCGCTCGCTCGCTTTCCAATATCGCCCTCCTCAGCCGTTCGCGCTCTTCCGCATCCTTTTCGCCGGTGCGCATTTTCTTCCGCCTCCTTATATTGTGCCAGTCACGTTTCCACAGAAGTATCCACCGCGGGCGACTTTGGCGAAGGTGTAATGACACCTAACGCGCGCATACGTTCTTGCAGTTGAGCCTGCTCCCTGATATACGCTTAACGCTCCGGGCTTGGGTACAGCAGGTGCCGGAGAAGCCACAAGGGTTGGTGGTGGAGGCGGCGGAGAACGAGCTGCGGCAGGCGGGCTGCGAGGGCGGTCGCGGTCGCGTTCACGTTCACGTTCGTGCTCACGATCTTTCTCCCTGTCCCAAGAACGGCCGCGTTCGCGATTGCGCGAATAAGGCCAATCCCTGTCATAATCCCTGTCTCTGTCGTAGTCCCTATCCCTATCACGACTCCGCTCTCTCTCGCGGTCCCTGTCGCAATCATGCCGCCCATAGTCACGTTCCCTGTCGTAGCTTCTCTCGTCGTACCGCCCGAAGCGCTCATTCCGCCTATCCCGGTCTTTCGTCCACTCCCTCTTCTCCCGTTCGCGCCTATGCTCCCGATCTTCCATCTTCTTCTGTACTTCCGGGATCCTCTCGTGCATGAGGTGCAATAAGTCACGCTCTAGTTTCCGCCTCTCCTCATCCTTCTCGGTGCTCCTTGGTCCACGGCTGACGTACTTAAGGCCTTCCTGGATTCGCTTCGCTCTGTATCTGAGGTCTTCCATCTCACGCTCAAGCTCCTCGTCTTCCCTTGTTCTCTGAGAGCTTTCGTCTGTAGCACGCTCCAAAGCCTGAGCAGCTCCTTCAAGCTGGCGTTTCATGCTCTCAAGATCCTGCGAAGAGGACTCATTTCCAACACGCACATCACGTCGGTCAACAAGCCTTCGGCGACTCTTGTAATATGAATCGTCATCGTCATTCTCGGTGTACTTGTAAACTGTTGCATCTTTTTCTTCCACCTACACTCAGCACCGAAGCGTCATTGAAAGATCGGACCTTTGAACGCGAAATCGCAACACCGCTTCCCGCAGAGCTCGGCCGCGAGTTGTCGTGCTTCGGGATGTCCTTGAGGAAGCTGACGGATGTGTCACGATCACGAGCTGAAGGAGGCACTAGTTCTTGAGGAAGTTCATCCGGAATCTCCATGACAGTCAATTCTTGAAAAGGTCGTTAATATCAATTGTATACATATATAATTATCAAGGAGACTTGCTGCGATAAATGAAACCCATAGCAACATGAAACTCAGCTAGATTCAGTTTACCCTTGTTATCCCGATCAGCAAGGGCCCTAAAAACAAATATTCAGTGAAAGATCAGGTTTGCGAGAACATTAACATACCAATCTTTTGCAAGATCATTCTTCTCAAGGCCACTCTGAACAAAAACCCCCGATAACCTCCAACGAACTGCAGTGTTCTACCTTGCATCGGTACCGAAGGATTGGCCGGCATGGATGAGCTCGACATCATCGCCAGTGCATGTCAATGTAACCAGTCTTCTGCGGCACCAATGGCGCAAGTGTTGGACCGGGATAACCGGTTTGCTGCGGTACGAGCCCGACTCCGAAGGCAGGGGACGAATTCAAGTAGTTCCGCTGCGCAGGTGGAGGAAGTGCGCACAGTTGATTCTTTTGCTGCGCTCCTTTACGTTACTACCGGTGGGATTAGGTCTGAATCTTGAGCCGCCTAACTAGATTCACGCTACCTTCTGACGACTTGCTAGAGGTTGGCCAAGAGAAGCTGGCAGCTTGTCTCATGGATGGATGTTCGCCTTGCGTCATCTTGTTTTTCACTGTCTGAGGTGTCTCACATTCAACTAGGGGTATGAGGGTGTCTCGCGAGTCAATATGAGGTGGCAGCCTGCAGTGAGTGGCAAGTGAGGCTGTGCCAGCCTTCAACTTGAAGCATCTCAGGTCCGGTGTCCGGCCTTGAACTCAGGCTTTGGCATCATGGTGATGATGGTGCTGTAGTAACTTGAAGCCTGATCATGATGTGGGTTCTCGACCTGAATTTCTTTGAAAAGTTATTTTCAAGTTGATGACGCACACATTCATTTTACAGGGAGATATACTACTAGTATGTACTACTAAGAAGTAGTATGGGCAAACGATCGTTATCATTTTCATAAAGTCATACATCAACACCGGCTGTAAAAGTACACAAAGCGCACGCAAACCACCATCAAAGACAGAGCAGAAGACAATATACTAATTCACATGTATGAGATATTGTAAAAGAGTAACAACACTCCACTGGCAGACTCTCCTACGCTGTGACTTGGGCTGCCACTGACGCCGGAGAAGGTTGAACGCTGTGCTCCTCCATGCCGAACATCAACACTGTATCGAAAAAAGAGTTTTCAACATCTTTCCTTAACCTGCCAGAAGGCTATTGCATAAGTAAAATTATCACATTCCCGGTAAGGGCTTTCCACCGATACAGCAGACCCGATGTGTGAGACGATACCGAAAGCTCGTTTGTGCTCGTCAATAATTAAACTGCCTGAATCCCCACGTCTCGCAAACGCTTCACGAGACGGAATTGGACGTGGGTCCTCCTGCGGATGCTGCGGTAGCCCACCCGGCCCGGGAGGAATTTGCAGTGCAAGTAGTCTGTTCTTGCGATCCTCTGCAGAAAGAAAGGCAGGGACGTTGTTGGCTGTGCCTATCGTATGGCCAGTTGCCCAGCCATACTTATACACTTTAAACCTTCGTCCTTCTATATCGGCGTTAATTGGCCAATACCCGTGCAGAGCGTATTGTTCCTGGGAAATCGACCTGGGGAAGATGTCTCGTTCTGGTGCGAATCTGGAAATGGGCATAAGTCCGAAGTGTGTATCGTTGTAATAATCCCAGTTAAGATGTTGACAGATAGCATTCACTGATAATTCAGACCTAGGCTGACCCCCCGGACTTGCCCTATCTAAGTCCACGTAATTGACAGGTACGGCTGGTTTGGCAGAAGGTTTAAAAGCGCCATCGAGGTCAAAACGTTCCTCGTACGTTTCCTTTTCCAAAAGGATCATGCTCCAATCCCTCATGTAAGGTTCTCCAGACTCAATGTTCCCCGAGCGTAATCCCGGAGAGTGCTGGATGTATCCGATACGATTGTCCATCCACTGTGTATCCGTCCTACTAGCAGGAGCGTCTTTATAATAAGCAAGTGAAACATCATGGAGCAACGTCTCAGCCTTTTTCACGTCGTCAATGACGCTAGCATCCTGAAGATTCGCAATCCTGGCAGCTCTCAAGTCATATTCGAGCGAATCCAAGTACAATGTCAAACTGCGGCAGGTGAAGAGGTGAATAGGATAGTCCGGATCGCGTCCTTCGACGTCACCTTTGAAGGAGTACATAGTGGAGTTTACAAACGCGCGTTCGAAAACAGGATAGATGTGGCCATGGCGGCAAGCGAGCATGTACGCCCTGACAGAGCCTCCAGACCGTGACCTTCCGAGCACAATGAGTGACCCCGTTGACCATACGTCATGCTGATCTTTGCCCTTGGAGGCAATCATACTTCCCGGAGCCATGCAGAAAGACGACACGTATCGATTCAGCAAGGAATGATCACGATGCAGACGAGTGCGATTTTCAAGTTGGTTCCAAAATCGGAAATAGCGTTTCGCAGGGCAAATATCCATGCGTTCCTCCTCTGGCACGTCATCCGCAGGCTGCTTTGGTGGTGTCTCAAGGCCGGTTGCCAGATCAAACGTATTGGCGGAGATATCGCCACTAGTAGTGGTAGGAGCCTGAGTAGGGTCATCGACGTTGTTGCCGTTAGAGGCATCGTTCATGTTGTCCGAGTGCAACGTAGGACCGCTGCCAGTGTGAACCGATACATTTTTGTCAGCTTTGGAGGCGACGTTGCCCGGGGAGCCGGTGGCGGGCTCGACATATCGCTCCCTCATCTCGACCTGAACATCGCGAATGTCATATGCCAACAAAATTCCCTTAGCGCTTGCCGAGATGCGGCACCCCTCTTCAGGTTTAAGCGAATCTTTATCGACCCCGACAAGAACGACAACGTGGATCTGATCTTCTTTATCGTCTTCATAGCCAACGCGGTTGACTTCCAAACTGTTCCAACGCACTTTCTCCTTGTCAAGTACGTCAAGAATCTTCGGGCCCAAGATCTTCTCCCAGAGAGGGACGATGGGGTGAGCTCCAACTGTGAATGCGAATTTCCGCGCATTTTGCTGTTTCCAGTCGGGACCGGTGCGCCCAACCAGGTGAGGCTTGCCAGCAAAGCCAGTGTAGTAGTTCTCTTGTTCTTCTGGTGACAAGCTTGTCCTTCGTTCAAGAACGGTGCTCTGAGACTCGCCAGGAAGGACACCTCCCGACTTCTGAACAGTCTTCTGAGACTCGCTAGTTACACCTCCTGGCTTCCGACCAATTGTCTGAGACTCCGAGTTGTTAGGAGGGACAGCTCCCGTCTGCCAGCTTTTGTTTGATGGCGGTTTCGGAAGTGGCTTGGTAGTGCTGCCACCAGAAGGCTCTGGTCCGAAGTCGAATACTATCTTCCTCACTCGAGTTCGAGTTATGGTCTCCGTTTTGCTGGCAGGAGTCATATGGATTACAACCGAATGGTCACTGAGGCCACTATTGGGCTCCGATCCCGAGATTGAGCCAGGTGAGCTGGTGTCTGATCTGGTACTGGCAGGGCCCAACGGTGAAGATTCTGTTATAGTGGTGGTGAGCAACAATCAGTATTGCCACTGGCATTGTCAGTGAAAAAGAACGCAGGACTCACGTCCACTGGGAGCCTGTTGGTAAGGACTCATTGACATCATAGTTGTGGTCAAGACGATTTAGGCAGTAGTCAAGACGAAATATGCAAGAGGGTTCTGAGTGAGCGCCCCAAGGGGGCATTTCTGTCTCTTATACCATTGCTCTAGTTTCCAGTCACACGCCACCGGCGCTGGCACTGCCGGCCTCAGGCTCCTGAGTGCTCCGGCGAGTCACTGCACTCCGAGTCACTGAGTCAGCGTCAACTTGAAGTTGGCACTGCCACTGCCAGTGCCAGCCTCAGGCTGAGTGGAGCTTGCCGGGGCCAGACTCTACTATCAACTAGTCCAACGAAGTTCCGTAGTTTCAACACTGATATTGGGTGGTTATAATTTAAAACCTAGTACTAGAACAAAGTAGAAGCAAAATGTAGTACTAGTTAAATTATAGGAAGAGGTAGAGGTACTAGTACTCCTAGTAGGTACTATGGGTACTAGTAGTAGATACAGCTAGAATACGCACATCTGAATAGTAGTACAGTCTGGCTCAAGACCCGATATCCCTACGTTTCCCTGCTATGCCAAATCCAGATGGGCAAATTCAGCGCATCCAAATATCGGTTTCAACTGCTCTTCCCCTGTCCGAGCCCTCGCGCGTGAGATGAACTCCGCAACTTTCAACCGCCTGTTACGTCTCAACTTACGGTCTCGTATAGTTGGGTTTCGCAACGTTGGTTGCTAAGACTAATAGCGGAGCTAGGGCTCAACACTTAGAGTCTTTAAGTATGGACAAAGGCCTACGATGTGGAGTAGAGATAAAGCAGATGTATAGTGTGACTAGAGACGGGGGGTTTGACAAAGGAGATCGAACTTAGGGTTCGATCATGCTAAGTACAGGGGTTTATATACTATAGCTGCGGAGCGGAGATACATCTGATGAACAATAAGCAGAGAACAATAGGTCCGTAGACAATAGGCTACTAATAATAGTGTGGGAGCGGGGCAGAGGGTTAGGGCGAAGGGTTATATGTGGGGCTCCGGGATTGGACGATAAGAAACAAGGATGACTGAGCAAAGACGAAAATAGAAACAGATAGGGCAAAGGGTGCGGAGTCGCGGGAGTCCGTCGGAACAAAAGGGGGCCGCTGACATAGTTAGAATTTGTAACATTACCCCATTCTTAAATTGAAACGTAGTGGAAATCAGTTTAATAGATAAAGAGACAATGGCCGTTATAGGGACAAGTTAAGTCCAATAAAGAAAGTAAGAAAAACGTGCCATATAGGCGAAGTTAACGCCAATAGGGTATCCGGTGGTGAGCAACAGGTGCTTTAGTCGCTTTGAGAGGAGTTGCGTTCCTTTATACGTCTCTGAACACGTTGTTGGAGGACTCGGAAGGAAGCGCATTCGTCGTCATGACCTTCTTGTTGTCCGCATGAGACGCATCGATGATCGTTGCATTCTGAGGCGATGTGTCCAGGTGCTCGCTTATGACAATATGGACATGTATACGATTCGCAGGTGGAGGCGGCCAGATCGTATTGGTGTTCAACGGGGGTGTGCGTTGAGCAAGTGGTCGAAGAATCGAGAGCCATGGTTGAGAAGGGATTGTTGTCCGGTTTTGGACTGGTGACTGGTGATGGTGGTGCGGTGTGGACTTCGTATGCAGGGCTTGGTGACTTGAGCTCCATAGGATCCGATAAGCGATCGGCGAGGCCTGGGCGTTCAGGGACTTGAATGCCGACCGAATTGATGAGATCGTTTGTGAGATCCACGACTTCATCTTCTGTAGTGAGATCGATGACTGGTGGTGCGGTGATTGCGGGTGGTGCGTGAGTGAGGAATTGGTCCAGGGCGTAGCGACGGGCGTCTTCAAATGAAGTTTGAGAGGATCGGAGTAGTCGAAGGGCTCCTTCCACAATAAAGATGTTGGTTTCCATGACCTCTTGACCGCGGGTGGCGATGTCGTAGAATTGAGTCCAGATGGTGAGTAGAGGGGTAGCATCGGACGTCGAGGTACTGAGACGTTGGTGAATAGTTCGATTGGTAAAGAGGTTAAGGACCCTTCTTGATTCTGCCTGGTTGAGATGGTCGATGTTGATGTCTGTCGGTCGAAAGGTTGGTATAGGTGTTCGAAGGGTGGGATTGATGCGAGGTGAAGGTCGTTGAGTGCGGGACGGGGGCATTGTCTAAAGAGAGTGAGTTGGACAGTTGTAGTGGCAACAACTGCAGGTACAGTAAGGATCAGAGCGTTGAGGTTCGAAGTGACTGATGTGTTTGCGGCGATGTCGGACAATTGGTCGGGTCAGAGTGAGAGGTGGTTGGACGCGGGCAGAGATGTTGAAGTAGTTGACGAGTTGTTGTGCGTGATCAGGGTCGAAGTAGAAGCAATGAATGAGGAATGTAGAGAGGGTGGGGACGTGCAGACGGTTGGAGTATACTTTCTGCCAGTCAGGTATAAAATGTTTTTCTGTTTTTGTTTTTATGAATGAGGGTCGGACGGCGTCCAGGTAACCGGGGCGCGTTGGAATCGAGGTAGGCGGTAATACGAGGGTTGTGGGTTCAGGAGTAATGGGTTGTTGGTATGATGCAGAGAGAGTGGCGTCGTTGACGATGTTAGAGGAGTGGGGATAAGAGAAGCGAACAAGTTTGTGGGATGCGGGCATTCAGGCAAGTTGGTGGAGCTTCTTATAGGCTTTGAGAATGGTCTGTGCGTTTCGGAGATTGGACTCAGGTTCCCCTGAGTTTCCAGAAGTGGGGTAACCTTTCCATTTTATAAGGTATCTTCGTCTAGTGCCGTTTCCACGGTGGGCACGGATGGCTTCGACTTCGTATTGTTCTTGTCCTTCGATCAGGTCAGGTGGGGGATTACTGTGGGGCGGTCCATATGCTTCGGTCTCGGTGTATCTCACGAGAAGCGCAGCGTGGAATACCGGGTGTATCTTCCATTTAGTCCGTGAGAGATCTAGTTCATAGACTAGTGGCGATAAGACTTTCTTGATCCGGAATGGTCCGTCACGTTTCTCTTTGAACTTCTGTGATAGGCCAGGGATTCGGAGGTTCTTGGAGTCTAGCCAGACTTTGTCGCCTTTATTGAATGGTTTGAAGTTCCGGAAGGTACGTTCTTTCATAACCATAGCAGCAACTGAATGAGCGGCTAAGGCTTCTGACCGGTAAACCGTGAGATTGGCAAGTCGTTGGGATACTGATGGAACGTTCGATTTCGGGTGTTTCAGGGGTAAGGCAATTGGTTCATATCCCATGAGAAGCGAGAAAGGGGTTCTTTTGGTGACTGTGTGAGCGCGGTTGTTATGGGCAAATTCAATGTTGGGAATATGTTGAGACCAGTTTTCGGGTTCTCCGGTGCAATAGATTCGAAGATAGACTTCGATCTCTTGATTGGTTCGTTCTGCTTGTCCATCTGTTTGCGGGTGATAAGCAGTTGACATCGATGATTTGATTCCTACGATTTTGCATAGTTCTTGAAATGCTTTAGAGGCAAATTGAGGTCCTCTATCGGAGATGATGCGGATAGGAAGTCCAAATCGTCGGTATACGTTATCGAAGTATAGTTGTGCTGTTTCGATGGCGTCTATTGTCTTTTCGCAAGGGATGAGAACAATAGCTTTGGAACAATCGTGATCGATGACCAATAGAAGGGTGTCGTATCCATGGGACATTGGAAGGTCGGTGATGAAGTCCATATTGACGTGAGAGAATGGAAAAGAGTTCTTATCGGCGGCGATAGGCATTAGTGGTGGTGCGGTCGGGTGGTGATTGACTTTCATTTGTTGGCATAGTGCACATCCATGGACGTAATCGGATACAAATTTCTGCATTCGGGGCCAATAATACGTTCTTCGGACTTGTTCCAGAGTATTGAATATACCAGGGTGAGCGCGTACTGGGATATCATGGTGAAGTTGTAAGATTGTGCGTTTTAATTCGAGATTATCCGGGATATAGATGCGGTTCTTGAAGTATAAAATGCCAGTGTCGTCGAAAAACCAGTCTTTGAGTGCGGTTCGAGCGGGTGGTAGCTTCTTCTTTAGTTGAGAAATGGTATTGGTGAGGTATTCGTCTTTCGTCATTGATTCTTTGATGGATTTCGTCAGGTTATCAGTGTCTGGAAGGTCGTCGTCAGACTCGTAGTTAATGCTTTCTTCTTCATCTTCCGAATCATTGTGGTCTTGTAATGCGGAAATGAAGAGGTCATTCGGCAGCATTATAGAAACTTCGTTTAGATTCTCCCCCTGTTTAACATGGTCCGCCCGGCGTGATAGAAGATCAGATTGTATCATCTGCTTGCCGGGAACATGAGTAATGTGAAGGTCGAATTGTGATAACAACAAATGCCATCGAGCTTGACGGGGTGAAAGTCGTCGGGCTTCTCTCCAATAGGTTAGATTGCGATGGTCACACCACAAGGTGACTTGATGTGGTGATCCAAGGAGATAATGTTTCCAAATATTAAGGGCACGAATGATGGCAAGTAGTTCTCTGTCGTAAATTTCGTAATTACGTTCGGCTGAGTTGAGTGATTGCGAAATGTATCCAATGGGTTTAAGAACACTGTTGTCATCATGTTGGCGAAGGACAGCTCCGGTAGCGACTTTGGAAGCATCGGTTTCTAAGAAGAAAGGTTTGTGTGGATTCGGCATTAGAAGTAGCGGATGTTGAGAAAATGCAGCTTTGAGTGCGTCAAATGCCTTCTGTTCAACCTCAGTCCAAACGAACGGTTGGTCTTTTCGTTTGAGGTTGTCCAGTGCTTTGGTAATCTCGGCGTAGTGTGGGATAAATCGGCGATAAAAGTTGGTGAAACCAGTAAATGAGCGAACGTCTTTGACGTTGGTGGGTACTGGCCATTTGGTGATGCCTTCGATCTTGGTAGGATCCGTTTGGATGTGATTAGGCGTAATGATGAGTCCTAGATAAGTGAGTTTCTGTGTATGGAAGAAACATTTGGTGGGTTTGAAGTATAAGTCATTTCGTTGAAGGATTGTGAAGGCGCGTTTGGCGCGGTGGATAAGTTCTGGTAAGGTTGGGGCATGGATGAGAAATGTCGTCCATATAAACCAAGAGGTGGTTCAGTAGGATTTCTTCTCCAAGAATGTCGTTCATAAAGTGTTGGAAAGTTGCTGGAGAATTGCATAAGCCGAAAAACATAACTGTTGGTTCGAAAAGTCCTCGTTGAGTGGTAAACGCAGCTTTCCATTGGTCTCCTTCTTTAATCCGTATGTTATTGTATCCCCATCGAATATCTAGAGCGATGAAGTATTGTGATCCGTGGAGTTTGTCCAAAAGGTCTTGAACAAGTGGTAATGGGTACGCGTTTTTGATTGTACCATTGTTGAGGTAACGGTAATCTTGTACGGGTCGTAGAGTTCCGTCTTTCTTGTCAACAAAGAAAAGGGGTGATGCCATAGGCGACTTTGAAGGTCGTATATATCCATTTTTAAGGTTTTCGTTGATGAAGGTGTCCAGAGCAGCGCGTTGCGGAAGAGATAGTGGATATGGAGAGTGCCGTTTGGGAATGAAATCTGGTTTGAGATCGATAGCATGGTCATATGGTCGTTTTGGTGGAAAACGGTGTGCTTTTTCTTCGTCGAATAGGGAAAGGAATTGGTGATATTGGCGAGGTACAAGATCTAGAAGTGGCTTAGCAGCTTCAAATCCTTTTCGAGCTTGTTGTGCAAGCTGAGTCGAGATGTTGACGCGGTTGAGCTGTATGGATCCTGTATCCCAATCGATTTTTGGCTTATATTTCTTGAACCATGGTAGGCCAAGAATAAATTCTTCTTTTCCAAGAGTGGTAACATAGAATCGCATAGCATATTGTTGATTTCCAAGTTTGACTTGAAGAGGTGTATAGGAGGTGATACGTCCGGCATTGTTGAGTGTTCCATCAACGTTCTTGGGTCGCAGTGGGTGTCGTAATTTGATTGTTTTTAGGTGGAGTTTTTTTACGAGTTTTTGGTCGATGAATAGACCTTCGGCTCCGGTGTCTAGAAGTGCAGTCGCTTTGTGGATTTTATCGTTATAGCTGAAGGTAATCGGAATTCGTAAGGCATGATTGTCGTTAATAGAGTTGATGAGCAGCCGAATATTCAACGAGAGAGATGGCTGCGGAAGCTCTTCGTCGTTTAAAAATTTGCTTCCTCAACTTTATCAAAGACTTGATTGACCGTGTCATCATCAAGACCAATGAGAAGTTGTTGAATTTGGGCAGCGCGATCTTCGGTTGAAAGCGGTTCTTGTTTGTCATCTTCGTTTTCGGGTTCCGAGTATTCGTCTTGATCATCCGTGGCTGTGATCTGACGAATGACTTTGGCTTTATGTGCGCGTGAGTTCGGCCACCGAGATCTGTTGTTGCGTTTGGGGTGTGGCTGAGGACATTTAGCGGTACGATGTCCTGGTTTGTGACAATTGAAACAGAGGTTGTCTTTCATGTGTCGCTGGTATTCTTCCGTTGATAAACGCGCAAGGAATAAATGGTTGACTGCTGAATCGACAAGCTGATCTATGTCATTGAGAGAGTTATCGGAGGGCTCTTCTTCAATGTACGCTTCGTTGGTTATGGCACGGATTTGTCGGTTGGCCTGGCGTGTAGGTCGTCGAGTAGATTGGTATTCGTTCGATCTGGGGTGTCTATTCATTGCGCGACCAATCTTATAGCCAGTGTCCAGTTTGGTGGCGAGATAGTACCATCCGTCCATTGTAGTGGGTTGTGGATGACACGCCAGTAACTTTTGTAGGAGGTTGTTATTGAGTCCTTTCCAATATTGGTTACGTTGGGCAATGTATCCAGTAATTCGAGCGCGTTGTATTAGTGGTTTAAACGCAAGATTGTACGCTTCGATAGATCCCGTTTGACGAAGGTCATCCAATTCTAGTTGAGCTTGGACAGTGAGTTCCGATGATACAAAGGTTCGTTCGAATTCCTGAATAAACTCCTCAAAAGTATCCGTTTCGAGTCGACCAGATGCGACATATTGAGTGGCGAATGGTATGGATCCTGGTTCTGAGCAGTGGGAAATTATGAATCCGATGCATCGATAATCCGTGTTATATTGTTGTGCGTTGAGTCGTAGGAAGACGTTGCATTGCATGAGAAATCGATCAACATCCTTTTGAGTTCCGGTGAAGGGCTTGATTTTCATTGGAATAAAAGCTTGATTGACGTTATTCGGTTCGTCATCATCTCCTCCAACTGGTCCTCCAGGTCCTCCAGGTCCTCCAGGTCCTCCTCCTTCTCCTCCTGGTGGGTTTCCTCCAGGTCCTCCAGGTCCTCCAGGTCCTCCTCCTCCTCCTCCTGGTGGGTTTCCTCCAGGTGGTCCGTCATCTCGTCCACGATTTCTTGCTGGTCCCCACATTCTTCCTCCTTGTCCAAAGCCATGCCAGGCACTAATACTTTCTTCTCCAGGCGGGGGGCGGAAGAATGAGGCGTCTGTGACTGTAATAGTTTGTGTACCAGCCATTGTATTTCGTGATAGTGGTTCGATGTGAGGGCGAGTGTATGTGAGAGAGGGTTTTGGTTTTATGGGAGGTAGGTTAGGGTTGGTTGTTGGTCGAGTAGGAGTTTTTTCTGCAAAAGAGTAGTGGGAGGTTCCTGATATAGAAGACTGTTGTGATACTGGTCGTTTAAACGGTTCTTCAAAGAGGTCTTTGGGTGGATCCTGAGGGGCTGGGGTAGGCGATTCAGTAGATGATTCGCGAATTGGTGAGGGTTCACGGCTCGGTGCTGGTTCACGAGGGGGTGGTGTTGGTTGGCGGGTAAGTTCAGGGTGTCGGCGGTAATATTCGTCTTTTAACTCCCTCCAGTTGGGTGTTGAAATTTCGTATGCTTCTCTTGGGTCCCAACCTAGGGGTACAGTAGTCCACTCGTCGTTGATAGGGTTCCACACCCAAGGTGTCTCTGAGAGAGTTCCGTCACTATTTTGGAAGTGAAAGAGTTGAGTTTCTTCGTTGAAGGTGAGGGTTGTAGGAAATGGTGGTGGGGGGGGTTCGCGATTATCAAATTCTCCTGCTAGAGATCGGCTGGCAAGGTCTTCCCAGTTAGGTGTATTGGCAATGAAGAAGGCTCGTCCTGCTGTTGCTGATTTTGCTGCAATAGGCGTCCACCTACGTACAGATGGGTCGTAGGACCAAGGTCGTTTCCCTACTTCTCCTTCGAAGGTGAGGTAAAAGAATTGTGTCTCTCTGTTGAAGTGTAGGTTTCGATGTGGTGGTGGTGCTTTAACAACGCTGGTGTACGTTGGCTCGGATGTTTGACTGGTAGAAGCGGTGGGAACAACAGGTGTTTGTGTAGTTTGGGTTCGACTTGGTTTAGTTGATGATGATGGTATAGCAGGTGTTTGAGTAGTCTGACGCGAGGAAGACTTGTTTTTGCCTTTATCTGCCGTGGTGACTAATCGGTTCCGGAATGATATCCGTAACTGTCTGAGTCGTCGTAGTAAGAGTTGAGAGTATGAGCAGTAACGTGGTCTTCAGGTATTTCGATGGGCGGGGCTAGGTAGTGATGGACGGTGTTATTGGGTGTGGGTTGGTGGTGTTGACAGGTGCACTGAAAGATGTAGTGGTTGACGTCGTCACTGAGATCTGCCCAACAGAAATGTCTTGCTACAAGACGTGTGGTTTCTGCTTCGCTTCGATGTAATGTTTCTCCGTGGTTATCGAAATGTATGTGACCAATAAAGAAACGACGTAGGTAAGTGTCTCTAGGGATGAATAAGGTGTATGATGCCACAAGAGTCCGTATTTGTATATCCAAGGTTGTTGTTGATCTCGAGTGTATTGTGCGTATTCAACAGCTGAAATCCAATCACGATATCGTTCGTCCAAGAGTGTTCGGATTCGATTTAGGATGTCGTCGAACTCTTCGGCAAATGCGAGGAATCGGTTTCGGATGAGGTCTCTGGTAGAGTAGATAGGATCGTCAAGGGCTGGAAGGGATAGGATGTCAGCCACGATGGTGGTACGGTGTAGTGTATCCTTAGAAGTCGACGGTCACTTCCACAGATGTGGATTATGCGGACTTTGTTGGGGGCGAAGTTTTCGAGGTAGAAGAATGCGTCTGGGTTGGTGTGGTAGAGGGTGAAAGTGTCACTGTGGTTGACAATGGGACTTGCAGTTCGAGTGATTGTCCAAACAGTATCGTCGCAGTATTGGGTGAAACTGTATGAATCGTATTGATAGCAATTGGTGACTGAGTATCGGATTTCGTATATGGGGCGTCCTAGGTTGTCACGTTGATTGGTGTTGGTCTGGTCGAGAATCTGAACTCCGTTTGGGATTAGGTTTGCCGTGGTGAATAACTATTGATGTTTTAACAGCTTGTCTGTTCTTCGATTTCTGGATCGGTCTCCCTTCGCTGTATCAAGCGGCACGTCTGCAAATATTTGCTCGTTGTCCAATAGGCGTCCCAAAGACTAGGCTAGCAGCTTTTATGCCTTCTTTGCAGGTACTGAGTCCTCTTCCTGTGTGCACAGCTACGGTCCCGTTGTATATGACAGAAGTTGGTTCCTGTTCTTCGTAACGCTACTGTCCGGGGTTTGAATCAACCAATGAGCTGGAGCGGTTTTCTTAATCTTCGGATCGCGACTCTCAAAGTTTTCCTTGGCCTCCCTCTTGCAATCGATGAGCACCTTGCTACACTGAAGGGATTACCTCGAGCGGTAGTTCTTCTGGACTAGATAGGTTTACAACTGGTTAGTAGTACGTGGAGCTAAGGCTCAACACTGTAGTCGTAAAGACAGATGTCTTCGACGGTAGATAAGTTCGATCTAATTGTTACGTCTCAACTTACGGTCTCGTATAGTTGGGTTTCGCAACGTTGGTTGCTAAGACTAATAGCGGAGCTAGGGCTCAACACTTAGAGTCTTTAAGTATGGACAAAGGCCTACGATGTGGAGTAGAGATAAAGCAGATGTATAGTGTGACTAGAGACGGGGGGTTTGACAAAGGAGATCGAACTTAGGGTTCGATCATGCTAAGTACAGGGGTTTATATACTATAGCTGCGGAGCGGAGATACATCTGATGAACAATAAGCAGAGAACAATAGGTCCGTAGACAATAGGCTACTAATAATAGTGTGGGAGCGGGGCAGAGGGTTAGGGCGAAGGGTTATATGTGGGGCTCCGGGATTGGACGATAAGAAACAAGGATGACTGAGCAAAGACGAAAATAGAAACAGATAGGGCAAAGGGTGCGGAGTCGCGGGAGTCCGTCGGAACAAAAGGGGGCCGCTGACATAGTTAGAATTTGTAACACCGCCCATTATTTGACGGAAGAGGTAAATCTGGTCCCAACAAATCACCGCTGACCTCGTAAACACTTGCGACCACTTCCTGAAACGCGTCCGTATACTTTGCTTTCTCGGTTTCTGAAAGGGGTCTCCCATTGGAACCTTCGGCGTCCGAAGCGAACAGACTTGACAGCCTTGTAGCGGATTCGTAAATCTTCTCGACACTCCTCTCTCTCTCATGCGCGATTGCATTCAGTGCTTCACCCATGACAGATTTCCCGGTTACGACGTGCTTAAATATTTCATCGTTGGTGACTACCGCGAGCCATCTTTTCACTGTCGTATATCCGTGAATTAGAACACTCTGCGTTTTTTCCGCCTTCTCTAGAGCCCGAGAAAACAATTTCGTCGTTTGCGGTTCGGTGGGGATCACTTGATTGTCGGAGTTGCGGGTACGTTTCTTTTGAGGCTCATCCTCATCGTTCGGGGAATCCAAAGAGTCAAGCTTGCGACGTTCACCCGCGTGGCTAGAGGAATGGGTATCAGGTCCTTGTTCTACATTTCGTGGGTTTGCCGAAGCAATACTTTGATTCAATCGTGTACGGTGCCTTTCATATGCAACCATACGTCTATGTCGGAAGGGTAATACAGTGGGTTCCAAATCGTTCGCCAGGTCGCTGGACGTAAGCAGACCGCTGCCTTCGAAAATAGCAATTGCATTTTGAAGTTCATCATCAACAGTCTTGCTGTTCTCCCGCCGTGCCGTTACGTCGTCTTTCACCAATTTCAGTAAACTGTCCAAGCCAATTGCCCCTACAGAGGGCCACCGAGTATACCCATCTGGGTAGATATCCACATTGCTGGTAAGATCAATGCGTGCTTGTTGCGCAGCTGTCTGATAATTGTGTGATCCTCCCAATCCCCTTCGTTCCTTCTCGACGGCATCGGGCAGTTTGTCGCGAAACGCGTGAATCATCTCCTCCAGAAGTTCGATATGGTTCCTATAGGCAACATAGTGGGCTAGGAACAAGGGAATGAAGAAATAGAATATCCCAAGCTTGTAAACGTCGAACTCGAGTCTGTCTCCAGTATAATACAGATGCGTCTGCACCTGTTGCCTTGGCAGAGGTGATGCTTTTCGACTAGGCGTCTTTCCGTCCCCTGGGTATAAAGCTTCTCCCAACAGAGACCTCTTTTGATACAGTTGGGAGTATCCTTCTATACCTCGAGGTGTACCATGATACTTCAGGAAGATCTCCTTCATTTCTTTATTGAAACTTGACCATTCTAGCTTCCGCTGGCCTCGAAATTGATGGCATTTTTCCCTCTCAGTCTTCGAGAAACGGAGAAGGAAAAATGAGCCGTGAACTACGTAGCGTTGAAGGTCCTCCAGGAAAGACCGTAAAGTCACCGCATCCTTCGCCGCTTGATTCTAAAGAAAGGCAGTCAGATGTAGAACATCAATGTTGATGAGTATGACTGTTACGAACCCCAACGACACTTTCACATAATAGATCGACTGTTTCGAAGAGTTGTTCGACGAGCTCTTCCTGTTTATTGAAAGACTGTTTAAGGCTCGTAATTTCTTCAAACTTCGCAAGGTACGCCTTCTTCATTTCCATCATCTCGCTTTTCAGAGCTGCCACCGCTGCACGAAGATCGACGTCTTCCGACTGCACAATTGATGCATCCTGCCCCTCCTCTTGCTCGACTTTCTCTTCCGTCCTAGCACGATCCGATACGCTTTCATAGTGGTTATTCTGTATTGCCTCGACGTGGTCATTTGTTTCAGAAGATAAAGACCTGAGTGTTTCCTTTTGCCGACATATGTTTTTCGTCAGAGTTTCCCTGGCGATAAAGGCTTATCGTTTGCGTTAATCGATAATCATTTCTACTTATCAATTGAAAATAATGCACACCTGAAGGACTCGAATTTGTCTCGTTGATCTCAGCTTTAACCTCCCAGATAGGTTCCTTCCTTGGGCCCTCCGCATTATTTAGATTGAATTCCACTGGGTCGCGCGACAAGTTCCGCGCTCCTGACACCTTACCCCTCGGGCTGTTCAAGGAACTCGTTGACTGATCTCGCACTCTCGCGACGTTGTCGGATCGCTGACTTGAAGGAGCTGAGTGGGATGACGACAAGCCCTTGTAACTTGAGAAAGTTCGTGGCATTTCCTCGTGCGATAGTGGGTGCAGATGACGATTGTCACGCTGATCCAACGACTTCAAGTTGGGGAGGAAGCTTGAGCGCTTGTTGACTGAACCTTGGCTACCACTGCCAGTGTTGCGAACAGTTTGGCCAAGCCCAATACTACTATCACGTAGTACACTAGTAGTAGTATAGTGACGACTCTGGCATTCCATGTTCAAGTTGTCGATTGAAACCTCGCGCGACCTGCGTCTCAGACTGCGAGTGCTTTCCGAGTCGGCCCGAGTGGATCTACCACGGAAGTGTGTAGTGTCCTGTGTGTGGTATGAGCGACTTGGGTGGTCTGGGTTTTTTTCTTCAAGTTCTGAATCCAAATCATGCCAGTCTTCCACTGGCACTGGCAAGCGATGGTACCCGTCTACTTGAGAGCTGGCTGGGGAGTGAACACGGTGAGCGCCGGCCTGCCAGTGCCAGTGAGCGTTAATGCCTAAGTCGGCAGCCGACTCAGGTTTGACACGGCGCCGGCGGGTGTCAACAGTGCCAGTACTGGTAGTAGTACTACTAGTACCGTGACTCAGGCTGTGTCCACAACTCGAACATTGGCAGCCAGTGGGACTCCGAGTTCCAGACATTCCAGGCAACAGAGTTGCAGATTTAGTAGACTGCTGAACGTGAAGCGAGTACTACTAGTAGTAGTAATCACGATAGTAGTTGCCCTGAGTAGTAGTATTAGAAGAAGCGAACAACAACCGTTTGAACTCAAAGTTGAGATTGTGACAACTTGCCAGTCTGAGTGGACAGAATTGGAGGCTTGAGACTGGATAATTCAGCTGCCAGTGGCTAGTAGTAGTACGGTACCCTGCCAGTGAGTACTAATAGTAGGTAGTAGTCGCCAAACATCACTGACATGCCAGTGGCATTCAAGTTCAATTTGAAACTCGGATCATCATCATGATGTCGGCTCCAAGTCCGAGTCCTCCGAGTCGGAGTCACTGGCAGTAGTACTACCATACTCAGGCTACGTGGCAGCCTGAGGTGGCATGAGTTATCACTTGAACTTGAAGTTCCACTCCGAGTCCGACTCAGGCTCCGAGTCGCCGGAGTCGGAGTCGTCGGACTTTCAACTTCAAGAACTTGAAGTTGCAGGATCCTCACTTCGTAGGTTTCAATCTACTTTGTAGTATGTGCTAAATGAAGAGTTTATCTTTATCATTGACAGTGTCTTCTTTCATACAATGTTTCGTGCATGTGCATGTCAGCAAATCGGTTAACATAAAATCTATCATAAAAGTCCAGGGATTCCTCAGGTGTCAATGACTTCGGAGGACATTCATCACCCTTCTGAACCCCAAGGAGGTGAGCTAAACGGAAGATGTCCCCTATATCTATCACAGATAACTTCGGAGCCTTGCAGTCACGGTCATAGTGACGTCTGCCACTGGCATTCACTCCAGGACAACATTCGACACGCTGCCAGGTGGTACTAGAAGTCTCTGACTCATAATCCGGCTCGACAATCCACATACTTGTTTTCGGGTCAGGCGAGTCGCCAACACGTTTGAAACACTGTATGAGAGCGCATTCCTGACGTTCCGCTTTGGCTGTGAAGGAGAAAAGAAGTATAACCCTAGCAACTCTCATTCCTGCGAACCCCTGTTTGCGTGAACTAACTCGGACAAGTACTGCATCTCGTTGAGGTTTTCCGCGCCAAGACGGATTGGACCTGATCACCTCCCTCATTGCTTGTTCTATAGGGATCGATTCACCACGGTAGGCAAAGAAAGCGGTGGCTGAATGGAAAATTGAAAAGTCATTGCTCATGTCTAATTCAAACTGCGCATGTCCTGGTTCAGTTCTGCCAGAATAAGCCCTTGAGTTGTAGGTGTGCTTTTCGTACTTGTTAAGTAAGTATACTTTGATGAGCTGTCGGAGCTGTCGGAACTCAGGATAGCCTTTCATCGCTGCAAGAGCGTTGAGCTGTTTAGGGTACACCTTACTGGACTCTGCAAGGATAACATCAAAGAAGTCAGTTGAGCAGCACCAAAAGCACGGGTTACTACTAGTAATAAGTAATACTCACGTTGCTTCGAAGCCATTAATATCAAGCTCAAAGGGTCATTTCTGCCGCCCACGCGGATCTGGCGTTCAGCATGTCGTATGCCATGAACCGCACCACACTGCGGCCCATCCACTAAGCTTTCGGAATTGTCCAGGTCTGCAATTTCATTGAGTTCATGATTGCCCACAATGTCATCGAAGAAGTCCTCTCTATCATCAGCTGCGCCTGTCAATAGTACGCCACGGAGGTGCCTATGCTCTCCCCGAGTACTAGTAGAAATCTTCTCAGCGTCATCCGTGTCCGACTCTGAGATATTCTTGCGCAGAACATCACGCAAAGCTCTCCACGAAGCCTCCGCCAACGAATCGTCCAGCATTCCACGCCCTTCAAAGTCTGCCCTCGATGCAATAAGTTTACTTAGTCGTTGGTTTGCTGTGATCATTTGACCCAAAGGATCATTTCTGTTTGAGCGTCGCCATGTTTCCTTGACCGCGTAAATGTGTTTATTCTCTGTGATCGATGAACACAGCCCGCTCGGTGCGGCGAAGAGAGGGATCATTGTAGGATAGTGGACCATGGCATGCTGTCGTGGCAGTGAGAAGTTATCCCGGATGCCCTTGGCTATGAATATTTGCCGAAATTGATGAAAGTGGCCCAGAGAGGCTTTGATCTGATCAAGAGTTGAGGCTGTAATCGTGTACCGACGTACAAGGTAACAAAAGTCCAGAAATGCACTCATTGTGGTGTTATATCATCGTGCACAATGCCCACAATAGCCGGAAGATACACCTAAGCGGTTTGCATCAAATATCAGCAATCCACCGCCTCGAATTAGGTAGAAAGGCCACATACTTTCATCAGTGCCTTAGAATCATTGCCTGTCCATTGCTTGAAGCCTCGGCCTTCGGGGAATCTGCGAAGTCCAGGAAAAGGAGCAGCGACTCTAATCCTGTAGAGGGTTAGCAATGGTATTTACATTATACGACTTGTGAGAGAATAGCACCTTTTATCCACAATATCCAGCTCTGTCGTGGTCAAGGTCTGGCAAATCCACTCGACAAGATGATCCTTGAACACGCCTTTGATGATTTGGTGTAGTAGGTCCGGAGATATGAGATCGCATATATCCGCTCGCGGAAAGTCATTGGTGAAAGGCTACGGGACAACCTGATTGTAAAATATGCATCCAGGGGAGACTTTGAAGCACATACCACGATTTCCTGATGGAATCCATACTCTTTTCGAATTGTTGCTCTACTTATGACGTTGTCATCCACCTGTTCTATCAATCGTTCGTGCAGCTCTTTTGTTCGAGGGTTTGTAACAAATTCCGGATTATCTAGGTTCTTGTGAGGTGCTGTACATCTATATCATATAGCCACAGTAAGCCATTCTCACGGACTTGTATGCGTTTTCTGAGGACAGTACTTACTTGCAGCACCATCCAGTGCATATTGCGCATAGACTCACCTGTTCCGGATAATCGGCTATATACGAGCCGAGTCCGAGAACCGACCTACGCAAGTGACCATCAGGGCACCGGAGAATGGTCTGTTCATTGTTTATGGACATGGCGGTCTTCAATGAACTCAAGATTCTCGATATAGATGAATGAAAAATTTGATGTCTAAAGCGACGGAAGTCATCTGACTTTTCGTACTGCCGCTCAGCTGCAAAAAAAGCGTCAAAACACAATTGAATGGCTCAGTTTTTGACACACACTCTTTGGTATTGCTAAAAATGCTACGAGCTGGACTGTATTCAACTTTTGGGACCGCCGGGCCTTGTTTGATACATTTCCTATTGAGAGATATAACGGATAATATTCGTTGTTGCCAGTTCCAACGGAAACTGTTGTCTTGTCGCTCCCCAAGATCACCGGAACGAACATGGACCCATGGACTGCTTCATCTTCGGCTGAGATTTTGTTCTAAGTCAAGGATAATCAGTACGCTTCCTCCAACTTTGAATGCTGCATTATTCATGACTTACAGCCTGTTCCCAAGCGAAATTTCCGGACATGTAATTTCTGAACACTCGTTCTTTGTCATTGATGTCATCAGATTCCTCCTTTGGCTGATATTCACGAAATGGGACATAGTCAAATTCGCCTTCTAAAGCCGTATTATCCACCAAATTTCGGATCACTTCCAAGGGATCCCGAAACCATACATCATATTCTTTCCTCTTCCATGACTCGGTGTTCTCGTCTGTCGCTTTTTGGCCATTGTCGTCCGTGTAGAAGTTACTAAAGGATTTCCAAGGCACGTCACCAACTCTCGTAGCGTCAATGACATTGTACAACTTTTGTGCGTCTCCATCGAGTAGCGTACTAGTAGGATCCAGATCTGAGTCATCGTCGGGTTCAGTTACGTCCAACTCAGAATATCCGCCAGATTTTGCGTTCTTCACAGACTGAATTCGCTGGTAAGCCTTCATGATTCCGAGAAGCTTTGTTATATTACCAGCAGACATTTGCTCATCGCGATAAAGAAAGTCTGCTAGCTCAAAATCTGCTCGGCACGAATAGGGAGACCAGTCATTTGGTGCAGGTTCATTTCGCGGAACAGGTGGTTCTTCGTTTTTTAAGTTGTTTCCTTCCGCATCACACGGGGTGGCTGCTCGATGTTTTTCATCAGAGTGCTATCAAACCGAGGACAATATACTTGGTGCGCACCATTCATATATCTGTGATACACCTTTAGGTTACCATCACTCTCCTCATGATCTCCAATGTCGAAGTCCAAGTCTTCAGAGGATGCACTACGGCCACTGTCACTTCCGGTGCCAGAATGGGACAGAGAATCAGGTCTGTCTAGGTCTTGAAGCAACTCGTCTCGGCCTATACTGAGCATCGAGATATCCTGTGTAAGCATGGAAATATCGTAATCGTAGGAGTCAGAGCCGCTCTCAAAATGACCCTCTGTTGGAAGTTCGGACGACCTCGGTAGAGGTTGAGGAGTTGGAGCTCGTGTGGGTCGAATAGGTGAAGAATCATAGTCGTGACCACAGGCAGTAGATCTTGCCACGGATGACATCGGATGAGCTGAATATTCATGTCTTGCTCTTCCAGATTGACTCTTGAACGTCCTACTACAGCTGGGCAAGGTACATCGAATAGTTGGTGGAAAATGAAAGGGGTCGTGCTTTTTCCGTGTCGCTGGCATCAATGTAGCCTTCAGTAGTATATGTCGATGATTGGGACTCACAGCTGAGTGCCACAGTGCCAGTGCCGTAAGGCTGCCAGTGAACCTGAGTGCCACTGCCACTGGCAGTGCGTGAGTCACACACTCAGGCTGGCAGTGGCAGCCTGGCCAGTGGCAGCCTGAGTGAGTGGGCGTAAATCTTCAACTTGTCTAAGATAGACGCCCTCGCCTCCCTGATCTTGAACTTGCACCTTCGATCCATCTTATTATCACCCAAATCTCAAAACACTGCACAAAATGTCAACTCGAAGACAGACGAGGGCCAAGAACAGTAACCAGCACCCCGGAGCAGTAGTTGACCAACTCAGAACAAGACGAACAAAGGAGGAGATATTGCGGGAGAAGGAAGAAAAAGACAAAAGGAAAGTACAGCAGGCAGCGAGGCGGGATGAGGCATTGAAGGAGAAGGAGGAGAAGGAAAAACAGAAGGAAGAACGGGCAGCTTTCCGCAGAGCTGCGGCCCAGCAAGTCGCGGTCGCGAAAGAGAGGAAAAAACTCGCTGCGGAGCAGAAACGGGCAGCAAAAGAACAAGAGGCAGCTGACAAGGTACGCAAGAAGGTGACCGCAGCAGAAAACCAAGAAGCAGCGATGCTAGAGACCGTAGAGCTTGAAAACAATTTGTCGAAGGCTCTTGAGACACGCACCCAGATGGGCTCAACAGTGCCTAAACTCGCTGGAAAACGTGGACGTAGGAAGCCAAAGGGCGAAGCTAGTAGTAAGTCTTCAACTTCAGATCAGTAATTACATAGCTTTGAACTGGCGTAAGCAGGCTCGAAGAACGGTGTTAAAGACGTGTCGGGTTGTGAAGTTGAATACGACGAAGACTTAGACATTGGTGAGTTATATTGCCTATACATTTTCAGATGTTTTCAAAGCTTGGAGGTTGACTACTTTGACTCACAATATGAAGCGGCAAGTACGGATGCGTCAAACAGAAAGCCTGCAAAAAAGGCTAGGAAAGAAGATCCCAAAGGTGAACTTCCATTTCGCACCCGTGTGCAGACCGCAAAGACGTCGAGATCTGCCGCCACTCCAAGCAACACTTTCTTTCACACACCTGCCGGACAGAACGAGAGCCTTTCTGGTGAAGAAACGGATATAATAGACTCGCCCGCTACGTCAAAGCGGGACGACAAGACAAAGCGACTTGCCAGGGCGCTTCACAACACAGATGAATCCACTTTCATTGGTGAAGAGGATGGAGGACTTGAGGTGGCAGGGATAGACTCGAGAGGGATCAATTTGTGAGTTTAAATCTGAAATCTTGCAATGCGTACGGGATCAATTTCTGGTATGCACGATGTAATGGTAAGTGTGAAGCTTGATTTAGACTCAGCTAAAGCTCATAGTATGATCCAACTAGATTACTAATGTTCATGCTGAGGAAGCGGATCATGGAGAACAGGATCAAATTTCCTTCTACATACAACATTGACACTCTCGTCTTTGTTACCATATTATGAGCTTCGCTGACGCCAAGCTACACTAGACACAGCATCTCATTGCAAGACAATGAAAACTTAAGTCCTTGGGAGGATGAAGGGGAAACAATAACCCTCGCAAGCTATCATGGTGTAAAGAATAGCTCAATCAGCGTGCAACAGACAGCACATTTTGTCGATTCGGACACAAATATTGTGAGTTGACGGAACATTAGAATGGCAGATGCAGTCTGAATACCTTGCTTGTAGGGCGAAAGCGATCCGAGGAGGCTGACAAGGCCGGCTCAAGCTAGTGTGAGTGCGACTTATTACTGTTCGATTCACGTCAGTTTCCCCATGACCGTTTGATCATATCCCTTCGTTATTATTTTTCTGCCAACTGTCGTGTAATGAACAGGATGGAGGTAGCAGCAACTTGAACTCAAAGAAAAGGAAGTTGCTGCGCGACACTCTCTCCGGGTCGCAGGTTTCAACGGTAAGCGACGTCATATCATTCCTACCTTTTCCAATCTACTAACCAATCCCTTTCCGTACTTGAGGATAAGAACGTCACAAAAAACAGAAAGAGAAAGTCGCCACCGGACACCGACTCCCAGGTTGATGTGGTAATTCTTCCACCTTCACGTGTTATGGATTCCTTCATGTTTATGTTTACTTTACACCATCTCAATAGGCTAGCAAGAGTGTCAAGGTCAAGAAGTCATTGTTCACTGGCATGGACACACAGGTCGGTGCCACAGTAAGTGCCAATTCTTTGGTAACCGGCATTTTAAGTTCGTTTCTGACCAGGCGGAAAGGACTTGAGTAAGAAGAGGAAACCCTCTGACATTCCTTATCGGCCTGAGGCCGACACGATGGTAATTGCTTCCTTTCGAGCTGCTCACTTGCCATGGATAACAGCTTTCTGACGTATTGCAGTCTGAGATTGGATCCGCTACCTCTCATCGCAAGAGGCAGTCGCTGGTGGCTGATAATGAAGCAAGTGTGGGTCGATTGATACACTCTAAATGTGAGCATTCACTCACTATTCTTATTAGACTGGTGGTCGAAAGATGCCGTTAGCACCTCTAACACAGTCGCTTGCAATGACGAGAGTATCCTGCACTCCCGGACCCGAAGCATTAGTGATTGGGGCTTATCCTGGTCATCGCAAAGTCTCTCGGACTACTAGCTCAGTGTGTCGAATCAAATTCATTACTATGACATATTTTTGCTGATTCACTTATATGCAGACATCAGTGGGGCTGGAGGACAAGGGTCGAAATGAAGGAAAGGAAGGATCTCGCGTGCCAGGCAGAAAAAGGGCGACGAACCAGTGTCTCCCTCCCGGTACTCAGGCCGGTTGGATTCATATTTTTTTACCTTCACTTTTCCGCGCAGTAGGAAAGTCCCTCACGCCATGGCAAAACCCGGACAATGAGCTCATCAGCACACTGTGGGGGAAAGTGTTTGATTCTGTGGAACTAAGTTACGAAACACAGTTCGCCGACATCTGTTCTCTAGTTGAGTCATTCTTAGTTATCTTCAAGTTACCTTTACCAGATTGAGATGCAATCCTTGTATTTCAGGCGGCCCAGAGATGCTCTGATAGCTGGCGCAAGAAACTGTTTGAGAAAGCTGAGCATTCAGTTGCGAGTTTTATCAGCGGCGAACAATCAAAGTCAATGCAAAACGAAGCAATTGTGAAGACGTTGCAGACACTAGTTGATAAGAAGAAAGCCGAACCGTTTCTATGGGAAAGCTGGTATAGTATGGAAAGGGTAAGTAAAATAGTACTTGTGGCATTTTGTGTCCATGCATTGACCCTGAATGTACAGAAGCAAGGACTGTTCTGCTCTGACCTCGTGGTCTCAGTGTTGTCCGTACACATCGTCTTAGCCATGGGTCGGCATAAAGTACTGGACAAAAACTCCATAGGAAAGCCTATCGGTGCCCTCGCCCTTGCGGCAACAGCGGTATTTTTTTTCAGAACTTATAGTGGCTTTATTCGCTGATCTCCTCATGGATAGGTCAAGGTCGCCATTGATAAACAGGTGGCTCGGTTGCAAAATATCAAAGAAGAGCTTGGCGGCGCTGAGTGGTATTTCACTAGCGCTCTGTGGCAGCCTCATACGGACGACTATGTTAAATTGCTGTCGAATCCCTCTTTCTTCACTGAATCAAACTGGGAAAAGGTTCGATCCCACCTCCTAGCTTACGATGCCAGTAACGATATCGATGCTGGAAAGAACACCGAACTTTTTGGATCGGGTATCACTGGCAGGGACTTTTCCTTATATTTTGATGTTGCAGGTCCGGGTTCGACCTGCGAGAAAGCGTATGACGAAGGCGCTGGTAATTGGGAAGACGGGAGCGATGATAAGGGCGACGAGCGTGAAGGAGCTGAGCATAGAAGCGATGTTGAAGGTGATGCAGAGGACGAGGATGCCGATGCTAAAGGAGATGACGACCTGAGTGAGAGCGGGTACGAGGGCGCTGACAAGATTGAGGGTGAGGGTGAGGACGAGGGCGCGGACAAGGACGAGGACAAGGGCTCGGACAAGGACGAGGACAAGGGCGCGGACGAGGACGAGGACAAGGGCGCGGACGAGGACGAGGACAAGGGCGCGGACGAGGACGAGGACAAGGGCGCGGACGAGGACGAGGACAAGGGCTCGGACGAGGACGAGGACAAGGGCGCTGACGAGGGCGAGGGCGCGGACGAGGGCGAGGGCGCGGACGAGGACGAGGACGAGGGCGCGGACAAGGACGAGGGCGAGGAGAAGGATCCAGGCGGAGATGGCGATAATGAGGAGGACGACGCTTCAAAATGGGATTCGGCCACGGAATGCGTCGACTTCTAAGAGCAAATCGTTCACTGGTGAGCCTCTCGTTTCGTTTCTGTCCGTGCGCTCAATAACTTATTACCATCGACTCGCAGAGCAACCTTCGTTTCTACTGGCACGCTAAAGAACATGCAGAATTGAAGGCACGGTAGCGAAATGGGCCTGCCACTGCCCGTGGCAGTGGTTCAGAATCGTGTCGTGGCGGGTTCCACGATAGTGTCTGCTATGCTTAGTCTTGTGTAAATGACTGATGTACTTGAACACTGAGGCACTGATAGCTACTTACCGTTGTCTTATATTATTTCTGATGCAATGAAATACTTGGATCATTCTTATGCACTTGAACTCTTGAGCGCTGCAATTTGTCTTACAACACTTGTCTCCTGCTGTAATTAAAGGATGAAGCACTGAAGCACTGGGGTGCAGATTGCCTGAAACACTTAGAGCACTGTTTCAGGCAACTCGTCCTTATTTCAGGCAACTCGTCCTTATTTCAGGCAACTCGTCCTTATTTCAGGCAACTCGTCCTGAATAATGGGAGGACATGCATGAATAAGGCAAGCTTGCCTTATTCAGGCTTCAAGTCACTCAGGACGTTTAAGTAACGCTTAAGTCACTTTCAGCAGAAAGTAGTTTCCCTGATGTACTAGTAGTCACACGCGTCCATCTTGTTCTTGGATGAAGTCACCACCGACAGTGCATCCTCTCTTACTCCCCTCGATTTTTGCATGCTTGTTTTACTACGCACACAAATGCGTTTTAGCAGCTAACATCTCTACAACGGAGTCCGGATAAACACGGCACCTAAACTTGCTGCAAAATGAGCTTATAAGATATCAAGATAAAGCCGGAAGTGTACGTGCCCTCGATTTTCCACTTCAGTGATTTCCTCTGATTTGTTTCGAGGGAGCCCACTCATAGATACCAGACAATGGATATAGAGCTGGATGAATGCTCGAACAAATGAAAGACAATCTTGAGGATGTGCGACTCATAGTATACGAGATACTAAAGACCGTCAATGTACGCACTACTTGCTCAGAAGTTGCAGGAAGGCTTTGGATCCAACTGAAAGAATTTATGAGCTGGCATCTGACAGGAGCTTAGCGAAGTACTTGACTCAGGGGAGTCATCACCGAGTCCCCTGAGTTGCTACATCCGCACGCTGGTGGGCCTTATCAGCTCACAGCTGGACCATTGAATGAGAAAGTGAGTTGAACTGGCCAGCAGTTGTCACGGAAGTAGGCTAATTACTTCGCTGAAAGCTGGCGCAGGACCGTAGTTACTTCGCCGCAAAACTTTAATCAATGGTAATCGCGAACAACAGATTGGATATCAATTGGAAAATGATTAGGTGGCGAACAAGTGAACACGCATGGGCCCGGGCCTGTTTTCTTGCTGTGATAGAGGCACTGTTCTAATATGATTTGGTATCTGTCTGTAGCATAGCCTGTGCATCCTCTAGGCCTTTTGATTGTGCCGATGGCGGAATGAGACCTGTTGGTCAATAACACAGGATTGGACATCAATTTGACATACCATTAGAGCGGACTAGCATTTTGGTCAAAACATCATTGCTTAGTTCTCCATTGTTATCAATGATGATCCAACAAATAAAGAGCCCCGATAACTCAGCACTTATTCACAGGTCTTACTCAGTCTTCGTTTCGATATTGTAGTAGATGCGAGTAGTTATGAGAAGCTTGAATTTAGGGCGAAGACAGTTCAATGGCCCGTATCACTAAACATTGCTGGTTACAAGACAGGAATGATAACATGAAAACTAGTCATATCGGATGGCAGAGGACACTATGCTGCCTCTGGGGGTCTATCTGGGCTCTTGGTACATTACCAACATAAAAGATGTATGCGGTCGGCCAGCTAATCCAAAAAATCCCCCCCAAATGTGGAGGCACCTGCGTGCCTCTCCTAGTGAAAACAGTAACGAATAAACCACCCGCGGGATTATTATCATAAACTGCTATTAGTCCTGTGACTGGATTTATAGTGCATAGTACCATATGGAGAAAACCCTCGTGTTCTGTTTGTTCGAAGATGGCATATAGATGCAAGCCATTAGGCAGGATGATAAGAGGAAGTCTATATGGACTCCCATTAATTCTCGATGAAATTGAACCTCGAAGTCTCATCATATTGGCAGCTGCTTGGACAAGTTCAGAAGATACTCCTATTTAATAGAGCATATACTTGCACTTGCCTGTTGTCTGATTCAAGAGAGGGGGGATATTGTCGAAGATGTCTGCGATTTCCCTTTAATTTGAAGCCTTTTAAGCACCAGAAGCCGTTTGACTTGATCACAGCGGGTCAGCAGAATTATGCATACTTTAAGTGCATGCTGTTCTATTGCGCCTAAATGCAGTGATCGGTCCGCTTGAAGGAACCCATAGCAGGCTAGTGAAGCTAGAAAGCGGCAAGACTCTTGATCTTCAAGTCTCCATTCATTGCATAGATTGTATTGCTTACTTGTAGGCAGAGAGAGCATCATGCTTTGGGGATCTTGCACATGCTAGGCGGGACCCTTTCCTGAGTGCACCCTCACTAGCATAGCCAGCCTGCTGTGATCGGTGAACGAAAGGTCCTTGCAGGGCATGTATGTGCTACCAGAGTGTCAAGTCAACACCCTTTACTCCCGGGTACTAAGGGCACTTGAGCCCCAGGCGGACTATAGGACTTGAGGCTAAGCATATGAGTGAGATCTTGTTGCTGATTGCTGTGTATGTGTGGTTCACCGACCCAAATTTCAAATCCAAAGGCATTCAGACGAAGACCGCTACATCATTACCGGCCGTTGCCGACACTCAGGCAGAGATACATTCCCTGCCACAGTCGGTGATTGGACCACTTGTTCAAGTAGTGGTATGGGCTATTGGCCCGGCGGTGGCAGTGGATGTTCTCTGTAAGTTGCGAGTTGCCGCATCACCGGCACGCCAGTGACTGACCCGAATCTGACTCAGAATGTACCAAACAACGGCATACAGGTCAGTCACTCATAAACTGTTGAAGTTGCTCACTGGTGTTTGCACTTCGTCCCGCATATTCCATCTCACTCCCATAACTCAATCACATCGAATTGTCAAATGTGGGTGCTATGTGAGCCAGTATCTAGAATGATAACTGACTAACAGAAAAAATACTCTGCAGACTATGGCTGCGAACCAGTCTTTCAGCGAGCCCCTCTCCATTATTCCCTTGCCTGGTAATGAGGGAAAGACTTTTCGCATCGTACCTGAACAGCCGGGACTGTCTCTTGCTGCGGTATACAATGCGGATGGTCATATAATTCCTCCCGGACACTTGAGACTGTACAACATGAGTGTCGATGACGCGCCACGAGCGACCAGGACCATGTCACCGACAGACTACCGCTTTCTCATCAACCAATACTTCCATTACCGAGTGGACTACAACGGACAGACTATCTTTGATCTTATTGTCGCTCATCACGTCGAGCGCTATGTATTATGATCAATGAGCATGTCGAATCAAAGCAATTTTACCGGAGGGAGATATCATTTGCATAGGTTTTCATTGTTCTGTTTCTGCTGTCCTAGTTTGTTGAATGTTTTGTAAAGAAAGAATGTTATAATATGTTCAACAGTCTCACGCGAAGAATCTATATGTGTTATAAATCTTATGATTGAGACTCAAGTTGTAGGCAACATGTACCGGCGTAGGACAGTTAGGAGGGTTTCTTGTGCCATCATGACGACAAGTTCAAAGCTATCTCAGCATCTCAAGTCGGGCAACGTATTTCTTTCTGCGAAGCCTAGGAAGCTGTCTTGCGAACATATTTTGTGAAAGGTAAGAAACGATTTGAGTATGGTGGTTGAGGTCTCCCAACGCGAACCGCGGCGTGATGGCAACTACCACGGCGTGATCATGATCATGATGTGACATGTCGTGTTTTTAGTACAGCACTGGCACACAAGCCTGAGTCATGTCACGGTCCTACGTCGAACTCGTTACTCTCTTTGTCTTCATTTTGTACCACATCCTTAATCCAGTCACATCGACTCTTCGAATGTTCGTACCAATCGAACCAGTATAAGATCATGATATCCTATTGATAAAAAGAATTACTTCGCAGAATGGCCACGAATCAGACTTGGAGGGAGCCCCCTAAGATCATCCCTTTGCCTGGGACTGAAGGGAACACCTTCCGCATCACACCCATACAGCACGGACTGTCTTATGCCGCCGTCTATAATGCTGCCGGTCAGATAGTTCCTCCTGGACGCGTGAAACTGTACAACATGAGTGTCTCGGGCGCGCCGCGAGAGAGCAAGACCTTATCACCGACAGACCACCAATTTTTCGTCAACCAATACTTCAATTACCGAGTGGCTTACGATGGAAAGACGATCTTTGATCTAATTGTTGCTCATCACGTCGAGCACTACGAATAAACAATGAGCCATATCGGAATCAATCACCTGTATATATCAAAGCATGTTTGCCGGAAGGAGAGGTCATTTGCATAGGTTTTCGATGTTCTGCTCACTGCTGTCCTAGTTTGTTGAATGTTTTGTGTACTAGAAGTCATGTTATAATATACTCACCAGTCTCGCGAAGGAGCAGTACTCACAGCACCAGATAGTACGGTATGACATATTTGTCCGCTGTTTTTAACAGGTTTCCTTTCCATTTTCATGTACAGTAGCACAGTTTCGTAAGTGTCGGCTATTAGTCTACGAATGCAGCCATAAGGGAAGCTCACGCTGAAGTGAGTGTCTGATGGTGCAGACGTTGAAGTTGATCGTGTAGATAGTCCCGTTGGCCTAACGGGGAGCTCGGACTTCTGACCAAATCACCGTCAAGGCCAGTGTTGACTTGCTGGAGATTATATGGTTTCGCTGAATAAAGATGCAGTTATACCCTAATAAGATCAGTCGTGAAACGGGTAGTGGGTAGTGGCCCAGCGGGCATATAGCTGAGAGTGTGACATCCTTAATTTGTGACAGACGCGTTTACGCCCACACTGGCAGCGTGAGTGTGACTACCCGCGTTACCAATAGCACGTCCTTCAAATTGCGGCGCAAATTTTGTTTACTCAACACTTTTTAGCACCCGACTTTGCCTAGAGAACCATGGATGAGACGCAAGCTGATACGACCAGCGACGATGTGCTAACCTTTGATTTTCCGCTTCATCTCCCCCTGGATCTGAATGATCGCTTCACCGTCCTCCACGAACGCGTAGTCGCAGCAGTACGTCTGTACTACGGACAGACTCGACGACTAAACGAGATAAGAAATAAGCTTGTCGAGCTTTGGAATGATTCAGAGCGAGTGAGTGTACCATTCTTCCCTAACATAGCCTTTCAACTTTGTGATTGACTCGAGAAGCGTATGGAACAGATACCTCTCGACCACTATGAAGAACTGGTCGCAAGGATCGAAAAGATGATAGACACCCTAGATGATGCGCGTTACGGCGGACAAGTGAGGCCGGAGAGCGTTACCGAGCGAGTGCAGGAAATGCAGGACGAAATATCCGGAAAGATGGAAGAGTTGATGGACGATATTCAGCGGGCTTTAGAAGATCTACCCAATGTGGATTCAATGAACGATACGATATCTGACACCATTAAAGACACTATGTCGGAGGAGTAAAAATCTTCAATCTTCATCCGTATTCTGAGCTATACTAATTCACTTACATATGGTCATAGGTATTGTGTCCTACCTTACAGGCTGCGCAATACTATGCTGTCCGAAAATGACCCTTTGATCCGTGTTCCCAGATGGAAACGCCAAAAACTTGAGGCCGTTCCTAGTTCGCTACCTTATCCGACATCGCGTCAGGCTCTCATGGATATGTCTGGTAAGTTACCCGGTGTTGAGATCGTTATGAACTAGTATTGACCCGGTTTTCTGACATCGTAGTGGAGAACCTAAGAACGATCTCGAATTGGTACGGTTTGACCCCTAATAGCGCAACGATCCGTCAAAATCGCAGGTCAATGCTCTACATACTTGCTGGATTCCTCGGAGTTCAATTGCTTGACTGACTGATTCTTAATAAAAGTTGCAAAGACTGCCTATCTGCAAGGATGATTCTATACCATAGCATAAAATACAATATCATATAAGTACAGTAAAGATGATTACAAGAACAATATTAGATTACCTCTGGCTCTTGGCGAAAGCATATGTGCGATAGAAGAATCATGACCGTACAAATATTATTATAACTCAAAATGCATTGCTTGTGAGATGCTCATCTTGAGACATTCAGTCATACGCACTGCATGCCTTCTCAAGCTCATCATCATCGATGCCCATGTCGAAATCTGCTGAGGTAAAGCTATCGTTTGCCTCAGCAGCTGGAGACGATGAACGAGCATTCTCATGAGCGACCTTCCTTGGGGCTGAAATTGAGTACGCAGGTCCACCGGAACCCATCGTGTCCCTTCCGTTGACACTCTCCCCTCTGGTGGGTAATCTAGAATCCGTCCCGGAATCCGCCGACATAGGCCTGATGTCTCGATCGACCTTCGTGGAAGAATAGCAAGAAGACGCGTTCGAAGTCGAGCGTGAGTCCATAATAGGGCACGCCGATATAACGGACTGAGGGGGTTTTGCAAAGGGAGTCTTGAACTTCTTCTGTTTTATGGGAAGAATGTTCTTCTGCTCCTGACTTGAAGACTGAGAATTACTTGGAGTCCTTCTCATTCCGAGCACCGGAGCTCTGGGCTTGGCTTTGGGCTGAGATGGAAGAGTACCCATGCGCTGGATCGAAGGAATAGGCAGAGGTGGAGGACTAGACTCATCAATAGACTCGGAGACAATGATAGGCGTGACAGAAATTGGCTCAAAGAGTGCGGGAAGAGGAGGGCTGGGTAATGATGTCGAAGCAGATAGCCTTGACTTCGATTCTGCGTCTGGTGGCCTCGCAATCGAGGCCCGAAGTGATGCCGATCTCGTGTTAGTATTCTCAGCAAACAAGACTGTCTTCCCAGGAGGCTTCTTGATCTGAGCTTCTGAGAGACTCAATCGCGTTGAGGTGGACGAACCCGATCGCATCCGGTGCACCGGTAAGTCAGGCGGCGGAGGCATTCTCTGAGCGTCTTCATCCAAGTCCATCCGCACGTCCTCAATTGTGGGCATTTCTTGCAGATACTCCGTAGTGGTCACGTTTAAGCAGCGCTCTCGAGGTAGATCACCCGGCGCTCCCGATCTCTGCGTCCAGTGCGTTCGGGTATCCCTGATTTTTCTCCTCATCTGCTTCTCCCGATCGCTCTCTTTCCGCTTAGCCTTCAAGCGGGCGCGCTCCAATGCTCTTTGTTTCGCATCGGTTTCCTCATCCACTTTCTGAGATACTTCTTTTATCAGCGACAACAAAGCACCAGGATTCGAGGAAAGGGTGGAGGGTAAGCTCTGGCTTACAGCCAATGACCGGGTGCTTTCTCCATGAGAGGCAGTCGCGATGTCGCTTTGGGACGCGAATGTACGGCGTCTTTGTTGCTTTCGGCCCTTTGTTAAGGTCGAGTCTGAGGGGGAAGTAGATGAAGTAGACGTCTCCGAAGTGTTCGAGCCCGAAGGAGGTGACCAGGCTTTGGCCACCGTGTGTCTAGGTACTAGATGCGCATGATCAGCAGTGGGAAGCAAAGAGCAGATTTGTACTTCACGAACATCTCTTAGTTCTAGGCTGTACTGCATCTGATAGCATCCTATTCAATGCTTCGGAGCCAGACTGTGAGGCTTGCCATATGACATGCTCTGCATCTTCCATTGACGCGTCGTAGTCCCATCCTCCAGAAGATGACGAGGCGCCATAGAGCTGAGAGTTTGATATCATCCCTTGCTACGATGAGGAGGAGTATCACTTAACTCTCTAGCAAAGGGCATTAGCTGTGGACCCGGGTGGGAGGTAGAGTACAAAGAGCTCCGAGTCTTCAACGTGAAAGAAGAGGTGTATCCTCATCACGTGACTTCAGGCAGTGGTGAACTTGAGGGCGGCTCTGACGGAGCCGAAAACCCTGAGTTTTCTTCTTCCTCCTTCTTTACAACGATGCATTCTCAGAAAACAGAGACAACAGCGATGTAACTGCACTCTGAATCTTGGACCGGTATGCTTAAGACTAAATCTTATATTCATACTGTTGCAGAGCGTTGCAGCAGCGTGTGCTTTAGGTGCTTTTCATGACTCTCATGAATCTCATCAACTTAGCCTAGTAGGCGGTTTGCGGTGAGTAAATGTCAAACAGACCCTTGAAATTCTCAGTTGGTCTAACTCTCTATGGATGAAACCTTAGCCGTATGGTGATTAGACGGTCGGAGAGTGAGGCTCTACTGTATAGAGAACAACGTAGTCTATGGCCTGGTTCTTTGAATACACAGTTTAATTTAAGTGTTGATCAACGTGGTAATCATCTGAGATTCAGTCTCTTTCTATCCACAGGTTTTTCATCCCCCGGTTTATATCCGCTGGAGGGCCTTCGCGGGTATGTGATGGCTTCCACTCCATCAGAATCACATTAACACTAATAGAAGATCATGGGCGCTGCAAGAACGGATGGAGAAAAACCTTCACGTCTTCACCTTGCCAACGTTAGATTTCGTCATTGCGCGTTAGGATGTGCACAGATCGGTTTCGCCTTTCGTATCGGCGTGTAGCTACAGGGTACTGCAGAGTGATCCTTCGCTATATAAAGAAAGCAATCCGTCGTAAGAAAATATCTTGCTATGCTTGAGATCGATCCTAAATATGGCGCTTGCTCTATTCCAGGCACGGAAAGTGGCCATTAAAAAGTCGTCCAGAGATGGCGGATTTTCTATCACCCGTTCTCGTGGACCAGCGGCATTCTGACTTTCACGTTGTCCAATGATAGAGGAGTTTCTATAACACTGCCGATCAAAGCCATGCTTCCGAGAAATCGAAGTCAACACTGATATTCTTCACATATGGAAACCACAATCGAGCGAACAAAACCCAACCCGAATACATCAACACTATAGGAAACTAGGACACTTGACAATGTCTGCGGAGCAAATAAACCTAAGATGGAACTTTCTTGACATCAACTGTCCAACCGGATGAAAGCTTTCGCAAATGATTTATGGATCACTCTACAAGAGACCCAGAAGAGTGACGGTCAAGGTGAAGCCCAAGCCCGTGAGCGTTGAGGCGACATCAACAAGCCTAAAACAGACAACATCAGAAGTCAGGTCGGAAGATGGTTTTATCGAAGGCTTACAGGCCAGAGACTGTGACAAGGACACCGCTGACGAGGAAGCTGGCCTCGACGAGAACACCGTTGAGTGCGAAGTCAACGTCCGTGAGCAGGCCGCCGAAGATGATGAAATGCTTGTTCTTCTTGAAGGGGCCGAAAGTGTTGGCGATGTTCTAAATGAAGACTTCAGTTCTCGAACATGAGGTCAGGGGAGCGGCGACAACAGACCGTGGAGATTGAAGCGAGCTGGGTGGCAACTGCAGTGGGGTCCTCTGCGCGCTTCTTCAGGCCAAGAATGCCGCCAGAGTTCAAGCCAGACAAGCCAGACGTAGCAGTGCTAAATGCCGTGGTGAGCTCAGCGACAAGGGGCGCGACCGCCGTGGTGCTCGACAAAGAGTCGGGGTTGAGAGCACCTGTCGGTGGAGATTAGATTTTGTGGTGGTGTACGCGTCGAAGTCTAGAAACTCACTGATCTGCGGAAGGATGGTGCCGACCTGCGTTTGAAGCGTGTCGAGGATGCTCGTCACACTGTCAATCTGACGCTTTTTCTCGTCGTGTTCAGCGCCTGGGAGGGCAGCGGCAGTCGCAAGAAGACCAACGGAGGCAAATCCGACGAAGTAAGAGGCAAAGCGAGAGAACAACATTGTGATGTTTAGGGGATTTAGACTGGATAAGTCTGTGTATCGAATGTGGACTTGTGAGTTCAAGATTCGATGTTTTTCAGTGGTGAAAGAGCCTAAGCTTTTATACGCATCTTAGAACTTGTTTGGCCGAGTATGCATTAGTCGTGGTCAGAAGGAATTACCTTTCTGGTGTGCAATGATGGAATGCCGGGATTCGCTAACCATGACGAACGAACCACCGCATATGCCGTTTTTCTTCAGTAGAGGGGCCCCAGGAACATGGTTGGTATTGATAACTAGTGCTTCTCACAATATTGATACTGAAAACTGCAGACGGACTATTGTTTAGATGCTTCCCCGCGGAAAATAACGCTGCTTCTTTGTGCACGGACCAAGAGAGCAGTGCTAGTTGGCACGCCTTTGATACGGAGTTGTGGAGCATACTATTCATGACGATTGTGCCAGAGGATGGCATGATCCTGCGGCACATATCAGATGGACAGAAGTGGGAAAACAGGCGTACTGAAGCTGATTGGTGATCGAACGCGTGCACTGGCAAGCATGACGCGGTCACTACAACAAGATCAGAAGGTGGGATAGTTGGCGGCGACCTATCAAAAGAGGTGCGCATTTTTTCATTTGTAAAAGACCGCATCTCTTGATATCAAAGCAGCTTATAATTGTCGAACGTACACACTACTCCAGCATTTGTTGTATTGAGCTCAGAAACCGCCGCAGATGTCGATCGAGACCGTGACTTTGGCTAATTTTCGATCTCGGCACCTGCCGACGTCGATCACGGCTTGAATTGCCGAGACGTGGTCTGGGAATAGCAACTACTCCACCAAACATGACCGTGGTGCTCCTAGAGGTCAGCACTTTTTTTTACCAAAGTGACCGCGGAAACGCCATTCAAACCGAAGCGGAGGATTTAGCAGTCAGACGTTTCATTAATCAAACATCTACGTCGTAGCAGATCGCCTCATCACACAGCTTTCTTCCGACACTTTCCCATAACATCATTCCAGACCATCTATCACCGCCAATGTCGGAGTTGTATGTATATTCAGCATACACGGCATGTGTCATATCCGAGCTTCGAAGGCTCATGCTTTTACATCACGGCCAATAGGAAGTCAAGTGACGGTCTATACATACATCGATTACGAACGGAAACGCTTCCCATGAAAGGCAGCCCTAACACGTTCTGCGAACGTTAACGGCTGCTGTGAAGGATTATTGCGCGAGAAGTCGCGGTGCTAACGCAAGGCGCCTTTTTCGAAGCAAGAGTGGAGGAGAGAGTTTAGAGAAGTGCCGTTACTTTTATCCCAAGGCACGCCCGGGTCCGCAGACTTTTATTTTATTCTAGACACAGGATCTTGGTCCGTTGGTCTGTGCGTCGATAGAATGGAATTTGGGGTAGGGACACTGAAGAGACAAACTCCCCATTTCCATCCCACCGCATCACTCTGCAGCTGCTCTGCAAATACGAGATACCACTCGCCGACAGCACTGGAAAATCAGCCTTTTCAGATACGAGAATACTCAGCTGCTGCGTCTATATCCATATTGCGGGAGCTATAATATATAGAACTCAGCGCTATGCAATAGCGATGAGGATGTATTTAGTTACCTATAATATATAGAACTAAATACATGACAATTAGCGCAGGAAATAAAGACGAATATAAAGTGAGACATACCTCAGCGCTATGCAATAGCGATGAGGTAGCATACATGCAAAGAAAACTTTTAAGAGTCCATTTTAATTTGAAATGTATGAAAAAGGAAATTAAATTATATAATCCGGGTTGAACCGGTATTGTACTCTAACACCCCCCCTCAAGGCCGGTTCACACCAAGCATAGAGGATAGACGGGAGTGCGAGGCCTTCGGAAGCGCTTTAGTTAGCGCGTCCGCCGGTTGATCCTCGGTACGCAAGTACTCGGCCTTCACCGATCCATTGGTGACATGGTCACGAATGAAATGGTGGCGAATGTCAATGTGCTTGACACGCTGGTGGAGCACCGAGTCTTCGGTTAAAGAAATAGCGCCTAAATTATCAGAATAAATGGTAGTTTGTTTCCGTTGAGGGAAACCTAATTCAGAAAGTAAGGAACGAAGCCACAGGGCCTCCTGCGTGGCAGCCGAGAGTGCCATGTATTCGGCCTCGGCAGACGAAAGTGCCACGGTAGGCTGCTTCTTTGATTGCCAGGTAACGGCACCAGAGCCTAGGGTGAATGCGTAGCCGGTCGTCGAACGGCGACCTTCGCTAGAGCCCCAGTCGGCATCAGCATAGCCGGTCAGGAGTGGTCCCTTTGGATCCGTTTTGAGGATAAGGGTAAAGTCGCGAGAGTGTTTTAGGAAGCGAAGTACGTGCTTCCCGAGTTCCCAATGGCGCTTGCCGGGGTTCGAGGAGAACTGAGCCAGCGCGTTAACATGATAGGCCAAATCGGGCCGGCTCCAAACTGTCAAGTAGAGTAGGCTGCCGATTAATGCGTGATATGGGTAATTTTTCATTTTGCTGATTTCCTTGTCTGTCCGCGGACAGTCGTCCTTCGTGAGCTTGACACCCGAAGGGAACGGGGACGGCGCCGGCTTGGCATCGTTCATTCCAAATCGGGTAAGTAACACGTCTATGTAGCCGTGTTGGTCGATTCCGACTGTCTGGAGGCGATAATCAAATGTAAATTTTACCCCTAGCATGTAGGTAAGTGGCCCAACGTGAACCAGTTCAATATTACAATCCCCAAGAAGTTTGATGAACTCCGGCACAGCTGCGTCATTCGAGCAAAAGAACTCCATGTCGTCAACGTGAAGTCCCAGCATGGAAATTTGCGAGCCGGATCGCCTAATATAGACACAAGGGTTGCCTATGAGGCGAGAGAAGCCTAAGGCCCTCAGCTCCTTATCGAAGCGCTGGTTCCATACGCGCCCAGACTGCTTGAGGCCGTAAATAGACTTCTTCAACCGAAGTACGTGACCCTTCTTGCTCGGGTCCTCGAAACCGGGCGGTTGCCGCATATAGATTTCTTCACTGAGTTCCCCGTGAAGAAATGCGGCTTTGACATCCAATTGGTGAGCCTTCAGCCCCAAATGGACGGCAATTACGGCCAAAATTTTAATTGACCCCGTTCGAGCCACGGGAGCATGTACTTGATTGTAGTCGATCAAGTATTTTTGCGTGAATCCTTGGGCGACCAATCGAGACTTGAGCTCCTTCGGTTCACCGTCGGCTCCTCGTTTGGTCTTGAATACCCATTTACAGCCGATGGCCTTACGGCCTGACGGTAATTCGGTTATCTCGTAAACATGGAGTTGCTCCATATTATTGAGTTCTTTTCTCATCGATTCCATCCAAGCTTCCTTATTCGGGCCGGCTGTCGCCTCCCGATAATCGAGCGGGTCTCGACCGTCCACTACTATATTCGAATATACGTAGTGGGCTATGGAGTTCTCACCACCGATCTCCTGGCTTCGTTCCGTAACCAGTTCGGGTGGTTCCGAATCCGAGTGTTGATCTGTTTGCTGCGCCTGCGCTCGTTCGATGAGACGCGAGGACGTGCGTATCTTTGGGCCGTAATCGATACGAGGCCTAGACTTTTTGGGTTGCTGCTGTTGCTGTTGCTGCTCAGCCGGCGGCGCATTTGATTCCGTGACCGGCGGAGAAACTGAGTTGTTCGGCTTGTTTGCATTTGATTTGGCTGCATCTGGGTACGTGAGATCGTCCTCATCCCCTTTTGGGGTACTCCCCCCCTCGATCGAGGCAGGACCCTGAGCGGATGCAAATGGGTCGCGGGGGTACACGAAGTCCCTGGAGGTGGATACCTTACGGGATTTTGGGTCATAATACAATATGCCCTTAATTCCTTCAGGAAATCCAATGAAACGCGCTCTGCGGCCTCGTGGGCTTAGTTTACTCGCCCTTTCGATTGCTGGGATGTGCACAATTACCTCATCCCAAAAGGGACGAAGGTCTAACACATTCGGCTTCGAGCCGTGGAGAGCTTCGTAAGGCGTCTTCTTGGCGAGAGCCGAGGTAGGCGATAGGTTCCGTAAATAATTAATGTGTGAGAACACCTCGGGCCAGAGATAGGCGGGTATGTTCGGTTGGTCTGCGTATATGCACCTAACCTTATCGGCTAGCGTCCGATTCAGGTGTTCGGCTACGCCGTTCTGTTGCGGAGTGTGCGCGTTTGACGTTTGCTGCACTATTCCGTACTGACGGCATATCTGGGTCATCTTCTGGTTTAGGAACTCCCCCCCTTGATCGGTACGTATGGTCTTAATTTCGTATCCATATTGTCGTTGGAACAGGGGAATCACCTCCTTGAAGACAAGCGGGGCGGCACCCTTATCGGGTAGGAAGTACACCCACGTAAATCGGGTGGCGTCGTCCGTGATCGTCAAGATGTAACGGTATCCCTTACGGGACGTAACCTTCTGTGGCCCGGCTAGGTCGGAGTGCACCAGTTCCAGTGGGCGCGTAGCCCTGGACTTGGATTTCGGGAATGGTTGACGAGCCATCTTCCCAATTGCGCACGATTGACAGTGTGCCGGCGTGCCGAGTGTATTTTTGTCCACAGTGAGTCCTTCTACCATCTTCTTCTCGATTAGCTTCCTTAGGTAAGTGTTACCTAGGTGCCCGAACCGAAGGTGCCATTCCTGAAAGGGCAGTTCAGTCACTGCAGCGGCGTTCGCCCGAATAAGCGTGGTTTTCGCATTTTTGAGAATAAATTGACCATTAATTCGAGCCGCACGCGCGAGTAGGGTACCATTGTGTGTAATTTTAATACCATCTCGGGTGCTAGCAAAGGACAGGCCTGAATTCAGCTGACGGCTTGCGGAAATAATATTGCACGCAGCCTCGGGGACATAGAGTACATTTCCCAGACTCAGGGTTGTCTCTTCCTCCCCGGGATTGAATCGAAGCTTCACTCGACCCTTCCCGATCGCTTGGGCGGTCATCGCAGTTCCAAAGCCTCCCACGGGTATGGGCGGAATCGGCTGGTAGTCGTGAAGACACTGCCGATTGCCGGTTAGGCTGGCTGAAGCCCCCATGTCGAAAACCCACTGGGAGTGTTCCGCGGGCGTGGCTGGCGCTACTTTGATGACATTTGCGCGCTCGGTTGGCAATATCGTTGGAAATGGTAACCACTCTTCGCTTTCCTCAGAGGGAGGCGAGAGTTCAGGGGAGTGAGTGGGGCTCGGCCCCAGAGTACAGACGTTAGCCGACGCATCACTGGTTGAGAAGTCGTCATCGTCATTGTCTGCCGTTATTGAATAGGCACTTTTGCCCTTTTTCGACTCCTTCCCGGTGTCCCCGGAGGTTCCATCACCAAACTTGTTCTTGTTCGGTCCGCCGCCCTCGTTGCCGCCACCCTTAGACCAGCAAGAAGCCTTCGTGTGACCGGTCTTCTTGCAGTTCTCGCATACAGTCTTCCCTTTCTTGGCTTTACCCTTTGCTTTAGCCAGACCCTTCACTTTGATTGCCAGGGCTTGATCGCCGTTTCCAGAGCCTGTCGCTTGCGCGTGGCGCCGAGCGGTGAGAATTACGTTCTCTAATTCGATATTGGCCGTGTTGTATATGGCGCTTCGAATGCTTTCCCACTCGGGTGGAAGCGAATTAAGGATGGCTACCGACTGAATAAGGTCGATTAGCTCCTCCTTCGTGCCAGGGTACTGTCGTAAGTCTTCGATCTGACCCTGAATATACTGAAGGTTCTCATCGAACGTCGAAGACTGGGGGTCCCATTTGTGGACGCATACTTCGCTTAGGGCCATCGCCGGTGACAGCTGGGCGTCCTTCGCGAAGTTCCTTGCGAGCTTTCGGTACATCTCGTGTGACGTGCGTGCCCCTTGAATTAGCTTGATGTGTTCCATGGAAAGACCCTGTTGAATAATGGTCTTGGCCTTCTGGTCCATCTGGTTCCACATTAGGAGTGATTCTCTTTCTTCTTCCGTTGGAAGCTTGCTAATCTTAGGACATGGGTCCAAACCTAGTCCGACCTCCCTGACGAAGTGTTCCGACCACGCCACCAATACATTCGACATCCAGACATCCCACCCAATTTCCTTAAGCTGACCGTTCTTAGCCGGTTGTGGCTTGTAACTGCCTCCCCCGTATAGCGCCTTCTTGATCAGGTCGATCCCGATCTTCTGGCGCTCGATCTCGTCCATCTGGTTGCTTTGGCTCGCGTCTTGCGCTGCCTTGGCATCCTTGTCTGTTTCCGAGCCGGTAGGTGAGGTCATTGTACTTAGGATTTAGACTTTGATGATAGTACGGATGTTCGATTGATGCACTACTGCTTTTACGCTGACAGCGTCGCAAGGCTCATAACCTGCGGGAGCTATAATATATAGAACTCAGCGCTATGCAATAGCGATGAGGATGTATTTAGTTACCTATAATATATAGAACTAAATACATGACAATTAGCGCAGGAAATAAAGACGAATATAAAGTGAGACATACCTCAGCGCTATGCAATAGCGATGAGGTAGCATACATGCAAAGAAAACTTTTAAGAGTCCATTTTAATTTGAAATGTATGAAAAAGGAAATTAAATTATATAATCCGGGTTGAACCGGTATTGTACTCTAACACATATAGCCTCAGAGCCATCGTTATCGTTATCAAACTTTTGTCTCTGCGCCGAGCGAGCTTATCCCCCGAAGTAGGATCGCTGCTATACAGATCCCGAGCCATTGCTGTTGCCTAAGTTAAAGTCGACTTTCACACTTCTGCGACGAGACGCCCGGCCCTTGGGACTTCCTTTGGTTCTACCTGGTATGCTCGGCCATCTGAGAGAGCAAGACCGACGTCAGTGAGAAGGGTGCCGGATACTGTAAGAGATGTGCAGTATCTGATTGACTGTGAGTTTCCGTATCTCAACCTGTGTGAAGCTCACTCACCCGTCTCCTACTGCAGTGGGCGTGGTTCCGATGTTGCGATGCAAGCTTCTGTGCAACAGTCTCTACAAACTAACTTCACTACACAGACAGTCCCCTTCACCGAAGCGCAACATTTGGACGAACGCAACACAATGTCAAGTACTCCAGAGGCTCTCCTGAGACTTCCAGACATGATAAAGGTGGAACACGAAGATGGTCAGCTCGCTATCGATTGAAGGCCACAGTCTGGATACACCTAGCATCTTGAGTACTTGGGTGAAGAGATCATCTCGGGAGAATGCCAATTGGAAAAGGGCGCAAGCCAGGCGTACATAGATCAGTTTTCAAAGCTTGCGATTAAATCACATATCCGGAGCAGAGAAATAAAGATCCCGATGATGCACTCTCGTTCGAACGATATCGATCTTCCTCGCACGATTGAAATTATAAGAGCAATGACAACGATGACTGTATATGGTGCATTATAAACAACTGCGGTATTGTATTACCGATCACGCTACACGGATACAGCAACAAATGATGTGCGATCCACGCGCAGAAGGGTATAGGTCATGAGAAAATCAATGATATCAAAAGTCGTCTCATGTCGGAGTAAACACTCAGAGCTTGAGGCCGAGGACACCACCGAGGGTAGTGAAAACAAGGTCGCCAATGGTTGGGACGAGGCTGAGGACGAGAGGAATGAGCTCGATGAGGAGACCGTCAACGAGGCTCAAAACAGCGGAGACGAGTTGGGCGAGGATGGACCCGACTGCGCTGAGGACAGGGCCGAGGATCGAGAGATCCTTACCGACAATGGCAAGGACTTGTCCAAGGGCCGAGAGGACGAGCTATTGCCAGTAGTCAGACAGATGCACATAATGATGGAGGGGCGTAGACACATACAGTAAGAACGCCGGCAAGGAGCTTCGCAACCTCACCAAGAGCGACAGTGACGGTGCCCTCGACAGAAGCGAGGATGACCTCCACGGGCTCACCAACAAGAGCGTTGACAGCCGTAACGGCCTCGCCGACAAGGGTGACGACATCCTTGAGGATCGGGGTGATAACGTCCGAAGTTGCGTTGTTGGAGGTGATGAATTCTAAAGCACGACTAGGTAAATCTCAAATGAAGGCATTAGTTATGAGACTTACGAAGCTTCGCGGTGACGGGTCCCAACTTGGACGTCAGCTCGGTGAGGATGACCGGGATAGATGGCTTCTCGTCACGGAGGTTGAGACCAACCGAGGAGGTGACTTCGCCAACAATATCCACAACGGGCGAGACAACACCGCCGACAGTGCTCTCAACAGTGCCGACGAGACCGTTCACATCGACCTGAGCGATCGGAGCGGCGGATGCGAAGAGAGAGAAGGCCGCGGAAGCAGCAAGGGAAATGGCGGTGAAAGCGCGCATGTTTGGTATTTTATCGAAATAAAATCAAATGAGTGTGGGTGGGTGGGTTAGTTGGGCGTCGTCGAACGAAGTCGTCGAGGAAAGAAGGTTACAAGAGACAGAAGACTGAGAAGTCGATGAGGGAGACGAAAGCGCAAGGCATGTCGGTTTATATGTTTGTCGGCGGTGAGCAAAAGGGTCTGCCTCGGTGCTTGTTTGTTTTCCCAGGTGAAAATGATGCACTCGCCCATTTCATATTTTGGCAACATGTTCTGTATGATGACAAGAGAAAGAAAGTTCCTTTGGACCATGATTGGGTTGGACGCCAGTCAGAATGGTTAGACTGAAACGCGTCGATCACCTTGTAGGCGCTAGAAGGCGTAAGACATTTAATGTCCCAGCGACCCTGACGATTAGACGATGAGATTTCCGTCCGGTTGACGTCGTTAATTGAGTTAAGGCCGGCGGGTCCGATCCATCTCATCTTTGTTATTTATCAGATTTTCAAACGATCGCGAGCAAATTATGATTGCGGATGGAGGCTCACCGCTAGTAAGCTTCAGTATGAAGAATCGCTTCAATCTTCTGCCATCGCATCCTATGGAAGCCGGATTGCAAGAAGATGGAGAAGTGGTGGTTGATGCGCTCGTCGTGATGGAGCAAAAGAGGAAGATCACTTTCTGATGAAGGAAAGGACAAAAGGAGAAAGGCGCTCCACCCCATGATCAATTGAAATTAGCGCATGGCGTATTCCCTCGGTTTCATGCTTAAACCGCGATCTCGGACTTCCACCGAGCTGACCCGGACGATCGAAATTTTAACCTTGATGTCAATTATCTGTCAAAACCGAAACAAATGGTGCAATCATCCACATGCAAATATGCTTGAAAGGACATCTCTAACAAATGCGATAAGTCATGGCTTAACAATCGTCCCGTCAAAGGAGGAGAACTATGAGCCGCCACAGCTCACCTTAGTAGGCGACAACATGCAATCGCCAATTCAAGACAAGGAAAAAAAGAAGCCAAGGGCATGAGGCAACTGAATGTACCCGCTGCATATAAAAAGGTGAATATCTGTATATGAACCGTGGCAGTAGCCGCCAATTAATATGTCGCATATGGGAAAACGAAAGAATATGAAGAGCTTCCCGAACCTCTGAGCTTTCTGGTTTGCCTGGCGGTTGTTCAAGCGAGTAAAGCGACCAGACGAATACGAAGTACCCATTCGCGAGAAATCGCGGAATGTAGAGAACAAATTGCGATGTGGAGCTGTATTTTCGCTAAATTTCAAAGCCAAAAAACGAGCTCCCCGCGTTGCGAAACTGCCGCAGCTGTGACGTCAACCGTCACCATGTCGTGATTGGAATTCCGGCTATAGTGTTATTGGGTTTTACCTGCCGCGTCCAATGAACTCCCGACTCCTCTCATTCTCGGATCCGGAGCATGCCGGAGATTCCGACTTTGGGGCTTTGAATTTGCCTGCAAGTTTTGTTTTGAAACATACTGGCCAAGACAGTTGAGTTGTCAGTTCCGTCAACTCCAAACGCAAGTTAATGACCGTAATGGACGGAAATATGCTTGAAGACAAACGTAAGCGGATTATGGTCGAGTCAGACCGCCGACGTCTCAGAATTTCAAAAGAATGGAAGGAGTTTTTTTTAACAGAAAGGTGTGATCTCACAGTCAGTCCGGGTTCCCTTGGACTTCAGGATAATCTTCGAAGTCGGAAGCAATGAGAATAAAGTAGAATGAAAAGGAATTGGGCCTGACGAAGTAGGAGTCATAGATTCTGTTAGAGGCAGTTGAGCATCCACATTAATCCGCTATTCATTCGAAAAGAAGAGGCTATTAAGAGGCGAGGAAGACGATCGGGCTGAAGTTTTCAATGAAAGAAGGATGATCGAGGATTTACGTTTCGATTTTCGGTTGCGAAGACACATTTACGGCATAGATCTGCAGAAAACAAAAGAGGAAACGAGAATGCCAGTGAGCGTATATGGAGGAGAATTGCAGCACAATGTGACGTGAACTTTCCTCGGACAGGTCCTTGAGCGAATATTATAGCATGTAGTTTTCAACAGTTCACTTGCGAGAGCGGGAAGGGCTTGAAAACTGTACAAAATTTTATTCTACCAAAAGTCAGCAATTGATTTATAGTAAGAGGCTAAGTGAACTCACGAAATCACGGAAATAAGCCAACTTATCCACACTGGTAATTCCACCAACAGTAGGAGAGTTACAATTTGGCTGGCCGAGCTGCATCTTACATCTGGTTCGCTGCCTGAACCTGTTTCCACAGGCCTCCTCAAGCTCAGCTCAATAGCAGCCGATGACAGATTTGAAGGTGCTGAGCACAACGTATCAGAGTACTGCAGACTAGCATGCGTAAACTAGCTCCAATACAGACGTCACGAATGAAGACATACCGATATGAACCCGAGTAACGGAGTGCTCTTTGAGAAGGGATGAGGAAGGGGACTGGACTCCTGGAAATGTTGATGAAACGCCCCAAACCCCGAATTGTTGCGTCTTCTCTTATGAATGAGAGTGAAGCAGTTGTCGCCAAGCCACTGGCAAGTGCCTGCACTATGAACTTCGCCTCAGGAACTGCAGTTGTATCATGAGTATGCCCAAAGTTGCTGGACGAGAGAAACGTTACATTAAACTGTTTCTTCGCATCGGTCGCCCAGCTCGGTGCAGGGTGTCTCACTGTTGACTCAAGTGGTGCCGTCGAGAACAACGAATGAATTGAGGCTGTTTCTTCACATTCATTTGTGTTGTCGTTGCTGTAATTCTCCTCTCAAGTTGTCGCTATCGGTCTATAAACTCGCACTCACCTTATAACTGAGAACTATAGTTCGACCTTTCGTTTCAAAGCAATAGAGTATAGACTTCGACAAGGCTAGGCAATGAGATTGCAAGGTCTAGTCTTCGAGGGCTTGAGCTCAAAATGCATTTGCGCTCCGCATCAGATGGGCAAGATCACTGTGGCCTAAATTTGTTAAAGATCAACAATCCCAAAATCGGCTCACGCAGTCGCTTCCATTCCGCAAATGTGCAGAAGTATCAAGGGTCAATGGAACTGGCTGATGAGAGGGGTTACGAGGAGCAGGATATGGCATGAGTTGCGTTGGTGTTGATGAGCCGTCACTGGCACGCGTCGTGATTTGCGCGCTTGTCGACAAGCGCCTTTGTTCAACTCTTGTCTTTACCTCCATCAGCACTTTTTGTTATGCAAAGAGACGAAGACCCAAGCTACATACGGAGTGTTATCTCGCATATCCAAGACAAGCCACCTCTGCAGAGGTCGTTAACGCAAATAGAACACCCAGGCTTCGCCGCGCAATGCAAAGTACGGCAAGCGCCAAACGTACGTGCTTCGTCGCGTCTCTTTCGCGTTCCTCCCAAGCCAATGATTGTTTCGGACGCGTTTTTAGGTCCCAGAGCCAGCTTGGAATAAGCCAACAGACGAAGAGTTCTTTGTATACGACAATCTTGGACGAAGACCGAATGTGAACTTCCTGCGGGAGCATCTCTTTCGTGAGGGGAGAGTGACAGAAGGACAAGCGTTGTACCTCCTCGAGGAAGCCACGAAGCTGCTTCGGAATGAGCAAAATATGTTGGAGGTTCAAGGACCTATAACTGGTGAGCACGTCAATATATGCTTCCGTGCTCTTGGCTGCAAGGCAGTGCGAAATGAAGAAGTGTCAATATCCTCTTCTTGCACACACTGTTTGTCCGGACCTAGACACCTGGTTCATCGTAATGAAGCTTGAAGTTTGAAACTCTCCGTGTATCTGGCTATGCACATCCTTCCCTCCCCGTCGTTGGGCTGATTGTGGAAGCAACAATCAGATCCACGTTTTGGCCTTCAACTTCGTCGTTAACGGCTCGGCAAGCCGTGCGGTTGGGAAATGCTTTTCTTAGAGGTTGTCGAGTTGGGCAAAAGGCAATGTTGTGTACTTGGCTCTGCAAACTGTTAGAGCCCTAAGCATTGTTCAACGAGCGCACGCGACCATGTCTCGTGCTGTATATTGGCCTAATTGTTGGCATGGAGGTGCAGAGGACTACTGCCCCACAGAAGTAAAAGCAGCAGTAAAATTATCGGGGCGAGCGATGCTGACTGCCCTTGTATCATACTGTTTATCGCACTTTACTACCTTGCCTGCGACCAATGATATATGTTTACTTATATCTATTTTAATATTTTAGTATGTGGCGACATTCATGGACAATTTGTGAGTTCAGTGATGTATTTGCATAAAGCCGCTCTTATTTATGGAACAAATGCGTATAGTATGACCTCATGAAGATACTCGAAATCGGTGGCGATCCCGCCGACAACACTTATTTATTCTTAGGAGATTATGTTGATCGAGGATGTTTTGGTATTGAGGTAATGTTATCCCGAGATCAAAGTCTGTTGATTACTCACATCATCTTAGTGTATATTATACTTGTACAGCTTGAAGATCTGTTACCCTGAACATGTATACCTCCTTCGCGGAAACCATGAATGCCGACACCTAACGGAATACTTCACATTTCAACGTGAATGTGAGTGGTTAAAATCGTGGATCTATTAGACTTCGTCCCTGACCTCCCTGTGGCTTGATTATCAGGTGTACGGAAATACTCTGCCACTGTGTATGACAAGTGTTGTGATTCTTTCAACGCTCTTCCTATCGCCGCCCTTCTCGACCGCCGTTTCCTTTGTGTCCATGGCGGCATCTCCCCCGAACTGAACACCATCGCCGACATCAACAAGGTGCACTCACTTCACTCGTACAAATGAACTGTCCACACTAACCTACTTTCTCCCAGATCGACCGATTCATGGAGCCGCCATCTCATGGTCTGCTATGTGACCTCCTATGGTCAGACCCTGTCGCCAACTTCGGAAGTGAAGACGTGACGAATGGAACAAACCCAAACGAGAGCTCCTCATTCTTGCACAATCCAGCCCGTGGATGTTCCTTCTTCTACACGTATGTTTATATTCTATCATCTGCACGGTTTAAAGCTAATAAGGTGTTAAGCTATGAGGCCGCGTGTAATTTCCTCGACCGAAACAACTTGCTGGGAATTATCCGAGGACATGAAGTACAAAATCAAGGGTACGCATTGTAGAGGACATCTCAGCTTTGTGTCAGTGCTTGACATACATTTAAAGATACCAAATGTACCGCAAAACACCTGCGAAAAAGTTTCCGTCCGTGATAACGATTTTCTCCGCGCCAAACTACTGTGACTTCTACCACAACCGTGGGGCAGTTCTCAAGTACGCGAATAAGAATATTACGATCCGCCAGTTCAATGCGAGCGGTCACCCGTACTGGCTTCCGAACTTCATGGATGCATTCACATGGAGTTTGCCCTTCGTTGGAGATAAGAGTTCGTTTTCTGTCTTACTCGAACTTCTCGTAATCTGATAGAAAATGTATCACTTATTAGTTGTGCAGATGCTGCTCGCTATCCTGTCTTGCTGTACAGCGGAAGAGTTAGAGGAGTCTTCTTCAGATGACGAGAAACAGGTGGAGGCTAGTGCTGAAGCTGAAGCAGCGGCTGCAGCAAGGCGTGCGGCGATCAAGCAGAAGATTATGGCGGTCGGAAAGATGCGCCGTGTCTTCCAGTTGCTTCGGTATGTATCTCTCTTCATTGCGCAATGGAATGTTCACTGAACAGATGTTCTTGTAGAGAAGAGGCGGAAACCGCATCGGAATTGAATGCTGCGATGGAGGCATCCGGGCTTGCTGCTATCCGCGCAAGGACAGAATCCGCGGACGCACTTGGCGTACGTGGTAACCAGATAAGGCGTTCAATCCGCAGCTTCGACGATGCGTAAGTCTTGCTTTTCTCTTTCTCTTTCTCTTACCAATGCCGCGCAATACAATCACTAATTTGACTTAAACTTACAGTCGACGCTCCGATATGACAAACGAGCGTATGCCCGAATTCCACGAATCCAATCCAGAGTTCCCTGCGCTGCAAGCCCCGTCGACTCGCATGCGGTTCGGGAGTCCGGATGACAGTGATATCGATAAACAGTTCCGGCGTACGCTGGAAAGCGAAGAAGACGACGAACTCTCCGCTTTGGCGGAGCGCGTTGCGCGAATACGCCGCCCGGGTGCTCGTCCTTCACAGGCACTGAAGAGGCACGATACAGTGTAGGCAGGGGTTGAAGGTCGTGTTTTGTGTGTGTAGATTAATGTGCAGACTGTACTCTCGCTACTGTGATATTCTGTTTCACTTTAACGAGCTGGATAACACCGGTATTCTAGGTGTATGGTATTATTTTGGATTATGGCATGGACTCTTGACTGATTGCAATGCTTTGATCGCATACGATACGCTTTTTGTTGCTAAATGTTGAAAATATACCACGTTGAAGTTTGTAGATGACAATACAGAGTATTGGCTTATTGGGTCAAGCTTGCGATTAAAAATGGGTCATGAAAGGCACTTTCATAATCGAAAGTTGATGTCGTGACTCGTCAATTGTAAGGATGCTCTATAGATACAATCAAGATGATGGATAAACAATACAAGCCCTCCAAGCAGTAATCCATCGAATCAAAAAAAACTGCAAAAATATAAACATGTTATTGAGGATGTGTCTCGTGAGCATTCGTAGGGTCATGACAAAAAGGAATGAGATATTAAAGCCAGGCTTTGCGGGAGAGAACTCGACGCGACCTCGTGCACTACCTCGAAAAACGAGGTGACTTGCGAAAACGGTCGAAGAGAGACGAAATAAATGCGCGAATCCACCGATACGTCCAGCCTGAAACAAATTTCCGTGAGCGATGAGCGGTTGTTGCTTGCATACGAATAAGATACAAACCCAGCCTGCGGAGAAAGGACTGAGGTTCCGTAGTGTAAGCTAAAGGAGTATCACAGAAATACGAAACACATACACTCTTAGGTTCAACGATACTAGTTGTGGGTTTGATCCGGTTCTTTACCTCTTCCGCGGTAGGTCTTTCCTCCGGGTCGTCGTGCCAACAGCTGCAGACCAACTCCCATAACGCATCATCGCATTCTTCAGATTCAGGTCTTTGCGGGCGTCTCTTGGCTTTGTGTTCAAAGTAAACCTCCATGAGAGTTCTTTTTCCGAACGGTTCACTGTTTGTGAACATCTTGCCATCTGTCAACACAATGAATGAATCTTTGTCGATGTTTCCGCGTACCTCGATGACTACCATGGCAAAGGCCCACACGTCTGCCGGTTTGGAGAGAAACAGGGCCGGATCGTTTTCATAGAAGACCTCGAAAGCCATCCAATGTCTATGATGACGTTGTAATATAGTAGTTGTCTTGCCATGATTGTCGCACTCAGTGTACGTAGCTAAGGATATTTGGCCCCAGTCGCACAATAGTGCCCTGCTTTCATCTGAGAGTAGGACATTTGTCTGGATTGTCGGATTACACTTAAAAGTCTCAATCCTGCATAACTGAGATAGAACTGACTCCTTTGAGGTCACCATGAATTATATCTTGCGAATGAAGGTATGCAAGGCCGTTCGCGATATCTCGAATCTACATAAACTGAGACATTTTAAGGCAAGACACAAATCGCAGACTCACCAGTGGAAGACGTGGGATAGTTAGATTGCCTTCAACTTGAAGGTAATGTCGCACGTTTCCGTTTTTTACATAGGGCGAGATAAAGCAAATCCGCTCTTTGGGAAAGTATTCAGCAAGACCGAGGAAGGGCAATATGTTTTCATGATCCAGCAAGCACCAACGCGCGGCGGTATCTTTGACAAGTGTCTGGATGAGATAGCTGGGAATTGTGTATTTTCCACTTTGATGAAGAGGTGACCACACCTTCTTTCTATGGTATGCGAAAGCATCGATGTTGAAGCGACGAAACTTTACCACAACGGTAATGTATTCAGAGCCATTGATTACCCTACCCTTTCGAACTACTCCGAGTCCGCCTCTGTTACTTTTCAGAATGGGATCCGGATCATCCTCTACCCCTTCATCTGGAGGGAACTCTACTTCCAATTGCTCTTCTATATCGTGCAAAGCGATGGTGTAACCTTTCCATCGACTCAGGGTTCGCGTAGGTTGATCACTTCTGATAACTGAAAGGTCCGTCAGAATATTTGTGGGTTGCTTGCTTGAGCTATGTGTGCGATCCTCCATGTAAATAATGCTTCGGAGAGGACGGGACTATGACAATGAATTCTGAAGAGTTAACAAGGAGTCAAGTTGAGGTACATAATTACATAGTAAGCGTGCCAGTTGCCAGTGGGGAAATTCTACCCACCCTAAATAGTTTAGCTATCTCACTCAAACCGTTTGGATATTACGCTTTTCAGTTTCATAACCTATTCTTAGCCAATTGTCATCTGACATCAACTCAGAGGTGATTTCTTTTAATCTTAACGAGCAATCAAAGGGGGAGATACAAACGCTCTCTAAACACAAAACCTGCCACAAATCTCTGTTATCTGTGCGTATATCATGAACTTCTCGAACGGAATATGATTTGATCCGCGAGGCATTCGTCGTGGTACCTCGGGAGGAAGGAGTGTCGGAGGGATGAAGGTATTTGCCATTGTTCGTCCCCCTGATGTTTACTGTGATTGATTTAGAGTGAGCTGCCAGACAATCTCTGTCTTTCAATTGAATAGTACGCACAATTCATCAGATATCAAACAACTCGGACTCATAATGGCCCGCAGTAAAAGTCTGCCCAATCGAAGTAATCTCACTAGCGGCAGTCTTTTCCTCTGGCTTATCCCCACACTTCCTCGAATCTCCAGCCCGTTTTGCTATGTGCTTGAATACATGTATTTGGAATTCAGACAGATTCCGGAGTTTGGACCGGTAGACGTGCGTAGAGTCTGTAGACCCTATGATGTACAGTAGCTGGGTGGATCGGCATTCATCTAGCTACTCTCCAATTGTCGATATCGAACACCTTGCACTGCAATCGAAATAGGTAGATTGCCCAGTATAAAAGGGCATGGACGGATGTCGAACTATGGAACTGAAACGATATCTCATCAAACTAGATACTACCGTGTGGATCCCAGGCTATACGACATACATATGACCTCGACCTTGATCTCCCGGTATCGTCCACTGAGCACGCTCTCGTGGATATTCGCAGAGCTCTTGACCCTTGTCTGTATGGAAAACGGATTGAGATTAATCGTATACTTAGGTGCATTCCATAGGAAGAAGCTATATAGAGTCTATAAGATACATAGTGTCATCTAGTGAGCCGGCTTGCCTATGAGTGACACTGCGTCGGAATCGGAGTCGGAGTCGGAGTCGAACTCAGAACTTATACTCAGCTTAGACGATAAGCTACCCTTCGCGATCGAGGAACTGTGTCCAGAGAAATGACCGAGCAAAACCGAGGTTGCTGCTCTTAGAGTTTTTAACAATTCGGTGCACTCGAACCGACCAAGATAACAAAAACAGCTCTACTACGCAAGCAAATGAAGATTGAATGACTTGAACAAAATGGAGCTTTTGAGTATAACACTGAGGCTCTATGTAGCCGGGAAAGCTCGGCACGAACGCCCAGCACTTAATTTTCTGAAAGGGGAAGCGAACGATAGAATGCCTGACGAGCTGAACTCCAGTGTCCATAATATGCGGTGCTTGAGTTTGCGTGCAGGATATGGTAGTGGAAATGTTGGATCTTTATACCGACAAGGGGACCTATCACTGGATGGCTTTCCATAGGCTTTCTATCTTTTTACAGATTAGATGTAACCCTTTTTGGCACCACAAGTGCACTGACCTTTTCCAACTTTGGGTACCCGGTGCCTATAAACACAACCTCCATTGCCTTTTCCTGATATCTTAAAATCTGTATTCTGTTCCGCAAGGCAACGATAGATCGTCTATACTGATCCGATCAGACTGTAAGGGATGTGGTAATTTGAGCACTCAGGAGAACTCGAAGCAGATCCGCATCAGAATAATAGTTCGCTATAGAGACGCCCAAGCACCGTCATGGTGATCTCATGCTATACATAGATATTAGGCTCAGGCTCTTCAGATGCCCCGAAGCTTCTAGCAGGTTAGTGTAGGTCCAATGAAAATGCACACCAAAAACGAGCAGCACAAGAATTTATCGCACATTTGAGAATTAAATATATGTATACATATAGCTTGAACAGATGTATTTGATGCATGAGAGATTATTATTAGTCAAGATCTTAGGTGCGATTGTCAGTTTCATCCTCTATGCTAATAATTCCAAGGCATGACTCACAGAAAGCAAGCTCAGTTGAAAAATTCGCAGCACAGCTGCGCCTACGTGATGGCATTGATTGGGGTGTTGATGATCAGTCACCCGGCGTGGCAGAAGATCGGCATTCCTGTTGCGTTTCTCCGACCTTTCATTGACGCTGTCCTTTTCAATAGATAGTGATGAGCCCTTCCAGCCGCAAGGAATTGATCTATATGAGTAATATAGTCAGTGATTAAGATAGGCTACGATTTGAAGATTGGGATACGCACCCAAGAAATTTAGAGCCAAAACACAATTGCCTAAAACCTTCATGACGCCTCTCTCGTAGTTCACCCTGAAGGTTGGCACCCAATGGCCACGACGAAACGCACGCGCGGCGATCTTCCATCCAACAAGGCCATGGTAAACTAGCCTCATACCTTCCTCCATAAGATAGTCGAGAGCTGGACCATCCATACCACAGACTAGCTTCACGCGGTCGCAGAAGACGGTGACAGAAAGGACAAAGTCGATCGAAATAAAGCGAAGGAACTGCACAAAAATTTCGCAGCGCATGAACTTGAATGCCTTTTAAGAGTTACTTTGGAGTCAAATTTCCTCCCGCAAGAGTTGCATGAGAACTCTGACATTGTCAGTCGACGGCGTAGGTGCAAAGGGTAGGTGTGTAGGATGTCGAAAAGGAGAGAGAATCGACAGTCGACGGCGTAGGTGCAAAGGGTAGGTGTGTAGGATGACAAAAAGCGAATTCTTGACAGGCCCCCGGACTCAGACACGAGGAAAACGCATTGCAAGAAAAAAATTCACACAGTATCTTCGATAAACGATAGTCAGTCCTCCCCCTATCTCACTCGGAATCCATCGATGTATATTCGCGCTGGCTGGCAGATTAGCTAACTCTCAACACAAGAGATTGTGCTAACAATTTGTGCATCAACGATCTGCGGGGAGGCGGTCGCGGTGAAGAGCACTCAAAACACTCACCCTACACTCACCTGATGCTATCGATGTAGCTCTTCAACAGGGTACAACACGGAACATTTCCGTCGTCCATTATTGTGGGTCACCTGTTTCTTCGCACAAGCTCCATCATGATAGTGTGAGATACTGCCGCTTGTTAGTAAGCATTAATTTCATAATTCCAAAATAAGCCAGGGTTTGCCGTGGTGGCCTGGAGAGGAATAAATTGAGTTAAATGAAATTCTAAAATTCGACGAAAGGACTTAGAAATAGTCCAACGAGTCCAATGACTCACAGAGAGACTACGTGACAATATCGCGCGCAAACACAGCGCATTTCATCGACCCTTGTTTCATCGTCACTTTCCCCAGAAAGCTTTCCAAGCTTTGCATACTCTAAAGCATTCATGTCCATTCGATGACAGTGGAACCCTTTCACCGAATGATATAAATAGTGCTGACTTGTAAGCCTAGAGGTATTCATGATGGCGGTGCAAATCGTGAACCCCGTGTATCTGCACAAAGCGTAAATCAAAGGACCACAGGTTTCTGTAGTTATTGTTGCTTACTTGAGAAACTGGATCAGTGATCACTTCGTAGAGACATTTCTAGTGTCATCCCAGTCCCATCAGTCCTAGTGGGAGAGTATTGAGATCCTTCTATCCGATCACTCGTGAAAAAAAAAGCATACCAATGTTTGCTGGCAATCTCGTTCTTTAGGTGGTAAAGCTATGCGCATGTATGTCTGGATGACTCTATGCTATAAGAAGGATGAGTTCAGAAGTACGTACGTTAGGGGAGACATGTTGGATGTCCAACTCGTGGGTAGCACGAAGCTCCAATCCTATGAAGGTGGTTGAAGTCCAAAAGTGCTTATATAAATCTTGTATATTTCGAAGTGAGTAAAATATGGACTTCAATATCAACATTGGCTTACCGTCTGCAATACACGTTTGAGAAAGCCAGCGTCCTCAGAATTGATGGATATTTATTTCAGGCGTTCCGCTGCCTTATCAAGCCAGTCTCGAAGACGAAGACCTAGCTAGCATGAAGCTCTAGGAGTGCATATATGTTCATGATCAGTGGACTCCTTCTGAGGTTTTGTCAATACTCACCATCACTCTTGAAGTAGGAACAACCAAAAGAGGTAGGAGGCGGACGGACGGATATGCTGGGGGGATCAGAGGTTAATGTTATTGCCGCAGAAGCTGTAAATGAAGGTCTCAGAGCGCTAGGAGGACACACAGAGCGCTTGAAATGGATGTCACCAATGTCGCCTCATGGAGAGTTGACTCGTTCTTTAAGTATGCTCTTAACCTCACGTGTAATGTACATTACTTTAAACGGAATGCTCTTACCCTCTGACTATATATGTACATGCAGGCACTCAACTCACACGTGCAGCACAATTCGACCAAAAGATAATTTAGTTCGAACCGCTCCAGTACAAATAGAAACGCTCTAGTCTTACAGTTTACAGAGATCCGCAAACAATGACATGCACCATAATATATGTATCCACATTGCTATATGTCCGAGTCGAAGTTCAAGCGATGGTGTTGAAATACTAATGTGCACGTCGGTATACCACAAATAGTCAATGTTACGATCTGAACCCTCTGTAGCCCTCCTGGATTCCTAACACTGGCATGTCGTTTGCGACTGTCCGTTCCTTTGCATCCACGCTTTGTTATTTCGAACTCCGCATAATACTCTGATGTGAATTGATCGGAACAACCTTGTGTATTGACTTTCCCGTGTCCCGTTCTCTCAGAACGATAATAATTTCTCTCGGAAGACTGTCCATAAGACATTCGATAGAGAGCACTGGTGCATCGCCTGCCTCGCAACTTTCGGTATGGATGTCAAACGCGTCAGCGGAGATTAAGGTTTGCGAGCTCGTGCTTTGTATATTGCGAGGATCACTGGAGTTCTTATCTCTCTTCGCCTTGAATAGAATCTTCAAGCTACGAGAAAGCTTTGCATGTCGATGCCAATCATCATCTGATCGCAAGAACTCTCCCCAGGAATGTCGGGATTGACGTAGCTCTTCATAGTCCCACCATGTCTGCGGCCAACAAAACCCATTTTCCCTTGGATCCATGTGCCTCGCGAGCCTGAATTCGATCGTTAGGGCATCATCATCGACCGGGACTCCGCGTGCGTGTCTGAGCGAGTCCCACAGCCTTTGCTTCAATGTCTGATAAACAATCTCCATCCCCGAATTCTGATTTCCGCTTCTAGCGGACCTCTCATAGCTTGCCTTGACCTCTATTTCAAGATGATGAATAGAGTCCAGCAGCCGAAAAGCCCGGTCGTCGGCCTCCTTACGGAGAAACCGTAGCAATCGGCATAAATCATTCCCATGTTGATTGGTACGAAATCTCCGAGGAAAGCAGGAGGGATTTGATGAAGCCAATCGGAAAAGCTTCGCTTCTTGGCTTGCGTGGGGAAATGATGCAAGCATAAATTGTCTAGGAAACAGCCATGAGATTCATTTATAAATCAAAATAAGATTGGCATTTTAAACATACCCGTTAAATAGACTGGAGATCGCTAGACCAAGTCTCGTCAATTTTGCTGATCTAAGGCCGCCTTGATTTCTTTGGCTCCAGAGCACTGATTGTGATAGTTGCTCAAACCAGTAAACATATATTGACAGTACGAGACCGAATTGTGGCCCTCTATCAGACGCGCTTGAATCTCTGGCAGTGCCAACAGTATTTGAAAGGATGGATTTGAATAGATGGATGAGAAAAACCATAGCATGGAAAGCTGTCTCGATGATATCTATTAAATCGGGACTATTCCAATCTGTGCAGTCCAGGGATCCAATGCAACAAACAGATTCCCTCAGTAGACTGGATAGAGAGCCTATATCCCTTAGAATGTCGTCATCGGTGTGCCTGTTGATAAGAAAATATTATTACTCTTTGATTATTTTGACTGGAATGTATATAATATCGCAGACCTTCTAATATTGAACATCCTAATGAGCTCAAGTCGCAAGGCTTGAGCAAGTTCGGTAGATGGCCTAATTTTCTCCCAGGGTATACTAGCCACATTTGCAAGTTTATACAAGTGATTGCTATCCGTGTTTGGCCCATCCATACTACACGACTGGCGAAGTTTGGGTTTGGACTGTATCATAGCGGGGTGCAAGCGCACAGACTCTACATAAAAGCTGAGTAGTAAGGAATGATGCAAGCCCAAGCGAAGCAATCCGGCCAGCGCTACAGAACGCCTACGTGACGTTTTAGACCTAGTAGTAAATGGCAAAATAAAGATCAAATACACTGACGACCGATAGAGACTTACTTAGCTCGATCAACAAGAGCATTCAAGCCATATAAGATATCGTGTCCGAACTCCAAATCCGATATGTATCCCATCGTTATTTCAATAGGATACTGCTTGAGATCATCTAGCATATCCAAACAACTGTGATTGAACTTCTCTGTAATATGTGCAACAATGATTTCAGCAGGAAGTATATGGGCTGATACTGCGATGCGGCTAATCAATTTCTCGACCTTTCTACCAACGCCTTGGTAAAGATATTTATCCAATATTCGGCCAGTTCCCGGGTTATCATCCATAGTCGAATTCGTTGAGGATGAATATATTGTCGACTCATCATCTTCGGAGTTCCTCGTCTTTGAGAGACTGGAACTTCCCGTGTGCGGTAATGAAGGTCCCGACCCAGCCGCGGGCCGTAAGGAGAAGAAGCTATCATGGACTCGAAGGCTGTCAGTACATAGAACGGGTTTTGCGAATATTTTTCTGGCCTTCGCGTACAGGTCCGCAGGCATTGTTATGGGAGGAAGGGCTGGACCGTTTCTTAGTGGTGATAGAGGCGAGGTGTTTATACACGGTCAGATCATAGGATCCAGGCGTTACAATGTCCATTTGATAGTGCATTGTTTATCGTTATTTAACATCGGCGCTATTCCTATGCCATACCTGTGTTTAGATGCAGTGTTAAAGATATGTCTCGTACGTTCACTCGAACAACGAGCATACTGACTTTCGAATCCTTCGTCGGAATTACAACGCACTAATATATTCTTAGATATGGGCCTGTTGCAGCCAGAGCGAAACAAAATGGGACGTCCATTACTTGGATAGCTGAGTAGTTAAAGTTGAGCTGTCTGTTGGGCGTTTAGCGCAGCTATCTGAGTAGAGCAAGTAGGAACCACTTACCAGAACCTGGGTATAATCGGTCTAAAGGTGCTGATAGCACTCAGTGCCTCCTCGTTTGCGGATGATGGAGAAGCGCCAGCTTCCGTCTAAAATAGTGGGCTATCAACCACGCTGGAAGCTGTATTAAACCTTGCTCCTTGCTGTCGGCCGATAGCCTATGTTAAGGTTAAGTCATCCGTGGAGTGCGGGCTTGTAGATTGAAACGTTAGTTTGTGGGAGGGAAGCCAGCGCTCAGCGCTCAGATATACTTTGTGACCTCAGCGCGCACTGACTCAGAGCCTCCGTTGGGGTTACCACTAGATAGTAGAACAGTGAACCTGATCGAAGCATCTATTGCTTTTTAAGAGGGCTGCTGTGTTAGACATTGACGAGTTTCTCTTGGAGGTTGCATTCGAGATGAAGTTCATTTAGACGCGACATCATGATTCTTCCGAGGAGAAGAGAAGTACATAATCTGATGCCAGTGGCGCGCGCGAAACTTTATTCCTCTTTTTGGAACTTGAAGCAGTGCCACCGTGACCCAGACTGGCACTGGTGGCATGGCATTGCAGTGAGTGGTTCTCCTTCAAGTTACTCGTTTCGTACGCCTCACCTACATCAACCAAATCTCTACTTGTCGATTAACAGTAATTATGCTCTTGTCGTCGACGCACGAATGTGCAGTCTGCCGCAGGCAGTTCAGTTCTGCATTCAACCTAAAGCGGCACAACACTGCTCGCCACGCTGACGAGGGACTTCGACAATCCAGGTCTGTAACGATTAAACGTGCAATACTATTTGCTGCGCAAATCACTTAGCACAGTGGGCTTCCAGAATAATAAAATGTCCATATGATCCTTGTCCTTTCACCTCTTTCCAAGAAAGCAACGTGAAAACACACGTTGGTTCGAAGCAGTAAGTAGTTCTGCAGCCCAAGTATTGCAGCCTATGTTAACCAATGTTCCAGCCTTCGGGAAAAGCTCCATGAGTGCGCTTATTGTAAATCAAATTTTCCAAGAAAGTCAGCGTTAATTCGTCACGAGAAAGAAGTACATCGACTCGGCTCTCGTAGAAGTCCGAGCCGTCAGGATGAAAGATATAGGGAGCGAATAGAGCACTCATGGCCAGCTGGTGATGCTGAAGTACGGGTAGAGGTTCAGGCCGGTGATGGCGCGGGCATGACATCAATGATGTCCGATCCATTGGATTATTTATGTTCCGCACTTTCTGGACTCAGTGAAAGCGACAGGAGTTACCTATTGAACCCAACCGTCCCAAATCTTGCCCTCGATCCCTCTGAAATGTGCTATACAGATACGATTACTGGATTACCTGATTATCCATCCACCGGCGATAGCGTACATAGCTCATTTACGGATTTCCTCGGACTTCCCTCTTCATCAAGTTCCGAGAGCTATGATTATAATCGTCTTTCCAATCTATTATATGCAAACACCGAATTGTCATTCTAGCTGCGACTGTCGCGTTGTTGTATCTACGGATTTACACATGTTTACTTCGTTTAGCAAAGTTAGCAGGAGATGTTCATATGGGAGAGCAAGCCATCGCAGAAAGTCAGGCTCACATAGAGTCTAGCACGGCCTTTCGCATGAGATGGGAGCACGTACTGAATTCACTATTTAGTGTCTGATTCAAATTCACTACTAGTGAGCTTCTTGTCTAAAGAATCTTCAAAGTTACCTGACCTCTCGTTCATAATGTCATAAGAATAAGTCTCTCGCTAGCTGCTATATATTCTACATAGCTAAACTTCATGAATATCTATTTATCTGCACATCGGTCGGTACGGAAACGAAGATATTGATAACAGTGCGCGCATCATGATAATGCGTGGGAGAATTGCGCTTCAAGTTGAAACCAAACAAACCCGAAATGCAACTTGAACACAATCCTTCATCACAGATTGATTCTTATCTCATCACGTATAATTTTAAGGCGTCTTTGCGACACAACTCAATGACTACGCAAATCCCAGAAGTGTTTATTTGTACATCCTGCGGTCGCAAGTTTTCCTCGCATACAGCTCGAGATCGCCATCTTACCAGTTGTGGACGATGATTGCAAGTATAACTCCTGGCCTTCTCGCCGAACAAAACTGATTGACTTTGTTGCAGATACATGTCCGAAACCATATTCGAACGATACATTTATAGACACGTTGTTCTCTCCTCTCATACGCCTTCGGTCTCGTGGTATTAGCGTTTGATAGAAGTCAGCTATTGTGGCGTTCGTGCGAGTATGTTGTTGCTGTCGGACTAGGGTTCAACAAAGATGGCTGAAGGACTTAACAGACGTAGAAACACTCCTTTTGGTGGCTATACTACTCAAATGTACTACAGTGCCACCGGTGGCAATGCAAATCAGTCCGCAATTTGTTGAGAACACAAGAAGATGCCGCACGACGGTCAGGAGGACCGGGTAAAAAAGTAACAAAATCGTCAAGGAAGTTGACCGATATGAGTGTAGCAGTATTCCCCGAGCAGTGCACGAGCACTTTAACAACTCATCGTACATTGCAACGGCATAGTAATCCAGACGACGATGGATAAACGCAAAGTAGATCCATCTAATGACACAGGTTCTTCCACCTCTGTATTTGTCAGATCCTATGATGCATCGGTGCTGCAGTATGTCTCATATGACATTAGACGATTAGGCCTTAACGCCAGGAAACATCTGGTAGATGAGCCAATGGCTTACCGCGACTGAGGTCAAATTCAGCGAAGAAACTCTCTCGGGGTCAGCTGGCCTGTCCTGAAGGGCACCAGCTTAGGACGTCACGCTTAAAAAACATTGAAGATCGACCAAACACCTGTTTGAGATTGAATTTGACCATGAATTCGGTGGTGTAATCTGGTGCATTTAATCCCCTGCCTGCCAAAAGGTAGCCTGAGACGTATAGAGCAGCATTCCGACAAGCTTTGAAGCGTAGGTACTTGCAAGCTGCGGACGAAGTATATGATTTCCTGAATCATGGTGCATAGCACATTCGAGTTGAGTTAATTTCGTGGCGCAGATGCGCTATTCTGGTGATGGCTAAGCTACATGTTGATTTATTTATCTTACTATGCTAGCCAGGGTCAATGTGCAAACAAGGACAAATATACACGATGTCATTGCCTAATCTGGACGACACAGCGTAACTACACTTCAAACAAAACCTGTCAAGGTGAGAGGATTTATGGCCAAATCTTCGTCTGATTCTAGTCCAGGATGCGTTGGAATTGCCGTTCGGATGCATATAATCAAGAGAAACACGGGTGGATCGAAGTTGGTGGGAAGGATTCGTTGGATGGACTCTGAGAAGATTGGATGACATGGATTAGGCCCGGCTATTGGACAATTCTCTTGTCTGAAACTTAGCTCAACCAATTTACTGATGTACTTTGCTTTCTTGCGCTGCGAACTTCTGCTAGATGGTGAGTGAATCCAACTCTGCTACATGATCACTTCTGACGCATAATCTTGCGAGCAATAGAAGGTTGAGATCGACTCGTTCTCGGGCTACAAAATCTACCCCAGCAAGGGCCGTCTCTTTGTCCGTGGAGACAGCAAAGTACGTCGTTTCACTATTTAGACAACTTCGGTATATTGATCCACGTTATCGTTTCGTAGGTCTTCCGGTTCGCAAATAGCAAAAATGAGTCTCTCTTCCTGCAACGCAAAAACCCGCGCAAGATCGCGTGGACAGTGGTGTTCCGCCGTATGCACAAGAAGGGTGTCACTGAGGAGGTCGCAAAGAAGCGTTCTCGCCGGACAGTGAAGTACCAGCGTGGTATCGTTGGTGCGGATCTCAGCGCCATCGCCGCGAAGCGCAACCAAACTCTCCAGGCCCGCACCCAACAACGCCAGACCGCCATCGCTAAGGCTAAAGAGGCGAAGAAGGAGAAGGAGGCAAAGAAGGAGAAGACTAAGGCGCGCCCGAATGTACCCTCAGGACCGAAGGTGTCGAAGCAGCAGATGAAGGGTGGCAAGGGCGGTCGTTGATCCATTTCACTTCATATCATCTGTTTGTTCTTTCGATTTCTATGCACCATGCGCATGTCCCTTGCTATCGATATGTATATGAAGCAACCACTACATGCATCACTATGGTCGGAAAAATCTGTTTCCGCATCAGGTTTGCATCGACTTTCACCCCTTGTTCTTGGTTGACCTGCGGCAGTGTAACGATGAGATGGTGCCACAGTCCGAGAGTTTCTTCATTATTGCTTATGTCCTTGCATGGCGTCCTTCGACGCGGGAGGAAGACCGTCAGAGTAATTGTACTTCAGGTGGGGCTTCAGTTCCAAACCTAAATCCAATTCCACCGGCAATTTTTCCAGATATTGAGTGAAATATGGAGGCTGCCAATGGGTCTATCTGGCGCTATTTATCCCGTACATTCGGTTTCTACGTTGTCGTAGTCATGATATCCATCAACTTGCGACAAAAATAGTTCACCCTAAATGCACCCTAAACGCGCTCAAGTTCGGCGTAACACACGAGGCCCAGAATTACCAGCCACTAAGGCTACGCTCTTATGTGTCTCTTCTCTCTGCTCTAGTAAGATGTCTAAGCTACACTATACTCTTTGCTGGTGTAGACCGGTTATATCATGAGCCAGGAAACATCAGGACCACACGATGAGGAATCCGACGCGCCTCTGCATAATGAATCGGAAGATAATATTTCCTTCCGCCCTCCGTTGTCCGGCTCCTACGAGGAGCACATACATTGAGTACAATGGTGTGGACGCACTGTCGCCGTGTATGACATCTCAGAAGACCTTGATGTACAGTTTCCAGACAGCAACGACTCGCTGAGCGACTCATCGGAGGAGGACGCCTTCGATGTTGACTTCAATTCGGACATAAAATATAAGAGTGGAAGCTTTGGGCACGTCAGAAAGGTAGCTCTCTCTGTTGGGCCATCCGAAAGGCTACCCGTGGTCGCAAAGTTTGCTCGATTTGCGATTGATATTAGAATATATCAAAGGAAAAGGGTAGTGTCCTTCAGTATCGGTCATGCTTTCAATTAGACTGAATCTTATTAACCAGACCTTTCGTCCCGATGTATCGCACTGGCTTTCATTGAAACATGAAAACATCCTTCCATTCCTTGGTCTTGCCGAGTTTCCTCCTCGAGAGCCTGTCTTTTTCGTTTCTCCTTACGTTAAAAATGGGAATGCTAGGCATTTCGTAGGCAAAAATCCTTCTGCTCCTCGTCTTCCTCTTGTAAGTTCATCTAAATCCCTCATTTCCGTCAAAATGACTGATACGTTTCTCTGAAGATCCAAGGCATTGCACGTGGCCTAGAGTATCTTCACTCTCAAGATGTTATCCATGGCGACTTGAAAGGAGTCAGTAATCACTCTTCGTTAACATGAGCGATGAATTCGTTTGACTTTGTGTCTCTCAGGGGAATGCCCTTGTTTCAGATACGGGAAGTGCTCTTCTGTGCGACTTTGGTGTTGCCTCCGACACATGTATTACGAATACATTCCAAATACAGGATGGCGAAGGAGCTCTTCGAATCGGAGGAGCCTGCCACTCTCGTCTCTAAACCTGCCGATATGTGGGCCTTTTCCGTGACCGCAGTTGAGGTGAGCCATCTACCTTCAGTGCCTCAGGCTGAGTGATGTCAATCTATATGACTTTAGATTTTGACGGACAGCGTTCCATTCGACGGGTTGACCTTCATTAAGGTCTACGGTGAACTCAACAAAGGAAGACGCCCTCTGAGACCTACAAGTCCAGAATGTACAGATTTTTTGTGGAAGTTAATCCGAAAATGTTGGTTGAATCGACCAGAAAAGAGATTGACTGTCGATGAAGTGAAAAGGCGAATAAATTTACCCGGAATCTACATCGTCAAGGTTAGGTGAACTGAAACTTGTTACCGCGGCACGCTTCACTACAGTCTCACATATTGCACAGAAATCTTCAGATCCCCAGGTTCGTTTTCCAGTGCGCAACTCTTGCCAACATTAGTGTGGATTACTGAAAACCAATATTACTGCACAGGTTGTCATCGGCATTTCATCGCTGATAGGGTTTTCTCTCCTTCTGACCTTACCTATGAACCACCACGCATGTCGGTACATATGTTGCAGTCCGTATTACTTATATGGCGGGTTTGCGCGGTGCCATTATCATATAAAGCTGGAGAAATGCCATGGCATTGACTGGCATTGACTGCATTCTAGGCCCAACTGACTGCACGTGGCAGTTTTAAACCCGATATACTACCTGCCCCTCTCGCGCCCCGCCCAGTGATCAAGATGAGAATCACAGTTCCTGCGTCTCATACCGAAGACTCCGCTTTATCTTGACGCTCACTCTTCGGCTGCATGTGTATGTATGACAAGCACGTTGGCTCCCATAGCTCATATCCGCGGTTCCGCTGGCTCCGCATTACGGCCTGTACTCTAATACCTCTGCAGTGCTCCTTCTTCTTTTAGGGCGGTGATGTACTAAATGTATCCGGGGCAGTGTACCTGCGGTAGCACTGCTCATGAGCTGATTATGCTTTGATCAACTATTGCAGTTTTGCTGCCTAAATAATGCATATCAGTGGCTGGGCGAGTCGCTTCATCAAGTTCATCTCCGTTGAAGGCGTGTCTTGCCGAGAGGGGAAGTCTGCTATATTAGGTGACATCCCACTTCTGTCTTTCGGCGGCTGAAGTCTTGCGTGAGTTATTCGTGTACATTTGCATAGCTACTGATCGTGACCTTCGCAGAGAAGAAGACATGAACATGCCTGTACTGCTATATATATATATATGCCTTAGGGCAACCATTGCCTTGGCATCCTACACCCCCTACTCTGCATGACGGACTCACTACTGCTTCATCGATCCATACAGGTCGACCAAAAGAAAGTCATTCATAACACTTTCAAAGGTTTTGATGAATCTGCGTACAAGATTTACGCCGCTGCATTGGTCCTCGCGTACGAAGGAAGAGGCGCTCTTGAGGCTCTCCGGGGATGGCGCGGCGCGCTCGTTCTCGCCCGAGAGCTCGCTTCTGAGACTGATTTCTTGTCGTTTCTCAACCTTGGTTACGATGGGTCTACCCCGGGCGATGTGGAGCTAGGACTTGAGCTATCGAATGACTCCAGTATAAAACCTGGGGTACAGGGAACAAATCCTTACACCAGCCTGCCCAATACTAATGCTGTGCTGGTAGATATGGTAGGTCTCATATTTATGGTGCGCTTCTTTTCATTGATTTTCTTCTCTCCTTAGGAATCAAGTGTATATATTCAATTCTATGATGACGACGAAGCAATTAAAATGATAAAACGATTCGAGAAGGTTCTTAACGGTTGGTGGTTTGTATACTTCGGATACCGACTCTTCTCATCGAATGATACTGTATAGTACGTTTCGGAACAGTACGAGGGACAAAAGGAAATAGCGCCGAAATGTCATCTCCCAATGGTTTCAACTCTTCGCGGCAGTTGAGCTACGACGTTGCTAGTAGGAGCAGTGACTTGAACATCATCGACAGTCCGGTGTCTTCGCAGAATCACTTGCCGTCTAGAGAAGGAGGAGTACTAGATCCAGGCGGTCGGCTTTCTAAACAGCAAAGCAGCGAACCTGATTCGTTAGGGAATATTAGACCGCTAATTTGTGACATGAAAAATCTCTATCTGGACGGCACAATTAATGGATCGGATGATAATCGACAAGTAAAGCCACCCTCCTCCAGCAAGCTTTCGCCGATATTGGAAACTGCTACACGGAGTACGAAGCATGTTGTCTCTGGCCTTCCAGTCTTCTCAGTAGGCACCTCTGCCCGAGAGATCAGACTTCGTGACCGCATTGTACCTGTGCGCGACCTCACAAGCAATCTAAAATGGACCGACACAGAGATAGGCTCCGGAGGCTTCGGTCAAGTGTGGAAGGGTCGGTTGGTTGATGAGGATCGACGGACCGTCAACGTTGCAATAAAAGTGACGAAGTGTCACGAACCAAAGGCAGTTATTCACTCGAAGGTACCCATTTCATCTAAAAATACGAAAAGTAGAAACTAATATTCGTCTAAAGCGTTTTCAAAACGAAGCCGGAATTTGGAGCCTTTTGCAGCATAAGAATGTACTGAAGTTTCTTGGAATCGCTGAATCATCGACTATGTCCGCTTGCCTCGTCTCGCCGTTTATGCAGAACGGAGATGTAAGGAGCTATTTGGTAGAAAACCCAAGAACGCCTCGGCTTCCAATTGTGAGCATACTTTATCTCTATTGTTGTCCTATTTGTAGCTCATTCGGCGAAGATCCAAGGAACTGCAGATGGTATTGCATACTTGCATTCAGAGTCTGTCATCCACGGTGATCTGAAAGGGGTTCGTTCTAATATCTTTCCGTAAGAGTTGACACGGACCAATAACACACCTTTTTACAGGCCAACATTCTCGTTTCCGACAGGGAAACACCTTTGTTATGTGACTTCGGAATTGCGACGCTTGCGTCTGATACACGAGATAGTGGAACCGACTCTTCGACCATAATACGCGCCGGCAGCTTTCAGTGGATGGCAAGAGAATTGCTGGTAACGGATAAGCCGGGTCTCGAGGTCTCGGAGGCTTCCGACGTATGGGCGTTCGCGATGGTCACCATAGAGGTACGCTTTGTAACTGCTGCATATATTGTACGAGTGCACTGATTAAAGGTTGATCTTGCTGCGCAGATTTTAACAACGAAAAATCCCTTTCCGGATTTACGCACATTTGTGGCGATTTTGTCTGCTGTCATCAAAGGAAAACGCCCGAAGAGACCTGATATGCTAGAGTGCTGCGACGGACTCTGGCGTCTCCTCAACAAGTGTTGGAAGGATGAACCAGGCGATAGACCGACAGCTGAAAAAGTGCTTCGAGAAACAAATGCACTGGTGCAATCCCAATGAGCCTTTTGACCTAATGTACGCGTATCGTGCCGCTAAATCAGTGGAAAAATGATTATATGCTGCAAAGTTATTCATAGCCTCTTGCAAATAACTGTAATATGAATAGTATATCAATAATGTTATTAACTAGTTTTAATGATCCATTCATTAGGAAACATCATATGCTATTTGATTTTGTCGTACAAGATAATCCGTTTTACGATGCAGCCTTAAACTGTTCATTTGTGACAAGCCTTCGATGCATCCAATCCCATCGAATGAATATTTGAGAACTTCCTTGCCTCACATTTCCCCGATTAAGTGTTGTATAACAAGAAACTGGTTACTGGTTTCTTTTAACGAGACGTACATTATATATATTACACAATTCCATTACAGTCTGTTTAGAATATTGTAGATGCAAGAACATTTGTGGAGAATGGGTGGGAATATTTGTTTTCTACATTTACTGCCTCTTGTTAAGTTCGGCAGCACGAGCTCTCAACTCATCGCGAGACTATTTTGGCACAAAAGACATTGATGTTAGGTACGAATGATATTTGGAAAAGGTAGTTTCAGCTATTACTGACCTTGGGTTGCTCCACACTCGACCACTGCTGTTGACTCGGGACGTACGGGCCTGGAGCAGCATTGTGAGCTGCCCACGCCGCGTTACCGCCAAAGCAGCCGCCTTGCTTGCTCGTTGAATCGAGGTCGGCAGGATCGTTTGTTTTCTATTGAAGATGAATATGTATTATTAGGAGGCTAATCCGAAATGAAGGAGAAGAAAGTACGACGTACGGCCGGATGCGGGAGAATATTGTATTTCAGCTCCTGTGACTGCTGAACTGATGGCGACGATGAGGGTGTCTGAGTCTGCGCAGACTCGGGTGAGCCAGATGTCTTGCCCGTCAGCTTATTGATCATGTTGTTCAAAGACATAGTAATGCAAAATATGCTGGTGAGAGTGTCAAGGTACGGATAAGTATGAGCTCGAAGTGAGAGATTGTGTTCAAGATGTTTGAGACATCGGGTCTTTATATACCGAATGGGTTTACGCCTGTTGGGATTTGTTGGTGCTAGATGATGACTGCGCTCCGCTGCTGACGACGAAACACGTCAAGCTGTGCCGCACTGCTGCGGGGAAGACAGGAGGAGCTCCTGAAGGATCAGCCGGAGAACTCCGGTAAGTCGTCTTACGTAATCCAATCGCTGATTAAGAGTGAAAGCAGGCAGTAAAAAAAATAAGAGCAGAGGGCGTACGATAGAGTCTGAGGGCCGCACTTGACGAAGTTCCTGTTCTTTCTGTCTGGTGATAGTTGAATTTGGCAGCGCTAATCTTCACAGCCATCGCGCAGAAGCCTCTTCAAGGCTTGTACCCAATTTTCGCGCTTGCACTAGCGCCAGCCAAAGTGAGAAACTAGCCTGGGCCCTCAGGCTGCTAAGAGTGAAATGTTGTTCAGGCAGTATTAGTGATGTTAGAAGTACAGCATAAGACCCAGATTCTCCAACTTGATGTATCTCGGACCGAATACTACATGGTGCTAGAAGATACGTCTTTCAGTGCTCAGTCTGACTCCATGTTTCGGCCCTCGGGTGGGTTTTCTTCATTGGATGCAGCTGGAGTACCTCATTAACGATGGCTGCGTAGATTTGATAGAGCAGTGTTGCTGTAAAAATAGGATAGTCTTCCATGCCAGCGCCGACAGGTAGTAGTACCGCCTTCGGCTGAAGTTCGCCATATCGATATTGGAGCCCTTGACCCAGTGAGCTTAGTACAGTGTGCAGTCAGGGAGAAGGATAGGTGGCGAGTGTTCTGAACAACGTTGCGAAGGCATTTATATGAATGAGGCTAGAGAGAACAAGGGTTAAACGATGCAAAGGGATGTTGGAAAAAACAAAAGAGAGAAGGACGGCGATGTCCGAGATCGCGTTGGCGAACTCTGAAACCGAACTTGAGCAGCATTTCCGAAAATGAGTAGGCAGTGCTTAGTTTCCGAACTGAAATTTTTGCTGTCTCAATACTCTTGGTTCAACATATCTAGGAAACGGGAAGAATTGTAGCGAAGTAATCAGATCCGTGCCTTTATACCATGCCATCAGTATATGTAGTGTTACCATGTACGAAAGAAATATAACATGATGAACAGTGAGGCAGTCAGAAGCGAAAACTCAAATACCGTTTCCAAAAACGTCGCTACATCATCACTGCACTTGCCCTAATATCGTATCGTCAGCGACAGCATCGCTTCCGCTCAACTTGTTCTCCTTCCACATTCAAGCCGTATATAAAGCTCAGCCGCCTTTCTTCCTCGTCGAACAACCTCTTCTTCCTCTCTACCTCAACATCCCAAACAACCATGGCCGATACTCTTGTGAGTGACTGTGTGATCGATAGCGCGTTTTGGATTGGAGTGGGCGCTGATTTCGTTCGGGATATGCATATTCGTTGCCTACGCGGTTTCGGCGAGATAGTCTGAGGGTAAGCATGGCTCATTTATTTGCCTGACACGCCTGCGCCAGTCTGCGACGCGTTGTTGTACTTTTGCGAGTGCATACAGTCATCAGTCTGGCGTAGGTGTTGGTTTGCGTTGCTTACGGCGCTGACGACCTATCTCTTCGTCTAACAGAGCAGATTTCTGGTTAGCACGCGCTCATCCTAAGCTGGACCAGCGATCTGAGATGCTCATTGATTTCCAGAGTTCAAGGAGGCGTTCTCGTTGTTCGACAAAGGTATGTTACCCTCCCTCCTTCCCGATCAGGCGAGATCAGCCGCTCTGCGCCTCGCCCTGTACCCTTGGAAAGGAAACGTTTGCAGCAAGTGCTCGGGGCTGACGCGCTTTCTGCAGATGGCGATGGCACGATCACCACCAAGGAGCTCGGCACCGTCATGCGCTCGCTGGGCCAGAACCCGACCGAGGCTGAGCTGCAGGACATGATTAACGAGGTCGACGCCGACGGCAACGGCACGATCGACTTCCCCGAGTTCCTGACCATGATGGCGCGCAAGATGCGCGACACCGACTCCGAGGAGGAGATCAAGGAGGCCTTCAAGGTCTTCGACCGCGACAACAACGGCTACATCTCTGCGGCCGAGCTGAAGCACGTCATGACCAACCTTGGCGAGCGGTTGACGGAGACCGAGGTCGACGAGATGATCCGTGAAGCGGATGTGGATGGTGATGGCCAGATCAACTATGAGGGTGCGTTCTCGTACATTAATCATCCTCGAAATACATTACTGACGGAGAATCTGTACAGAGTTCGTGAAGATGATGCTCTCGAAGTAGACGTCCATGTACCCGGCTCGTGCTCTCATAGGTCATCCGTAATCGTTTATATTTCTCTCCGATTATGATTTCTCTATACTTTGTATCATCATCGTGTCAATTCTGTCTGAAATAAAACCAAAGTCAAAACGGACATATTCTCATAATAACTTCTTTACTTCCTATGTTTCGTATTTGAAATGATAAATGATACCTCCGAGTCAATGCACCCGGGCCATATCAAAGGAAAACTGAACACTCCCTCCTTGTCGCTGCTGCAGGGAATGTATGGCAGTGCAGAATCTTATACATCTAATAAAATACTTCAGCGAAGGAAAATGTAGTGAAGAATTGGGCTGACAGGTCATTCAATGGGCAAGCATTACAGAGTGAAGATAATGTATGCGGCTCACCACGACCGACCGAGCGTGCTCAAACTCTACCAACTAAATAAATGCATACTCCCATGATATGAGACCTTATACGCCAAGAGAAGGAAACAATACTTAATCAGACGTGAACAGTGATGCCGAGATAACCCGAGTGCACCAAATAAAGGATATTGAGAGATGGGAATGGGAGGGAGTTGGTGATGTCAGGACTCAGTGGCAATTGGTAGCGGCAGACGTAATGGCTATCAATGTTAATAGCGATGATATGCGGTAATGAGTGGCATTCAAAGTTGGCACAAAAAAGGTGTCCGAGCTAAAACTTGAAGAGTAGCCCAGAAGAACCTGGAGACTTGCACACAATAGTCTTGTGGCCTTCGTCCTGTCGTCGGTATGATAAATACATTAGAGATGCGATGAATACAGCTTAACAAAAATATCTGTTCAGATCCTAATCCTATACTGTACATTGTCCTGGGACAACTATCGACAACAGTCAGACAGCAGCAATAAAATTGAACAAATCAATCCCATTCCTCTTCATCATCGTCCTCCTCATCACTATCACCCAGCTTCTTATTCCGCTGGGTCAGCGCTGCCGCAAGTGCAGCAGCTAAGTCACCTCCACCAGCTGCTGCCGCCCCAGCCGCCGCTGCGGCGCTAGCAGAGCCACTGTCGTCGCCGGGTGGCGGCGAAGCCGCGCGGCCGACGACTGCAGGAGTGGATGCGTCGTGTACAGGTCCGCCTGTCTTGCGGAGGGCGTGGATGCCTTTGCCTTGGATGGAAGCAAGGAGCTCGTTGCGCCCCTGAGGAAGAGTCGGGATCCCTGCTGGAGGTGCTGGTGGGCCACCGAATCCACCTGGAGGCGGGGGCGGAGGAGGAGGAGGAGAGCCGCCAAAACCACTCGGGGGAGGTGGCGGAGGCGGCGGAGGGGGTGCACTGCCTCCGGTTGGCGGGGGCGGCGGGGGCGGAGGCGGAGGCGGAGGTGCAGCTCCGCTTGGACGTCCTGGTGGTGGAGGTGGAGGTGCGGGAGGCGCAGCCGGTGCACGGGGTGGTGCGACAGGAGGTGCAGGCGCGCGCGTGGGTGGAGGCGGGGGTGCGACAGGAGGAGCAGGGGCCGTAGGTTGCCTCATTGGAGGAGGAGGGCGCGAAGGCGGGGGCGGGGCTGGGGGTGTAGCCGGCGGGTCGACCGGCGTTGAGAGCGAGCTCACGGAGTCGGACTGGCCGTGTGTCGGACGGCGCGGCGGCGGGGGTACAGGTGGCTTCTTCCGCGGGGCCGGCGCCGGCGGTGGTGGGCCTTTCTCTTTCTTCCCTCTCGAAGAGGAGGGCGGTTTTGACTGCGCGTCGCGCACGAAGCCCTTAATGAAGTCCATGTTCTCTGCGATGAGCGAACGGTCGATTCCGTGTTTCTCGAGCTGCTCCATGAGCGCGAGCCATGACGGGTCGACGTTGTCGGAGATGAACCCCTTCTCTGCGTCGTATCCCATGTGTGAGACGTGTCGGAATGAGCCCTGCTGTGGACCTGAGATGAGAGACTTGTTAATCTTCCCGCCCGCAGCTTTTTTCGTCTTCTTTTTGCTGGTCCCAGCTTTGGCCTTTCCTGTAGGGATGTATCAGAAACGGTTGAGTTTGAATGATTTTGGAATAACAAAGACTGCATGTGATACGACAGGATTGCTAAAAGTTAAATAAAGTCATGCTGCAGCCCTGCAAGGAATCATCCTCCATATCGCGGGAGACATTCGAGGCTGTCTGGGAGTACGACAGGGTGAAAGGCCAGGTTCATACGACCCGGTCCAAAACATGCCTGAAGTGAAGTTCACGGCACGTCCATAAGAAGATTTTGTGCAGCCTATCATCGTTCAGAAATGTACACATCGCCATCGTCTGAAAGAAAGACATCTCTCGAATGAAGGTACCATGCCACCGGACCTGCGTGCATGTCTCGCGGGCGGCGCGAATGAGAACTTTCAAACCGAGGAATAGACGAAGGAGCTTCCTAGATAGAGTGTAAGATCTTACCAATCGCAGTCTTCTTTTTGTTAACCGTCTTCAGAAACGATGTAGCTTCGCTTTCGTCTGAGTAGACGATGCCGATCATGCATTCCTGCGCTCAATAAGTCAGTATTGACACTAGGTCATTATAGTCTCTGTACTCACATCGCCCGCGAATGAATGGAAGAACGGCCTGTCCTCGTTCAGCATGAAGCTATCGTACAGCTCGTGCTCCCATAGAATCCCTCGTGTCCCCTGCAGGTCGACGAGACGGAAGTAGTACAAACCCGAGCTCTTGTCCTTGACGAACGCTAACCCGCCTTGCTCTCCAGAGAATGACCAGTTCTGCGGGTCGGGATACGCATAGTATATCCTCGCTACCGTCGCTGTGAGGATTTTAGACGTCGGCGTGAGTGTGTTCTTGACTCTGTCCTTTTCGTCCTTGTTCATCGTGGATTGCAGAGGCATAAGTCTGTCTGTCTCGAGCTCGTAAGTGCCAGAACTAGCTGCGCAGTTTCAGCGGTAGGCTTATATCGTGGCTCCCCTGGGCCACAGAACGTTCTCGAGAAGGAGCTCGCAGACAAATTATATGCAGCCTTTATATCGATATCGAGTAGATAGAGTCTGTGCAACGAGGAGTGTGCACGCCAGGAAGTGAATTGCGCAGGTGTCCGCAGCGTGGACAGTGCAGCTCGGCCGGATAAGGGAAGACCGGTAAGTAATAGATTTCTTTTGACGAAATTACATGTAATGCTTTCTTCTCCACCAATGCCCAACACTGTGCTCTATGGCAATTATACGTATCTTTTATTCAGATAAAAGTCGGATGCATGGACCGCCGCTATCTATTACCTTGCATGTACGTCCTTCGGTGCGCGCTGTGTCAACGAGGCCGCAACCAACTCGTCTCCACGCAACACTACGGGAACACGCCCACTATCGTTGAAGGCCATCAACACGAGCATTCAGAGTGGATGCATTCGCTAGAGAACCTATGCTTAGGGACGATGGATAGTTTCATGAAACACACACCAAAAACGGAACCTTTACATATTCTGCTGCCTGCACCAATTATTGCTCATAAGGTCCGCCTTTCAGATGCTCCAGCTTCAGGCTTCCAACAAACCTTGGGAGGCGAACTGATGAGGTTAGCACCACCATCTTTCTCTGTCAAATCATACGCTCTCATTGGGCTATCCATCGCACGCAAATGTCATTTTACTCAACAAGGTGCTCTTGAATTTTCAAGTAAAAGGTTTGGGAAGGTATTTGTCAACTATTTCAAGTGAGACACATAAACACTGCGTAGAACTGCTATAACATTTTCTCGACTCCGTATAGATGGTTACAGAACAAGTCGAGTTACTCACGAAAACGTATTCATACTCGAGAAAACTATCTATTGCCACCACATCATTCACGCTGCTGTCACTGCCAAAGGGACCGTGTAGGTATAAGCCCTTTTTTCTCCTTATCACAGATGAACCTCTCAACCAAGGCCATGTTTTCGTTGATGTCGCTTCGAGACACACCATTCAATTCCAAATATTCCACCACTTTTGCGAGGGATGATGGATTACTTTCAAGCATGCGTCCGGGAGTCCGACTTATTCTAGTTGTCGTCTGATTTGCACCTCGGAGCTGAAAGAACAACATTGAGCACGCATATCGTACTAAGGGAGGACTCAACACAACTACCTCTTGGAGGACTTCTGCAGACGACGGCCTATCCTTCGGATCGTCTTGCCAGCACCGACCGAGCAGACTCCAGAGTGCGTCACTGCATTCTGGCATATCCGGCCTCTTTGGGCGCACCTGCCGTTTCCTGCGGCCTGAGCCAAACACAACGACAAGCATCGCAGAATTGGTCAGGTCAGGAAAGGGCAACTTGGTCGTCAGAATCTTAAGAACAATTTCCGTCAGACTTTTTAAAAGTAAGATGGCAAATGAGGGATTACCTCGATCACGACCATTGCGAACGCCCATATGTCGGAAGCTTTCGAAACAGCGAGTCCCGGAATTTCCGCCATCAGCAGTTCTTTTGCCATCCACTGATAGCTACCAGCACGTAAGATACTCATAGAATCAGTTCGGCTGGCTCCCTCATCCAACGATGCGAGCCCGAAGTCACACAATAGCGGCTCTTCCGAATCCGATACTAGGATATTCGACTGAAGGTACTTGCATCGTCAGCGGGTACATGGCAGCACACGACAACGAGAATAAACGCACCCCTTTCAGATCACCGTGGATGATAGAGTTCTGATGCAGGTACGCAATCCCCTCAGCAGTTCCTTGTATCTATGCCAATGAGCTGCAGCGTCAAGATTAGAGAAGACATTCACTAGCTCACAAGCGGAAGGCGACGTCGACCTGGGTTCTCCTTCAAGAAGCGTATCACATGTCCATTTTTCATGAACGGAGAGACGAGACAAGCGGGCATGCTCCTACCGGGGAGCTCGGCAATGCCAAGGAGTTTCAGGACATTCTTATGTTGTAAAGGACTCCATATACCTGCCTCGTTCCGAAAACGCTTCAGACTAAAATTAGTTTCCCTTTTCAACAAAGTTTAGATGGTGCGAAGCATATACCTTTGTATCAACTATGCCTGCCGTTCCATAAGTCTTTACCGACTTTATTGCCACAATGACGTTGCGCCGGGGAGTCTGCTCTTCATCAACGAACATAGCCTTCCGAACGTCACCGAAACCACCGGTGCCATCTTTTACAATCGTTGATTCGATCAGGCGCAGATTTTCCGACAGGTCACGAACGTATACCGTACGACCACGGAGCTGGAGCTCTCGGGATAGTGTTCTGGATGGATGAGCTGGGCGGCTGCAGGAGGTACGTTTAGCAGCTCGCGCAGCTGGTTCGTGTGTCGGAGAGAATTTGGTAGAGATGGGTGATTCCTTAAGTTGTCTGTCGTGTGATGAAATTAACGACGTATCCAAGGTGAGTTCCTGCATATCGCGAGCAAGTTGCTGCACAGCGAAATGTGGAGCAGTGGCATGGGCGTTTGAGCGATAGCTGACGTGCTCAGTGTCACGATTCGATCGAGAAGAGTCTCCATCAGCCCGTTGCATGAACTTATGACTGCTTGTTCCTCCCATCTCGCTTTCTCTTGACCACGAGTTGACATCATCATTTTCAAGGCCATTTAAAGATGCAAGCCAAGAAGATACGGTGCTACTGGAATCTGCACTGCTCAGACGGCTCGAGATGTCGAAGTCGCTCGGAGATATTCTTGACCCTCGTAGTTTTTCGAAATGCACTATTGTTAACTTTGAGAAAAATAAGACTTCCGAAAGGACGAATTACGAACCATGAAGTACACTTTCGAATTTCGTCATCATTTCGACTGCTTCGTCATTATCACAAAACTGAATCCGTAGACTCGTCATCTAAATATGAGGGAGATGAAGTTGGCTGTCCACAGCAGTAATTCAGAGACTCACTAAGTCTGTATATATGGCAGACCTTACTGCATCCGTATCCCGATGAGTTCCAGAAACTAATGCCGAGCTCTTCGATAATACTAGCGTCAGATCAGATTGACCAGAGGTACGCCCATCGTCTCGGACTTGTAGTCTGAAGAAAGACAAAAAATGCGTTCCCGAGGAGCGTTCCCTGGCCAAAACGAGCGCGCCGTGCCAATCCCGGAGCTTCTCCGCGCCTTTCCCTCCATGTGCAAAAGTTAATGCGGCGGCGTAGATCTTGTAGGACGCCGCATGAAAAGCAAGGTAGATAGCTTTCTTTTCGTCCTTTCGCAAAGCTCGGTCGAGCGGCAGCAAGATGGTCATTGCGGAGTAAGGTAGGGTAAGGGCAACTGTCAGCGGGACGATGGGAATACAAGGATGACTCGAGGATAGACAGACATATATAGTGATGTACTAGCGTATGAATGTCCCCCTTCTGTTTGTGTCGTTATCAGGAGCTATGCTGATGTATTACTTGAAGAGAAGCTTACTTTGACGCTAACACACCACAAAAGTGGGATGCCACCTAACATAGGAAAGACTTCCGCCTCGGCAGGAAACAGAGGAATGCCTTCAGCAGAGAACTTGATGAGATGACCCGATATGCCGCTGGAAAGTATCATTCAGGCCACGACACTTTCTAGTCAGTCCAATCATGTACTACAGCATCGAGTAATTATCTGCAGGTGCACTGCCGTTGATTGCTGAGCGCATCACTACCCTGAAAAGAAGCCGCAGCAGAAGGCTAAAACTGCAGGCTGTCAGGACGGACCCCTTTCGCTGTCCTTGTATGATTAATAGAAGGCTATGTGCATAGTTGGAACCAAAGGAAAGCACAGCGAGTGCGGAAGTCGCTAACTGGGATCGTGAGAAATTGCATCAGGTATTGCCGGTTTTTCATTCTTTTTGCTCTTATCTTTCGTACCAACATCAATCTTAAGCTACTTGATTATCGAGAACCGCGATAAAATCGTTTGAAGATAGGAAATAGGGGAGCAATCTGAGAAAGGAAAGCAAGAACCCAGCGATGTTTGGGCTGCTTTGTTGGAAACACATCTGAGTATCCCATTAAGGAACCCTAACAGATTGTGGAAGTGCGAGATTGAGACAAAGCACGGACATCCAAAAGACTCAAAAGAAGTATTTACCCAAATAGGGCGCCATGCGTGTCCGAGAATGCCTACTCTGTCAACCTTCCTGCCCCACTCCAGAGGCAAACTGCAGCCCTTTTGACGCCCCGCACTCGAGTTGCCGACCGTGACATTGTTAAAATCAAAAGAATTATTTTGACCATAAGCCGAGTGACCATCATTGTTCGAGGAAGAAGTCTTTTCGATGTTTAGTGATGCTGATGATCATATACATCTGTTCTTTGACATAGACAGTACCGATTCTTATTTTAAGAGAGTCTGATGCCGCCATCGACAGAGATGGTTTGACCTGCTGCTTATTTAGTACTTGGAAAACCATAAGGATATACGAGGCACTTTACCGTTAATGAAGTAAGATTCGGGCTTAGCTAGATAGGATACGACACTTGCCACAACCTCCGGCTCTGCATCCGGTGCATCAGGAGGTAGGCCAAATAACTATACGTACCAAGAATTAGAGAAACAAAGCGCATTATGTATAGTTTGGTCAATCCTACATTTTTTGCAGTCGCGCCTCGGTCATCCTTTCCATTGACCAGCACTGTTTAACGGTTTCGATTCAACTGCTGAATGAGTTATGAGAATCAATGCTATCTTACTGAGCGGAGTGTGGATTATGCCGGGAGCATAAGCATTTGCGGTGATACCATGCTTGACAAGTTCGACGGCTATAGAGCCACCTGAGTAAATAAATATCTTCAGGAGAACGGGAAAGAGTCACAACTCACCTGCGGTCTGCGTAATACCGCGTACTGCGAACTTGGAGCCACAGTATGCCGTCAGATACGGAGTCCCTTGTTTTCCGGCAATAGACGACGCGCCTATAATGTTTAGGAATATCAGAAAAAAAAAGGCTTGCCTGCAAATGAATCAAATGACTGACCTATCAGCCGGCCTCCATTTCCCTGTTTTATCATCTGAAGGGCGGCATATTTGTAGCAAATGAAGGTTCCGCGGACGTTCACGGCGTTCAGAGCATCGAGTTGCTCCACCGTAGCTGTAGAATTATAAGATACAGACATAGTTTGAGTTTACTAAGACCTCACTTTCGAGGAAGGGCGCAACGGGCGCGATACCTGCATTTGCCACCATCTAACCGTCAAAGCCGTCAGATTACCAGATTCTACGATCAATCTTAAGCCCAGATGGTACTTACTACGTCAAGGCTACCCAATTCCCTCACCGTCTTCTCTATCATGGCCTGAACGTCTGCCTCCTTCGAAACATCTCCCGGGATTGCGATCGCCCTCCTTCCTTTCTTCTTTATCTCTTCCACGACTTCTTCGATCTTCCCTACTTTCGACGCAATGTCGTTCACGGCGATGTCGAGACCATCGTCGGCCAGCCTATGGACGATACTGTAGCCGATGCCTTGCGATCCACCAGTAACGATTGCGACACGAGGTGAGTACTTTCCCGACATGCTTTCTGCGAGATGGTGTATGGAGTTCAAGAGCTTCCATCTCCATTGTGCGGTTAACAATCAAAGTAGTGAAAAAATAGGTCATCCGGATTATAAACATCTGAAAAGCAAGTGACTTCGGAAGACCTCCATCTGAGACTGGCTTGATGAGATCATGAGGTCAAGTGGAAGAGAAGCGACGACTGTGAGTATGCCAGTGTATAGATGTATAGATTCAAGTTAGACAAATAGTCTCACGACTATACTCCTTCGTCGAATGAACGAGTAATAAATTGAAAGAAAGAAGTAGGAAATAAATGCTATTCAACACTTTTTCCCTTGACTTCTCCGTCCCTTCAGAAGTGATTTGCGCTGTGAATGTCTGCCACGGGGATATCTGCGTCGTCATTTACTATGACATCGAAATCCGAGCAGGCGGCTGGGGAAGCTTCGTCTCTGAGAATTTTGCCAGATTCCTCCCATCAGACCCGAGGAGTTAGATTTCGAATCTTGAAGATACCCGAGGGCTACGGTGTTTATGTAAGTCTCTATCAGCCACGAGTGAATCAGCTTTTCTTCAGCGATCCGTTGCGAGTAGCGCACATCAAGGATATGTAGGACCTTCTCTTTCTTTTGCACGGACGAAGTTCTTGATTATAGAAATGTTCTCGTAGATATCCTCTCTAGATACCCCGTTGGATTCCAAATAGCCCACAACTTGTGCAAGGAATGGCCGAGCGCTCTCCGACAGTTCCGAATACGAGTTTCGGAGGTGAACTGTGAGGCTGGGTGAGCCAGTCTTTTCTCAAGCTAATACTATAAACCGTTATGGACGTACATCCAATGACCCGCCTCGTTCTAGATGCCATCTTCTCTGCTTCGTGGGAGTCAAAGAACTGAATGTGCAGCATTGTTATCTGCAAGATTATTTAGGACTATATTACGCATTTATGAGATCGTTTTTCAGCCACTCACATTATCCGAGTATACAAAATTCAATCCGGGATCCAGGGTTGAATCAGAGACGAAGGTGGAGTCTCTCGACAAAACCAGATCCCGAATGATGCGCCCAGACGAACGAGTTTTAGCACTCTGTAACTGTAGAATGTAAAGGGAAAAAGAATCCATAGAACGATCCCGGACAAGAGCGGCTGCTCCGTGAAAGTTCCTTGCCTTGTCCGAATCCGCCTTGAGGGCACTCTCCGGGTATCTATCCTCCACTCGAACTAATGCCGCTCCGTATGTCTTGAATCTCGGCGCTGGAAATGTGGACCAGATGGTGTACTTTTCGTCCTTGTTCAGGGGTCGGAAAGTAGACTGACATCGCTGAGAGCTCATGAGTATGAGCGAAAACGTAAAATTCGAGTGAAAGGCAACTAGTCCTTTGCTTTCTGTAGCCTGGGGGATTAAGTATCGACTGGATCACGAGCAACTGCGCCGCAGCGTTATGCATGACTCTTCTGCAGCGCCTCCTGAGTTGATCGAGAGAGCATTTCTATTGTATACTGGAGCCATAACCGCTCCCGGTAATATGACTCCGCGTGCCGCCATCACTGTAGCTGTTGATGATTCACTATAAGATATTTCCGCGGAGGAAACTGAGAAGCTACTGAAGGAGAAGTCATCTAAAATCTCAAAGCGGCGCACCGAGGGTGCGACGAAGTCAAGCCCAAATCCGAGGATGGCACAGCCGCTGATGAGGAAAACTCGGTGAACACATGAGAAGAATATGTCGACAGAGGTTACTAATCAACATTGCTGCCCAGATGGAATGTATAGCATAGCGACTTACCTAGTCATCGTAGAGTTCCAGGCAATCATGCGATGCAAGGAACAGACGCACTGTGTACGCACATCGTCCAACAAGGCAAGTTACTATGGATAGGAGCTCGAAAGTAAGCCACTTCAGATATGAGTTCTGTATTCATCGACTTGGCGCTCGAGACCGTCCAAGTCGGTATGGGTCGAAGACGTAGTGATATAGCGCGTGAAAGGACTCAGAGTACTCGAAGCTCCTGCCAAATCAAGTGCTTTCCAGTCATCGAATCGGAACCACGGAGAAGCAGATTTTATCCAAGCTACCAAGGGATGTTCTCAGGGAACTTGGAAGTGTTATACATTATTAGATATACATTCACGCTTTCTTTGTGGTTACGGATTCACGTATCGAGGTAGTCCGCAGCCATCAACCTAATCGAGCATTAGATAGTCAGCACTGTAGCACAAACAGAAAAAGTAGCCTCGTACAGTTCTAGGGCAACCTCAGGAACTACCCGTTCCTTAAAGTCGGGGATGTCTTCTCGAACAGCGGCATTTTCGTAGATCTTCTTGTACGTCAAATATTCAAGAACTTTCTCTACAACGGCACCTCTGGTAGTTGCATCGCTTTACTGTCAGCCAAGCACTCATATGAATGTAAGACGTTCACACCTTTCATTGATCGGGCAGGTGCTTGATTCTCCCTCAACGAAGTTACCTTTAGTAGCCGGTTCATAAATGAGTACAGCAAACTTGTGATGACGCAGAGACCCAGGGTGCATACTGTTCAACATGCTGCCTAACATGCCACTCTTTTCGGCAACACTGCGCTTGACTATGAACGTGAATTTGTCGCTGCTGACTATCTTAACCCAAGATTCTTTCGATTCTTCGGCTTCCTTATAGGGGGGAGTTCAAGTCAAGGTTGGTGGCATCATAGTGGCTAACTGGAATGTATAGATATTTCTGCTAACCTGCATTTCTGCATCTTGAAGTTGCTCTTCGGACATCACTCAAGAAAGAAATTCGAAATCTCTTTGCGTGAAGAAATGAGATTGAGAGGGATGTCAAGACTTGTCAAGACTTGAAGAAATCTAGTCTCAGCCCGAGTTGTGACCACAGATAAACGCGTGACCAAACGCGTCCAAGTGTCACGGTCACTCCGCGTTTTGCGATTTCCCTGCACTGGTGACAGGACCTCCTTATTCCTCCCTCCACCTTTCATCTCTCTCTTTACGGCAGTTCTCTCAACCCGAACATGTCGCGTCGGGGAGGTAGGGATTTTGGATTGACATCCTCCCGTAGAGGTAGCTTTCGTGGAAACTGGCGCGGTGGTTCGAAAAGTGGTAGAGGACGCGGTGGAGGTCGTGGAAGAGGAGGGAGCGGCGTCAATTCTAGTGCAGCGCCAGCTATGCCAACGAAGGACGAGGAAGGGACACAACTTGCGGAACGTTTTGAACAGATCAGTCTGAACGATGAAGTAGATGAGAAGCTTGGATTTGCGAGAATACAGGAAGGTCCTAGGAAGGAGGGCTGGTTAGTGAATATGCATCCGGTGCGTGATTTGCTTACGTTCCTGATCAAATATACTAAAACTTATTTATGTAGACTCTAATAAAAGATCCTGACCATCCGTCTGGAAGAGCTGCAGTGGATTTCTACTTCATTGAGCTTGATGGAGGGTTGTTTAAGACGACGTTCCAATATGAGCCATATTTCTGTATCTCCTGCAAGGTAGAAAATAATCACCATCTATCAAATATCAAGTACTAATTTATCATAGAACGGGACAGAGACCATCGTTGAGGAATGGCTAAACAAGAAATACGAAGGCCTCATTTGCCGTATCGTACGAGAACGAAAGGAAGACCTCAAGCTACCAAATCATCTAATGGGCCATAAGCGACTCTATCTTCAGTTATGCTTCCGGAACGTATCCGACCTGCTTTCAGTGCGTCGAGAGATTGTTCCCTTGGCCACGGAGAACGGATCCAAGTTGAATGCGGTCGACGCCTACGCAGAGGTCGTTAACATGTCCGAAGCTGGTATGCGAGTCGAAGTTGAAACTTCTTGGGCGGCAGAGGCAGATGCGATTAATGGAAATGCGCGAAATACGAAAGATATGGATCCACGCGATTGTATTATCGACGCTCGAGAGTTTGACGTCCCATACTACCTCCGAGTAGCCATCGACAATGAAATCCGAGTTGGTCTCTGGTACGCCATAACGTTCGTGGCGGGTCATCCGCAGTTCAAACTGATGGACCGTGTCAAGCGTGCGGATCCTGTGGTCATGGCCTATGATATCGAAACGACGAAGGCACCGCTCAAGTTCCCCGACCAAGCAATCGATCAGGTCATGATGATTTCCTACATGATTGACGGCCAGGGATTCCTCATAACCAACCGAGAGATTGTCAGCGAAGACATAGAAGACTTCGAATATACACCAAAAGAAGGTCTTGAAGGTCCATTCACAATATTTAACGAGGCAGACGAGGCGGCGACGATTATGCGATTTTTCCAGCATATCCAGGAGGTGAAGCCAACAGTCATGGCGACGTTTAACGGAGACTTCTTCGATTTTCCGTTTCTTTACGCTCGGTCAAAAGTACATGGCATTGATATGTTCCTTGAGACTGGATTCGCGAAGGATTCAGAAGAGGAATACAAGAGCCGGACTTGCGTTCATATGGACTGTTTCCGATGGGTCAAGCGCGATTCATACCTTCCCCAAGGTAGTCAGGGCTTAAAAGCTGTCACTACAGCGAAACTCGGATATAACCCTATTGAATTAGATCCCGAGCTCATGACACCGTATGTGATTTGGGTTCATGCGCTACACCAGATATTAAATGTTCCGTCTCAGATATGCCATGGAACAACCTCAGACACTCGCACAATACTCTGTTTCCGATGCCGTCGCGACATACTACCTGTATATGAAATATGTTCATCCTTTCATCTTCTCTCTTTGCAACATTATTCCTTTGTGCCCCGACGAAGTTCTGAGGAAAGGTACAGGAACTCTTTGCGAGACCTTGTTAATGGTGAGTATCTTACTTTCTATTGATTAAAAGCAAAGTTTTTATAACAGTCTGTGCCAGGTTGAAGCCTTCCGAGGACATATCATCATGCCTAACAGGCACGAAGATGAGCACGGAAATATGTTTGATGGTCATCTTCTCGCATCAGAGACCTACGTAGGGGGGCATGTCGAAGCTCTGGAGGCGGGGGTTTTCAGGAGTGACATTGCGACACATTTCAAGATTGTCCCCGAGGCTGCGCAGCAGGTCTGTTGCTTTGTCTGACCAATATGCTCAAAATATACTCATAAACATAACAGTTAATTGACGAGCTTGATGCAGCACTGACATTCTATGTCGTTGAAGAGTGCAAATCATCCATAGACGATGTGACGAACTACGACGAAGTAAAAGCTCAAATACAGTCGGCTCTTGAGGAAATGAGAGACAACCCATTGCGATTCGATAAACCTCTCATTTATCATTTAGACGTCGCCGCCATGTATCCGAATATCATGTTGTCGAACCGTCTTCAGCCGGATTCGGTGGTTGACGAGTCTGTCTGCGCTGTTTGTGACTACAACAGGCCTGGCAAGAAGTGCGATAGGCGGATGACATGGGCTTGGCGTGGTGAATATTTCCCCGCACAAAGAGACGAGTACAACATGGTTAGACATGCGTTGAACCAGGAGATGTTCCCACCCAGGAAGCCGGGGGGGCCTCAACGACGCTACGTGGACCTTACACAAACAGAGCAGACAGCCTTACTTCATAAACGGCTCGGAGACTATTCTCGCAAAGTTTACAAGAAGACGAAGGAGACGAAGGTTGTCAACAGGGAGTCTATAATCTGCCAGCGAGAAAACCCATTCTATGTCGATACTGTCCGTCGTTTTCGTGATCGACGTTATGAATACAAGGGTCTGCACAAAACATGGAAGAAGACCCTTGATTCCGTTCTAGGAGCAGGAGGAGCTGTTGCCGAAGTCGATGATGCGAAGAAGATGATTGTCATCTATGATTCTTTGCAACTTGCGCATAAGTGTATCTTGAATTCTTTCTATGGATACGTCATGCGCAAGGGTGCCCGTTGGCATTCAATGGAAATGGCCGGTATTACTTGCCTTACTGGGGCAACGATTATCCAGTTGGCCAGGCAGCTGGTTGAGCAGATTGGACGTCCTCTTGAGCTGGACACGGACGGAATTTGGTGCATGCTTCCGGGGGTCTTTCCGGAGAACTTCAAGTTCAAGATGTCCAATGGCAAAACACTTCCGATTTCGTATCCATGCACGATGCTAAACCACCTTGTTCATGCGAAATTCACTAATCATCAGTATCATGACCTCGATCCCGAGACTGGCGAGTACATAGTGCACAGTGAAAACTCAATCTTCTTCGAACTGGACGGTCCGTATAAAGCAATGATCCTCCCTTCGTCGAAGGAAGAAGACAAGCTGCTAAAAAAGCGATATGCGGTCTTCAACGACGATGGATCATTGGCGGAACTGAAAGGGTTTGAGGTCAAGCGTCGTGGGGAACTTCAGCTCATCAAAATTTTCCAATCGCAGATCTTTGAAAGGTTCTTGCTCGGAACAACCACTCAAGAATGTTATGCCGCAGTTTCAGAGATTGCGGACCGCTGGCTTGACGTTCTGTTTAGCAAGGCAGACAATCTCAGCGACGAAGAGTTAGTCGAACTCATTGCCGAGAACCGGAGTATGTCGAAGACGCTATCAGAATATGGTGGTCAAAAATCGACGTCCATTAGCACCGCGAAACGCCTTGCCGAGTTCTTAGGAAATCAAATGGTGAAGGATAAGGGTCTTGCCTGCAAGTTCATCATATCAGCGAAACCTATCGGGGCTCCTGTCACAGAACGAGCTGTTCCGATAGCGATCTTCTCGGCAGAAGAGAGCGTGAAACGGACATTCTTGCGTAAATGGTTGAAGGACAATAGCCTCGCGAACTTTGAACTTCGGTCTATACTGGATTGGGATTACTACATCGAACGACTTGGTTCGGTCATACAGAAATTGATCACCATTCCCGCTGCAATGCAAAAAGTACCAAACCCGGTCCCCAGGATCCGCCATCCCGACTGGCTTCATCGTAGGGTGGCCGCGTTGGACGACAAGTTCAAGCAACACAAAGTGACGGACTTTTTCAAGAAGGCGTCTCCTTTGGAGACCCAGACGTCCTCGTTCGGAGATATGGAGGACTTTGCGGACGGTGATCGCTCTCAACAACCCCGTAAAGCCGTGGTTCAGCACAAGAAAGCTTACCAAAAGTCTAAGGAATCTGGATCGGAGGAAGTACCCAACAAGCCGCTACCTAACCCTTACAAGAACTATCCAGCGTGGCTGAAGGCCATCAAGAAAAGATGGCGAGCGCATTTACAAGCGTCTACGGCGGACGATGAAGCGTCTGCGGCTGTCCCTACTATGTTCCGTGGTGTCAGAACTCCTGCAACTCGACATTGGGATATCGTCCAGATTCGTCCCAGTACCCGGAGTCGCTACACGATGTGGTTATCTGTCAATTCGGACTTGGTCCCTGTCACAGTACGAATTCCACGCGAATTTTATCTGAACTTTAAGACTGCTCCTAAGGCGGGAGAATTCGAGGAGCACTATAGTCGAGAAAGAGTTGTCCGCACTCTCCCAAGGGACAAGCCGTGTTTGCACTTGTACAAGTATTCAATGCCGGAAGAAACATATTTGCAGGGTGAAAACTATTTCATGAATGAAATCAATAATCCGAATGTTGATGGAGCTTACGAGTTACAGGTAAGACTTTCCGTCTTTCTTAGATACCGAGGCTAACTACATGCTTAGTTGCCCTTAGTAATCCGTGCTCTATTGAGACTTGGGATTACCTGCTCTCCGGACGAGAAGGGTTTGACACTCAACAAAGCTCGAGATGACGGTGTCGATTTATCACAGGTTGACCGGTCTCCTCCGTCTCCCATGCGCAGACCCTATCTTGAAGGAGGTAAAGCTTTGAAGTATATCTTCGTCTATCACGCATTTTCACCTTCAGCGCCTGTCAATGTCTATGCAATTTTCTTGCCCGACGGAACTGTGCGATTACATGTCGTCGATCCTGCCTCAAGGCGGCAACCTATACCTCGGTTTGATAGCCTTTACTCGAGCATGCTGGAGGCAAAACTCAAGGATCTCGGGAAAGACCCTATATACGTGTATCCGGAAACTTTGCAGACTTTTACAGACTATCATAGCAATGAAGCAACAGCATTGAAGGCAATCTCACGTGAACTAGGTACACTGGAGAACAAGTCATTTACCGTTGTCATTTCTTCCGCCAAAGATCTCACTTATTTCACGAGCGCTGTGCCCAAGTTGGGCAAATTCCCGGTTCTCCGTATGCCATCAAGTAGAGCAGGGCATGCGCTCGATGTTTTCCCGTGGCAGGCCAACGTGGCGAAGAAAATGTTCAGTCGTTACCTATCCTTCGCTCCTTGGCTCAAACGAGCTATCACACAAGCCGCCTACTATGATGTCCCCGTCGGACATGTCGATGATGATCAGCCGCTGTTCCTCTGTGACATCGAGCTAGCGCGTCGCGTAGTTGCTCACGATATGGTCCTCTGGTGGTCGAATGGCGAGAGGCCGGACCTTGGAGGTCTGGAATACGATTTGCCCCCCACCGAAGAGTTGATTAGCCCAGAATTTCTGACTCCTGGTCTGTATTCAAACGTCTGCCTGTTAATCCAAGTGCGCAATTTGGCTATCGACGCTGTCTTGCAATCCGCAGTCGTCAACGAACTCGAAGGTACTGGCGGTACCACAGCTTTCGACTCTACGTCTCACACTATCAATGACTATGCGAATGGAGAATCTCAGCCAAATGTCTCACTAGGAGAATCGAACCTATCGCCGCAAACGTTTTCTGTGTTAAAGCAGATGCTCAAGACGTGGCTCCTCGACAAGGCAAGGGATCCCGCCAGTCCTTCGTCGATCACTCTCGATCACTTCTGGCGTTGGGTTAGCTCGAGTGCATCGCGCATGTACGAGCCCAGCATCCAACGCTTCGTTCATGGTCTGATGCGAAAGACATTTATTCAGCTTCTCGCAGAGTTCAAGCGCCTGGGCTCGAATGTGGTATATGCTGATTTCTCTCGCATCATTCTCGTCACCTCCAAACCACCGGGTACAGCTCATGCGTATGCGACTTACATCACAACAGCGGTCACATCGCATGAACTATTTAAGCATATTTATTTGCGAACCGATCGATACTACGACCTGCTTCTCTACATGGACCCTGCTAATTTTGGCGGCGTTGTATGCGAAGATCCTCTAGCACTCGAACCACCTGTCAAGCTCTCTATACTATCATGTTGGAATATTAAGAACTTCCTCCCTCCAGCTATGCAAGACCACTTCCGTTCCATAATTAGACTCTTTATCTCTCAGGTGGCCAAGATCAAACGCGATGCGGATGAAAGCACACGAACGCCGTTACGAGTCCTTCAAAACAACGCACCAGACGCGACTCAGCGCGATGCGGGCAAGCTACGGGAGATTGATGGCGGCAAAGCTTTCATTGCGCAGAAGTTGACACGTAAACTACTACAGATCGTCCAGACTATCCAGGAGGACCATAAGCGTTCTATCATGGATGGAGATGAGGAGTCATTTGCCTTCCCGGTCCTCCCAGGGTCGTATCTGCACCTAACCCATCCTGCGCTCGAGTTCATCAAATTCACTTGCGCGGTGTTCGGCCTGGCGCAGGATCTTCAGATCGAGATCGGTATCCTCAAAAAGAACTTGCTCGAGCTCATAGGCGTCCGTCAATTCGCAGACGATGCTATATTCCGCAATCCCTGCGACCCACTCAAGCTCTCGATGGTGACGTGCAAATACTGCGACCACATTCGTGATTTTGATTTCTGCCGGGACGATGAGCTGCTTCCTTCTTCTCTCGAGCAGGCTAGATGGTATTGCCCCGAATGCGAGGGCGAGTACGACCGGGCGGCAATCGAGTTCAGCCTCATTCAGGTCCTCCACCGCCTGGAGCGCAATTTCGCTCAGCAGGACTTGCGGTGCGCGAAATGCAAGCAGATCCAGTCGGACAACGTCTCCCGCCACTGCGACTGCTCGGGAAGTTACCAGCTCACGATTGCGAAAGCGGATGTTCGACGGAAATTGCGAACTATCGTCAATGTTGCGAAGGTACACAATCTCGGAAGACTAAAGGTTAGTAGGATAGTTTGCTCTTCACTAACGTTGAAAAACAGCTGACTGTCTCTCGCAGGAGTGTGCTCAAATGATTTTCGAAAACTGGTAGAGCCCTTGCATGTTATTCTAAATTATTGTTGCTTTCTCGTTGTACGACATTGTATTGATATGTTCCATTACTGCAATTGCTTTCATCTATAATACATACATGTGGCCATGATGCCAAGAATATGAAACATCAACTTCTCTCTAATTGATTGACACAAAGGAGGTTCTGGTCGGGAGATCCGTATTGCGTGCAAGGAGATGCAGTCCGTTTCCGGTGCCAGTACGCTGGAACACTGCCACACCACCACCCCCAAATCCACCAGCAATCAAGAATTCAGAATTGGGACCGAAGAGCTGCATACCGCGAATTTGATTGAGGCCGGTGAACACATAGTCAATCAATGTCAACTCTCCCTGCTCGTTGGTTTCGAAAATAGTGATTGCGTCGCCTTGTGCGTCCTGGTTGCCTGTGTTTCGATTCGACGTGTAGATGAAGCTACCGTTGAAGGTGGACGAGGGATCCGGGTAGAGGATCTCTCCGGCTGCGAACACAGCGCCTGCAGGCGGGTTCGGAGGAGGGATGTAGAGCTGGGAGATGATCTCTGACGTGCCATTCGGCGCGGCCGGGAGTTGCTGAGACGTCAAAGTGCTCGCAAGCTCGTGCAGGACGAAGAGAAACCCGTCCTTCAACGCAGCGTGGCGTGGGCCGGACCCGTTCGGCTGGACGATGAAGCCCTGGATATTCCATTCGCCCGGCGTGTCGGGCGCGTCCTGCACGAGCCGCCAGACCTTGTCTGCGCCGAGGTCGGGCACGAGCACCTCGTCGCCGTTCTGCAGCGCCATGTGCGGGTGCGACACGGGCGCGGGGAAGGTGATCGTGCTGGCGGCGCCGAAGTGTAGAGGGTCGGAGGACGTGGGGATGATCTGCCCTGTGCCGGAGTTGTAGTCCATGATGGCGACTTGGTCGGAGGAAATCGGTGTCGCGAATGCGGGGCCATCTCCTCCCGAGCTGACGGTCGATATCGCGCTGCTCAAGAGCCCGTATTCGTCGATCACGAAGGACTGCAGGGCTCCCGGAGAGTTTTCGTTCGTAGCACTTTTTGTAAATAAGGATTAGACACTTTGTTATAGAAGGGAGTTAACATACTAGAGGATGCTGTTGTTCGTTGGATGAAGCGCGATCCAGGAAGGGTTGTCGCCTGTCTGAGACTGGCCCGCCAGAGTCAGAACGTTTGCGTCCGAGTTAAAGATATATGTCGCAATGAAGGAGGTGTAGCCTCCAGCAATGATAGTGAAGTTGACCATGACAGGAAGACCTTAAGGAATATAGATACAATGAGTTGCAAAACGAAGCGGACTTGACGCACTACACACCTTATAAACTCCTAGCAAGACCACAAGACCACAATGTGGACGGTACGTGGCCTGCCGGATGACCGTCGCTAAGAGCACGTAGAAGAAGAAGAAGAAGAAGAAGAAGAAACAAGAAAGGACGAAAATCCGACGGCGTTGAGGCTCATTATGTGTTGTTTGCGAAACACGGAGACCCGAAGAAGTTGGTGGTCCCAGCTCCTTTTCCGTAAACATGTACCGTCGCTGCCGGAAAATGGATGCGTGACCTCTCTGAGTGCTTCCTTCTGCTCCGCATACCCGAGGCTGAACCGCGATGTATACGCGCATATTCCTGGTCTGCCGCGAGCGAGCGTGCTGGTCGTGCTGGATGCATGACGCCAGGACGTGAATAGCGGGCACGGCGCGGATGAGAAGTCTATTCTTCATAACAGCCAATCACATCCATTCAATGAAGAAACAACCAAGCCGCATCTTGCCTGTTTACAACCTGCACTGGCTTCCAAGTTCGAAATGCCTCGATTCCCCCGCGGCATTTCATCATAGTCTCTATAAACAACTCTCGTTTCTTTTGAAGCACCACAATGGCATTCTATTGCTGGTCCACTTCGGTCCGAATCTATGCCAACGATCTGGCGGAAAAAATGAAAGTCATCTTGGATCGCACAGAAAATCCTCTACGTACTTCATAGTGTGGAAGGTATCATCAAGTTCCATATCCTATCAGATCTTCAAGCAAATTGAGCCGACCGGGCGTGAAGCAAATCCGATTATGAGGCTTCTTGCGATCGACTTGATGGCTTTTACTGCCTTTCATTCCTTGCTCATATATTTCGAGACTATTATAGCATGGTATCAGATCCATCGGACAGAATTGGAGGTGAGCACCTCCATGGATTCTGTGACGACTTAATACTTCAGCTGATCTATCAAAAGTGAGCTAGTCTGTGGATTGTCTGAAGCGCATCTTGCGACGAGCATACGTGAAATGGTGAGTGGAATTGCAGATACATTTCGATTCAAAAAGCTTACTTACGTTGATCTTCGCTTTTCTAGCCTTGCTTAATGTCTGTCTCATCAACCTACCTAAACGCCACGAGAATCCACTACACTGTTACTTCCGCCTTCGCCCAACACCATGTCATTTTGAAGCGAAGTGGAATTCGCGATTAGTTCCGGCTGATGTAGCCAGTAGGTCAGGCCGACCTTATGCAGCCCCGAGTCAGTGCGGGCCAGGTAGAAGATGTCGCACCGGCGTCGATTCGGGGTCGGACAGTCCAAGAAAAGTCCTGGACCCTGACCTGACCTGACCTGTGGAGAGCTGATTATTACTATGTCCAGCTCACCAGTCCCCAGTCCCCAGCGAAGTCCCATGCTGTAATAGAGCAAGCCAGAAAAGCAAGACCTGACCGTCCTAGTGAGAGTCAGTCTGACCATGTCATATTGAGCGGGTTCGGCGACGTTTCTCGGTAACATAAATCAAGCTCCCGGTGAGGGGGAATGAACAAGTCATTCTATCTACAGGAGTGCAATACGAGCCATAGAAGTTCCCCTTTTGGTGCACTCTAACGCTCTATGCGATGAGTAAAACATTCCTTCTCCGGTTTTCGAGCATAAACTCACTGTTGACTTTGACGTTACATTTTTCTCCTAAACGTGTACGTTTTTCAGTCACAGTAGTCGCAGGCCGTTCATCTTGGTTCTCTAATCCCGAGTGAAGGATAATGTGTCTGGCCCAGGAGTGGAGTTGAAAGGCGGGGGAGGGGGAAACGTGATGAGATTTGGAAGTACAATTTATTGTGAGTTAAGATATGCAGTATGTACTATGATTTATAAGTGTCGACGTCATCATATTTTCAGTCTCTAGCAGGCAGCTAAGAAAGAACAACTATTTGACAGGGAGAGAAACAGCACAGGAGCGCCTATTGCGTATATCATCGTGGATCTCAATGGCCATGGGCAAATCTCGTACATCGTCTTATGCCATTCGGTATGTGTCCCCTCGCCCGCTTGTTATAGCTTCATTTGATTCCTCTCAAACAGGCAGCAGATTGGTATATAGAAACAATGATGTCTGCTTGCGATCTCGCTTTATTAAATGATCAGGTGAGGTGAACGATAGCAATGAGAACTCGAATGATATTCGCCTTCGTCGGACCTAGCATGCAAGTCGCAAATTTGTGTCAGTGTCAACTTGAATGTTATTTAATGCCAGTGACAGCAAAGCAGCTCACGCAGAACATGTCAGAAAATAAGCTTTTCAGGGGCAGACTCGGAGCAGATTACGACTTCTAATTCGGCGCTAATGATGATCATTGATTGATGTCTGTCACACGCATCGGTATCGACGTATACTACGACAGAGAAAAAAAATGCCGATTTATCGACTCGGATAGACTCGCTGTTGGTGATATCGTACACAACACACTGCATACGAAACATCGGAAGCATTTTGGTAGTCACTGTAAGAGTACATATTTATGTATATAATATATTCTGGATTGTAACTTTCACCTCTTTCAGCCTATCCTCTGTTGTAGTAGAACGTAGGCTTTCCCAGTGCCTCTTAAGTTGTATTGTGTCAATGATGAGAGGAGGAGAGAGCTTCGATTTAAACTACTACATACTAGTACGTAGTTTCAAGTTGTGGTGTATTGGCACGTGATATCGACGCGTGCATCGACACGCTCATTCGGTTCACTCTTTCGAGACCACCTCATAGCACCTCACTTTAGCCAGAGATATCAAAGGATCATAGCTGTACTAGTACCTCTAAAACGACAGGGAAACATCGCACAGGTGTTTACAGCCGTGCTCGGTGGCAGCGGAAGCTTCTTAAAGTTTTGCAGGTCACGTCAGTAGCGAATTAGGTGGGCAGACAGTGCCAAAGGATGATGCATTACTTTCTTGTGCAGTACTTGGTAAATTGCGATTCTTTCATGAGTGTTGTACGCATTGAGGGGGGCGAGTTCGGTCAGGAGGACGTGTCTTCCTTTAAAGATGTTTACTGCCAACAGTGTCAAGTTTGTTACACGACATCGTCTCGGATTCTGAAGCATAGCTCTAACTCTACGCAACTCCAGACAATCATTAAGCCAATGAATTCTAAAGACAAGCCACGATAAACACCGAATTCGTTTCTAATGAACAGCTCATCTACTCTGTTTTATAGCTTTATATGACACCTAAACAAGGATCCCGGCCCGAGAGCCTTCCTGCTCCGACCCATAACCACCCCCCTCGTCGACTCGACCGTCAAACTCTCTATGATGCGACACGCTTGTTGGTAGCCGCGTGTACACCACACAGGAGGTCGAATATCATGATGCAGCGATCTCGCAGACCGTACATAAGTGATGAGAGTTTAATGTATCACTGATTCACGCGTGGCCTTGCATACCGTACACCGTACACTTCGAGATTGCAGTCCGTGGATATGAAGAGCAAGGGACCGCGGATAAATGCATGTCACGCACAGACACAAGAAAAGCCAAGTATCGGACACCAGATGCTTTTGCAGGCGAATCGGATCGAGAAGATAAAAAGTTCCTTACAATTCGGATCGGCGCTCTTAACTGTATCTCCATCCATATCCTCTAAGACGAGTAGATTTCCAATGTCTAACGGATCCAATCCAAATGCACTATATATCCATGCACAAAGCAAATTAGAGCAGAGGAAGCAAGAAAAAAAAGGTGATGACCAGGAGGTCAGTGCGTGGTGTGTGCAATGCAATGCAAATAAGGAATAATGAAAGCAGAGCCTAGAAGAAGATTGCTTGACGGAAAAACGAATGGGGGTATTGCGTGATATGCGGGATGCCATGCGAGAGTGACGAATAACGAAATAAAAGCCAATAAAATTAACGAGTAATAACTCAGGTTTGTCTATCAACTTTTGGGTGCGAAAGAGCGAAGAGTTGAAATAAATAGCGTCCAAGACCACAGCCAATTATGGACACAAGAATATGTCGAAGGGGTTTTCAAAAAGAACGTTCGCAATCGAGCTAAGCGTGGAGGTATAAGCGAAAGGAGGTATGCAGCAATTCATCGTTATAGACATCATTAAGGAGCGAGTCAGGACCGGCCAGAACGAAGAGGGTTGGAGGCGGAAGGAAGCACGGTATGTGCGCGTGTCCGGCTTCCAAATGTGACTGCGGTAGGAGAAGGCGGCAGAAGGTCGCTCTGTGATTGTGAAAGAGAAGAACTGCAGAAGAAAGGCGAAGAGGATGAGCACCGGTGTTTGGGAAGATGAATGAAAAGAACATCACGTACCTCATGAGCCTGGCTCCGGCGCATACGCACCCTGCCGCCATCTCTGCGCGAACGCGCGCCGCACGTGCCTGCATGCGCGCGAGGAACAGGTGGCGGCGGCCTGCAAGGATGAGCGCGTGAAGGCGCGGGTGCTTTGCGGCCTGGGTCATGAACAGCGAAGGGGGCAGAGCGACGTCGGCGTCGCACGGCTCCGGAACACATTCGATCTCTGGCGTCACACCAAGGCTGCATGGGCAGGAGGGACGCGTTTGAGTTTGCGTCTGATGGTGATGAGGCAAGGATGCAGAGCCTCTGCCTGGCATGGACGGGGACGTCGCGTATGCAACGTCGCTCATGCCCCTGCCGCGGCCACGACACGGCAGCCTACCCTCGCAGGCAGTGAAGCTTAAGCCTGCCGAAGCTGAGCCAGAATCGAATTCACTCGAAGGCTCATCACGGTCCATCAGTTCGACCCGATCCAAAGCGGCGTTTGAAGAAACCTCAAGGAGGAAAGGATTCCAAATGGCTGGCAGCTGCGCTCGGACTACCTTCAATCGGGGTAGTGTTGTCAGTGCCGCTGCCAATGGATCGCATACGAACTGGTGAGGTCCCGGGGAAGCGGCGGAGAGTAACGCTGCTGGTAGCGGAGAAGGTTTGTACTTGAGATCCACCCGTTCCTGTAGGAGGCGAATGTTAGTTACTGTAACTGAAGTACCATGTACCCGGCGGAACAGAAAAGAGATTGCCTATTGCAGGATAAAAGTCAAAGAAACGCAACTCCTGTCCTCAGTAATGAAGTAGACTTGCATCTATCTTTTCAATCAGACAGGTGTAAGGGCAAGAGTGTGATTGTTGACAGTCCTTCGCATTTGCCACATAAACAGATCACCTCCTGTAATTCCCAAATTGATCGACGCAGGCAACATATTGCGATAGAACCGTCCAATTTATAAACGCGAATGACAATCACCGCCAGCATTTAGTGTAGCCCAAGCCCTCGCCGAAGGATCGCACGATTGCCAAACTTTAGATAGAACTTGTCCATCGCACCCAGACATCTGCCACAGCATGAAAGTAATGTGCCACTCACCACGCTACTGCACATACGAACACCAAACGCAAGGTCGGCGACAGCGCGCACCGTCTTGTCATGTGTTAGATATCCGGATTTACGCACGACGAGGGCTTTGGCATCGGGGCACCGCCGCAAAGCACTGCAGAAGTGGTCAAAGGCCTCTTGGTCGAGTTCCTCGTCGCGCGTCGAGTCGAGTTTGATGTCCAGCACATCCAGTGGACGGAATTGTGATTCCATCGCGTTCACAACGACAGAAAACGCTGATCCAAGTGCGGGACTCTCGACGTAAAGTGCCCGTACGCACTCCCCGAGTGCGGGCCTCTTCGTCAGTGTGGCGGCGAGCTTGTCCGCCTGCGCGCGCGTCCGCAGACGGAGCGCGCTGTACAAGAAGGGCAGTGCGATGCGCTCGAACGTCTTGCAGACGAGAAGGACGCTGGTCGGGCGTGTCTCAGACAGCGAAGGCTGAGAGTTCGGGAAGAAAACGAGCTCGAGGATGTGCTCGAGGATCTCCTCAGGGACCGGCATTATGATGTTCGACATCGCGAGGGAATATGAGACTTGAGGAGGTTCTCTGAGCGTCCGGCCAGTCTAGCTAGCGAGGAGGCGAGGGAGGGAGGGGAAGGAGGGATCGCAGTTGGAGGGAAAAGTGCGACGCGCGCGACAATTTGTTTTATATAGAACAGAGTAAAGTGTAAGCGCCCGTACAAGCGCCAGTCATTTGGGACTTGTTTTCTCCGCCGACAACACCAGGAAGCTTCTGCGCGGAAGTGTGGGTGACTTGCAAATACTTGCCCTTAGCTCTAGCATCGATAGAATTTTCGCTCGAGGATTGCTAGCCGCTCGCGTACCGAAGAGCTTATACTTACTTCTCACAATATGGCCGTCGTAACAGGCACATGCTCCAGCGGTGCGATGCCGCATCTTCCAACTAGCGAAACCGAAGAAGATACGCGTATGTTTCACGACAAGTCCACTGGCATATCCGTATGAACATTCAATACAAGCATCGAAAGACAACGCAGCGAATTTACCCTGCAGCGTGCAAAAGCTAGTTTCAATTTTACACGAATATACTCTACCGTCGATCAGAACCTCATCTAATGCCGTCATCCACGACAAATCTCACACGAACCGCGCACTTTTCTCTGCTCTCAACACTGCGCTTAATGTTAGAGAACTTTCATACGTATCTCGAAGATAAATACCTGCATTGATGCTCTCTGAAACCTCTGCAAAGTCTGCCCCTGGAAACCGAGAACTCGCTGGACCGTATAAATAGGTAGAAGCAGAGTTAAAGACCACCTTGTCCTCGGTGCCCTTCTAAGTCCTCAGTGCACTCCGTCAGATTTTGTCGGCTAAAAGCAAAGACCCCTGCCACAAGCAAAAAGCTTCCGTTAGCCGAGGTGCTCACAGAGCTCATTCCGGGCTATACTTGCCATGCTTGGTAGGTTACTTTAAGTCCGGAGATATCCAAATCCGAGTGAGGGGTGTTTATCCCGGCGCTACCGGGGGTCCTGTCGTCTGAACTAAAGTGTTAACAAAGTATACTGCCAGATGATAATTGTGTTAAATTTTAGACATGTCGTAATGCAAATGAGAAGCACGATAAAGGCATTGAGTTATGTCGCTGGTCAAACATGGCGAGTACCATCATACTCGTATCCACCTGTCTGTAATCAAGCCTGAGCTGGTTTAATACACAAAAGTAAATGTTCAATATTCCGAATAGTCTAGACTGTATCTTCCAGAGCAATCAGTTGAGATGCCACGTCAATGAATCAAAGGAAAGAGAGGACCAACCTGCGCACGGTATTCAGGGTGGCATGCTGTGAGTAGACAATCGGATTCGGTCCGGTATAAGCACAGACTTTGCCGATTGTCGAAGATCGAAAGCATCTGGACTACCTCTAATTGAAGATCGTCAAGGCTCGCAATAAGCAGCTTTGCGACCGGAGATCAAGAGAGAAGCCAAAAAAACGACCTTCTCCATTTTATTTCAGGGTTACTTCTCAACGCAACCAGGGAACACGAAGCGACGATCCCGCCATCGTATCCCGAAGGCTATAGGTAAATCTGGGGAAGCTGGATTGCCTTCAGTCGTGTATTGAGAGGACGCCAAGGACGTGGAAGAAGGATTTCAGGACACGGAGATCCAGGGATGATGGACGTTGGGAAAGGTGGGCGTGCCGAAAAAAGATTGTTCGGAGGCCATGGGCGGGTCACCCGTCGGGCGTCTCGTCCGAAGTCGGCGCGCATTCCATAGCCTTTCGTACGCATTCCAGGAACCTGATGTACATAGCCTACATTTCCATAGAATAACTTTGTTGACCTATCTCGGGCTCCTTGATTATATGTCGTAGTGACAGTTCACTCTTCCCGAGTTGTCCCCTTGGCTTAGAGGCACACGAAGAGTGGCTTGATGAGCGATGACCGGACGTAGTGTTGAGACAGAAACTGTCCATCGAAATAGGAAAATGGGAGAGAATTTCGTGAATGAGTGTCTTCGATCTGCTTGCTTGCCAGCATATGGGTTTTGCCTTTCCAGATTTTGCACGATCGATATGACGAAGTTCGGTATGGCGATATCCCTATTCATTTTGGAAGGGCAAAAAAGCAGTACGTTTACATTACACGACGTAGTCAAGAGAATGTACATACATAGAAAGCTATTCACTCATTCCATCACATTCTTACACATTTAGGTGGTCCGTGACGATCCCCATCGCCAGTCCATGAGGTATGTCTCTTCATGATGATGGGCCTAATCCTTTGGCTTGAAGGTCGTTACGCGCCCGAAGAGATCGCTTGTCCCCCAGATGCCCTTGCGAGTACAAGCGAGTTGGACAATCTGAGAGTGATCGACGAAAACATTCACATCGGCACCCAGCGTCTGTATGTAGTACCTGCGAAAGAATAATAGGTGAGATCCAATTTGATGGAGATGCAGTAAAGAATGGTAGCTTACGCAAAAACGGCTGGCTCAGCTGCTTCGAACATAAGTTTGTCGACCGGTAAAGCAGCGGTGAGGGAGGAAACGACGTCGGTGCGCCAGTTCTTGACATTTTCAGTGATTCCCTCCGATTCGATCTGAGGAACAAGTCAAAAATGAGAAAAAAAGAAGGGCAAAGATAGACTGGCATACCATTATCATGTACGCCCCAGCATTCAAAAACGTTTCCGCGCGCTAGAAATTAAACCCCAATAGTTGTTGAACATATTCATTACCGTATTTCACGGAGAACTCGACTCACTTCAATGACCCAGTGTGGGTCGCGAGTGCCTTTGCTCTCAAGACCCTCGGTATCTCCACCAGCGCCAAAGAGAATGCCGATCTCCGGCTTTGGCTTCAGCCCGATCGACTTTGTGAGTTTCACAAGCTCCGCCCAGTCGTCGGTCGGGATCGTCAGGAAGCCGGAGGAGATCTCGAGGACGTCGAAGCTTCATTAAGGTATATGATGAGAATGTGATATTGATGGCGATGAAGACATGTTACTCACCCCATCTCTTTGCATGTCTCCAAATAGCGGCCTACGACCTTTGTATCACCCCCAGAAGATGCCAAAACTCGCTCTATGAACCCTCCTGTGGATACATATGCTCCGTGTGCGTGTATCATGTCAACAAGACGTTTCAGGCGCGATGGAGGCATGAGTGTGAATGCGCCGCCAGCAAACTGTATCCATCAATACCAGTGACCTGTGATCCTTTCCTGTCATACCTTAACGCCATCGACAAACTCTGGGGACAATCAATCAGCGGAGAGCGCGTCTCGAAACAAGTGACTTTGGACGTACCCCCCCAATCGCTGAGAAGCTCGTCCAAATAAGTAAAGGTAACTGGGTTATAATAAGAACCTCGAATCTCGGTCAAGCCTTTGGTCCTCTCCCCGCGGCCTTTCTTCGGTACGAGAGCGTTGTTAGGCAGGAACGCGAAAGGCGAGTCGAGAGAACTCTCTTTTTGCGGTCCGGACGCAGCGGGAGAGGTAGAGAAAGTCCTTGACTTGAGCGCCGATGCTGGTCCTAATCGTCGCGGCTGCAGTCCACCGCGACAGATTTTGATAGCTTTCGTGACGGAGGACATCGCTGAGCTCGACGAGCGAAGGATGTGAGCCATAGTTGAATGATAAGTAGTGCAGCCATCTGAGAGTAGCTGTGCGGTATCTTATACTTGGAGTTTCGTCTTTGACGTCATGTTGGTAGCGTCTGTGGGTACCATTTTGTAATGTTGTTCCACGACGAAGATAGATAAAATAAATTCAATCAAGTTCAACAGGATGGCACATAGAAGAGAAGAAGCGCTCGAGCTTTGTATGTTGCAAGATATTGAGGACGAAGATGCAATTTCTGTTGAAAATGTAATGTCGGAGGGGCTGACAAGTCGCACCCCAAGGTATTCTATCAGCCGGCTGAATATCATTTGGTTTCGAAATATAAACAGTACATAAAAGTGAGAGGCGCGAGTGGGTGAGCTGCAGAATTCTTGTGGCCTTAGGTTTGGTAGTCAATGGCAACAGGACTCCGGGTGAGCGGTACGCGTCTCGAGGCGTGACATTGATGTGACAGAGCGCGTGCTCACTATCGCGAATCCGACTCTGCTCTGAGTACTTTTTTCTCCTATCCGCTCATAATCCCTAGTAAACTTACCTATCGTCTGCCATAATATACTATACTGACTCGTTACCAATGATCTACACCTTGAGCGAACTTGAGAAGTCGTATGATAATGCACTGTTCCTCTACCTGACTCTCTAGGAGACGGTGAAAACTCACTCATAGAACGTAAGAATATGAAGTCATAGTGTTCGATAAGCAGTGTACATAAAACATTCGATCCAGTGTATGATCAAGCAAGAAAGAAAGTGAGAAAGTCCAGCTTTAGTGAAAAATTAAGCTAGTAAAGGTCAAAGGTATTAGACACAGGGAAGGATATAAACCGAAGCTAATAAATAGATGCAGAAAAGCCATAAAAATGTCTCCAATCGATTAAGAAAGCATTACTAAATCCACTTGTCCCCTTGGATCATTCTTCGTCCTCGTCTTCTTCTTGAATAGGATGCTTAAATGCAGGCCCAGAGCGGCCAGAAGGCAGCTGCCTACGACTAACGCGTGATTCGGTGAACTCGACAGGGTCGCAAAACACCCCATCGCCTCCCGGTAACGGGGTATTACTTGCGACGGGGGAATGTCCAGCTTTTGCGCGACCTCCATTTCGTTGAGTCGTATTCCGAGGTGTGAGACCACCGTTAGTCCTAGAGGCATTTTTCGAGTTTCGACCGTTTCCACGTGGAGGCGGAGAAAGGGTCATAGGAGCCTCGTAGGACCCTTTCAAAAACGATCCGGGGGTACATGTCTGCCCAAGACCACCTGCGAAGGCAGGGGATTCCTCTTCTTCATCCACCCAATCTGAATCAAAATCATCTCCGAGATTCAATGATTGGCGATTTGAAAAGACATCTCGTATGGACGTGGACTGATCATTGGCTGGGAAGATCGCTAGCACTTCAACTGGATACTGGGTAGACCTGGATTTCCAGCCGGGAGGCTCTGTTCCCCACGTTTTCTTCCAGCTCATGCGACTTATGGAAGGGCTGGAGGTAGATGGACCATTAAAGGGAGTTTGTCTTTTGTGTGCAACTAGGACTGTGCTATATGCTCCGCGTCGAGGCGTCTCGTCTAAAGACACGTAGGAGTTCTTGTTCGGAAGCGGGGAGTGGGTTCCTTGGCCCTCACCTTCCGACGCATCGTAGAAAGAGCCCGGCCTTGAAGAGTGTAAGGAATAGACAGAAGATGCAGTGGAATTGCTGCGACCATGTGTCGGATGAGGAGCCACCGGCTGATTAGGTCGGGCTTGCCGTACTACGCGTGTAGAGGAGCCAGACCCAGCGCGACGATGGTACTTTTGCAATGGGCTTGCCGTCCGGGCCAATCGCGCTGTCGAACCAATTGAACCAGCAGAAGGCGACTTCCTATGGCCATGCCGCGTCTGTTGCATACTATAGCTACGGATCGAGGATGGACGGGAAGGATAGTCACCAGTTCGTTCGGCCTCAGAGTTCGGAGTGAAAGACCGGTGACTGGGATCACTGCGTTGACGAGATACACTTTCCATTGCGTGAGGTGTCTCTAGGTTCGGTAAGTGCATCGATGCCACTGATGACCGGCGGGAGTTGACACTGCTAGAGCGTCGGGATGATATGGAAGCACGCTTTGCACGCGGCCTTTGAACACCAAAGCCTCCTACTCCACCACGTCTTTTAGTACCACTGCGCGTGCGATTTAGGGACGGTGAAGATGGAGTTTGTTGAGAGTTGCTTTGAGGGGGAGTGGAAGGAACGGCTTTACGCTTGCCCTTCCTATCCTCAATGAACCACGTGCGGAATGTGGATAGTATGCTTGTGCGGTTCCGGGCACCATGCATCTTCTGAGAGGCATCGCCATTCGAGATTGGACTAGTATCACCGGGTGAATTGGCCGGTGTAGGTGCCACACTAAATGTGCTTGATCGAGCAACTGGCATAACCCACGGCGATGCGCTTGGTAGATTGCTGTTTGCTGTGACTTCCTGATGTTCCGGAGTAGACGGAAGGGGAGTATCTTTGACTGGCCGCACCGGGGGCGATTTCGTTAGCCTCGCAGGGCCAGGGGGATGATGGCTATTCTTCGAATCGGTAGAGGATGATGCGCGTTTGCCCTTGTCCTCTTTGTCTTCCTTGTCCTTTTTGTCCTTATCCTCACGAACTGCCTCGGCAGACTTCTTGCGCATCAAGCCAGCAGATTCAAGTCCGGTTGTTACGCGTTGCATGATACTAACACTACCAGAGCGCGGTTTAGACCCTTTGCCTTTGGAGCTGGTTGACGTGCTGTCTTTGTCTTTATCCCGAAGGCTGCCGCTCGGAGTAGACGGGGTAGATTTCGACAGGCCTTGAGGTTGGGTGTCTGAGGATGTAGGAGTCGGAGAAAGAAGTGAGCGCGGGGACTTGGAGCGGGGAGGTGTAACAGGAGGGGAGGCACTTCTCCGACCTTTGCTTCTATCCGGGGCGGTGGGGGTCGCAGGAACAAAGGAGAGCTGTGGCGCTGAATTCGATTGCGTGAAGGCATCAGAATCCTTCGCAGGATCTGTCTGAACGGTTTGCATAGCTGGTGACGGATGTACGGTCGGTGACAGGATGGTCTCTAGATCTGTCTCCATTTCTGTCTCGACTTCCGTACCTACGCTTACGTTCACTATACCACCGTTTATTACAACCTCCAAGGCTTTCTTCTCCGCTTTCCGCTTTAGCATCCACCACAATGCGCCGGCTGAATCACATGCATCGCTAATTACACTGTGCACCATCTGCCCTACGTCAAATCCAGTGTTATTCAAGGTGTTAAGGAGCGTCCGTTCTAGAGGAGTTGAAAAAAGAAGTGGGGCGGGCGTGGATAAAAGAGAGACATAGTCTTGAGCCGGGAATGTCTTGGGAAGTTGGCCTTCTCCTGAGGGTAAAGATAATATGGAAGAAACAGAGCGTCTCTTCGTACGTGCGGGGGTTCGCGTGGGGTAAGCCGTAGGAGGAATAGGTTGCGCAGAACGATGGGCTGATGGAGAGGGATCCCGCGACAAAAGAGGTAGTTTTTCTTCTTCATGATCTGTACCGTCTTTCAACGCTGGTGGGGCTGTGGCGCGACGCTTTGGTGACCTGCGCCAGGCACTAGGGCCATGCAGGCTATCATCCGCAAGAGGGTTACCACGGACAGTGCGCTCGTTATCCTCCTTCTGTTCCTCAGATATGGCGGATTTCGGCAGTTCAGAGGAAGCAGTTTGGAAACTTCCTTCAGACGCGGATGGAGAAGGAAGAGACTGCGCTTGGGAGATAGTAGGCGCAGAGAATTGGACAGCGGTTGTGTCTGGAGTTGATGGTGTCAATGGAGTTGGAGAAGTTATGTTAGGAGTTGGGGGAGGAGTTTTGAACCATGCATGAGCGAGAATTTGAGGGATAGTGAGGCGCTTGGAAGGTTCGAATTGAAGGATGTTGTCAATTAGGTCGCGAGCATCTGACGAAAGCCAGTCAGGATTTTCGAAGCGTCCCATGATAATCTTTTCGCGCATTATAGATTCGTCATCGTCATCAAATGGAAGTGTGCCGGTCAAAAGAGTGTATAGGATTATCCCAAGAGACCAAATATCAACTTCTGGACCGAGGTATTTCTGGGCTCTGAGCATTTCCGGTGCTGCGTAGCTATCGTATCTGTCAGCTTAGCGTATAGAAAAGGGATAGCGAGGTTACCCTGTAGTTCCACAATATGTATCCAGTAGAGAACCACGTTCATACTCTCTCGTGAATCCAAAATCTCCGAGTTTCACGCGGCATCTCTCGTCCAGAAGTACGTTCTCGAGCTTCAGATCCCGATGGACGACGCCCTTCTCATGTATGTAGCTCACAGCGAGGCACAGCTGGCCAAAGACAGCGCGCGCATCGTCTTCCGTGAGCCGGCCCTTCTCTGCGAGGTAGTCGAAGAGCTCACCGCCAGAACATAGTTCGGTGATAAGCCAGATGGAAGATTCGGTCGCAATGACCTCGTATAGTTGGGCTACGTTCGGGTGGTGAAGTCGTCTGTGGTGGTGAATCTCGCGAGTGAGGGCCGCCGACATGTCTTTCGGGATCTGCTTGATCGCCACGCGTGTCGACGTCAGGCGATGCGTTCCAAGTCGCACCTTGCCATAAGCCCCTGCGACGATAAGCAACTTCACAGCAAATTCAGCCTTGAGAACACACCTTCACCAATTATTTTCCCCAGAGTATAGTTTCCAACGACCTTAATTTTTGACGAAGACAATTCCTTCCCGAGCTCATTATAGGCATTTGCGAGCTGCGCTTTGACATTCTGTGACGACGACGCCGAGTATTTGTGGCCTTGAACAGTCGACATTATCCATTTACAGTGAAGAGCAATTGAAAAGAGAGGCGCAGGCACTTTGGCCCTAGTTGTTGAGGAGAACGTCGTATTCCCGGTATTTCTGTAGATGATTGGCGTGAGAACAGATCATTGCGGTAATTTAACCGAAAGGCATTATCAGGTCATGTGATGTTCAAACGCGTGAACGCGCTTTCCGCACAACAATGCCGCGAAAAAGCCACTTCGACCAACAACTTCCACAATGTCATCGTCGTCGCCGTCAAAGGCAGCGATGGAGGCACCTCTCACAATCTCGACGCTCTTAAATTCCTTGCACACACACTTGCAAACGCAAACTCAATTGCTACCAACATTGCATGCTCAGCTTGGTTTACCCCAATCAGCGTTGACTGACGAATTATCTGCTCTTCGAGAACGGCTCGCATCTTGTGTTGAGCAACAAATTGAGCTACGCCGACAAGAAGTAGAGGAGTGGGTGACAAAGTGCAATGAAGTGGAACAGATTTGCTCTCGCTATGCCAGGGGACTGGGTGGCCATGTTAAAGCAATCGGTGCAAGTGTGGGGGAGTTGCGCAAACAGCACGTTCTGCCTGTACGACACGAAATGCTGAACAAGTATCAGGAGAAGCTTGACCAAGTGCGTATCATATCCTCTTATATCGAGGGTTACTAATATCTATCAACAGCTGTACAAAACAAAGCTTGAGCAATTAACGAATCTTACGAATCGAGTCACCTCTCTGTCAAGAACACTAGGATCCGATTATTTTGCTTTGGACATCATTGAACCTGCCCTGGCTCAAGGTGAAGACGCAATGGATCCAATGTCCCTACGAAATGTCACACCGGAGCGCTTTTCAAAGCTGGAGAAAGAGCTGGTCAGAGGAAAGAGTGAAATTGTGAGTATTTTCTTTATTTCATTGACCCTTCACTAATCTTTATCAAGACGCGGAGACTACAGCACTTATCTACAACTTTGATGCACCTGGACTGGCTTTATCATGAATTAGACATCCCTCCACCTTCACATGATGAAGGTCTTACGCCATCTTCGTCATCCTTAGAACCTCCCAGAACGTTAAATAATCTGTCCACCTCCATCGGCCCTTCTGACCCATTCATGTCTTCTGTGTCTGCGTTCTCGACACCTTCCCCTCTTCCACGGAAATCAAATATGCTATTTTCTGAAGGCCCGCCAGTTACCGAGTATCACAGAATTTTTGCGCTCTTCGTTGCGCGTATAGATGAGGCGGAGTCTGAAGGCAAGAACGTCGAACCAGGCTCTTTGATTGGTGTCGAGGGTGTCGAGCCCACTAACGGTCTGTTAAACTGGGCCGAACAGACGAAGGCCGAACTGGAGGACATCAAGAAGCGAAGAGAGACGCACATACAATCCATGTATGACCAGCTGGAGAGTTTATGGAAACGTTTGGGTGTGGAGGACTCGGATATCGATGAATTTGTGGACAACAACAGAGGAAGCACGGAAGAGATTGTCCATGCTTATGAATCGGAACTAGAGAGGATGCTTGAGTTGAAGAGGGAGCGTATGAGTGTCTTTATCAGCAATGCGAGGGCGGAAATTGAGGCCCTTTGGAATGACTTGATGGTCGGAGAGGAGGAAAGGGCTGATTTTGCTCCCTTCGCTGATGGTAAGCAGCCTATTACTATCCCTTGGCACTTCATATTCACTTTAGTGATTAGACGAGCATACGGAAGAACTTCTTACCATTCATGAAGAGGAGGTGCGACGGCTGAAGGAGGAGCGTAGGCTTAAGGCACCTCTCTTAGCAAGCATTCGTAAATATTTCGATATTTCCGAAGAAGAGAAAGAACTCGCTGCAGCGGCCATGGACCAGACCCGTCTCTTGGGTCGAGGTTCTCGGGATCCAGGACGTTTGCTTCGAGAGGAAAAGATGCGTAAACGAGTTAACCGAGAGAAACCTAAGGTACGTCCCTCCTCGCATTATCATTGCCGTTAGGTAACACTTTCTCCTTGTTAGCTTGAGCAAGACCTCCTCATCTCCATTCCCGCATGGGAAAATGAGCATGGGAAAGCTTTCCTCGTGAATGGTGTCAGCATAATCGAGCTTCTCCTGGAGTCTATCGGTGCTGCTGACAAGGAAAACCAACGCAAGAACAAACCTCGCGCAGGCTCGGTTCCCCCGCGATCCACTACGCCATCAGGTGCTTCGCATGGCTCAAGGCCTCCGAGGAGTGCAGACTCATCGACTTCTGTCAGGCCTGGGTCGAGCATGGCTATGGGTCCGAACAAGCGAGCAAAGATGGCATCCTCTGTTGGTTCAAATGGGCATGGGCCAAGTAGAGGGCAACAAGAACATACATTGCCTCATCGTGCGCCTTTTGGTAGCAGGTCTGGTGCATTGAACGCGTCGCATGATACTGAATCGGTGCTTATGACTACACACAAATCAAACAAGACCCCTGGGGCGAACTCGTCCCTTCCGCGACCTGTATCTGGATCCAAGTATAACCATGCACCTCCGCTGCCAAAAACAATCCATAATGCACGACCAGGAGGTTATGGACCAGGTGGTATTGGTCTCGGATATGCGTCGACATCGAATAACCGCATCGTCTCAGCCTCAGCAACCATGACGTCTGGAGGGTACTCATCCTTGTCGACAAGAAACCTTACACAAGGACGTGCGCAGGATCCTCTCGCTGGGAAGCTCCAACCACGGATAAGTGCTCGGAACAATCGGAGAGAGAGCTTCCGACCAAGGCAGAGCGTAGACGGAGGCCCTTCCTGGGCGCCGTCAGAGGGCTTAGCAAGTCGTTATGGATCAACATTTACTTCACAAGCAGTGAGAGAGGAAGATGAATACTAAGCGATACTTTTGATTTTCTTTGTTTTCCTTTCCTCGATTTTGAATATTTATACTTTTTAACGATTTCTTATGTCCATTAGACGGGTGTTGTTTCAGATAACGGAGATGTTCATAGCTTGTAATACTACTTTCTTATTATGATTACATACAATCATACAATCATACAATACTGCCAAACCATGTATTATGCCAATATCATGTTCCCGCGAGAGTTACTTCAGTGGAGTCGATTACCAAGTGAAAAGTTGAAAAAAGAGTCCCAAATAAAATATGTACTAAATGAATGGGTCACGATAGGGAAAGATAAATTAAATACAACATACAAATGTCCTGCGAGAGTAATGAAAGGCTTAGGTATGAGACATTTTATCTCGTCTCAATCATGCACGTTCCTTGTAAACAGGAGGAACTTCTACAATGTCCTCGGCGTCTTCGTGTTGAATGACCGCTCGTCGACGTTCTTCCTCTCTCGCGCGCGCTTGCTGTGCGAGTCTTTGTTTCTCCGATATCGGTGCACCAGCAGGCACTGTCGCATTCGCAACGACGAGGGGTCGGACAGAGGAGCCCTGTCCTAAAGAGATGCCCTCCGCCAAAAGAGCTGTGTTCTCTTCTGATATCCTACTTCTATTGCCTGCGTAGTAGCCGCCGACTTCCGAAAGGGTGCCCTCCGACGTTCCATACACGCTGCCATGCACACTTTCTTGAGGCACAGGTGCTGCAAGGACAGGGCGCGCAGGAGGATGAGGATTTCGCAGTAGCGGCACTTCTGTCATCTGTGATCCGCCATATGAGGATGAAATCGCTGTCATTGGTGTGTCTCTGTACGGTATGTTCTGCATGGATGGCGCAATAAACGGCGTAAGGTCGTCCCCGCCACTGAAAGTGTTCCCAAACTTAGACTGATTCCTGCGCCGGCGGAAGAACAAGACAATCAGAACCCCTGCGAGTGCGAGAACCACACCGCCAGCGACACTAATGCCAATGATTATGCCCTGATGACTGGAACCGGAACCGGAACTTGAACTGGATGAGCTGGATGAATGGCTACCAAAGGATTGCTTTCCCGAACACGAGGTGTCTTGGGACCCTGTTGATGAGAGAGTATTCGTGCCCCACGCCCATTGTCCAGTTCTATCCACGAACTATCAGATTATTTGAAGGAAAATGCACAACAACAATATACACATACGAGTCCACTGCCGTTACTACAAATTTTATTGATATTAGCTACTCATGAAAACAGGATATCTGTGTAATGATACTTACTTATGAAGAAGCTCCCCGTTGGTATTCTGTTTACATAGGTGAAGGCGTCATCGTCATCTCCTAAGGTGAAATTCTCCGGGACCGCGGCGACGATTCCAGGCACAACACTGACGGTGTATGGTTTCTGACCATTGGTGACATTGACAGTCACGGAGTCGCATGTAGAGATTTGTGTCACATCTGGAGAAACTTTGATCGGAGAAGTGAGTGTGGTTGGGTGACAGTTCGTGGACGTCCCACCTGGAATAGCAGATGTATTAGAATTAATCACTGAAAGACTACTAATTAGCTCACTTTGTACAGTGACTGAACTAATCCCGCCGCTGAGGCCCTTCGAGTCAACGAGATTTAGAAGGACTTGAGAGCCTGACACATTGAGTTGATTGCGTCAATTGTCATCATCAATGGCGGCAGATTGAAAATTGAACTTACCTTGAGGATGTTTAACGACCCAAGTCAGGTTATTCGGATCAGATCCAATGAAATCGGTCGATGAGATGCCTCCTAGCTCATACGAAATAATGTAGAACGGCGCAGTCGCATTAAGTGCAGCCCCCTTGCTCAGTGGCAATACAACAATTTGGACTGAGTCGCATTCGCCAACAATCGTATCGTTTAGCGAGTTACTGGATTTCTGTTTTCTATCAGCTCTCATGTACTGCCAAAAAATGCAGAGACATACTACACCCTCCCAAACGAACGACGCATTTTGCAGAGCTTGAGCGAAGTACGAGATTGATAGTACGAACAAGGACCACACAAGGCCTTGAGATGAATACAGCATGTTTGCCAAAACACCACTGATAAGCTGCGAACTAATCGTCGCGTCGATGATAGAAAAGAGAGAGAAACAGATGTAGTGGGTTTGGTCTGGTTTGGTCGAGGAAGAGAGGCAAGAATAAAGTTTTCCGTAGACCCGTGGATGAGAAGGTGGGGAGAAACCAAGCAAGCAGCGCGTACAACCGGCTTTTCGTGTTTTACGACGTGAACGAGGCTGTCCGGGGCAGAAGCGGCGCGCGCTAACCCACGCGCTCCTGATCTCCTTGATGTCCATGAGCTCTTGTGCCACCCATGCAATTTTGTGAAGTGGGCGGGCATTCCGGGTTTCATCGCATGCGTAAAGTGCCAGTTCAATACTGTACACTATGTCCAGCCCTGAGCAATTCAGGTTTGTTTGAAGATGAAATCGCAAGATATGGCAGGGCAGGTGCACAGCTGAAACACGGGCGGTAAAGAAAGTGAGCACAGCCACCCCGTCATCGAGCCCGACTTTTATCGATGCAGCTATGCCGCCGTAGTTGTGCAGGAACAGATGCCCTCCAAGCAATTGTACGTTCATAGGTTATCATTCTGTCTCTCCCTTCGAAGCAGATAACAAACTTGAAGTCTAGAAACCTGCCAATTAGGACCGATACTAGCGAATGATGAATGACCTACATAGCAGCACAAACTTTAGATCGGTACAATAACTCGATATTGACAACAACATACCCAACCGCAGATTCCCGCCCCAAGTTTAAGATAAGGATTTCTGGTGTAAAAGGCAAGACCCAGACACCGCGAGAAGTTCTCAACAAATTACACAGCACTGCCTTCCGAGTCAGGGTCTGCCTCGGGTCCATAACACAGAGATAGCTCTAAAACTCCAGGTCATCGTCGGGGAGCGGTGCAAGGGTCTGCCTCTCCTCCTGCAAATCATGATCAATGACCATTTGTTTCCACACCGCGTCCATGTCCTTGATGAAATTCCATTCAACACGTTTGAGACTTGGTAAAGTGCGTTCTGCGTTATTTTTCTTCTCTAGCAGACGGTTTCGATAAACCTCGTCTGACAATGCGAGTTGTCGGCAGCTCTTGCATTCTCCCGCCCAGGGTCCACAGTCCTCCAAATTGACTGGAAATTCGCCTTCTTCAACTCCGACAGTCATAATGATGGTGTGAAGGTTTTGCAATGGCATCAAGAATCTGGTATAGATTTCCTGTGATACCATTCAGACACGGAGCAAGCTACAGATTGTGCCAACATACCGGAAGTCCGCGCGCGTCCTTATATACGATTTGGTCCGGAATCGGTGCAGCAAACGAAGGCAGTACATGAAGATAGCATTGATCGCAAAATGCAGCCGGCTGCCTTAGACTTAAGATTTGCACGTCCGGGAAGTCGGACGCTATGCATTTAACCATGGGGAGTACTGTGGTTAAGAAATTCCGAAGTTCCAATTTCGAAATTTGGGAAAGCTGCACAGAAAGCCGGCGCGAGAAGTATTCCCAATACACAGCTCTATCTGTACCAAGGGGCGAGGCAACTATACACAATGCGGTCACGTTCTTGAAGTTGGATATCTCTCCTAGATCCACCGTTGTGACTTCCATCACAACTTGCATCGCCCTACCACAAGTTCGTCAGAAGGGAAGTCAAAATTATCTCACTAAACTCACCTAGCCTTCTTATGAATGTATGGGTGGGTAGATGCGATGAAACCCCAGTCCGCACTTTCTCTAATGCGGACGACTTGAAACCAGGACTCGAGAACGAGAGTTCTGAATAACTTTGAAGCCAACGATATGCCGACTAGTCGACTCCAGTCTGGCTTTGAGAAATCATCAACAGCATCTTCAGATGTAGTTGCCCAGCGAACAATATCGCTGATGAGCTCAAGGGGAAGGCTCATGGGAAATGGTATACGTGATGGTATAGCGGAAGGATTCAACTGCAGACGGTCTGTGTCCGTCTCGCTGGCAGTATGCGAAGTTCATTACATAATCACGCGTCGTAGTCAACCATGTTAGTTTAAAGCTTTTATGCTCAGAGAAGCGGAGAATAATACACAAATAGTATAGAAGAGAGGAAACTAGGCAACTGTGCGCTACGAAACAAGAAGTCGTGAAACTAATGTCCTGAAGTAACATGACCGGTATCAACATCTGCCTACAACCAGACACCGTCCTGAGTAGATAACACAGCAGCAGTCGAGAAGGAACAGGTAAAAGGTGTATACATATGGTGTACTGGAAGGGATGCAAGCACAGCTCAATGCTTAACTGCATTGACAATTGGGACAACGATAATGACAATTAGGATGGCAATGCCGATACCAATGATGATGCGCATCTGTGACAACAGTATTCAATGAAGGAGAGTTCAAATGCAACACACTGCACATACCTTCATGTCTTTCCACCTTTGTAAAATTCAACTGTGAGAAAGATGTTTCTGGCAGATGATTGAAGAAGCTTACCACATATTCTACAGATAGCCAAACGTCAGTTCAATTGCACGATACGGAATTAAACTATGTTTTACTCACCTTCCGTACTGTGTTTGCACTTCTACGAAATTGTTGTGCAGAGACAGCCAGTTCATCTATGTGTCATTATGTCAGCAGCAGCCAAAAGAAAGGCTATAGGCATTGGTTGTTTCCATTCCGACGAAAGACATATTGAAGCCGAAGCACTTCGTAAAATTACGAAGCCAGTCGAGTACGTCGTTGAAGACAGGACAATAGAGAAAATCCATCGATTTCTTGAAGGGAGATGAAGTGCCAATCACACCAAGCATTCTCCATGCCACGTAGTATCCGGATATTATGAAACACTGCTTCCACTAGGCACAACAGGAGAAACCAAGCACCGAGCGAAGGAGTCGGGTCTAAGAGCTAAACTCACCGGTCTTCCCTTGCAGGTTTTCTAGCGTTTCACCACGCCTGAGTACCGCATCAATGTTGTCCTTCATGACGTCCTGCGCCTCCCGTAAGCCATCCTTCAACCGTTCAACTTTGTCGTTAGGGCGAGGGCCGCCTTCGCCACCTGCACCAGCAGCGCCGCCGTTACTGCTGCCCGCCCGCGGTACATAAGGGTCATATCTGGAGTGTCGGGTGAAAGCTGTTAGCTTTCGTTCCTTGGTAGGTCAAAAGGGTGTCTTTGAGAGTGTTTACCTAGCTGTTGGATTGGAGGGGTTGGAGGGATTAGGGCCTTCTCATAATGATCAAGACCAGGATGAGCAACTTACAGTTGTCGTCCATGGGGAGCAGGCAAAGTTGTAGGCTTCAACAACCTCAAGTTGTTCGTCGTAGTCGTCGTTGTTGGAGAGAGTGATGCAAACTGCGGCCAAACACGGCGCCGAAAGAGGGAGGCGATGCCTCACGGCCTCATTCCCTAATTTGGGTTCAAACTTCAGTGTGAACCAAGTGAACTTTATTCTTCCTCAGCAACCACAGCATTCCCATTATTTCTCCTCTGATATTGAACTGTGAATCGTAAAGCCCTTATCCTTAACAAAAGATTGTAATGGAGACACAAAGTGTAAGCCGTTCCTATCTCTCCATCGTCACCCTCTGAAAGCGATGAATGTACGGAGGTTGTTCCAAAATGTGACAAGACAGGTCTACAAAACATGGTCTCTATATTCAAAGGCTGTCTGAAGTGGACATCAGGATATGAAGACAGCCTTTCTCAGCCAAACACCATACAGAAACGTAAGCATTGTCTGAAAGAAAGTCAGGCCCTCGAAATTGGTATCGTGTTCCATAGACCTGTATTTGGACCTGTCACACTTTCAGACAGCCTCTGATGTCTCGATATCAGAGCAAAATTTCATGATGATCTTCGATTGGAAATCGCCTGATTATCGTCCTCGCTCCAGCGACAACTCGGAAATTAACCTCTGTATGCTTCCAAGGACCGAGAGACAAGCCGGATAAACTAGGAATTTAGATCAAGCACAGAACGAAACATCTGTACACCTTCTCTACTATCGGATGCCATCAAATCCTTTTATGGTGGAATATCAACTCCTGGTCTACCTCTGGAGCTTTACAGATTGCCAGCATGGTGGTACGTGAATCTAACAAAGGGGAGCGTTTTTTCAATGAGGCTCATGTAATTCTTCTCTGGTATCCAGGTCTAAAGCTAGGAAACTGATGTACGTACTCTGAACCAAACAGATACTGCATTGTCATGCTCCGCGAATAACATCACAGGCTGGTACTCGTTACATTGATGGGACTGCGATGAGCACAATACCTTACGGTGCGCTCCGAGGAGGTAACATACATAGAATGCATCCCGTTCTTCCCAAACTCCCGTCGTGGAAGCAGACTCATCCTTTCCGTTCATCACGGCGCAGGAGCTCTCTCACTCTCTACCTTCACCATCTCCTGCTTAACTTCTGCAACGCCACTCAGACGCCGCTGGGGAAGGTGTACATATTTTCCCTTCCGATACTCATGTCACCTCAGAGTATAAATAACTCCAGAGCTCAATCCAAGCGACGGAGCGGAATCCGTGGCTGTCCCGGATAAATCTAAGCAACGAGACCGAGTTTCGTTGAAGACTTTCTTTCAGCTTGAGTCTTTTATCTCTCGAATATGGTTTTTGCCACAGGTATAAAAGGCGGGCATGATTGCTTCCACTATCACTATCAAGCTTCCACACCCTACGGACTCACCAGATTTTAAAGACTTAAAGCATGCTTTCGCCCACCTCTTTTGTTCTTCCCGACCTCGTCAAGATGTGCCCTTGGCCGTGGGCAGTAAATCCTCATTGCGAAACTATCGGTGAGTGCCCTGGAAAAATACCATTGAGTCACCTTCTCGTTTCAATCGCTGACTCCATCTTTCAGGCCCCGCGTCGGCCGACTGGATCGACAGCTTCTGCGTCTTTTCTGACCGGAAGAGAGAGTTTTTTAACACGAGTAACATGGGTCTTCTCACTGGATATTGTTATCCTACCATCACCGCCGAAGCATTGCAGGCTTGCAGTGACTGGATCAACCTGATTCTGGTCGTCGACGAGTATTGTGACGAGCAAGACGGCAAGCGTACGCGCGAAGTCGCTGACATTTTCCTCGATGCACTTAACGGAAAGCCTCGTGGTGACTCTGCGTTCTCTCGCATCGCTACGGAGTGAGCACTCTACATATAAGCCATTATGCTACACTTCGTGTATGTTGATATATGATACGCAGTTATCGAAAGTGTCATATCTCCAAGATGACCGAAGGTGTCCAACGCCGTCTCCTCGACCGTTTTTCGTCTTTCATTGAAAACGTCGTACGAGAGGCAGGGCTGCGTGATAATGGAAAGGTGCTTGACTACGATACATACATGACCGTTCGTCGCGAGAACGGCGCTGTTCAGACCGTCTTCTCGCTGTTCGAATATGTTCATGGTGTTGAATTTCCGGATGAAGTTCACGAGTCCCCTGAATACAAGCGTTTGTACTGGTCAGCCGTCGATCTCATCAATGTTGCCAACGTGAGCCTGTGTTTTGTTTTTATCGTTCTCTAAAATAAATATCAATATTTCGCTTCGCTTAGGATGTCTACTCCTACAGCATGGAGCAGGCAAGGGGCATCGCTGGAAACAATCTCATAACCGTATTAATGGAAACGCAAGGTCTGTCACTTCAAGAGGCCTCAGATCGCACTGGCGAGCTATTTCAAACCATGGTCCAGCAGTTCCTGGCCGATAAGAAGGATCTTATGGCTCGGCCGTTCAGCACCCGCGGATATAGCCATAGTATCGACGTGGGGGTGATGAAATGTATTGAAGCGATGGAGACGATGATAACGGGCTACATAGGTTGGTCGTTTGACACGCCAAGGTACTTCGGCAATGACTTCCTAGAGGTTCTGAAGACGAGGGTTGTTAAGCTGCACGATCCAATGAACTTGCTACTTGTCGCAGCTTGAGCGTCTCAAAGTAGTAACATTTCGTTTTATATCTTCTTTTATGTGAAGGTTATGACTTTGAGTTTTATTACATGTATTTCTTTTGAAGTTTTCGCCTAAAGTCTGCGCACGTTCGTACCGGTAAATGTTTCTTGGTAAATCATTCGTTGAAATGGGAACACATATCGTTTAATCTAGGTTAAAGTCCAAAGCTAGACATGCTTCAAAGCTTTCTTTTGGGTCGGAGTCGATCAGAGTACTTACTATACTATGCTCAGAACATCAAGTCGAGCGGCGTTCTAAGTTTGCTTATCTGCAGTATCCGTGAGCTCCGACCTAGGGTGTCGGACCACCTCCGACCTAAATGGTCGCATGCTGTATACATACTTACGTAGGTCGAAAAACGAAAACGTCTGAAGATAGTCATATTTAATGTCATTCGCAATATCTCAGAGTACCCTCTGTTTAGCTAACACACAGAAAGGGGGAGCTAAAAGCGACCAACTTGGTTATTTTCATGCCGAACTTCAGCGTTGTTGATATAACGTTCAATCTCCGCGAACCTGAAAAACAATATTTCCCACGTGTCCATCTTCAAGTTTGTACAGTATCTTTGTTTCTTTGCTTCCTACAACATGCAACTTTGCTTGTATATCGCTCGAAAAGAACTCAATGCACGATTTTTATCTTTTGCTTTGCAAGAATCAGTCAGATGCTTCTTTGCAATACAATGTCTGGGACGTAGAAATACCCCATGATTAGTATTAATGTCCAAAATTTGTTGATGCCAACACAGTGCGTCACTGAAACATCGGCGCCTATAACATACAGTACATTCGTTCCGATATATCTGGTAAATTGACCTCTAGCTTCCATCATATGGACATACATTGATTTGGCTTTAGGATAAAATCTGCTTAACTGACTTATATGCCAAATAAGCCATCTGATACATCCCATGTCCCCGGTGGCGAAAGTAAGAATGATTGACTACAGCTTTTTTCAATCGTTTCATCTAGTCTAACATATATGATACAACAGAACCGAAAGGTCGAGATGGGGATTCGCCACATTCGAAAAGGGCGTCTGAGAACGTCGCGGAAGATAACGATGCTGCAGCTGTTGATCAGCAGCCTGGGATAGAAGCTCAGACCGCTGCTACGGCTCAAAGCCCCAATGGCAGTGCAAGCTCCAAGGTGAATCGATCTAAAGATGTTCCGAAGAAAAACCAAGCAAAGAATTCCACTGATAATGGTGACGCTGCATCGAAGGCCAAGAAGTCAACGCAACCCGCTCCCAGCGCTCAGGATAGTGAAAGAGGACAGGGTCTCAGAGGAATTTTCGATGTATTCAAATCCAGTTCCGGAACAGGCGCATCAGCTGCTGATTCAAAGAAAGATAAAGATGGAAATACCAAGAAATCCACCAACAAACAAGGTCGAGACGATATTGAAGGTAAGCACGTCTCTAGAGGAACGTCATTTGAAATTAATATCCGTTTCAACAGGAATCGCTGCGTCCTCGCATAGCACTCAAATAAAGAAAGAACTTCCGTTGAGCGAGACAATCGACGACTCGGCTATGGATAATACCGCACAACTCGGAGTGTCCTCTTCCCAAACGCAACCAAGAACGGGGCAAGACACGACACCGCCTAAAACGCCCAAGGGAGCATCGAGAACCAAGGAGGCCAAATCTATGACTGCTGGTAAGGGAAGTAAAACAGCTTCAGTTCGTGATCCAGCATCAATAGCGGCTGATAGTAGTTCAACGATTGCTGAAGAAGAGCCGCACGCTACGATCGATAAAAAGCCAGCTAAAAGCGCTAAGACTGAACGAGACGGGACGAAATCAAAAGATTCTACGCGCTCTAAGACTGGACAAACGAGCGATGCTGAGGCCTCGTCTGTGACAGCTTCGATTAAAGATGAAACCAAGATCAAGAAGAACACAACAGAAAGAGAGGAAGTTACGAATGCCACACAAGCCAAGAATGGTCCTTCTAGAACAGTTCAAGACAAGGCAGGGGTCGAACCTGATAAAGGTGTCGCCGGAAAGGACGGAAATGTGCATGAAAATCAGGCCGAAACTGGTGAGAGCAATTGAATTATCTTCTGGTCCTGCATTGGTTATCCATTTACCGAAACAGGTTCTCGAACGAGGTATCCTGACGCGAAGGTAATGTCTGAGCAGAAACCGTCACGCACCGCATCTATAAGAGCCGCGCCTACGGGCAAAACACAGACTGCCACATCACCGGAAGGTAAGATAGCAGGAGAGGGCGCCGAAGTAAAAAATAAAACCAGAAAATCTTCTGCGGATTCGAGTCGAACAATAGACCAAACACAATCTGAAACCCATGATGCGGAAGGAAAGGAGAAAGCATCGAAGGACCAAGCCACTCCAGCTGTAAAGAAGAAAGCTCCCGCATCGTCCAGTTCAAAAGAACGACCGCCAGCGACGAGTATAGAGCACGGTAGTGGGTCTACTTCTCGAATTGGGCCTGACGAAAAATCAGGTGAAGGGTCTGCTTCGCCGCAAGGGCCAATAAGAGATCCTCGGAAGAAGGGAACGACGACAAATTTGGGCACTGAACAAGCACAGAAGAAACCTAAATCAGATGAGGGGACCGACGAAGAGCACGGAGTCAAGAAGTTATTGCATAAGATTATTGGTTCCGGATCGCACTCAGGAGCTCCGATTCAGGAAAATACTTCTGACGGAAAAGCTGGACGATCTCAGGATCCTGTTGAAAAGATACCAAAGATAGGCAAGGGAGAGGCAGTAACAAGTCTAGGCGCCAAGGGTGAGTTCCTCTCAGGAATAGTGAGGCCTATGATTGACAATTAACTTGAACAGAAGCCAAGGTCGGAAAAGAGGGGAAGAGCGCCACCCAGTCAAGGCCAGTGGATAAAAAAGTTGATGCTAAGGAGGAAGTAAGTCCTCCAACCATCGGAGAACCGCAACAGGCTTCCGGGGGTATTAGCGGTGGCGAAGGACACGTAGAAGATACAGAACACATTGATAACGATAGCAGAAGTCGGTCAGCTTCGCCTGAACAAAGCGAACGAGATGAGGTAAATTCAAGTGCGCCTGGATTGCAGTCAAATCCCCCAGATATTGTCTCTAAGCCACCCACGAAACCGGTAAATCCTCCGCAATCGAGATCAAAGTCGCCTCAATTGACACAGGCTGGAGGTAAAGCAAAAAGCAAAGGGAAATTGACAGATAAATCTGAAGAAAATGAAGTGAAATCGAACCTCAAGAAGAAAGCACCAGAAGGCACATCTCAACCTCCCACAATAAATACTATATCTGAAGAGAAGCCCTCTACAGAAAGAGGACGCTCATCTGATGAAAACAGTGCTCAATCAGCAGCAGCAACAAAGCCAAAGCCCGCTAGAAAACAAGAGCCGCCAAAGCAGACCACCAAAGAGGCATCAGGGGTACCGGCGAAAGAGCAACGACTGGGTGAAAGCTCGGCACCAACTCCGGCGGCTGAAGTTAAACCAACGAACATTGATACAACGAATTCTACAGCGGACTGTGAACATGATGAATTTGAGTGCAGAAAGTGCAGAAAGGTACTTCGGCGTGACTCCTTGCCTCTTCATACACACCCGAAGACGGAGGTGAAAAAACCTGTAGACCCGATCGTGAAAGCCTCTCCAACTCCCAAGGCGACGGGAGAAGCCTTGAAGAAACCTACAACACCTCAAAAGCCTGCAGTAATCAGCCCAGATACTACTCTTAAGCAAGCGTCTGAACCATCTGCTCCAAGCTCTCCTACCTTGCCTTCCAATCCTATCCCAAATCCTCCCCCACAAGTAGCGCAGAAACCCAAACAGCAGAGTAGCACCCCTCAAAGTACAAGTAAGCCTGTGATTCAAAAGCAAGCGACACCCTCCAGTAGCGCGACAGCTTCAACGAAGTCACCAGCCCGACTGGCGCCCACTGGCAAAGCACCTCCAAATAGCAATGGAGTATCTTCTACGAAATCGACTGAAGTCGCATCCAAGCCTCCCAGAGATACATCGACGAAGAATAATTCCAATGCTAGGGACAAGGAAGAAAAAATTTCATCCCAGCTTAGCCAGGTCTGCGAGGATGAAACATGTGACGAATGTCACCAAATAGTGCGGAAACGCTGCGGAAAGTGCGACCAAGTATTGCCTCAAAACTGACAATAAATCGGGTAGTAATCTAGAAATAGGACAAGATTTACTAGCAGAATCATTGATGTAATATTGGAGTTCGTACTTGCTAAGGAAAATTAACCCTGTCCTTCACTATAGAAGCCTGGAGCACAGAAAATGTGTGTTGGTAGCGCACAGTAGACGCTGTGGGTAGGCCCCGGTAAGCTATCACTAGCACAAACACCAATTGGGGAGCCCTGGTGAATATGACTTGATAGAAAACAGCTATTTTGACCACTGGATTTGGTGAACCCAATTCTGCGTTGGTGTATATGGGAGGCTTGGATGCCCCTTGGATTTGTTGCGAACAAAAGTAGACACCTTCGGGCTTGTTGTTCTACTGCAGTAACTGGGTGCGTACTGTGTAAGTGTGACAGACCTGTACGTTTCCTGGCTAATAACTTGAGAGCTAGCATGTAACTGAAAGAGAGAAAGACAACCGTCGAACGACTCGAACGAACACGAACACGCGCGGAATTCTGGGTGCCATAGAGAAACCCTAATTTACCTATTGAACGCCCAAAATCTAATTCTAGTAGGGTTAGCCTTGACATCAGAAATTTGGTCCTCCACGCAAGCGCAATCGCAACTTACTTTTGCTCGCATCTTTCGCGACTGCTAGTTTCTAGGAGGAAGAGATGTGAGTCTTCTGAATTCAGATATGAGGAAATGTCTGACAACCATTCATTAAGGGTGTCTGTCACCATTGATTCTCCGGAAATTTCTCGTGCATCTCTGCACGCGAGGCTTCCATGGTGGACGCACATTTATACCCTTCCTTTTCTTTCGCTTTACCCTCTGCTCGCATATGCGTATTTCATCAAATATGATGACTGGCTAAAGAGCGAAGAATGGACATTCCTTGCGTGTGTATCTTTGGGTGCAGGACATGCTCTCAGTTTCCTCGCAACGCGCTGGAGTACGGGAGCACTCGCTTTCATCACTTGTAGAGGTGCAGGCTCTATTCAAGACGCAGATTGTATCCGCATCGTCCCAGTAGAACATAGAGGGAAGGGTGAGATTGTACCATTGCGCAAGAAAGATGTGAGTGACGTGGCATGTCCCATTTAAACATGATTTACAATTGTCTTTAGCCAAGCGACCACACAACCTATACATTCTCGTACCAGCAAGACACTTATGTGCTTCTTGCAGATAAACCACCTGTGTTTGCTCCCCTCCCTTATCCTTCGTCTACCAAGCCACCACTCAGCAAGTATCAACTAGAAGCCGGAGCACAACTCAGCGCAGCAAAGAACGAAACAAAAGGTCTTTCTTCTGCTGATATCGCAACACTGCTGTCGCTCTATGGAAAGAATACATTCAACATCCCCATCCCTGCGTTTAGTACGCTCTTTGTTGAACATGCTACCGCCCCGTTCTTCGTATTCCAAATATTCTGTGTTGGGCTGTGGTGCTTGGATGAATACTGGTATTACAGTTTGTTTACGCTCTTCATGCTCGTCATGTTCGAGTGTACGGTCGTGTGGCAGCGTGTGCGCACACTTACTGAATTCCGCTCGATGTCGATCGAGCCGTATCCAATTCAATGCTATCGTGATGGAAAATGGGATAAGGTGCAAACCGATGAACTTCTGCCTGGAGACGTGGTGTCGTTGGGTAAGAGCTCAAAATATCATGAAATAAAAAAGATCTAATAACCATTCATGAAGTTCGCCAAGCAAATCAAAACACGGAAACAACCATTCCGGCTGATCTACTCCTTGTCCGTGGTACTTGCATTGTCAACGAAGCCATGCTCTCTGGCGAATCAACTCCTCTGCTCAAAGAATCCATCGAGCTATGGGAGGCAGACACAAGTTTGGACGTTGACGGTGCACACAAGAACTCCACCCTCTTTGGCGGGACGAAGATATTACAATCCAGTTCTGGTGAGCCAGCGTGTACACCCGATGGTGGTTGCCTTGCGGTTGTTCTTCGCACAGGCTTCGGAACGGCCCAAGGTCAGCTTGTCCGCACAATGCTGTTCAGCACGGAACGCGTCAGCGCAAACAACCTAGAATCCTTCCTTTTCATCGGCTTCCTCCTTATTTTCGCTATTGCCGCAAGCTGGTATGTCTGGGTTAAAGGTATCGAGCGCGGCTTGAAGAAGAGCAAATTGCTGTTGGACTGCGTGATGATCATCACAAGTGTCGTCCCGCCGGAACTGCCGATGGAGCTGAGCTTAGCGGTGAACGCAAGTTTAGTTGCATTACAGAAGTACGCGATCTTCTGCACGGAACCGTTCCGCATTCCTTTTGCTGGAAGGGTGGATGTGTGCTGCTTTGACAAGACTGGAACAATCACGGCAGAAAGTCTCGTTGTTGAGGGTGTTGTAGGCATAGAGTGAGCATCTCCTGACAATCTATATCCAACACCTGACGCTGATAAAATTTTGATATCAATGATTTACAGTCCCTCTGATCGTCTGAAACTCGTCAACGTGCGCGAAGCTGGACGGGACACTATGCTCTGTCTGGCCTCGGCCCACGCACTGGTGCGTTTAGATGACGGCACCATCGTCGGAGACCCCATGGAAAAGACTGCTCTCGAAGCACTGGACTGGAATCTGCTATCTGGCGACAAAGTGGCACCCACTCACCCTCAAGCGGCTGCACTCGAGCTGCACATTCGCCGACGGTTCCAATTTTCTTCCGCCCTCAAGCGCATGTCGACTGTTTCTGTACCAAAAAATGCTGGCGGACGCGCATTTGCTGCCGTCAAGGGTGCACCCGAGACGATTAAAGGCATGTTGGAGGTCGTCCCGGAGAATTACGACGAGACGTACAAATGGTTCACGAGACGCGGGAGCAGAGTGCTTGCGCTTGGTGTGAAGGAAATGGATAGCATGTCTAATGATAAGATTTTGCATCTCGCTCGTGAACAAGTCGAGAGTAACATGCGTTTTGCGGGCTTCCTTGTGTTTCATTGTCCTCTCAAAGAAGACGCTATTGAGACACTCAAGGCCTTGGCAGATTCTTCTCATCGAGTAAGTCAAGCCCGATATCCGTCATCTCCTATATTCTCTGATTTGTTTTAGTGCATCATGATTACCGGCGATAACCCTTTGACTGCTGTCCACGTGGCCCGTGATGTGGAAATCGTCGACCGCGACGCTCTTATCCTCGACCTCAAAGAGAATGCGGCAAATGAGGCTGGTGAGCCATTATATACAAAAGTTTGGCTATTTTCTTTGATGTTGACCCTCGAAACTTAGACCTTGAATGGAGGAATGTGGAAGAAACTCTATATATTCCTGTTGACCCGTCCCAGCCTATTGATCAAACCCTGCTTGAAAAGTACGATATCTGCATGACTGGCGCAGCAGTCAAACAGTTCGAAGGGAAGCCCGCTTGGAAAAACCTCGTTCAACATACCTGGGTTTATGCGCGAGTTTCGCCTTCTCAGAAGGAATCCATCCTCACCGCTCTCAAATCTCTCGGTTTCATCACACTCATGGCGGGCGACGGTACGAACGATGTCGGAGCTCTCAAACAGGCACACATTGGAGTCGCGCTCCTTGATGGGACCCCGGAAGACCTCAAAAAGATTGCGGAACACCAGAGGATCGAGCGCTTGAAGAAGGTGTACGAAACTCAGTTGAAGGTCAGCCAGAGATTCAACCAGCCTCCTCCACCCGTCCCTGCTGCTCTAGCTGCGGCACATCCGGAACTCGTAGAAGTGCAAGTTAGGGCAGCGGAGCAACAACGTACTGCGAGGGAGCGGAATCCATTGGAAAGGGTATGTCTGAACTAAGAGTTTTCGTTGCCAGCAAGGTTACTGACGCATGCATCTGCATCTGAAGTTCGATATGGATACCATTTCCAACGCCATGGCAGATATGGATGACGAGGGCGATGTTCCAAAAATCAAGCTTGGGGATGCATCTTGCGCGGCTCCTTTCACCTCAAAACTTTCTAATGTCAGCAGCAGTAAGTGTGTTATTCGTTGACATCATGCGATTGTAACTTGACATCTGCTTGCGATAGTTGCACACATTATCCGACAGGGTCGCTGCACCCTTGTGGCTACGGTTCAAATGTATAAAATCCTTGCTTTGAACTGCCTCATTTCTGCATATGCTCTCAGTGTCCAATACCTTGATGGTATCAAGTACGGCGACTACCAGGTTACTATCACGGGTATGCTGATGTCGGTTTGCTTCTTGTGCATCTCGCGAGCAAGGGTTGGTCTTCTCATACAATTATCCCGCATTCTTGCTGACAAATCACTCATCAGCCTATTGAAAAACTTTCGCGAGAGCGTCCGCTGGGAAACATCTTCAACTTCTATGTTTTCTTATCAATCATCTTGCAGTTTGCCATACATATAGTCTCCATGATCTATATTACCAACCTTTCCAATGCGTTCGAAGTGTAAGTTTATTCCCCTTTGCCAATAGGCTTCGACCAACTGATATGACTAATACCTTTCCTACTATAGAAGAGGCCCGATTGACTTGGAGGCCAAATTCGAGCCCAATCTGCTCAATACAGCTATCTACCTGATCGGTCTGTCGCAGCAAGTTTCTACTTTTGCTATCAATTTCCAGGTAGTTTTAATATCAACCCGTTACCCGAACATATATTGAATTTGTTTTGTAGGGGCGACCATTCCGAGAGGGAATCAGAGAGAATTCTACGCTCTACTACGGACTTGTTGGCGCAAGTGCTGTCGCGTTCTCTGGAGCAACGGATTTCATGCCTGAGCTCAACCGTTGGTTGCAGATCGTCGAAATGCAGTCCTTTGTGCGTCTCACTACTCTACCAACTCTCTACGTGCTTCTAACTGATGTCTTCATCTTTAAGTTCAAGATCAGACTTTCTGGAGCAATGATTGCAGACTTTGTTGGATGCTGGCTCGTGGAAAATATTTGCAAGCGCCTATTTGCTGATTTAGAACCAAAGGAGATGATAACGCGCGGCAGGGAGCGAAGAGAACAGCGGAGGCAAGCTGAAGAAGTTGCGAAGAAGGCGGAAGAAAGTGCTAAGAAGGAGCAGTAAAATACCGGACTCGGTTTAGTCGTCTGTGCTAGAATCTGTACTGTAATAGCTAATAATCACATCTTCTATCAAGTTCGTGAGGTGCTGCGTGGAACAAGTGTTTGTGAGTGTCACTGCTCTCAGCGTCAGAGCGTCACTTACATGCATTTGATTTATATTTCTTACAACACTTTATCTATTTTCTCAATGGTGCCCTTGCGCGGCCCTCCATGCAGCCCTCACTGCAGCCCTCCGCAGCCTTTTGCGCGGCCTTTTCGTAATGCCGCTTGCATGAGTAAAAACCATAGAGTTTCAAAAGCTGTGCCCGGTGGTATATCTATGGTTCACATGAATTCAATGGTAACGACAACCATTATTCAAGAGTACCAAGACTTGACTACAGAGGATCATCCGCTATACCTTGGCTTTGCCTTACCTTGTGACTTCGAACTTGTAATTCCCGTCCGGGGACGAAAGTAGATCTATCATCCATGTGTCATCTCCGAATGGTCTGTCAAGCAGCGCCTACTAGATATGCTATCAGAATTCATTTGATGCAGTGAAGACTCGCTAAACTTCACAGGCTCGGTCAGTGCGACCTTTTCGATCATATAAAGGCCTTGATATCTGCTCAAATGGGTGAGTTTCACAGATCGTCGTCGATTGTATTTTGGTCCTTTTTGAGTAAACGGTCTCTTGTACAAAAGGGTGAAAGTCAAGGATGTCCTCTATCAGTCTCTCCAAGTTAAGCCCCTCAAACAGTCAGCACCATGTCTCACTGCGATAGCCTTGTCCTTCCCGACCTTCTGAAAATCTGCCCATGGAACCCGTCTACGAACCCGAACTACGAGAAAGCAGGTGTGAAATACTCCATCGTTTAAGTCTCGCTACAAGCATTAGCTAACGTATCTGCTTCTTCCTTATACTTATCTCAGCCGCAGAGTCCTCTGCTTTGACAGAGTCGTTGATATTGCACCTATTCAGTGATGCAAAGCATCAGCACTTTGTGCGAAGCGCAATAGAACTATTGGCGTCTTACACGTATCCATATGCAGGCTTCGAGGAATTCCGCACTTGCTGTGACTGCATGAACCTGCTATTTGCTGTCGATGAGATCACGGATGATCAGGACCTGTCTGGTGTCCGCGAGACGATTGAGCTTGTTGATAAAGCCATGAAAGGCAAGATACAAGAAGGCCCGCCCATAGTACACCTAACAATGGCGTAAGTCTCTACCCTCATCGCCCTGGAGGTACAAATTCATGATGAGCTATTTGGATCTAGGTTTAGAGACAGAGTAGTATCCGACGTCGCCCCAAACAGAGGGCGGCGTCTTGTAGAGCAATTTTCAGGCTATCTCCAGAGCGTTTTATACGAGGCTGACCTGCGCGAACGGCACCGGGTTCTCAGCCTTGAGGAATACGAGCCTCATCGTCGTGAAAACGGAGGGGTCCGTATTTGCCTTACGTTGGCTGAGTACGTGCTTGGTCTTGACCTACCGGATGCCGTAATCGGAAACGACCTCCTCCAGGAGATGTACTGGGCTGCGATTGATGCGGTCGTCTATGCCAATGTAAGTCCGTATACAACGATCGCGACGTCAGAATGGGAGTTGACTATTATGAAGGATCTCTATTCTTACAATAAAGAACAGGCCAAGCCTGGCCATGAAGGAAATAACCTCCTCACAGTGCTCATGCGCGAAAGGAATTTAACGATCCAGCAAGCGGCTGATCATATTGGAGCACTTTTTAAATCGCTCTTGGATTCATTTCAACGAAATAAGGAAGCACTCCCTTCGATGGCCCCCGGCGTGGACCAGGATGTGGCGAAGTATGTGTTTGCGATGGAACAGTGGATTGTTGGGAATATTGGCTGGAGCTTCGCATCGCCAAGGTATTTTGGATCAGAGCATGAGGAAGTCAGACGCTCGCTTGTCGTAAAGCTGAAAGAGCCCCTTGTCAGGGAGGATTAAGTGACGGAACTGGTGGCAGTTCGTAGATATCGTATGCAATTGTTCTTGATGTACTTTGGTGATGGATCAAATCTATAAATACGTCGAAAGATGCAAAGTGGCTGCGCAATGTGGGATTATAGCCTGTGTTGGTGTCTCTCCCCAACCACCATAATGCCTCTGACTCTGTCTTCCCTGCCGTTCCTCGCATGCAAACAAGATGAAAATATATAGCCTCACCATCCTAAGTGTCGTCGATGGCTCGGCGACTAAGCTCGCCTCTGCGAAAGATCTCTCGTCTTTCTCCTTCTACCAAAGAGGGACTGTCGCAGAGTTCCTAGATTTCTTTACAACGACCGTCATCGAGCGTCTATGCCCTGGGCAAAGGCAGAGTCTGCAGGAGAATGACTATACATTCCATTTGTACAATCGCGAGGGGGGTGATGGAACTGGCCTATCCGGTGCGCAGTACTCTTCTTCCGTCGTGTCTTGATACAAATACTGAACAGAGATGGTATGAAAGCCGCCCTCGTAACCGATCGCGAGTACCCTGTCAGGGCTGCTTTCTCCGTCCTCACCAAGACACTCGAGACTTTCGCCTCTGAGATACCTCCGAGCGCCTTCTCTTCGCCCCCTGTTCATTTCCCCCAAATCGAGGAGTTCATCCGGAAGTATCAGGATCCTCGAAACGCCGATCAGATTATACGAATTCAAGAGGAGCTCGATGAGACAAAGGTTATGCTCCATCAGACAATCGAAGCTGTTTTGGCCAGAGGCGAGAAACTCGATGACATAGTGGCGCAAAGTAAGTCGTTGAGTGACAGTAGTAAGATGTTCTTTCGAACGACGAAGCGGGTCAGTGTTTGTCGTCTCAGTTCTGAATGGTCTTCTTGAGCTGAAAGCCTTTTCGCATTCTTAGCAAAACTCCTGTTGTGTGGTCATGTAGTGTTCCCAATGTCTGTACCAAGAGCTTAATGTCAACGGTCATGTCGAAAACGTCGCGGAGAATCAAGTGAAGGGATAGTACGCACAGATTGAATTGCATACTTCCTTCTGAATCTCCAATGTACTTTTCATATGATATCCTACGTGTTGGACTGAGGAGGGGAGCTGCCAGCCGCAGACTTGGAGGAGTACGAAAGTCATCCTGTACTCGTCAAGTCTACAGTAGAAAATCGCCTCTGTTTTGTATGACTTGAAAATGTTACTTTGATATTTCATCTCAGTGAGAAGGGTTCAAGTCAAGGGCTTTAAAACCGTGACTTATATAGATCCGTCACAAACCAGTAGTAAGTTGATGACGTAACTCTTTCCTTGTCAAGCGGCGCAGGCGATAATAAGACCGTGCTTGACGTTGTCCACGATCTTTCTTCATCTTCTGACAACGAGCATAATATGAGACTCTACGCACTCGCTGTCTTACATGTCGACAACGGCTCTGCAACAGCACTCTCCTCAACGCAAGACCTCTCCTCTTTCTCGTTCTATCAGCGCGGGACCGTTGCGGAGTTCCTGACCTTCTTCATTCGAACTGTTGCGGAGCGTACCCCTGCTGGACAGAGGCAAAGCTTGCAGGAGAACAATTATACGTTTCATGTTTACAACAGAGGAGGGAATGAGAACTTAGCTGGTGAGGAGGGCTTTATTGTTGTGCGTAAACTGCGACTGACTGCGAATTGTAGCCGTGCTAGTCTCTGATCAGGAGTATCCTGTACGCCCTGCATTCTCAGTCCTCACCAAGACCCTAGAGGCATTCACAGCGAACGTTCCTACATCCGCATACTCAAACGTGGAAACTTTGAGCTTCCCCCAGATCCATGAGTACCTTAAGCAGTACCAGGACCCGAAGAACGCAGATGCAATCATGCGGGTTCAACAAGAACTGGATGAAACGAAGGTCGTTCTGCACAAGACGATCGAAAGCGTTCTTGCTCGCGGGGAGAAGCTCGATGATCTAGTGACGAGAAGCGATATGTTGAGCGCCTCCAGCAAACGTTTCTTCCAGACAGCTAAGAAGGTAACTTATTATTTCCTAAGTTAAGAGATTCGCTTGCTTATTTAATCTTCTACCCAATAAATAGCAAAATTCGTGCTGTGTGGTCATGTAGTGTACATGACACCCGCGGAGTATTCTTCATGGACCTATCCCAGATACCTTCGGATCTGCTTTGGCGAGCTGTCAGTAAGCAAGAGTGGACCGTTGCCTCTGTACATTGCATGTGTACTATACCATATGACACCTGCGTTATCGCACATAATATTCGTTGACCTAGACCATCGTAGCTGTGCGCATACGACTATTGAAGGGGTTGATGGGCACATAGATAAGTACCAGGGGGCGTACTGTACATGAATCATGGGTGTCATGATGAACATTGTCACGAAACCCCGAAGGAATCGGTGAACTGATAAGCACCGTGTCTCAGGAACTGTTTGAAAGAGTGAACTCACTAGTATGAAGAAGGAGCGATAAGCGGTATCAGTGAGTGGCGTTCGAAATGTGTTCGTGAGTCTTCCACTTTGACATACGACTCGGAGTAGCCCCAATATTCTCCGAAACTGGCATGAAATCTTCTCATACATTCAAACCGTCTCGACGCGCGACTGGGTAACCTAATGACGGTTCACGTTGATTATCATTCGGAGCTTGGCGAAAATAGTCTTCGATATGCAAATCAAACCTCCTTGCAAACACATTAATGTTATATTTCGGGCATGAATTTCTGAAAACCTACAAACGACAGCTGCGAAAGATCTTCAGACTTTAACACTCGCCAACTAGTCCTCATAACCGTCCCTCAGGATGTCCATCCAAAGTAAGGTCTCTTATCTTTGCCAGACCTCTTTAACATTTGCCCTTGGGCGTGTTCAAAGAACCCACATTATAAGATAGCAGGTAATTGATATTTCGATTTTGACCAAGGGATGTTCTGACCTCGTCAACGTCGTAGGCCCTGCCTCTGCTGCCTGGGTAAACAACTTCGGCTTCTTCGTTGGCGAGAAGCTCCAGAAATTTAACGAGAGTTGCAACGAGCTCCTCATGGCATACACCTTTCCCTATGCTGAATACGAGGAATTCCGCACGTTGTGCGACTTCTCGAATGTACTCTTCGTCATTGACGAGATTACGGACGAGCAGTCTGACCAGGATGCAGTCCAGACTGGGACTGCCTTTCTACGAGCTATGAACCGTAAGTCCAGTGTTGGGTACACAATTGAGCGTTTTGTTTTCGAGTAAGTAATAAATGCACTCTTTCCAGACTTCTCGTCAAAATGGCAATTGTTTACAGATTTAGGGATCGCCTGGATCACACCATCTTACTGGGGAATCTACGACGTTTCATCTCTGTGTTCTCGAGCTATTTGAAGGAGGTCGGTCATGAGGCAGAAGCGCGAGAGCAGGAGTAGATTTTGACTCTTGATAAATTCATATTGGCGCGCCGCGATAACAGTGCAGTGCTGGCCTTCTTCTCCTTATTCGAGTTCGCAATCGGGGTTGATATACCTGAAGCTGTATATGAAGACCATATGTTCTTGACATGCTACTGGGCCGCGGTTGACATGGTTTGTTATGCCAACGTATGGACCTTCTAAGACTCTACTGTCAGGCCATCAGCTACTCACTTATGCACATTTATCTAGGGCCTCTCCTCGTACCGTGTAGAGCGATCTTCTGGCTTGGAGGAGAACAACTTACTCACGATCACTATTGACGGTACCGACTTTATCTTTTGAACCAACGAAAGCCGGTACCACAACGGGGATTCGCTATCAATCCCCAAGAAAGACGAGCAACGTGGCACTAAGGCGAGCTACATACTTAGTAGTCCATATTTTCCATGCATTCCGGCACACAAACCTGTGGCCAATGAATTCACTAAAATTATCTATTGACGCTCATCATGCTTTGTTTATCCCGACTCCAAACCGTAAAAGGTTTGATTTAGGAGGTGGCGACTTTGATCGGCGACTAACGAGCAACATTCACTTTTTCATTCATTAAGCTCTGCGATGTTGGCTCGTATCTATATTGCACATCTTTCCGAAGAACCCCGAGATCAGGCTTGCAACTTATCGGATTGTTGACTCCGACTGCTGAAGTATCGATTGGGGCTGTTAAACTGCCGAGGATGAGGTGATTCGTTGTATTTAAAATCTCTATTTAGCAAGGCAATAAATCAGCTACTTATGTCTATTTGCCTACTGTAGTTGATCAAGCAACAAAGTATGAGGATTTTGTTGAGAGAACTCAACGATGAAAGGAAACAGTTGAGTAGACCTGTGCCCTATCTATTATATTCTACTTCAGATGAGGATGGGGGGACTCCGAATGTCGACCACAAGGCTGTGTGCTATCTCCTCACGCTCTGGGCCAAAATAGCGGGGCGTCTCGAAGCTCCAGAATAAGTTGCCAACGACCCATTGCTCGAGTGAGCGAACAAATTTTGCCACATCTTCGTCTATGCCATCATAACCGCCAGGCATCAGTTTGAAAGACGGTAACTGTGCCTTCCCATTGGAGAAAGTGTTAACCAGACCTGCAAAGCGTTCCCCTATCTTATTCGCTGCAGCTTGAAGGTTGATACCCTCGTTGTGAATCATCAGTGTCATCAGGTTGCTTTCGTCTAGACCTTGAAAGTGTTCGACCTTGAACGAATATACATCCTTCACTCAACGATCAGTCGCGTAACTTAGTAATATTGTTCAAACCACTTACGTTAGAGATGTTTATCATATCGACGGCCGCCCAGTAAAGGCTCATGAAAGTAGGATCCTCAAATACGGCGTCAGAGAGGTTGATCCCGTGAATGTACTGAAACATCGCGAAGGCGGGCTGCGTGCCGCTGAACTCGCGTCGAAGCGCGGGATACTCATCAACAGTAATGATGTGATGCTGGTCGCGAAGCCCGGATTCATGGCTTACAGCGTCGAGATAGTTCGAGAAAACCTTCATGAACCGCTTCTGAGCGACTGGAATATCCTTGCGGTAGAAGCGCTCTCTCCACCTGAGACAGACGAAACGTTAGCCACTGCAACTCAAGTCTGCTGGAGACTACATACTCTTGAATAATACGGAGAAACGGCGAGTCTTCGAAATTGATACCAAGCTTCTCGCCCTTCATGACCTGGAGTACCTGTTCACCAGTGCGCGCTGCAGCAGGCCCGTCTTGTTCATCACAGATTTCATCTACGATAAAAAGCAAGTGTAAAAAGTCGCAAGCAGTGCGGTAATCTTCATATCCGGCGTATGGGTACGTGCGCGCCGCAAGTAGGTCGGCGGCAGCTGCTCGGTACTGCGCGCGTTTGGCACCTTGGAAGATCCCAAAGCTCTCGATCCAATTCGCAGATTCAAGACCTGTGCTTTTTATTTAGTTGACGTCGAAATGATGTGTTAAATCTACAAAGTGCTCACCGGCTGTTTCGTAGTGTGGGTTGATGGAGCTAGTCCAAGGACACATCTTCTTGAAGTCCGGGAGAATAAGCTGCTGAGGGAGAGTCATTCTTTATGAGATATAAGTTGCCAGAGCTACTTGTTAGAGAACATACTTTAGCACATGCCTTTTTATATGTTTCCTGTTTCTTCAGTACAGAGCGCGTTCAGCTTTATGTCCGAAATGGACGGAGTCGTACAGTTCACAGTATTTCCTTAGCTACATGAGCCACCAGAGGTTATCGAATTCCGTATAGCGTTTATGAAAATTTCCACAACTATTGGCCAATACCTACGAGGCAAGTCTATTTTTGATCTCGGGGAAGAGTGGACCCACTATTGACAACCGACGCAGCTGCACTTTCTGCCGATCAAATGGTGGACGCGCTGGACTGACATTGGCTAGTTGAGACGGATAAGAAGGACATTTAGGCTAGAATGCCCCCAGTGATTGCGTGATTTGTCGGCCAGCCAATGAAGGGCTAGGCATAATGTGCTAGAGGCGATGCATTTGAGCATTGGTGCAAGGGCTAGCCAGAGATACACGAATCTTGAATCCTGCCGAGTCGGACATGGAGACTCAGTCGGCGATGAGCCTTGTGCTGACGTCCTCTGCCCGGCGAGGCTGGAGAAGTCCCGTCTTGATTCTCGACATCCCCCCTCCTTGTAATTTTACAATAAGATATGATCTAGATATGAATGGATGATAAGCTTGATGGTGTTGGGTATCAAGAACATGCCAGAGATGAGATCTACGGCGCGTCGCGGCGACGAATGAAGGGGGTGATATACTACCAATTTCAATCTCCGCGAATGTTTGGACATTGTTATGCCATTCAAAGTTGGTAGTGTGCATCTGCACAGCAGCGGGAAGAAGCGCCTAGCGATATTCCTCAGTTGACCATCGACATTCAGTCGCCATGTACTTTGACCTAAATGTACCAGTGCCAGCACCAGCGACATTGGGACAAAATCATGCTCAATCATCAAAAAAGGGCAAAGGAAAGCAGGTAGCTGGACAGGCGTCTCAACAAACGTCAAATATATCCTTCAGTCCAGCTCAAATCTCTCGAATTGAAGCTCGTATTGATCTACTCGTTCGATGTGCGTAGCATCGGATCTTTGAGCCGGCAAATTATTAACGAAGGACATGCTAGTAGGATACACCGTTCTTGCATTCAATCAGAACGTTGAGACTAAAGTCGACCCGAAGACACATGTTAACGTTCTTGACCCACTACTATCTCAGCTTCGAAAGAGAGAAGGTGTGCTATATCTGAAGCGGCTTACGATTGTGCTTGATGAGGCGAGCGAAAAGGGGAACGGGTTGGTATGTATTTCGTCTACCTCATTGAGTACGTGCTGCTGACGGGATTTGTTGTGTAGACTGCCTCCAATGCTTTGCTCTTCACGGCGTATGATATCCTAGCATTACACCCAACTACATCCAACACCTTCTCTAGCGCATGTCTCACTCATACTACACCTTCCTCGCTGACTACACACATCATCTCCCTCCCCCTAACGGCACCGCGTTTACCCTTCCGTTTAAAGCACACCATGGTGCGAACGGCACTCAAAAATGGTGGCGTTTTCGAAATCAACTACACCGGGGCATTGGCCAATGAGGATGCTCGGAGAAACTGGTGGGCAGCAGCGAGGGAACTAGCCCGCGTTTCCAAAGGGAAAGGAATTATTGTCAGTGGGGGTGCGGAGGTGGATGCAAATTTACGAGCACCGAAGGATGCGGGTAATCTGTGTGTAGATTTTCATTATTCTCTCATGAAGCTACGACCTGACTGTACGGCACAGGATAACTCTGATTGGTCTTCCTCAGAACCTTGCCCATGATGCATCTACTGTGACGCCGAAGTCGCTCATTCTGCGAGCCCGTATGGATATTCAACGTCTTCATTGCAATTGGATCGCTAACTTCTACTCCAGAGACTCGGAGAACGTACCGGGCGATATTATCTGAACCATCGCTTGTCATGCCTCCAAATACGACCGATACGACGGATGGACATTGTACGGCGACTTCGGTGAACGTAACCTCACAGCCCATGTCATCTATCCAATCATCTGCGTCTGCGACGGGAAAGAAGAGACCCCGCGACGATCTAGACGAGGGACAAAATGAACATAACGTCGTTCCTAACGCTATTCCACAAGCGGCGCAAGAAGGCGGCCTTGGAACGGGAGACTCAAGCGAAGGAAACAGGAAGAAGAAAAAGAAGAAAGGCAAGGGACGTGATGGTCCCTAATTCTCGACATGTGTACTAGTATGTTGCTGCGAAATTGCCATCTAACAATCTTGCGCCGCTATCTCTGAAATTTTCACATAATTCAATCGATATCAAAATCGCGAATACCACCGAAAGATACACAGGATCATCATCCGCGCACGAAACCAGCAGCTGGTAAACTACTATTACGCATGCTACCAATATTCACTAGAGCAAGGATTGATTAGCAACATAAAGAGGATAAACTCCCAGATCGAGATGCATACCTGGTCTTCTCTCCCATCCCAACTTTCTCCTCTTCGTCGTACCCTTTAGTGAAAGAGAGCTTTCCGTAAACTTGCGTACTTTGGGGGGAGGAACTGTCCGTGCAGCTGCTTTTACTGCCGGTGTCGCAATTTCTGTTGGAAGCGTCCGTATTGTCTTTTTCCTGTGATAAATTGTGATGTCAATAATATGCGTGAAGTGCTAAATACACAAAGTACTCACCCGACTATGAGATCTTTGGAAGACAGGTGACCTCTCCGCTTCGCCTTCTTCCGCGTCACGATAGATGCATGGGCTTTTGTGCTCGCTTTCTTCGTATCTTTTCCCTTTGGCGCGTTCAAAGGCTTTGATAGAACTGAAGTAAAGAGGTGGTCCGGAAGATAGTCTGCTTCAGTTGGCTCCGGTCCTAATTTCCTTGCTTTCTTTCGTGGCCGTGGTTGCACTTCCGCTTCATATTCATCGGGATCATCGTCCTCCTCGTCCTCAACAAGATCCTCCAAGTTATTAGAAATTTCTTCATCCATCTCGCTCATATCATCTTCCCCCTCTTCATCCTCATTCTCAATTGAAAGATGTCCCTTCGTTATACGACGAGGTTTTGAAGGCCCAGGCTCACTGTCTGAAGAGCCGCTCTCCGCACTATGTAAGTCACTGTCCCCAAGACCTGTCCAGTCGCCTTCCTCGTCGCTCGCGTCACTCTCTTCGCCTGCTTCCTGCATCGCGCGAGCCATTCGGTCTTGCAGCCTCCTTTCTTCCTCGTCTCCATCATTCTGCACCTTCTTCACCTTCCCCCCGCTCTTCCTATGCGTTACACTTTTCCTTGTCTCCTCTGCTCTTTTCTTCAGCGATTCATCGCGTTTCCTGTTCCTCTCCTTTCTCTCCCGCACCCGAGCTGCCTCGGCTCTTTTGAGTGCAGCATTGCGTTCTTTTGCGCCAGCCTTGCTTTGAATGAGCGAAACTGCCTCAGGCGCGGCATCTGAGTCTGAGTCTGAGCCCATGTCTTTTTGTATGAAGAGCTTTAGCTGAGTAGGTTGGTAAGTCCGGGAGATCCTAATAAATCATTAAACCAGAACACCAGGAGAAATTAACGAGTTGGTACTATCCGAGCCGTGGGAACTTGAACCTAAAACTTGAATGTTTGGCGCCGCGACATTTCCCTCCATCCGTCCCCCGTTCATGCTTCAAGTTGTGCATATCATGATGGTGGTCCTCTTACTTGACTCTAACATCTTGGCTAATCGATTGATAGATATGAACTTTACTGGTTCTAAGGCATGGAAATTTACTTTCAAGTATGACCAATACCCCGATACATTGAGCTACAAATTGATGTATATCAAAGCTGATTGCTTACGGACGACCACGCTGGGTACAGGACATTATCTTCTTGGATAAATCTCCAAACAAAGTATCTACCCGAATGAACAAGAGCTGGTGGCCATGGCTAATTTACAAACGAGAGATGGGACTAATCAGAATCATGGAAGGTAAACGATAGCGTCAAATTCTGCTTCACAAGCGCCCTGCTCCTATTCTCGAGCGTACCTTTCACATGCCTCCCCTCCCCAGAGATGTAAGCTGCATGTTCACCTCATGGTCTCTGTGTCGCCGCCGCCGACGCCGCTAAAATTTACCTATAGGTTATCGATACAGGGCGCTGCAATGTATCTCTGGTATCATAATATCCGAGCATATCGACACTGTTACCTACTTCTTCGAGATCACCCACAAATGTATAAAAAGGGAAGAAATAAAAATGAGGATAAATTGTACCAGCAGCCCTATGCCTAACATCACCAACTTCGTCCTACCTAATCTCAAGCAATTATGCCCGTGGCAGGTCAAGACAAATCCCCATTTCAATAATGCATGTGAGTGCTCAATACTCAGCAGTATCGCTCGCCACCTAATCTTGGTAGTCGCGGAGTCCTCTGCCTGGATCGACAAATTTGGTTTTTTCCGCGACGCCAAACGACAACATTTCATTCGCTCCGCAACAGAGCTACTGGCGTCCTATGCCTACCCATATGCAGGTCCAGAGGAGCTACGAGTTTGCTGCGATGCAATGGACCTCTTCTGGACCATCGACGAAATGCTAGACGACCAGAAATACCCAAGCGTATGTAGCGTAGTGGACGTCTACGTGAAAGCCATGCAGGGTGGGATGACTGAGGATTCTGCCATCGTTCGCATGGTAGTCGAGTAAGTCTTGTACTACATGGCCCGACTTATCGAAGGTAGACTGACTTTACAAATTTGCGGTGTAGCTGGAAAGAAAGGTTGGATCTCCTTATCAAGCCACGCACCGAGAGGAGGTTCGTGAAGGCATACTACGAGTATCTCGAAAGCATCATCAACGAGAAAAAGCATCTCGAGCGTCAAGGATTGACTCTCCAAGAGTTTGAAGCACACCGGCGCAAGAACAGCGGCACAGAACCTTTCTTCGCGCTTATTGAATATGCGCAGGGGATTGAACTCCCAGATGCACTATTCGAAAACGAGACGTTTTTGAAGTTATACTGGGCCGCGGTGGATATGATAGGCTACTCTAATGTACGTTTTCGTTCATCAGCCAATCAGCTGAAGTTGAATCTTGTTGATACGATAATTACTCCCTCAAAATTAGGATCTTTACTCGTACAGTAGGGAGCGGGAAATCGGTCTTGACGGAAACAATCTCCTCACTGTCCTCATGCGCGAGAGGAATATGTCCTTACAGCAAGCAGCAGATCATGTCGGGGAGCTTTTCAATGAGCTCATAAACATTTTCCAAGACAGCAAGGCGCACCTTCCCTCATTTGCTGCTCTCGCAGGGAATCAGGCTGATGGACCAGAACACAACGTAGACGAGGACATTGCGAGTTTCATCCAGTCATTGGAGACTTGGGTGGTTGGTAATCTGTATTGGAGCTTTGCGACTCAGAGGTACTTCGGTCCAGAGCACAAGAAAGTGGAGCAGACGCTTGTGGTGAAGCTGAAGGAGACTGTCGAAACTTAGAACGATTTCTCAAGTTGTGTAGCGGGTCATAACTCCTACGATAGAGTTATATACAATGCTCTTCGCTCATTTGTAGTTATTGTATATCCCAGGTGTTTACTCTTATTAATGATAGATTGGAGTGCACTCGTCACGGAAAATTCAATACATTAGAGAAGTGCTGCGCTACTGTACACGGTTCGTCCCCTTAATAATTTCAGGTTCCTTGAGTTTAAGCGATATTTACAAAGCGTACTGCGATAGTCTTTACGGATCGCTTTTACTCGTCTGCGACTGTGAGAACTGCCTTCCCAAAGTTCTTTCCCGTCAGAACATCAAGAAGCAACTCGCCCGTCTTCTCAAGCCCGTGCTTCGTGTACTCCAAATACTTGATCTCTCCTGATGCCACCTTCGCTGGAATATCTTCGTAGAATGCTGCGCCATGCTTGGCTTCTAAATTACTGACGATAAATCCGTTTATAGTTAAAGACTTGATGAGGATGTGGGGGTAGTTCTGTGTTCAAACATTTCAGTGCTTGCTCGACACATTTGGCACAGTCGTCCAGAGAGTGCTTACCTTCAGAGGTGCATGCGGTGAATTGTATCCGGAAATTAATCCGACAATCTAGTAGCGAGATGTCAGCAGCTCTACTGGAGTCTCACATTCTTTTGCACTCACGACAAAGCGGGCAAAAGGCGCTGAAGCCTCCAGTGCCAGGTCAAGCGACTCGCCCCCGACGTGATCCCAATAGCTATCGAGAGAAAGAATTAGAGTGATCTAAGGGCGAAAGTGGAGGGAATGTATGTAATTACACATTAATTGGCCCATGCTCGGCTAGAACATCCTTAATGCTGGTTGTCTTATAGTTGAAGGCAACGTCAGCACCGCACTCTTGCATGAATTTGACTTTCTCCTCTGAGCCGGCCGAGGCGATGACCTTCAGTCCCTGTCGCTTGGCTAACTGGATCACAAGCCTTGCATATCGAGATATTAGAAGAAAGCATGGTTCATAATAAGACAAGACCACTCACGAACCAACCGGACCGGCTCCTGTGGTTACGAAAAGCGTGTCACCCTGTGTATTGATATTAGTATATACTGTCTAACTCTCAGTATGACAAGTACAGTACCTTCTTAACATAGTCATGAATGTATTCCATATAGCCATGGTAAGCCGTTTTCCCTAGAAAATGAGAGTGGACGCGTCACATAAATCCTGCATGAAAAGAATGTTTAGCTTACCGGGCATACCGGCGACGCCGGTGTATACCGACCAAGGGTGGTTTCCAGCCTTGTTTATCTTACGATGTTTTAATATATCTGGCAGAATTGCATATTCAGCGGTGGCTGATAGCAGACCAACACTGTTAGTACGACGACCGGCTTTTACCAGACAGCATGATTACTCACGAAAGATTCCATACAGGTGATCGCCGGTCGAAACAGATGGGTTCTCAGACTTGAGAACAACGGAAACGCCGTAAGTCACCAACCTGTCAATGAGCACTAGAATTTCAGTACGTTTGTAAAGATGAGCTAACACTCTAAGGACGTACGGTTCCCCAAGAGCGAAGGCGGTCTGATATAGAGCGAGAGTCAGTGTCGTTGCGTATCTTCACACATATACTACATATGTACGTTGTAGCTGCCTTTCTCCGGCTCGCGCATTCGGCCACGGAGGTACGGGTCGACCGATAGAACTAAGATTTTAACAGCGACACCGCCATTCAGCTGAACTGTGTCGACGTCGAACTGCTGAGAGTCGTCCACTTTGACCACCTTCTCCGGGTCCGGGTATCCTGCAAGTAACCCCACCATAAATCATCAGCCACTGACTGGCATGGGCGTGGAATAGTAGGCGTACCCTTCGGAATTTCGTTGAAAATGACGCGTTTATTCGTCACTGGTGCCATTGTGATTTCCTTATAGTTAGCAACTGTTGCTTGTAGTCGGTGGTGGTGATGGTCCTGATTAGAGCCACTGACTTTTTGTACAGAAAGTACGGATGTATTTAGGATTGCTAAGCAGATTAGATCTCAAGATGACGCAAGACTTGTTTAGGAATAAGTGTAATGCACATTGCATACCCACTTTTTACCAATAATACAAGCCATGAAATCACCTCCAAGTGAGTCAGTTATTTTCTCGTTCAATATGTAACTGAAGTGAGCCCGCCTTTCGATCCAATTCAGTTACCCGCGTAGAACAAGGATTCGCCAGTAAAAGGTATGTTCAAAATTGTTAATAAAGTATAAATAACAAGTTGTAGCCTCAGAATTTTCAGCTACGACACTATCATCAGGAACTTCGTCTACGTGATGATGTCAGTCGATATATTGCCTCAGGATAACAATCTACTCGGAGTATAATTTTCAGCTTTGGTGCCTAAGCTGGGTGGCTGACAGACTGGGCCGAATGGCCCCCTTTCTCCTACGCTTAGACTCGCACCACACCCGTCTAGAACAAAACAGCAAGCCCAAAGCGTTTGTTTGTTCGCCACAAATTCAGAGCGTATAAAGGAGTAGATAGCTGATACTCCACCTCCTCTTGACCTCTCACCTCTACCACCGTTAACTTCCACCGCCAGCATGGACCCCTTCGACGGGTAGTCGTTCCACCGAGTCTCACCACCACTCTCGACATCGGTGTGTTCGCACTTTTCCCGGGGCCTGTCCACACCATCTCTTGGGTACTTCAGCCACCGTGCACGTCATGCTTGTACGCCGTCATGGTCGCAGCAATGCCACCCTCTGCGCCGCGGAAAGTGTGACGGAAGACGGCCGTCGGTCCCCTGCATTAGGCAGGGAAACGTACCCGATCGACAGTCACCCCGTACTCCCAAGCCGCGTCTGCATGCCCGATTTCGTGGAAATGCAGAGTGCTGAACCTTCTGGGGGAAGCGGTCTCTGTGGCGGGGAAACATGCGCGTAGAATTAGTTATGTCTTTGGACGGTCGCTGGGACGACGAGTTCAGCGGCCACCCTGTATACCCAGGCCGCGTCTGCATGCCCGGCTATGTGGTGATGCACTGGCTGTCTGTCCTCAACGGGCGGCGGTCTCTGCGGCGGGGAAACATGCGTAGAATTAGGTAGAATTAGGATTCTGGATGGTGGTGGGGCGAGTCCGATACTCGCTACCGGGAGTTTTTCGCGCTCAGCAAGATCCTAACAGGTCTAAACTTGGGTGTCGGTTATCCCCCCAAGGCTGGCGCGTTTTTTATCCCCATCCTCCCTTCAATGGGCGAGAATCGTTTTTTTTGCGGGAGTAACGAACAACACCCACCCCCGCATCCTCTTCGTGTGCCAAAGAGTGATCCAGGCTGCTTCAGGATTTCATCGTGATATACACAAAACCAGAAATAAAGGGAGCTAAGGAAGATCTTTCGTCTCGACGGATCTTCCGCGTTTTGAGATTGATCCCAAGAACGGGAATTTCGACTGTGCGGGAGCAGTCTCAGTAAACTCTTGCCTTTAGCAATGCGCATCGGCGGATTGACTTCATGCTAGAATGATATAACACGTGAGTGGTTCGATATACATACATAATGCTGCCTTCTTCCTTCTTCTACTTGATTGCTACGCAAAAGACATCAGCGACTTGCTCGGAGAAAGTACCATCAACGCACAAGTTTACTCTTCACTTTGGTTCAGCAACCGCCCCACACTCCTTACATTTTCGCAAGCTCTCGTCCGACTGCCATGCCCGAATGATCGGCTTAAGCTGCGTTCCAAGGTCTGTGCAGTAGAAGGCGTCTTCGTGGATGATGGTTGGCGTCGAATGAGCCCCGGAACGACAGTACCAACGAAGACGATCTGGAGATTGCGATTAAGTTAGATATAGGCGAAGCGACCTCAAGTGTACTAACCTATGGCAGCGTCCGGTCGGACACGCTCTACTACAAGTCCAACTGTGTCCGCGAACCGGACAGGATTGTGAGGAGTGTTACCTGCAATGAGTACCGTTGAGTGTTAAGTACCATGAAGAACTGATCATCACTCACCAGGTAGAAGAAACATCTCTCCCTCTCCTATGTGGATGTCCCGAAACTCTTCACCATCGACGACCCGGAGGAGCATTGCACCCTTGTGCTGGTAGAACCATTCCTAGCGAAGGTTTAATAGCAGGTTGTTGTGTATCCTATAACAATTACCTCTGTCTCGTTGACGTGGTAATCATTGCGTTCGTTCGGCCCACCGACGACCATCACGATATAGTCCTTTCCTGAGTACAGACAGAAGTTGTTTACAGGAGGTTGCAGCTTGTCTGAGTTCTCCGCGAGCCATTTTTTGAAGTTTAGAGGTGGTGGCAGAGGCATATCTAATATTTGAGCAGTTTCTAGATGATATATACAAGAAAGAGATGTTGATGACTGTTAAGTATTCCGATAAATATCGGCGTAGATAATCAGCTGAACTGGTCGCCGCTCCGAGTCGCGGTGGCGGTGCACTTTTTACTCAAAATATTTCCACTCCTGACCACCTCTCCGAGTACTCGTCTGTCGGCGAATAGCTACATAACACCAGCCATCCAATATGGATGCTCTTATCGCAAAAGCAGACTCCATACAACCTCTTAAGACACATTCAAAAGACCGGAGACGCGGACATGGTCATAAACACCAGACCGACTCAAATAAAGCTGGACCCTCCTCACAACCAGCAGACCGGACAGCATTGTCTGTACAGGACAACACATCTCTTCCGCGTTCGCTCAGACCAACATCGAGTCTACCAGAAGGAGTGAAGAAACACTCCCATGTTCCTAACAAAACACTTCGGCTAGATCTTGATAGACAGGCCGAACGGAATGCTCGTGCAAAAGCACTTAGAGATGACGCAGAGCTCTTGACGGAAGCCGTTGGTGCAGAAGTGGGGCGCATTGAGGCGGATGGTGAGTTGGAGAGGACATGGAGGGTCGGACAGGCTGAGATCGAGAAGGAGGTCGGACTGGAAGCGAAGAGACAGCGTAGAGAGTGGAAGCTGGACGGCGGCCCTTACAGAGCTCGATACACACGAAATGGCCGGTGAGTTCGACGGTGAATTCCAGAAGATAACCTGCTTATTATACCTCTCTAGACACCTTGCGATCGTTGGTAATAATGGTCATGTAGCGTCGTTTGATTGGCAAGCGGGGACGATGCATGCAGAATTGCAACTAAAAGAAACATGTCGAGACATAACTTATCTCCACGATCACTCCTACTTTGCTGTGGCACAGAAAAAATATGTCTTCATATACGACGTTAACGGTGTTGAATTGCACAAGCTCTCTCATCATGTTGAACCTACCCGGCTGGAGTTTCTGCCTTACCATTGGTTACTTGCCACTATTGTGAGTTTTTTCTTTCCCTTTGCAATCATATGTCTTATGTCAACTACAGGGCAATTCAGGCCACCTAAAATACCAAGATACATCTACAGGGCAACTCATAGCTTCACACCGAACCGGTCTCGGACCCTGTTCCACCCTTGCGCAGAATCCACATACAGCAATCTTGCATCTTGGGCATCAGAACGGTACCGTCACCCTCTGGACACCGAACCTCGGCCACCCTGCTGTCCGCCTGCAAGCACATCTAGGAAATGTGACTAGTGTGAGTGTAGATCCGAGCGAGGGCGGTCGGTACATGGCGACTGCGGGCGTGGATGGGAAAGTAAAGGTGTGGGATATTCGGAAGTGGGAGGTTGTGCGAGAGTGGGCGACTCGCGGTGGAGGAGGAGAAGTAGAGTGGAGTGCGAAGGGCGTACTTGCGGTTGCCTCTGGTGGAACTGTGAATGTAAGACATAATGCCTTTTGTTTTATTTCCTACATTTAACCACTTTCGACAGGTTTACAATCCGCCGCATAACCATACCCATGTGCCTTCCAATCCATTAGCACCACCGCCTTTATACCTCACTCATCCAATTCCCTCACGACCTCTCACCTCGCTCCGATTCTGCCCCTTCACCGATGTTCTCACCATAGGCCACCAAAAGGGCCTGTCGAGCATCTTGGTACCAGGAAGCGGAGAACCAAACTTCGATTCAACAGAGGCCGACCCGTATGAAAATAGGAGAATGAGGAGAGAACGAGAGGTTAAGGGCCTGCTAGATAAGGTCCGTATGAATCGATTGTTCATTTGCTATCACAATTGACGTTCTTATGTCTACATAGGTTTCTCCGGAGCTGATCACATATAATGCACCTCTACCTGGCTCACTCGCTCCACCACCAAAACTTACTCTGCCTGGGGGTGAAGGCAAAGTGCCCGAAGTACCTTTTGCACGCCTACCTCGCCTGGACCGTCTCAAGGTCGCTGGAAAGTACGACGCGACGGAAGAACCGGAGTCAGATGAGGAGGGCGAAGGAGAATCTGGTAAAGAAGGAATCCAACCGACCGAAGGCGGGAAGAAGGAATTGAAAGAGAGGGTCAAGAAGAAGATGCGGGGTAAGAATAAGAGTATGAAAAGGTTAGTCATTCTATGCTTCCAGTTCCAATGGAATTGCGCTAATAGCGTTTTAACTAGGTACCTGCGTAAGCACCGCAAGAACGTTATCGATCCGCAGACTGTACGTCCCTTCACCTTTGTACTACTTTTACAGAAAGGACCACTGATACACGTTGCTGAAGGTCGCGATACGCACAAAGCTCGAAAAACAGCGCGAAGAAAGGTTGCGTGTCATCGCCACCGCTCGTGGGGAAGATCCAGACGGTGGACGGAAACCCAGTGTCCTCGATCGCTTTCGCAGAGAAAAGAAATAGCATATTGTTATCGTCTATTGCTGCTATTTTGTACGCATCATATGTGCTATTCGTCTCTCAGTTATTGCTTTTCGACTAACCTTGTTCGGAGTGTAATGGAATGCGTGACGAACGCGTGACGACGCGCGACGCGATAAAGGCGGTAAAGTACCGTCATGAGGCGTTTCCGGAGTCTTGTTCTTTATTCTTTTCAGCTCTGACTTTTGTAGATGACAATGCCTGCTGTGCCATCTGACTTGGTGGCCACAGTGGTCCATGCCACGCAAGATGGTCTCATAAATAACTAATCTCGACGAAACGCTCAAAAACTCTTCTCACCTTACTCTTTGCTTTTTCTGTACTCCGAGGCTATGTCGAGGCCAGCTTCTCCTCACTCAGGCGAAGATCCCGGTAGCTCATCTGAACCATCTTCGAGCGCAACCAGCTACTCTAGCGACTGTTCCAGTACCCTCGTTGCTCCTCACGAAAGGTGGTGCGTTCTCGGAGATAACGAGAACGACAGCGAACGGTGCAGGGCGCTCGTCGGTTCTCCTGGACTTATTGGCGACCTTCTTCCAGATCACGCGATAGGCTTTGACGTTCTCAAAGCGGTCGAAAGAGTCGACATCTCGTCCTTGCCTTTGTTTGGTAGGCGCCTGCAGAGATGGCAGAAGAACGACCATTCGGAGGAGGACCCTCAAGGCTTTGAATCTTCCTTGAAGGATATTGAAGCTATTATCACACCCATGTTAGATGACCAATCGAGAGCGTTGAGGAGGCGTTGGGCAAGGCACTCAGGAAATACGCAATGGGGATACGATCTAGTTTCTCTCCCGGCGGAGGATACGGTAGTTTTAAATGGGCCAGTTCATGCTGTCATACGCATCGCAAAAGAGCTGACTGAGGCAGAGGTGCAAATAGCCGTCTTTGCCAAAGAGCTCTTCATGCGGCAAAGGAATCGTCGCTTTGTATTGGGTATTGCTCTTGCCGATGGGAAGTTGTCATTTCTCCTTGCAGACCGTGCGGGCATCGTTGTCTCGGAGGCTTATGACGCGAGGTACCGAATCGACGTTTTCTTGCGTGTTTGTATTGGCCTTCTCTTTGTGGACATATCTCGTCTGGGCTATGACCCAGCAGTTACTCAAGAGGATAAGAAAACGTTTATCCAGATTGCGGGAGAACGATATCAGTTCAAACGCGGGATTATCAAAGACCATGATCTCGAGGGCACTGGGTTGCGCATCGCACTGCTTGAAAAGGATGGAAAGGAGTACGTGATGAAGGAAGTGTGGATAGACCGCGCAAGGGATACAAAGGAGTTCGATATATTCCGTGAGATCTCAGCTCTCGACATCGAAGGCATTGCTCGGTATGTGAGCCACGATGTAGTTCAGGTGAACGGCGAAGTCGACAGCACGGAGCTTGCAAGGCAGGCTTGGCTAGATAACTTTCCCCAGGCATTGTCGAGCAATACGCACCTGGTGAAGGATCATCATCGAATTGTAATGACCCCGTACGGTGTGCCGCTACAAAAGTTTCGCTCTCTGGAAGAGCTTGTGTCAGCCCTGAAAGATGTTGTACTCAGTAAGTCCTTGTCGTATTTCTGCTTGGAATGTTATTTGAACGCTGTACCAGCGGTGCAAGAACTCGACAAGCACAAGCTGCTTCATCATGATCTAAGCACGGAGAACATTATTCTGGTGGATCAGGGCACTGGGCCCCGGAAGGGCGTCCTCATTGACTTCGAGTACGCAATGTACTATGATTTACATGCTCCGTCTGAACGGCTCAAACGTGCTGTGGTAAGTGGTATTCGATATGCTAAACTGGACTAAATCACTGGATTGAAATTCATTGAATAGGGATCAGTGCCGTTTATGTCGCACCGCGTTCTAGATTACCTCGGGCCCAAGTACTACGACGAACTGGAGTCTATCCTCTATATTCTGTGCTGGATTTGCACATCTCTCGCTGGGCATAACGATTGCACGCGCTATTTCACCGCTGCAGAGCGGAAGGCCTGCAATGGTGCAATTGGTGCGCATATGCGGAGGGACGATGATTATGATAGCCTTGCGAGTAGAAAGCTCATGCTCATCAAGTCGTCGGAAGCTTTCAAAGACGTACTCAAGGACTTCCACCCGTACTTCCACCCCCTTCAATCGCTTGCGGAGGACATGCGCGGCGCATTGATGGACACTGGTAACCCGATTGGTACTGGAGGCGGTGAGCCTGAGATGGAATCAGTGCTATCCCTTCGTGACCGCGTCTTTGCCTCAACGCTGAAAGGCTTTGACACCTGCCTGGACGAACTCCGAAGTGCTAAATTGAATGCGAACGCGAAATCAAATCCTTCATCCCGGCCTGTGCTTGAGACGATCTCTGAGCACGGAAACGGAAACATACTGTTTCGACAAAAAGAGAGGGAGAAACGGGGAGTGGGCGTTAAGGGCTGCGCCAAGGAGCCCACGGATGAGAACAAAGAGAATCATATACCTGTTCCTGCCATTTCTTGAAGTCTCCTTATTAATTTGAATATACCCCGTTTAATTGTAGAACCTAATCCACGCTTATTTGCTGCTGCGTGATCCACTAGAGACAGGCCGAGCTTCGCCGGCAAATCCCTTACTCCCACTTATATTGAGAGTCTTTTAGACATATGCCAATAAAAGATTATCATTTGCTAGTTCCCAACACAAATGATCAGTAGGTTAAACCTTCCTCATGAGGAAGCGTAAGTCCACAACAAAGCCTGCTACCCGGAGTTGGGTATTATAAGAGTGTTACAAGTATAAGACAGTATATTAAGCTGTGCATTTGTACAATAGAGACTAATTAATGTAAATTGAAAGAATCAGAGATGAAACCTACAGATGCAGCTGTACGAAAGGTAGAGGATGTTACGACCGTCGGGGAACGAGGGGCGAGACACAGTCTCGGGATTGCGCTTGGGATTCTATCCGGGGCGCGCTCGGGACTTCTCAAGGCCAGCAGGGACTCTTCACTGCTTCAGACGTCTAGTAAGTGGATCCCTAAGGAAGCACTCCACAAGTAAGCATTGCACATACTAACTACACATGAAAGAGAGAGAAATGCGCACCTAAGGAAGCACTCCACAAGAGGTCAAAAGTGAGGTGCTCCTTAGTGTGCATACAGGTATTTATCTACTCGTGAAATGAGGGTCTAGTATTACTATGCTAAGTGTCCTTGCGCAATGCGCTCCTATCTACTACTAATTGTCCATGTTGCGTCTGTGCGCTGGTTGGCGTAAATCCCGAGATCGCGGGATGGTGTCCGTGTGTCCGAGTACATTCGTGCTCGGTCCGGGGCCGGTGCTAACCCAACCTACCGTGCCAGGTGCGTACCAGGTGGTTCGTGATGTACCTTCTGGATTAAACAAATGTAGTTGTTAGTGAATGTACGTTGTCTGCGCGGGGTGTCGTAAATGAGTGTGTGTATGCTTGCGCGTCATTGAGTCACGAGGTACATCCTCCTCCGGGATCGGTCCGCTGTTGAGCACGTGATTCGGGATTTGTTGTTTGGGATTGTATGTTGGGATCCTTGGTGGGTGTTACGTCTCAACTTACGGTCTCGTATAGTTGGGTTTCGCAACGTTGGTTGCTAAGACTATTAGCGGAGCTAGGGCTCAACACTTAGAGTCTTTTAAGTATGGACAAAGGCCTACGATGTGGAGTAGAGATAAAGCAGATGTATAGTGTGACTAGAGACGGGGGGTTTGACAAAGGAGATCGAACTTAGGGTTCGATCATGCTAAGTACAGGGGTTTATATACTATAGCTGCGGAGCGGAGATACATCTGATGAACAATAAGCAGAGAACAATAGGTCCGTAGACAATAGGCTACTAATAATAGTGTGGGAGCGGGGCAGAGGGTTAGGGCAAAGGGTTACATGTGGGGCTCCGGGATTGGACAATAAGAAACAAGGATGACTGAGCAAAGACAAGAATAGAAACAGATAGGGCAAAGGGTGCGGAGTCGCGGGAGTCCGTCGGAACAAAAGGGGGCCGCTGACATAGTTAGAATTTGTAACATTACCCCGTTCTTAAATTGAAACATAGTGGAAATTAGGTAATAGATAAAGAGAAAATGGCCGTTATAGGGACAAGTTAAGTCCAATAAAGAAAATAAGAACACGTGCCATATAGGCGAAATTAACGCCAATAGGGTATCCGGTTGTAAGCAACAGGTGCTTTAGTCACTTTGAGAGGAGTTGCGTTCCTTTATGCGCCTCTGAACACGTTGTTGAAGGACTCGGAAGGTAGCGCACTCGTTGTCATGACCTTTTTGTTGTCCGCATGAGACACATCAATGATCGTTGCATTCTGAGGCGATGTGTCCAGGTGCTCGCTTATGACAATATAGACATGTATACGATTCACAGGTGGAGGCGGCCAGATCGTATTGGTGTTCAACGGGGGTGTGCGTCGAGCAAGTGGTCGAAGAATTGAGAGCCATGGTCGAGAAGGGATTGTTGTCTGTCTTGGGGCTGGTGACCGGTGACGGTGGTGCGGTGTGAACTTCATATGCAGGTCTGGGTGACTTGAATTCCATAGGGTCGGATATCCGGTCAGCGAGGTCTGGCCGTTCTGGGACTTGAATACCGACTGAATTGATGAGGTCATTGGTGAGATCAATGACTTCATCTTCCGTAGTAAGGTCAATAATCGTTGGTGCAATGATGTCGGGCGGAGCGTGGATGAGGAATTGATCGATGGCGAAACGTCGTGCATCTTGGAAGGAGTTCTGAGTTTGTCGGAGCAGTCGGAGGGTTCCTTCCACAAGATAGATGTTGGAGTCCATGACTTCTCGGTTGTGAGTGGCAATATCGTAGCATTGGGTCCACATATTGAGAATAGGAGTAACATTGTGGGTAGAGTGGTGAAGACGTTGGTGGATAGTTCGATCAGAAAAGAGGCGCGTGATTCTTCCGGATTCTAGGTGGTCGATCTTGAGGTCTGGTTGATGAGTAGATGGGATGGATGTTTGAAGTGTGTTGCGAGGCTGAGGACGTTGGGTACGAGCAGGGGGCATGTTCTAGAGGGAGTGAGTTGGACAATTGTAGTGGCAACAACTGCAGGTACAGTAAGGATCGGAGCGTTGAGGTTCGAAGTGACTGATGTGTTTGCGGCGATGTCGGACAATTGGTCGGGTCAGAGTAAGAGGTGGTTGGACGCGGGCAGAGATGTTGAAGTAGTTGACGAGTTGTTGTGCGTGATCAGGGTTGAAGTAGAAGCAATGAATGAGGAACGTAGAGAGGGTGGGGACATGCAGACGGTTGGAGTATACTTTCTGCCAGTCAGGTATAAAATGTTTTTCTGTTTTTGTTTTTGTGAATGAGGGTCGGACGGCGTCCAGGTAACTGGGGCGAGTTGGGGTCGAGTGAGTTGGTAGGTCAATAGTTGTAGGTTCAGGCGTGGTAGGTGGTTGATAAGATGGGGAAAGAGTATGATCGTTGACGATGTTAGAGGAGTGGGGATCAGAGAAGCGAACGAGTTTGTGGGATGCGGGCATTCAGGCAAGTTGGTGGAGCTTCTTATAGGCTTTGAGGATGGTCTGTGCGTTCCGGAGATTGGACTCAGGTTCCCATGAGTTTCCAGAAGTAGGGTAACCTTTCCATTTTATAAGGTATCTTCGTCTAGTGCCGTTTCCACGGTGGGCACGGATGGCTTCGACTTTGTATTGTTCTTGTCCTTCGATCAGGTCAGGTGGGGGATTACTGTGGGGCGGTCCATATGCTTCGGTCTCGGTGTATCTCACGAGAAGCACAGCGTGGAATACCGGGTGTATCTTCCATTTAGTCCGTGAGAGATCTAGTTCATAGACTAGTGGTGATAAGACTTTCTTGATCCGGAATGGTCCGTCACGTTTCTCTTTGAACTTCTGTGATAGGCCAGAGATTCGGAGGTTTTTGGAATCTAGCCAGACCTTGTCGCCTTTATTGAATGGTTTGAAGTTCCGGAAGGTACGTTCTTTCATAACCATAGCAGCAACTGAATGAGCGGCTAAGGCTTCTGACTGGTAGACCGTGAGATTGGCAAGTCGTTGTGATACTGATGGAACATTTGATTTTGGGTGTTTCAGGGGTAAGGCAATTGGTTCATATCCCATGAGAAGCGAGAAAGGGGTTCTTTTGGTGACTGTGTGAGCGCGGTTGTTATGGGCGAATTCAATGTTGGGAATATGTTGAGACCAATTTTCGGGTTCTCTGGTGCAATAAATTCGAAGATAGACTTCGATCTCTTGATTGGTTCGTTCTGCTTGTCCATCTGTTTGTGGGTGATAAGCGGTTGACATTGATGATTTGATTCCTACGATTTTGCATAGTTCTTGAAATGCTTTAGAGGCAAATTGAGGTCCTCTGTCGGAGATGATGCGGATGGGAAGTCCAAATCGTCGGTAGACATTATCGAAGTATAGTTGCACTGTTTCAATGGCGTCTATTGTCTTTTTGCAAGGGATGAGAACAATAGCTTTGGAACAATCGTGATCAATGACCAATAGAAGGGTGTCGTATCCATGGGACATTGGAAGGTCGGTGATGAAGTCCATATTGACGTGAGAGAATGGAAAAGAGTTCTTATCGGCGGCGATAGGCATTAGTGGTGGTGCGGTTGGGTGGTGATTGACTTTCATTTGTTGGCATAGTGCACATCCATGGACGTAATCAGATACAAATTTCTGCATTCGGGGCCAATAATACGTTCTTCGGACTTGTTCCAGAGTGTTGAAGATACCAGGGTGAGCGCGTACTGGGATATCATGGTGAAGTCGTAAGATTGTGCGTTTTAATTCGAGATTATCCGGGATATAGATGCGGTTCTTGAAGTATAAAATGCCAGTGTCGTCGAAAAACCAGTCTTTGAGTGCGGTTCGAGCGGGTGGTAGCTTCTTCTTTAGTTGAGAAATGGTATTGGTGAGGTATTCGTCTTTTTTCATTGATTCTTTGATGGATTTTGTCAGGTTATCAGTGTCTGGAAGGTCATCGTCAGACTCGTAGTTAATGCTTTCTTCTTCGTCTTCCGAATCATTGTGGTCTTGTAATGCGGAAATGAAGAGGTCGTTCGGCAGCATTATAGAAACTTCGTTTAGATTCTCCCCCTGTTTAACATGGTCTGCCCGGCGTGATAGAAGGTCAGATTGTATCATCTGTTTGCCGGGAACATGTGTAATGTGAAGGTCGAATTGTGATAACAACAAATGCCATCGAGCTTGACGGGGTGAAAGTCGCCGGGCTTCTCTCCAATAGGTTAGATTGCGATGGTCACACCACAAGGTGACTTGATGTGGTGATCCAAGGAGATAATGTTTCCAAGTATTAAGGGCGCAAATGATGGCAAGTAGTTCTCTGTCGTAAATTTCGTAATTACGTTTGGCTGAGTTGAGTGATTGCGAAATGTATCCAATGGGTTTAAGAACACTGTTGTCATCATGTTGGCGAAGGACAGCTCCGGTAGCGACTTTGGAAGCATCGGTTTCTAAGAAGAAAGGTTTGTGGGGATTCGGCATGAGAAGTAGCGGATGTTGAGAAAATGCAGCTTGGAGTGCGTCAAATGCCTTCTGTTCAACCTCAGTCCAAATGAATGGTTGGTCTTTCCGTTTGAGGTTGTCCAGTGCTTTGGAAATCTCGGCGTAGTGAGGGATAAATCGGCGATAAAAGTTGGTGAAACCAGTAAATGAGCGAACGTCTTTGACGTTGGTGGGTACTGGCCATTTGGTGATGCCTTCGATCTTGGTAGGATCTGTTTGGATGTGATTAGGCGTAATGATGAGTCCTAGATAAGTAAGTTTCTGTGTATGGAAGAAACATTTGGTGGGTTTGAAGTATAAGTCATTTTGTTGAAGGTGTTACGTTCACGGCTTCGATGGACTTATCACGGAAATGATAAGTGACCAAAGCGTTGTTGGGTGAAGTAGCAAGGTACAGTATGAGAGGGTCCGCTTTGTGAGGGTCTCTTATATTGGAAGTCGTGGATGAACAGAGTCTTTGGTACGTGATTGTAAAAGACTATAGGAGGATTGACTTGAGTGTCAACCTGGGGCCTATGTACATGCACTTATATATACTGTAGAGAACAATAAGGTGGAGCGAAAGAGGTCTCCGAAGGAAGTTACATCATAGCGGAGCGAAGTGGAGTGAGTCCGTACTAAGTGGCTCTAATTAGTGGAGTATGATGTCGGAAGGTGGAGTAAATGATGTCAGTCCGTCGGAAGGAAGGACTGGATGACATCGTCCGGTCGGAGAGTGGAGTAGTACAACTACGGAGTAGTGGAGCAAGTGGAGAAGTGGAGTAATGATGAAAGTATGATGAAAGGATGATGCATATGTGTACGCATATGCAAGAATAGACGTGGGAGAGTAAGTCAAGTGGAAAACAAACAAGGTGTAAACAAGGGTACGCAGCTTGATGCGTAACAATACCCTGTCACTAAGATTGAAATTCCGTAGCAGCATGTAAATGCGAATGCGAGAATTTCAAGAGAAAATACAACGCTATAGGATCAAGTTAAGATCAATAAGGGGTAAAAGCGTAAGAGAGTTAAATAACAGTCGCTATAGGACCAAGTTAAGGTCAATAGAAGAATGGAGCGCTGGATACATTGTTGAAGGTTGCCTGCAAGGGCTGAGAGGTAGTGTCCGTTGACATATGAAATGTGGAAAAGAAATGAAGCGTATCAAAAGAAGTGGGTGCATATACATTGGGCGAAGTGAGTTCGTCCGGTCGAGGTGTGTTGACCATGTACATCGGTGAAGGTTGGTGGAGAGGGACGTCCGGGAGAACCATGTTGGGCAGTTCAAGGTTGGCGAGATCATGAACTGGGTTGTTGATCGCCTGAAGTTCTTCCTCTGTAGGAAGTCGGAGCTGCTGATGGGGACTAAGCATGGGCGGAGCTGACTCGAATTCGCGGAGTCGATCGAGATCGAAGATCGGAACGTGCGGTTGTTCGTAGTAAGCTTCGGGCTGTATCAGAGGGGGTAGCTCGAGAGCGGAAGGGGGCGTCATGGGCTTGGGTTCCGGGTGGTCTGGGAGTCGTACGTGTCCGTTCTCTTCTTTCACAGAGAGAGTAGACGTTCAAGCTCGAACTCGTTGAACTGATTCTCGAGTTGAGTAATGAGAACTTGATTCATACAACGCACCAATTCCTGAAGTTCGAAGGAATCAATCTTCACTTGCTTTCGTCGATTATCCTCCAAGGTATCCAACATCTGCGTCAAGTAACCGTACATCTGTTGCGTAGTGTAGGCTATATGCGGAAGAGGTCGTACGTCGGGACTGCTTGTGAGCTTCTCAAGCATGCCGTTGTGGAGGAGGACCGTTGCACTTTGTCGTCGTGTCTGAGAGGTAGGCTGGAAGGTGAGTCCGGGTAAGATGGTTTCACAGTTCGGAGGGTGAATGATTCCATCTCTATACCGGTCACGAGTCGGAAAGAGCAAGTGTTCTCGAGGGACTGGATGAACACGTCCTGAGAGACCGTACTTGGCATGGCGGATGGCGGGCATGGTTAATGGCGGTGGACTGGGCAAGATCTGCAACAGTGGCAGATGCAGAAAGGGTCTTCGTCGTAAGGGGCGAAGTGTTGGTGAGGTTGTCCTGCGTGTCTGATGCGTCGGGCAATCCAGGGGACGTAAGGGAGGTCAAGGAGTTCGTGGAGGAGGTTGAAGATGGGAGCAGCGTGCTCGGGGTTGAAGTAGGTGTGGCGAAGTACAAGAGTGGTGAGTTCAGGGTGTGGGGATAGTGCTTTGAGTCGGCGAAGGTTAACGTAGTCGGTGTGCTGGGGATCAAACAGATAGTGGCGAACGAGGTCAAGGGGAGCAATGGGTTGTTGGAGTGGTGTTGGCGAAGATGGGGGAGTGGGGTACAGGTTGTCCGGATTCGAGGGAGTCAGTGACGGGTGCCAAAATGCAAGTGTTTCGGGGGTGTTGTCTCCCCAACCAGCTATCCAATTACCGTCTTGGACAGGTTCTGGTTGCGGTTCAGTGACGGCGAGATGCTCAGCGGCGTCAAAGAGAGGGGGTTCGAAGGTGGGAAGGGCGGTGGCGAAGTTGTATGGCATGGCGAGAGGGAGGAGCGTTTTCTTTATCAGAATCGTTGTTATCGATGAGAGTGGTGGCTGTTGATTCAGGAATAGATTCGGTGGAGGAGTTCGGACTATATGCGGGAGAGAAGGGCTCTAAGGGTGGAGGCGGTGTGGAATCCTGTGAGCGAGACGTTCCGTTGGGTTGAATAGGAGGAGGCCTTCGATGAATGAATCGGAAACCATTCGGAATGTTGACAAGGTTTCGGAATTCATTTGTCCGTACCATCTGAATCAGAACATAGAGTCCTATGGTAAGACGTGCCTGGTGGAGCGGAGTGGCGTGGAGGAGGAGGGTTGCAATGTAATTAATCAGGTGGTGAAGCGGCGAAGTGTTGGGTTCTTCTTGCTGATGAATGAAATTGAATAGATGAAAAACGAGTGTGGGTTGGTTGTTGGCCGGAGTTTCCAAAGCGAGTCGTCGTAGATCCACTAGAATCTGTTCTACACTTATTTCCGTGGGAGGGGTGTGTCAGGTGGTGGCATTTGGGGTGATGGAATCGGAGTAGGGCGGCGGAGGTTGGTATGCAGGGGTGGAGGAGATAAGGAATTGGTTGTGTCTGCCATACGTGATAGTAAGCTCTGGAGTTTCTGGTCGGAGTCTTCCTACAAATCTTATCCGTTTGCTGAACGTTTGATAAGGTCCTGGTCCTTGATCAATACGTCTGAAAGCTTCGTCCAAAAGTTGCCTAGCAAGTTCCTTAAACTGCGGGTGAATGTCCAGTGTAAGGATGAATGCGCAAGCGTTAGCTAGATCTGCCGGTCTGATCATGCTGATTTTCGGAGGTTGTTTCTTGCGTGTTGAAATAGTTCTGAAGGCGTGTGAGAGTCGGAGAGTAGGGTCGGATGATTCCTATGCTCGGGGTTCCTTTCGGGTGGCGTTGTCAAAAATCGGTGGTTCTTTCGGGTGGCGTTTGCTTTGTTCCAGATTCGGAGGGAAGTTCGGATGATAGGTCGGTCATCTGAGCTTGTGTAGCTTCTTGTATTCCGAAAGTAGTTCCTGTGAATTCTTGAGTGCGTCTTCGGGTTCCCATGAGTTCTGTGACGTCGGATATCCTAGCCATTTGACGAGGTATTTCCGTCTCTTGCCGGTTCCTTGATGTTTCAATATCGCTTCGACTTCGTATTCTTCTTCTCCTTCGATTAAGTCGGGAGGTGGTTGAGAGTATGATGGTCCATGCTCTTCTGTCTCGGTGTTCGGAGTTAAGAGAGAGGCGTGGAATACTGGATGTATCTTCCAATGTGCCGGAAGATCGAGTTGATACACATTGTCTCGGAGCTTCTTCGTTATCTTGAAGGGTCCTTCTCGTTTAGATTGGAATTTCGAAGGGAGTCCGGTGCGTCGGAGATTGCGGGCTTCTAACCATACACTTTGTCCTTCTTTCAGGGGCTGAAAGTGTGATTCTTGGGTCTCACGTTGGTATTCCTGTGCGAGAGTTAGGGCTGCTTCGGCTTCGGATCGGAGTTCCAATAGCTTGATCAAACGTGATTGGAGTGTGGGGATGTTGCTATCAATCTCGGATTTTTCCGTTGGGAATGACGTAGGATCGTATCCCATAAGTAATCGGAAAGGTGTCTGTTCGGTGGTGGAGTGTTTGCGATTGTTGTGAGTGAATTCCATCATTGGAATGTATCGGCTCCAGTGGTGAGGGTGTGTTGCTGCATAAATTCGGAAATATGCTTCGATTTCTTGATTTGTGCGTTCTGCTTGTCCATCGGTTTGTGGGTGATATGCTGTAGACATTGCCTGCTTGATGTGCAGTAAGCGGCATAGTTGTCTGAATAGTATTGATGCAAATTGTGGTCCACGGTCTGAGATTATTTTCCTGGGTAATCCAAACCGTTTATACACATTGTCAATGTATAACTGTGCGGTGTCGAGTGCAGTTATTGTCTTGTTGCATGGAGTTAACACTATTGCTTTGGTGCAATCGTGGTCCACAATAACACAAATGCTGTCATAGCCATTTGATTCCGGTAGATCGGTGATGAAATCAATGTTGACAGTGGCAAAAGGGTATGTGTCTTTGTCTGCGATGATTGGGCTAAGCGGAGGTACGAGTGGATGGTGGTTTATCTTCATTTGTTGACAGATTGCGCATCCTTGAATGTATTTCGAGATGAATTGCTGCATGCGAGGCCAGTAGTAGGTTCGGCGAATTTGTTCCATGGTATTTGCTATTCCTGGGTGGTTTCGCGTAGGGAGGTCATGATGAAGTCGTAAGATGTTTCGCATGATTTCCTTGTTCTTCGGAACATAGATCTTGTTCCTAAAGTGTACGAGGTCGTCCTTGATTGTGAAATCGGTCATCTTTGGTTTCGTAAGGGGTAGTTCTTTTTGGAGGAAAGTCATTGCTTCCTGAATGTCTCCTGTCTCTTGTCGTATTTGGGAGTGAAGTTCGTCAACGTCAATGATGTTTCGGTCATCATCGTCTTGTTCTTCGATTCGGGCGTCAAGTATTTCCATTTCTTGGATGAAAACTTCCTTGGGTAGAAGTGTAACTTCGTTGTTAAGTTCTCCTTCCGTTTTAAATTGATCGGCTCTCCGGGAAAGAGCGTCAGATTGAATCATATGTTTTCCGGGGATCGCTTGGATCTGAAGGGGGTATCTTGAGAGTTCATTCTGCCATCGGGCTTGTCGAGGGGTTAATCGTTGCGGTTGTCGCCAATATGTTAGGTTTTTATGATCACAATGGACTGTGATTATATGCGGGCTGCCTAGTAGATAGTGTCGCCAAGTTTGCAATGCTCGGATGATTGCAAATAATTCCCTGTCGTATATTTGCCAGTTCCGTTGCGTCTGGTTAAGTGCTTGGGAGATATATCCAATTGGTCGGAGTTGATTATCCTTGTCGAGTTGTCGTAGAACTGCTCCGGTTGCTACGGCTGATGCATCGGTTTCAAGATAGAAAGGTTTGCTGGGATCGGGCTGCATTAGAAGGGGTTGTTTCGAAAACAAATCCTTGAGTGCTTGAAATGCTGCTTGTTGACGTTCGGTCCAAACAAAGGGTATGTTTTTGCGTTTTAGTTGATCGAGTGGTCGGCATATGGTGGCATAATTTGGGATGAATCGCCTGTAGAAGTTCGTAAATCCTGTGAATGATCGTATATCTCGTAGATTTTTCGGAGTAGGCCAGTCAACAATTCCTTGTATCTTTGTTGGGTCGGTCTTGATCTGTGATTCCGAAATAATGTAGCCAAGGAATGGGACTTCTAGTTGATGAAATCGGCATTTGGCGGGTTTGAGATATAGCTTGTGTTTCTTGAGAACTTCGAAAACTTCGAGGGTATTCGAGATAAGTTGTTCGAGAGTGGCTGCATGTATCATAATGTCGTCCATGTAGACAATACACTTGTTGGCGTTGATTTGCTTTGCAAGTATGTCGTTCATAAAACGTTGAAAGGTGGCGGGTGAGTTGCATAATCCAAAGAACATTACTGTCGGTTGGTAATATCCTTCTTCACATCGGAATGCGGCTTTCCATTGGTCTTCTTCCTTGATTCGGATGTTGTGGTATCCTTGCCGGATGTCGAGAGTAGTAAAGTATTTGGATCCATGTAGTTGATTCAGGAGCGTTTGCGTATTCGGTATCGGAAATCCATTGCGGATTGTATGTTCGTTGAGATATCGATAGTCCTGGATCGGTCGGAGGGTTCCATCCTTCTTGCTGACGAAAAATAGTGGGGATGCCATAGGTGAATCGGAAGGTTTAATGAAGCCTTTGCTGAGAAGGTCATTGATGAGTTCGCGTAGTATTGGTCTTTGGTGGTAAGGAGTGTTGTAGGTTGGAAATATTTTTGGTACGAAAGAGGGTTTCGTTTTGATTTGATGATCATAGGGTCGCGCTGGCGGATATGTTTGGATTTCTTTTTCGGAGAAGATGTCGGCATAGGGCATATATTCCTTTGGGATGTTGAGCTTTTCTGGCGGAGGTAGTTTCCGTTTCTTTTCTTGTTCCATACGAGTTGAGATTGTGATTTTGTTTATGGTGATCACATCGTTTCCCCAGTCTATGCGTGGTTTCGCTTGCTTGAACCATGGTAGACCTAGTATGATGTCGTCCTTTGGGATATGTGTGAGGTAGAACATAGTTGAGAGTGCATGGGGGTGCATAATGTTGAGTCGAGTTCGTTTGGTAACACTTCCTTGAGTATTCAGTGTTCCATCGGCGTTACTGACGAGTATGGGTTTTGTAATTTTCTGCGTGTTTATTCCAAGTTTTGATGCAAGTTTCGAGCTGATGAAATTAAGCTGTGCTCCGGTGTCAAGTAGAGCAGTGAGAGTGTGAGGGTGTCCGTTTACGAGTATCTTGAGTGTGAGGGTGTCCGTTTACGAGTATCTTGAGTGGTATGCGAAATGAGCGAGAGTTTCCGTCGATAGTGATGGTGTTGAGTTGAATCGGATTAACCAACTCGGGTCTGATCAAAAATTTCCATCATCATCGTCCATGTCATCGTTGTCATCGTTTGGATCGGGCATTTCATCTAGCATGTCGAATAATGCTTCCTGTTCTTGTCCATTAAGTCCTGTCATCATTTCGTGGATTTGAATTGCGCGTTCTGCAATTAAATCGTCCGGGTCCTCGGGTTCGTTGTCAAGATCCATAGAGTTGATGTTACGCTTCTTGAAGCGTCCGTTATTCCGTCGGAAGTTGTTCTGGAATTTTCGGAAGGGCTTCCGGAATTTATCAGGTCGTGCTGGTCGAGTGGGACATTTATTTGCGAAGTGTCCTGCTTTTCCACAAAAGAAACAAAGTCCGTCTTTCTGTGCCTTTCGCTTTTCTTCATCGTTAAGCTTCTTGAAGTACATCGCGTACAACTTGAAAGATTCTTCCAAAGTTTCCGGTTCTTCTGGCTCTGGTTCGGAGTCAGAGTCTATGTCCATTTCGTTAAGTCGGCGTCTGTGAAATCGGTTGGATCGTGGCTTGTATGAAGTTCGTTCGAAGGGTTTTCCGTATCGGTCACGGAGTCGATTCGAGGGTCTGAACTCTTGATAAACTTCTTCCAATGATTTGCCAATTTTCCTAGCTGCTTCGTAGTATGGGTCCATAGTCTGTGCACCATCGGCGGGTACTGGAATATCCTTCTGGAGTAAAGCTGATTTGGTTTGTCGAAGTAGTCCATTCTTGAATATGGCGTATAGGACTGTAAATTCGTTGATGTTTGCTTCTCTTGCCAAGCGTTGGAATTTATGAATGTAATCGTCAACTTTCTCGTTTGGTTGCTGTTTGATATTCTGGAGTTCCTTGAATGCGTCGGAAACACTGTCTGTAGAGATGAACTGTTGTCTGAATCGGGTCTTGAATGCGTTCCATGTAAGGTTCCATGCATCGAGTGCTTGTTGCTCGTTGGTGATGGCAACTGCAAGATCGAGTGCGGTTCCATCGGTCATGTATGAGATAGCAAATCGAACTTTGCGTTGGTCAGTCTCATAGTCTCCGTCGTTCAGGGCCAAGTAGTTTTCGATTACGGATAGCCATCTTCTAGCTTCACGTCGGTTACCTGTAAAGTTAAAAGGTTTATTTGCTCCGGTGCCTCGGGGTACGTGATCGGCTTGATCAGCCATTGCAACTTCGGCTGGAGATCCGGGGTCTGAAGGAGATGGTGGCGGTGGAGGGTTTTGTGGGTCGTTAGCGAGATCGGGTTCTTCTTCGTCGTCTGCTACTGGTGGCGGTGTAGGAGAGTCTCGGGAAGATTCGTTAGCGTTAGCCGATGTAGATCCTTCGCTTGTGTCTTCTTCTTCGCTTGATTCCTTTGGAGTATGGATTTGGTTTTGAGTAAGGTCGGTCTGTACTTCCTGGGTAGCGTAGGTCTTCGGATATTCAGATGTAGGTGGTGCAGTAAATGAGGGGTACCAGGTAGATCCTTGCTCGAATTGAGTGTCGATGTGTAGTCCGTGTAATTTGTCTGTGAAGTCGGTTTCTTTTCCTTTTCCTCTACTAGTGTTGGGTTTTTCGTCCTCGGGTTTTATAGATGATAATGTGATAGATGGTACTGCGGATATTGGTGTCTTTTCTTCGGGTTTTGGTAGTATTGGCTTTTCTTCTGTTTTCGGTGGGTCAGGAACAAGTGATGTCGATGGAACGGGTGTTGTAACGATTGGTGGTTCAGTTGTGACAACTGATGTGTGTGTGCGCTGTGAAGGAGTGGGTGATGGTAATCGAGTGAGGGGTACTCTTGGTGAATTAAGTCGGCTGCTATGTCTTGTTGGGTTGAGTCCTCGATTGATGGATATTAATTCTTGTTCAGTAGGTTCGATGGCTTGATACCAGGCGTTCAAGCTATGATAGGCTTGCGGTATTTCAGATCTACTTGTAAGAGTTCTCCACTCGTTTCTTTGGGTTGAATAGTAGAGATAACTTCGTTCTTGGTTGTCTCGGACTCTAAACCAAATTCGTTGTTCGGTGTCAAAGAATGCGTTGGCGGGTCTTTGAATTCCTGGGGGAAGGGGTTGTACTGCAGGAGGTTTCGTTGTGGGTTTCGGAGGTACTTTGGGTGCCAGTTTAACGTCTTTACTGAACTCAATCAGTGAGCGGTGTCGGGTTCGTGAGGAGGGGGTGTAAGAGTCCTGCTCGGAGCTGGAGTTTGGAGAATCTGACAGATGCAGTTCTGTACGACGTTTGCAACGTCGTTCCGTTGTCCGGGCCAATAGAAAAGATGGAGAATGTTAATGAGTGTTTCTTCCTCGGAGTAATGTTCGAGTTGATTTGCCAGGTTTTCGTGAACAATCTTGATGAGCAGTGGGCGAAGGTAGCCAATGGGTATGTATGGTTTGCCTTCGTGCCAAAAGATGTTGTACCGAAGTTTCCAATTAACGGGTTGATAGTATCGGGTGTGTACGAGGATTTGGAAGTATTGGGGGTCGTGTTGGTATTGCTCTCGGATTTGATGGTCGAGTCCGCTGATAACTAGAAAGTGGTGGTTTTCTTCAATTAATCTATCAACGTCTTGAGCTGGTGCTTGATTCGCCAGGTTGATTGATTGGTTGAGTAAGGGAGTTATGAATGCGGCGTCGAGTTCTTTGGAAGGCTCGTCTAAGATGCTGTAGACGTTCGCGAGATCCTTGGGCAGTTGTAAGGGTCTGAAGTTGAGGAAAGGGTTGTAGAATTCGTTGGACTCCTGGAGGGGTAGTAATTTGTGGGATGGGTCGATCGGGAGTTACTGGAGGTAGTAGTCGATGTTCTTCGGATACTTGGTTCCAAGTGTGCTCGGGATTCTCGAAATTAGAACCTTCTTCTTCGGAATATGCGTAGGTTGCTTGAGTAACTTCTTGTTCAATTCGAGGGGGTACTAGTTGATCGTAGAGGCTTTCGTGATCAGCTGTTCCTCGATGTTCGTACTCGGAGTAGTCCTGCGAATGTGATATTCTGCTTTCGTCAAGTTCGGAGGGGTCGTGAGGGGGTGTGTCGGAATTATGAATAGGTTGTTGTAAGTCGTAGATGGAAATGGGGCTAAGGATGTTAATCCTTATCACACTTTCCAACGGTATTTCCGTACGATCGGCGAGTAGTAATGTGATCCTCAGGTTGGGCAGTTCCTCGGGTTATCGTCCCTTTGAGCTACTTTGTAAAGATATACGTGAGTATACTTCGACTCTTCGTATATGCTCGTCCTTCTTTCTTCCTTTGGTTCGCTGGATAATCGATGTGCTGTATTGATGTTCACCGTGTATTGCAGTCGTCAACGAGTGAGGGTTGTGCCTGTATCGCGTTGCAGTTTCGCTAGTGGATTAGACTGTTCCTCTGCTTCCTTCTTCTCTTCGAGTTACGTTGGACGTGGCTAAGCTGCTTGATTGGGTCGCTATCCTCTTCTTCACGCTATCACCAACCAAACGCGTAACAAGGACCGTAAATTCTGGCGTGAACCTGCTTAGTTCTTTGATCGTTTCCTATTGCTTCCTTCCAAGATAAGTGTAGGTACACTGTATGCTTGGTGTGTTCGATTGTACTGTCGTTTGTATGTCTTTCGTTCCTATTTGATGGTTAGTATCCAATGGCCAGTTGAGATGCTTAACTGTCAAGTATTCCGGATTGAAATACGTAGGGGTTGCCGTTTAATTCCTGCTGTGGAATGAGGAGGAGTGTGTCGGAGTTGAGATCGATCTCAGTTGAGAAAGAAGTCAATCCTAATTGTTACGTTCACGGCTTCGATGGACTTATCACGGAAATGATAAGTGACCAAAGCGTTGTTGGGTGAAGTAGCAAGGTACAGTATGAGAGGGTCCGCTTTGTGAGGGTCTCTTATATTGGAAGTCGTGGATGAACAGAGTCTTTGGTACGTGATTGTAAAAGACTATAGGAGGATTGACTTGAGTGTCAACCTGGGGCCTATGTACATGCACTTATATACTGTAGAGAACAATAAGGTGGAGCGAAAGAGGTCTCCGAAGGAAGTTACATCATAGCGGAGCGAAGTGGAGTGAGTCCGTACTAAGTGGCTCTAATTAGTGGAGTATGATGTCGGAAGGTGGAGTAAATGATGTCAGTCCGTCGGAAGGAAGGACTGGATGACATCGTCCGGTCGGAGAGTGGAGTAGTACAACTACGGAGTAGTGGAGCAAGTGGAGAAGTGGAGTAATGATGAAAGTATGATGAAAGGATGATGCATATGTGTACGCATATGCAAGAATAGACGTGGGAGAGTAAGTCAAGTGGAAAACAAACAAGGTGTAAACAAGGGTACGCAGCTTGATGCGTAACAGAAGGATTGTGAAGGCGCGTTTGGCGCGGTGGATAAGTTCTGGTAAGGTTGGGGCATGGATGAGAATGTCGTCCATATAAACCAAGAGATGGTTCAGTAAGATTTCTTCTCCAAGGATGTTGTTCATAAAGTGTTGGAAGGTTGCTGGAGAATTGCATAAGCCGAAAAACATAACTGTTGGTTCGAAAAGTCCTCGTTGAGTGGTAAACGCAGCTTTCCATTGGTCTCCTTCTTTGATCCATATGTTATTGTATCCCCATCGGATATCTAGAGCGATGAAGTATTGCGATCCGTGGAGTTTGTCCAAAAGGTCTTGAACAAGTGGTAATGGGTACGCGTTTTTGATTGTACCATTGTTGAGGTAACGGTAATCTTGTACGGGTCGTAGAGTTCCGTCTTTCTTGTCAACAAAGAAAAGGGGTGATGCCATAGGTGACTTTGAAGGTCGTATATATCCATTTTTAAGGTTTTCATTGATGAAGGTGTCTAGAGCGGCGCGTTGCGGAAGAGATAGTGGATATGGAGAATGCTGTTTGGGAATGAAGTCTGGTTTGAGATCGATAGCGTGGTCATATGGTCGTTTTGGTGGAAAACGGTGTGCTTTTTCTTCGTCGAATAGGGAAAGGAATTGGTGATATTGGCAAGGTACAAGATCTAAAAGTGGCTTAGCAGTTTCCAATCCTTTTCGAGCTTGTTGTGCAAGCTGAGTCGAGATGTTGACGCGATTGAGCTGTATGGATCCTGTATCCCAGTTGATTTTGGGTTTGTATTTCTTGAACCATGGTAGGCCAAGAATAAATTCTTCTTTTCCAAGAGTGGTAACGTAGAATCGCATAGCATATTGTTGATTGCCAAGTTTGACTTGAAGAGGTGCATAAGAGGTGATATGTCCGGCATTGTTGAGTGTTCCATCAACGTTCTTGGGTCGCAGTGGATGTCGTAATTTGATTGTTTTTAGATGGAGTTTTTCTACAAGTTTTCGGTCGATGAATAGACCTTCGGCTCCGGTGTCTAGTAGTGCAGTCGCTTTGTGGATTTTATTGTTATAGCTGAAGGTAATTGGAATTTGTAAGGCATGATTGTTGTTAATAGAGTTGATGAGCAGCCGAATATTCAACGAGAGAGATGGCTGCGGAAGCTCTTCGTCGTTTAAAAATTTGCTTCTTCAACTTTATCAAAGACTTGATTGACCGTGTCATTGTCAAGACCAATGAGAAGTTGTTGAATCTGGGCAGCGCAATCTTCGGTTGAGAGCGGTTCTTGGTTGTCATCTTCGTTTTCGGGTTCCGAGTATTCGTCTTGATCATCCGTAGCTGTGATTTGACGGATGACTTTGGCTTTAGGTGTGCGTGAGTTTGGCCATCGAGATCTGTTGTTGCGTTTGGGGTGTGGCTGAGGACATTTAGCGGTACGATGTCCTGGTTTGTGACAATTGAAACAGAGGTTGTCTTTCATGTGTTGCTGGTATTCTTCTGTTGATAAACGCGCAAGGAATAGATGGTTGACTGCTGAATCGACGAGCTGATCTATGTCATCAGAAGAGTTATTGGAAGGCTCTTCTTCAATGTACGCTTCGTTGGTAATGGCACGGATTTGTCGGTTGGCCTGGCGTGTAGGTCGTCGAGTGGATTGGTATTTGTTCGATCTAGCTTGATAGGGACGTTTATCCATTGCACGACCAATCTTATAGCCAGTGTCCAGTTTGGTAGCGAGATAGTACCATCCGTCCATTGTAGTGGGTTGTGGATGACAAGCTAGTAACTTTTGTAGGAGGTTGTTATTGAGTCCTTTCCAATATTGGTTACGTTGAGCAATGTATCCAGTGATTCGAGCGCGTTGTATTAGTGGTTTAAACGCAAGATTGTACGTTTCGATAGATCCCGTTTGACGAAGATTATCCAGTTCTAGTTGAGCTTGGACAGTGAGTTCCAATGATACAAAGGTTCGTTCGAATTCCTGAATAAACTCCTCAAAGGTATCTGTTTCGAGTCGACCCAATGCGACATATTGGGTGGCAAATGGTATGGATCCTGGTTCTGAGCAGTGGGAAATTATAAATGCGATGCATCGGTGATCCGTGTCATATTGTTGTGCGTTGAGTTGTAGGAAGACGTTGCATTGCATGAGGAATTGATCAACATCCTTTTGAGTTCCGGTGAAGGGTTTGATTTTCATCGGAATAAAGGCTTGATTGACGTTATTTGGTTCAGGTTCGTTGTCATCTCCTCCAGCTCCTCCTGGTCCTCCTGGTCCTCCTGGTCCTCCTCCTCCTGGTCCTCCTCCTCCTGGTCCTCCTCCTCCTCCTGGTGGGTTTCCTCCAGATGGTCTATCATCTCGTCCCCGATTTCTTGCTGGTCCCCACATTCTTCCTCCTTGTCCAAAGCCATGCCAGGCACTAATACTTTCTTCTCCAGGTGGGGGGCGGAAGAATGAGGCGTCTGTGACTGTAATAGTTTGTGTACCAGCCATTGTATTTCGTGATAGTGGCTCGATGTGAGGGCGAGTGTATGTGAGAGAGGGTTTTGGTTTTATGGGAGGTGGGTTAGGATTGGTTGTGGGTCGAGTAGGAGTTTTTTCTGCAAAGGAGTAGTGGGAGGTTCCTGATATAGAAGACTGTTGTGATACTGGTCGTTTAAACGGTTCTTCAAAAAGGTCTTTGGGTGGATCCTGAGGGGCTGGGGTAGGTGATTCAGTAGATGATTCGCAAAGTGGTGAGGGTTCACGGCTCGGTGTTGGTTCACGAGGGGGTGGGGTTGGTTGGCGGGTAAGTTCAGGGTGTCGACGGTAATATTCATCTTTTAACTCCCTCCAGTTGGGTGTTGAAATTTTGTATGCTTCTCTTGGGTCCCAACCTGGGGGTACAGTAGTCCACTCGTCGTTGATAGGGTTCCACACCCAAGGTGTCTCTGAGAGGGTTCCGTCACTATTTTGGAAGTGGAAGAGTTGAGTTTCTTCGTTGAAGGTGAGGGTTGTAGGAAATGGTGGTGGGGGTGGTTCGAGGTTATCAAATTCTCCTGCTAAAGATCGGCTGGCAAGGTCTTCCCAGTTAGGTGTATTGGCAATGAAGAAGGCTCGTCCTGCCGTTGCTGATTTTGCTTCAATAGGCATCCACCTACGTACAGATGGGTCGTAGGACCAAGGTCGTTTCCCTACTTCTCCTTCGAAGGTGAGGTAAAAGAATTGTGTCTCTCTGTTGAAGTGTAGGTTTTGATGTGGTGGTGGTGCTTTAACAACGCTGGTGTACGTTGGTTCGGATGTTTGACTGGTCGAGGTTATAGGAACAACAGGTGTTTGCGTAGTTTGGGTTTGACTTGGTTTAGTTGATGATGATGGTATAGCAGGTGTTTGAGTAGTCTGACGTGAGGAAGACTTGTTTTTGCCTTTATCTGCCGTGGTGACTAATCGGTTCCGGAATGATATCCGTAACTGTCTGAGTCGTCGTAGTAAGAGTTGAGAGTATAAGCAGTAACGTGGTCTTCAGGTATTTCAATAGGTGGTGCTAGGTAGTGATGAACAGTGTTATTAGGTGTGGGTTGGTGGTGTTGACAGGTGCACTGAAAGATGTAGTGGTTGACGTCGTCGCTGAGATTTGCCCAACAGAAATGTCTTGCTACAAGACGTGTGGTTTCTGCTTCACTTCGATGTAACGTTTCTCCGTGGTTATCAAAATGTATGTGACCAATAAAGAAACGACGTAGGTAAGTTTCTTGAGGGATGAATAAGCGTGTATGATGCCACAAGAGTCCGTATTTGTATATCCAAGGTTGTTGTTGATCTCGAGTGTATTGTGCGTATTCAACAGCTGAAATCCAATCACGATATCGTTCGTCCAAGAGTGTTCGGATTCGATTTAGGATGTCGTCGAACTCTTCGGCAAATGCGAGGAATCGGTTTCGGATGAGGTCTCTGGTAGAGTAGATAGGATCGTCAAGGGCTGGAAGGGATAGGATGTCAGCCACGATGGCGGTACGGTGTAATGTATCCTTAGAAGTCGACGGTCACTTCCACAGATGTGGACTATGCGGACTTTGTTGGGGGCGAAGTTTTCGAGGTAGAAGAATGCGTCTGGGTTGGTGTGGTAGAGGGTGAAAGTGTCACTGTGGTTGATAATGGGACTCGCAGTTCGAGTGATTGTCCAGACAGTATCGTCGCAGTATTGGGTGAAACTGTATGAATCGTATTGATAGCAATTGGTGACTGAGTATCGGATTTCATATATGGGGCGTCCTAGGTTGTCACGTTGATTGGTGTTGGTCTGGTCAAGAATCTGAACTCCGTTTGGGATTAGGTTTGCCGTGGTGAATAACTATTGATGTTTTAACAGCTTGTCTGTTCTTCGATTTCTGGATCGGTCTCCCTTCGCTGTATCAAGCGGCACGTCTGCAAATGTTTGCTCGTTGTCCAATAGGCGTCCCAAAGACTAGGCTAGCAGCTTTTATGCCTTCTTTGCAGGTACTGAGTCCTTTTCCTGTGTGCACAGCTACGGTCCCGTTGTATATGACAGAAGTTGGTTCCTGTTCTTCGTAACGCTACTGTCCGGGGTTTTAATCAACCAATGAGCTGGAGCGGTTTTCTTAATCTTCGGATCGCGACTCTCGAAGTTTTCCTTGGCCTCCCTCTTGCAATCGATGAGCACCTTGCTACACTGAAGGGATTACCTCAAGCGGTAGTTCTTCTGGACTAGATAGGTTTACAACTGGTTAGTAGTACGTGGAGCTAAAGGCTCAACACTGTAGTCGTAAAGACGGATGTCTTCAACGGTAGATAAGTTCGATCTAATTGTTACGTCTCAACTTACGGTCTCGTATAGTTGGGTTTCGCAACGTTGGTTGCTAAGACTATTAGCGGAGCTAGGGCTCAACACTTAGAGTCTTTTAAGTATGGACAAAGGCCTACGATGTGGAGTAGAGATAAAGCAGATGTATAGTGTGACTAGAGACGGGGGGTTTGACAAAGGAGATCGAACTTAGGGTTCGATCATGCTAAGTACAGGGGTTTATATACTATAGCTGCGGAGTGTCACGACCACACTTTTACCTCAACATCCTAATCAGGAAGACGGACTACCGACAAGTACCGCGCGGCCCGACTACCGCCGAACCGCCCTTGTCCGGTATTACCTCAATACCCCGATAAGGAAACCGCATTACCGACACACCACCGCTCGGTCCGACAAGCACAAAGACCGCCCGTGTCTAATCAAGCACATGTGCAACACATGTTCGCAGGGATATCACACCAATATCCCTGCTCATCGGTCCAGGTCACAGACCGATACTAACCAGACAATACGACTAACAAACTAGGTACACTGATTAACACATATCAGACACCGACCCGGAACACCGACAACACATGGCTCCGGATCATCAAGTACCGATCAGTACCGCAACACCGCAAGGCACACACGCGGCACGTATGTCACAAACCCGCAGGCCGCTCACGACCGGTGACCCACTCGGCCTTTTCCCTCTATTCTTTCTTACTTGCCTTGCTACTCACATGCGACTGCTGCATTTGTATTATCCCCGCGAGGCTGCCTCGCGGTATACTATTCCTCATTTACCTTTCTCTAACCCCGATTTGGCTTACGATCGGTATACCATTCTATCAACAATGTACAAACAAGTCTCAACCTATAAGTTCGATACATGTATCGTAGTATAGCTTCGACTCAAATATCACAAGTCCTAGGGTATCAATACGATACTAGGCCGTTGAGCTCCATCAGACCTATTGTCCGACATTATACCGCGCGACTCGCGGTCGGGATCAACTCATCCCGGTCTTACTCTTATTTTCACCGACTTCTCTCTTTGCGGACTACGTCCGCCTCGTTCTATCTATTAAGGCTCTCCCCGCAGCCTGTATCCGTGAGTCTTCGCTTGCGTCTCAAGCTAACCTATCTATTCCCTTTTAAGAGCCCCCTTTACCAACGTCGGTACTCAACACCGACTGTCGGTGTTAGGTCTGAAAGCCCGGTCTGACACGGAGCGGAGATACATCTGATGAACAATAAGCAGAGAACAATAGGTCCGTAGACAATAGGCTACTAATAATAGTGTGGGAGCGGGGCAGAGGGTTAGGGCAAAGGGTTACATGTGGGGCTCCGGGATTGGACAATAAGAAACAAGGATGACTGAGCAAAGACAAGAATAGAAACAGATAGGGCAAAGGGTGCGGAGTCGCGGGAGTCCGTCGGAACAAAAGGGGGCCGCTGACATAGTTAGAATTTGTAACAGTGGGGAGGCTCGGGATTAGTGTTACAGGCGCAGAACTGCCCGGGATCCCGACAGAGGAAGCATGTGCACTCAAGATTTGGGATGTAGACAAATCGCCGAGCCAAAAAGACAAGAAGAATTTTCAGAAGCTTACCTCTCCCAAAAACAAAGCTATAAGATAACCGCGCACATTCGTCTCGTTGTTCTTGTAGTTGTTAGTTAGGGTTGGTATTCCTGCCAAATTCCAAAGGTCCTTCCATTTGTCAAAGAACTGATACGCACTTCCGGTATCGAGACAGCATATCTGGAGAGCCTTCAATCAACCAGCAGCCATAGAATAGCTTAGCACGTCAAGATCGCATTTGTTCAAGCATCTGTTTCATTGCTTTGCCTTCAGGTTCTTGCACCTTAACTTCCATCGGCGCTGTTTTGTAGCTCAACGAGCCAACCAAGCAGTACTTGTTGCCGTACTCAGAGACCACCGTGACAGGCACCTTGGTATTGATAACCGTGCCTCCAGCTGACAACAAAGGGACACAATATTGGATAATGAAGAATAAGTTGAACTTGAGTTGATTGTTGGAGCGATGCCACTGCATACGGACCTTATTAATGGTGACCTCCCATGCGCATTCGAAGAGGAGAGGCTCCTTTACATCACACTTGTCTGGTACGGCTGATGACATCGTCTCCTAATGGTAATGGCGGGTTGCGGCAACACTGATGGCAACGTGGTGGCGGACGAGAAATGACACTGGCGGGACATTTGGACTGGAGAGTATTACTTACGGACTTTGCCAAACTAGCACTAGTGGCCAACTATCCCACGGTGTACAAGACCCTGTCAGAATTCCCACGCAATTCAGCCCATCCAAGTGCCCTTCCTCCCTTTGGGGAGTAAGGGAACAGATTTGTTCATGCAGTGAGCTTCCAAATAATGATTTTAAGTGTCGACGATCTTCAACGCTTACAACAAATTTCACCGTTCGGGAATACGTGTATGCATTCAAAATACAGGACTAGTTAGTCTACGTTTACCGTGACTCCTGCCATTTTAATGCCTCACTTACTTGGCCCAGAAACGCGACGCGTTTGTCACGTGACTTTCGAGGCCCACCCTGAACCTCACATGTGAGTCCTTTGACTCTGGTCGAGTGTGAGGCCGCTTAACTTAAAACCTGTTTGACTGCTCCTCTGCCTTCAAGCTATTGATGGCATACGAAACAACAACCGTTGCGATTCGTTTTAAAGTATAACAGCATCGAAGACTGTTAGAACTTCCATACAGACGCTATTACTCCTAAATATAAGGCTGCGTTACTGCAGCAGCTGGGTCAAGAATGCTCGACCGTCTTTTTCGGACTTGATATTGCAATAAACCCTGAAATGATTATTGGCTACTCTCAATGTGTTCGGAATTGATGCCATCAACCAACCCTCCCTGCCCTCACTCTGTCATGTCCCTCAAAATGAACAGATTACTTATGGAAGACTGCGTTACCCTGGAGCATCCAAGTATCGTCGCGCCTAACTAAGGATTTTTCACGCGCAGAAGGAATCCATCGATGTCTGGCGCTTTAAGCGAGTATAGCGAAGGAGTGCGCACATCTTCAGCCAGACACAGCCTCCTCAAATCTGTGCGCAAGATACGTATCTTGCCCTTCTCTATAGGTTAATCTAACCGGATGCACTAGATATCTCAAAGCTCTTCTCGGCCTAACGAGTACCTTCACCATCATCATGCTGATTTCTTTCTTGTTTAGGCACTGCATGTCGAGTATCTCTCATTGGCACACGAAGAGGATGCGGTGTGGGTGTTGTTCGTTACTCCCGCAAAAAAAAACGATTCTCGCCCATTGAAGGGAGGATGGGGATAAAAACCGCGCCAGCCTTGGGGGGATAACCGGCACCCAAGTTTAGACCCGTCTGGGTCTTGCTGAGCGCGAAAAACTCCCGGTAGCCAGTGTCGGACTCGCTCCACCACCATCCAGAATCCTAATTCTACCTAATTCTACGCATGTTTCCCCGTCGCAGAGACCGCCGCCCTTAAGGACAGACAGCCAGTGCATCACCGCATAGCCGGGCATGCAGACGCGGCCTGGGTATACAGGGTGGCCGCTGAACAGCGACCGTCCGAAGACCTAATTCTACGCGCTGTTTCCCCGCCACAGAGACCGCTTCCCCCAGAAGGTTCAGCACTCTGCATTTCCACGAAACCGGGCATGCAGACGCGGCTTGGGAGTACGGGGTGACCGTCGATCGGGTACGTTGCCCTGCCTAATGCAGGGGACCGACGGCCGTCTTCCGTCACACTTTCCGCGGTGCAGAGGGTGGCATTGTTGCGACCATGACGGCGTACAGGCATGACGTGCACGGTGGCTGAAGTACCCAGGAGATGGTGTGGACAGGCCCCGGGGAAAGTACAGACACACCGATGTCGAGAGTGGTGAGACTCGGCGAACGACTACCCGTCGAAGGGATCCATGCTGGCGGCAGAGTTCGACGGTGATAGAGGTGGGAGGTCAAGAGGAGGTGGAGTATCAGCTATCTACTCCTTTATACGCTCTGAATTTGTGGCGAACAAACAAACGCTTTGGGCTTGTTGTTTTGTTCCAGACGGGTGTGGTGCGAGTCTAAGCGTAGGAGAAAGGCCGGGGCCATTCGCCCAAGTCTGTCAGCCACCCAGGCATCAAAGCTGGACCACATTTTCTGGTCGATCGTCCGGGGACGCGACGCGTCTGACGCGTGACTTAAGCTACGGGTCCGGCCCTGAATCTCGTATTTCCCTTCCAGTGACCCTTGAGACCTGAGGCTCGACTGCTCCTTTTCATGCTACTAATGAATTGCGAATCATCAGCAGCTGCAACTCATTTCAAAGTATGTATGCCGGCATTGAAGACCGAGGCCTCTGATGTTGCGGCTCATTGCCTACATATAGAAAAAGTATATGGGCTGAATTTAGGTTGCATTTCGGCCACTTACCTTGACTGTCTTATCAAATCGCAGCAAGCTCTTACCTTGCGCAGCGAGGTCTTTGCTTGTTCTGGCCGCTTCTGGGCAGGCGTTTTCGACGGGTTTCTTACCCTTTATGCTGCGGAGAAGTCGACATTGGTAGCTGGTAGCCTTCAGCGACGAAGTAGTTTATTTCGCTCCATTTGTGTCTTCCGATCGTGTATGTTGGCAATACATCCGACGATGATAAGCAGGCGATCCATCACCCGAGCCTTGCCGTGGTATAAAAGAACACCAGTAAATTGGAGCACTCAGCACACCAGCATTGATGGCATGTTGTCTTTCCGTATAAAAGATTTCCTGGCTGAATCCTGCTACATTATAGGTGTATGCACCGTCACCAGACTTCCACCACTTGTTGAATATGTACGCATATGGGCAAGAAAGCGGCTTTTGATGACTGACCTCTTGCTGACTGATTGATCGCACGAATCTATGTCATCCATACCTTGGTGACAAACGCTCATCAAACCTCAAGCGTATCATCACTGCTCAAGCTGACAAACACTCGTCGGCCACTATAAGAGACAATGAAGTTCAAGAGGGCACGTAAGAATATTAACATGGCACCTGTGGTAAATACCCGTATCTTGTTCAACGAGGTTCCGAAAGGTGGGCTCGTCTTCAATTCCGCTAAATGAAGCTAAATGCTTAGACCCCTTGCACAGGATATCCGGATCCACAGAAGGCTTTCAAAGTGGACCGGTCTCAGACATTTGATATTGAATCAGTGCACTTGAATGGTGGAATCGCCGTCAAAGTTCTAGTTCTATCAATTGACCCCTATCTCCGCCACCGAATGCGAGAGCCAGGAAACAGTGAATATAACTCAGTGCGTTTCAAGTTTCTTTTTTCACTTCAACATAGTATCAATGACGCTCGTAAACCTCAGCCGCCTTTCACCATCGGAGAGCCGTACGTCCTTCTGTCCCAAATGGCCACCATTTACACACTAATCATATTCATGAAACATATCAGTATCAACAACTTTGGTATAGCTGTCGTTCTCAAGTCGGATGATCCCCTTGTCTCAGCTGGCGATCACTTGTGTGGAACATTCTGTAAGGCGCTATGCACACCTTCTGGCATACTAATCATTGACAGAGCTTGACTTTCCTCCTCTGCTAGCCTTCGCTGAATACGTGGTTCTGCCCAATGCGACAAATTACCAGAAGGTTGTGAAGCCGGCGGGAAACCTTCCTTGGTCTGTTTATGTCGGTGTCACGGGTTGGCCAGGTACACGGAGCAATTGCGAATCGTATATCGCATGATGCGTAGTTCTAACGTCTCTCTGCAGGAAAAACAGCATATTATGGCTACTTGGAATATATTCAAGGCTACGCCAAAAAGGTATTTATCCTCCAAGTCACATTTTCTTATTGTATTTATACATTTTATGTCAGGGCGATACGTTATTTGTGACCACAGGAGCTGGTCCAGTCGGATCGTGAGTGATTTATCGTGTGTATAAATATGTTTTAGCTCATCATCGCTTTCTAGGTTTGTTATCCAACTGGCCAAGAAGCAAGGCTTGAAAGTCATCGCTTCCGCCGGCTCTGAAGAGAAAGTCAAGTTCATGAAAGATTGTGGTGCGGATGTTGCGTTCAACTACAAGACAACAAGCACCAAGGATATCCTCGCTCAGCATGGGCCGATTAACTTGTGAACCTTTATATTTTCTTCATGTCTTTCCTCTGATCGTCTTGCTAAATGGCTACGTAGCTATTGGGACCATGTTGGAGGCGAGTCGCTCGACCTAGCGCTTGAGGCTTCCGCACCTTCCGCTCGCATTATTGTGAGTACGACGAAGTGTAGCAATACGCAGCCAGCACTGACACATTGCTTTTCAGATCGTCGGATTGAGTGCCGGCTACAATCAGCAACATGCGCTGCTGAAGGTAAGTGCATCATAAAGTCCTATGGATGCGCCAACGTACTGACTGCCGTGCAATCCGATAGAACTACCCGCATATACTCTTTAAGTCTCTGAATGTGCAAGGTTTTGTCGTTATGGACTGGGATGCCAAGTACGTCAAGGCATTCTACGAAGAAATACCGCCGAAGGTGGCATCTGGAGAGATTAAACACCTGGAGTACATCAAGCGCGGCATTGAGAATGCAGGAGAGATGGTTGTGGACGTCCAGACTGGAAAAAAACTTAGGCAAGGCAATTCTTATCGTCGCAGATGAGTGAGTCTGGAATCCTGTAAAATGGCACTGTAAATGTGTTGTGAGAATGCTTAGCAGTTAGTCTTCACTGTATCTCATCAAAACTTGCCTCCGTATCTGCATCACGGGTCCGGTTTAAGATTTACAAATTATATAGTCGCAAATTGCGCATCTTTTGAGTCGTCTCGTGCATACTTTACGCATCCGAACAAATTCAGTCAACTAGTGTATGCTATGTGCATCAGTACTTCGCAAATTACACATCAAAGATAACATGAGGCTACTATACATGTTTTGTCCCCTTATTCTTATTGATTTAAGTTCACTTGAGTTTGAGCGAACCCGAATACAGCTTGCCGACATTGATTTTACTCGTCTGCGACAGTGATGACTGCCTTCCCTGTGTTCTTTCCCGTCAAGACGTCCAGAAGCACCTCGCCCGTCTTATCAAGCCCGCGCTTCGTGTACTCCAGGTACTTGATCTCTCCTGATGCCACCTTCGCTGGAATGTCCTCGTAGAACGCTGCGCTATACTTGGCTTCGAAGTTAGTGACGATAAAGCCGTTTATAGTCAAAGACTTGAAGAGGATGTGAGGGTAGTTCTGTGTTCAAACTCGTCAGTCGTTGCTCGACACATTTGACACATTTGTCCAGAGAGTGCTTACCTTCAGAGGTACATGCGGTGAATTGTATCCAGAAATTAATCCGACAATCTAGTAGCGAGATGTCAGCAGCTCTACTGGAGTCTCACATTCTTTTGCACTCACGACAAAGCGGGCAAAAGGCGCTGAAGCCTCCAGTGCCAAGTCAAGCGACTCGCCCCCAACGTGATCCCAATACCTATCGGGAGAAAGAGTTAGAGCGACCTAAGAACGAAACTGCGGAGGGAATCTATGTAATTACACATTAATTGGCCCATGCTCGGCTAGAACATTCTTAATGCTGGTTGTCTTATAGTTGAAGGCAACGTCAGCGCCGCACTCCTGCATGAACTTGACTTTCTCCTCCGAACCGGCCGAGGCGATGACTTTCAGTCCCTGTCGCTTGGCCAACTGAATCACGAGCCTAGTGCATTCGGATAATTGTGAGCAACTCTACGGATGAGACAAGGTGCCGAACTCACGATCCAACGGGTCCTGCTCCTGTGGTCACGAAAAGTGTATCACCCTGTGAATCATGATTGATATTCAAGGACATGCAAATATCAGCGTGACAAGTACCTTTTTAACGTAGGCGTGAATGTATTCCATATAGCCATAGTAAGCCGTTTTTCCTGAAGAATGGGTGTCGGTACATCATGTCCCGCATAAATAGGAATAAATGCGAGATTTACCGGGCATTCCGGCGACGCCGATATATACAGACCAAGGGTGATTTCCGGCCTTGTCTATCTTACGGTAGCCTGAGGCATTGGGAAGCACGGCGTATTCGACGAATGCTGGTAGAAGGTCCCAAGCCGAATCAGATGCAGACTCATCGGATCATGGCAAACATTTCTCACGGTAGAATCCATACAAATGATCGCCAGCAGAAACGGAAGGGTCCTCAGACTTGAGCACGACGGCGACACCGTGGTTTTGGAGACTGTCGACTCGCACTGAACATTCAGCATGCATGGTCGGACAGTTCAACGACGTACGGTTCCCCGACATTGAAAGCAGTCTAACGTAGGCCGAGTGTCAGCGCCTCTAGTATCCGGGAGGTATCTGTTACATACGTTGTAGCTGCCCTTCTCCGGCTCGCGCATTCGTCCACGCAGATAGGGGTCGATTGATAGAACTAGGATCTTGACAGCGACCCCGCCATTCAACTGAACTGTGTCGACGTCGAACTGCTCAGACTCGTCCACTTTGACCACCTTTTCCGGGTCCGGGTAACCTAGAATAACGGCCATAAATCATCAGTCTCTGGCATGAACGTGGGATAGGCGTACCCGTCGGAATTTCGTTGAACAGGACGCGTTTGTTCGATACTGGAGCCATTGTGATTGCCTTGTAAATGGGTGATGGAACTGGTGAGAGCCACTGTCTTTTATACAGAAAGGTTGCTAAGCAGTTCAAATCCCGAATGACGCAAGACCGGCAACCGGGTGATTGCAATCTCAGGCTCTCACACAGCCTGAGTGTAGTACACCCGCGTGTACTCAATTCATTACTAGTTACTTCCTAACGTAGGGAAAAGACACCAGAAGCCTATTGCGATGACTTGGGGGGAAAATAAAAAAAACATGTCTTATCGACTCCTTTATCTTTGTTACAGTGAAGAACAGCGAGTTCCCCAGTATCTTTTCATGGCAAGTAACGAGTGTATGCAGCGCGTACAGGTGCGACTGGTCGAAATATCCGCGTGAATGTCCGCACCTCAGCCTGATGATGACACGCTACTAATCATGCTCGACCGGGCACGAGCCCGAGGACCTATGATGGGATGTCTAAATCAAAAAGTCCCTTCCTGCAATATTTCCTGAGCTCACATTGTAAGGCCAGAACACAGTGTCTGCTTGACTGTGTACATGTCAAGTGCATTATGTAGGAGGATTTCAAACCAAGAGACAATTACAATTGCAAGAGGCAGGTTTGGACTTGACGTCTCTAAATCTGGATTTGCCATTCTCTTAATTTGCGATGTTGAATGAGCAGCTGTGCCAAAGGTTGAGTGACAATGCCAGGATCATTGTATGCTTGGCTTATCTAGCACGGACATCTGCCCGTATTGTCGAGCGTGAAAGTACGTGTGCATGTGATTGTGGCTTCCGCACTTGAATGTACGAAAATCAAGGCTTCGCACGGAGACTCAACTGCACTTATAATGAACAGGAATATAGCAAGAAAGCGTCGATGTATGTTTGTGGACAGACACAGACATGTTGCACCGACTTCGGAAGTGTCTTCAAGTTGTTCGCCATGTCCACGGCGGCATAAACTGAGTTAGACAATAAAGAGTACACGCGAACGTGCAGGTCATCTATACCTGAGACTCCTACATAGAATAGGTGGCTGACGGATAGGTGGCTACCCATCGGAAATTAGCATACCTTCCCGACCCTTAGACTCGCACCACACCCGTCTAGAACAAAACAACAAGCCCAAAGTGTTTGTTTGTTCGCCACAAATCTAGAGGGTATAAAGGAGTAGATGGCTGGGCGTTGAAGCCCCACCTCCTCTTGACCTCCCACCTCTATCACCGTCGAACTCTGCCGCCAGCATGGATCTCTTCGACGGGTAGTTGTTCCACCGAGTCTCACCACCACTCTCGACATCGGTGTGTCCGTACTTTCCCCGGGGCCTGTCCACACCATCTCCTGGGTACTTCAGCCACCGTGCACGTCATGCCTGTACGCCGTCATGGTCGCAGCAATGCCGCCCTCTGCACCGCGGAAAGCATGACGGAAGACGGCCGTCGGTCCCCTACATTAGGCAGGGCAACGTACCCGATCGACGGTCACCCCGTACTCCCAAGCCGCGTCTGCATGCCCGGTTTCGTGGAAATGCAGAGTGCTGAACCTTCTGGGGGAAGCGGTCTCTGTGGCGGGGAAACATGCGCGTAGAATTAGTTATGTCTTCGGAAGGTCGCTGGGACGACGAGTTCAGCGGCCACCCTGTATACCCAGGCCGCGTCTGCATGCCCGGCTATGTGGTGACGCACTGGCTGTCTGTCCTCAACGGGCGGCGGTCTTTGCGGCGGGGAAACATGCGTAGAGTTAGGTAGAATTAGGATTCTGGATGGTGGTGGAGCGAGTCCGACACTCGCTACCGGGAGTTTTTCGCGCTCAGCAAGGCCCTAACGGGTCTAAACTTGGGTGCCGGTTATCCCCCCAAGGCTGGCGCGGTTTTTATCCCCATCCTCCCTTCGATGGGCGAGAATCGTTTTTTTTTGCGGGAGTAACGAACAACACCCACCCCCGCATCCTTCGTGTGCCATTGAGTGATCAGAGACTCGACATACCTAAAGAAGAAAGAATTCAGCATGATGACGGTGAAGAGCGATGAGATATCTAGTGTTTACGGGTGTATGAGGCTTAAGGTTGATTAAAACTGAGTGCGTCATATGTACATACGTGTTCCTTCTCATTCGACATACACCCTTTTGACATCTCGTATCTGGTAACGTCATCCATTGAGGAAGCTCCTGCGAGTGGTGTCAAGAAGTGCAGAGCAAATTCTGAAGTGCGTAATCGATTAGTCGATTAGGCAGAGGAGTAAGAGACGACCCCCGCGTGAAGATGGTCCTCTGCAGGCGCTCTGCTTGTGTCATCCACCCGATGCGACTAGATAGTGTCGACTAGCAGCTTCAATTCCGAATACACTGAGAGCAGATAGATCGCTGACGCTTGCCAGCTCTCAAGTTCAAAATGGCGAGCGCATAAGCAGTAGTTATTCATGTCGCGCGTTCAGTGTTTCACAGCGCAGTACGAGTCGTGTATCGAGCGAAGGCTTGGAAGGATAAAGCAGACTTCCATATCTGCAAGTCCAGCTCGAGAGGTAGAAAGGACTAGTCGAGTGCTCTGCCTCAAAGACCCCCTATCGCACGGCGAGGTATAACAAATAATTACGGTTTGTTAGGCGGATAGATGGAGCGACCAGGCACAGTATAAGTCGCTTGTTAGAAGAGCAACGGCAGCAACACGGACGGCGAGAGAAGATGTGCAATGGCAGGATGTATTACTGAGTACTTTAGGGCAGAGGGGCAGCGACGGGCAGGATAACGATGCGCTCCGGGTCCCACTGCAGGGACAGTGAGGATGTGGACGATAACAGGAGATTGAGGACTCACCACGCCGGTCTTGTAGTAGATGTCACCCTCAATCAGCTTTTTGACGTCCTCCAGCGTCTCCAACTCAAACACCATCACAGAGCCGACCATCTTCTTCGCCGCGTCCGCCGTCGCAATCGACTCGGGCGTCAGCAGTGCCGAGCCGTACTCTGCGTGCGTCTTAGTCAAAGTAGAGAAAGTACAGCGAATGCGACGAACTCAATGATCCGTTATCGTGCAACGGCGCTGCATTGGCGAGGTGCTTAAGTCCCATAAGTTGTACGGCACTTGCACATCCTGCTCAAACTCACCTGCGTGCGCACGTCCAGACGACGCTGGAAGGCACCCTCGTCGGTTTTGTCCGGCGCGTAGACCAGGAACTGCTGGCGTTTCGGGGTGGTGGACGACATGGCTCGGGCGAGGTTGAGGTATGCTGGACGACGTGCAGATGGCGTTAGGATATGACGGCGAGCGCCAGCACAAAGGGCAGAAAGCATATCGACGTCGACGGAACGGACAAGCTCCATCCGTCCTTCGTCTTAAAGCTCGGTCCGCTTCTCCGGACTAACATTCCTCCTAAACACAATCTCCGGCTACAGTTTGTCTAATAAAGATTAAAACTAATGAACAGATTCAGTCACTACATAGCAGAAAAGGTGTCCAAAAATTGCCAACAGCCAAAGCCAGAAGGACGAGTAGGATGTGTAATTTGCAATTAGCAAATAGACGGATCTCGGTTTTCACCTCACTGATGCCGCCGCGCGCCCGAGCACAAGAGATAGAAAACAGACGAGAAGGCTCGGGTGAGTTATATACTGTATTGTGCACGGACCATCTAACTCGGAACAAGGGTTACTCGTTGTTAGAGCCACATCCATCCGCTCTGCCAATTGGACCCGATTCCAAGTTCAAAGTGTCCGTGGCACGAAAGGCCTTATAGACAGATCGAATCAGTGCCTCGAACAAGAGTGAAAGCACTCAAGGTTGCTTACGACCCCAGCTTGAAATGTTGATAATTCTGGGGAGCTCTGCTCCATAAGAGTATTTGAACTTGCCCTTAGATTTATGTATAATCTCGTGGCAAGAATTCCAGTTAAAGTTACCGAGAATAGCATGTATTCATACGCGATGCTAAGGAGCTGTACGGTCACATTATTAGTAGACTACAGTATGTGTAAGCTCAGAATAGAACGCACCAGTTCGCTCGGGATAGAACAGAGTCCGAAGAGATGTATCATAAAGATCCTAGCGAAACGTTGTCAGGCCGCATGGCTCATGCTGATAAAGGGCACATACAGCAGGTAATAAAGCATGTTATCACGAATCAAGATATTGCCTATAGTATTTGTTGTGAAAGGGTGGTTGGAAGTCCGAGATAATTTCCAAGCTTTGACCAGCACGAGAGCAAAACTTGCTGTCTCTACGAGCATATAAGGTACCCAAAAGATTGGAGTGAAATTTCCAACTCCATGCACCGGCCCAACAAATCCACCATATTTGCGTGTTTTTCCATTGAGAATGGCATCTCCCTCCGTCAAAGCCAAAGAACGAAGTGCGAGGACGTCTGGATAAGGCTGGCATAAACAGAAATTAGAGCTAGGTTCTGACGTTGATGCTTACTATAACTGAATATTGCCTCAGCAATGAAAAGTACAAGGGAAAGGATGTCCAGAGTTCCAAACGCCCAAAGAATCCCTTTACTCTTGTTGAAAAGTGCGAATACCCTCACTTGCAAGAGTACTAGTTGCGGTTTTGTAAAGGGAAAGTAGTGAGCAAAGGTTGAGTAATGGGTAGTTTCACTGACTCATTGATAATGACAAGACGAAGGAGCCCGTATACAAAACCATGTACACCGGGAAGTCTGAGTATGTGTAGCATCTATTATTAGTTCTTGCAAGAGTATTATTTGTGTTTACACACTCACTTTCACTAGAATGGGTAAGGGATAAATATTAGATAAGACATTAACGGAGCTCCTTACATGACTTGCTGCTCCTGATTAATTCATGAGCGAAGGTGCACAACAACAACAAAACAGGCATGACTCACAACGAGCGCGGAAGGGTCGTCGAAGACGCCGGTCGTGGTAACGCGAAATCCGACTGCAGAAGATTCAACAAGGGTTGGGCAGCGCAAACTTATGGGCGTATCAACCTTGTTTGAGCACATAGCTGTCGTAGATCATCATAAGTACCTTCACTGTAGGTTTGTTTTGCTCGTACCACGAACATTATGATAGCCGCAGTCAGATAACGTGTCTATGTGCCGGTAATTAGAATCGATATGGAAGCACCGCTCACTGATTAGCTTACCATGAAATAAACACAGGACATCACGCTCCATCTTTTCCTCTAGGGCTACAGTGAGAAACAAGATAGGTGGTGTTCTGTGTGCTTACCCAGATAAACTCCCACTAACGATTTATAGTAGATATCAGCCACTGGTGCAACGCAGGGAAAGTGGAGCCCAGGTACAGACCTCGTCGTCACAGGTAGTCACTTGTCGTCAACAAATGTAAGGCAAGAACATACGGACACAATAGCTAGTCTCACCAAAATTATAGAAGAAGACTGTGATGACAACAGCTAAGTGAAAATCTGGTCAGAAGGGAATGTTCCGAGGACCAGCGTATAGCCTAACCTTGGAGAGAAAAGGTTGCTCGACATTCCTTGAAGCCTTGAGTAGAGATCTCCGGTTTACTAGTAGCTGGGAAGCTCATTGTCAGGTCACTAGTAGTTCGATAAGTCTGTGGCCCTCTAGACCACCTGTTTATATAGATCCTGCCCATGCGATCGTGTTAGAGACATGTACCTGAAGTACGACGCAATCTCTCGCGTAACCGCAAGTCGAACATCGTGGCTGGGAGAGTAGATACCGAGCGTGTGTGCCACAGTGGAGTTGATGGACGCAGTTGATAGATGTACATCAGTATAATCATACATATGGGTAGTTCAGCCTAAACAGGAAAGTTGTCAAACAATCTTTTACGGTATAATGGAGTCTGCGATATGGAACTGGACATTACCTACCGTTAAGCAAGGCAAGTTCTTCAGCTTCGGGTTCCAGGATGTATCATTTTAGATGCGTACGCATCTCTACCGAGAATGTCAGGGACTCCAGGAGTACAGCACAGAGAACCCGTAAGCAATTCGGCGTCATCGTCGTGATCTAAGTCAAACAATCTATTGGTCACCATAATGCTTCAAACCTCCTCCGATCTAAACTTGCGAAGAAGTCTAGAGATAGAGGAACATGCGATTTTGTTGCCATGGTGTATACTACTGCGTAAAGAGGTTTTGATAGACGCGCAATAATAGGCTTGCCAAGCAAATTCATGGCACTAAGTCGTCGACGTCCAGTGTGTGGGTCCCAGATATTAGCCTTCCTTTCCATAGCATGGAGTCATGTAGCCGCAGAGGGAGGGATAATGTAGCGTAGAGAAACCGTTGGGATTTTTAGACTATGTAATATAGTCCACATATTGCACACTCCGCGATTTCGTGATCTAGGTATGTAGAACATGCATACTGTCGTCCACCTTAAATCATACATGGCATGATCGCAATAAGGTGAGAGATGAGATGTGGTGGAGAGATGAGATGGTCTGTCCTGTGGCACCTCACTGCCAGTAAGCGCTGGCGAAGTTGATGAGTCATCATTCGCCATAGTTCTTTCTCAACGAAGTCGTTTGATTTGATAGTGATTATTTAGTCTTAGATGCGTCTCAAACCATACGGAGCATCTGCGCATGCCGGAGAAGAAGATAATTCACAGCAAAACACACCAATATATTCGATCTACGAGTACACGGCGCGGCTGTGCTTTTTCTTCAACAACATCAATGTTACACAGAGCGAGGACATTCCATTCGGTGTACAAGTTACAGATCTTAGCTGCCACCTGTGAATCTCAAATCACAGATGCGAAGCGTAGTTGTAATGCATATTGGTTTGGGAGGGGGTGAATCGAAAGCAAGAGACAACAGCGAATCACAGGCGCACGCGGATAACTAAGAAGAACCGCGCAAACACGACACAACGCAATACACACAACAGAAGGTCGAACTCGAAGCTTGAACAAAAAAGGGGTTCGATAGGGGAATTCTTACAAAAGTCATTAGAAGTCAGTCAAACAATCGAAAGGCGGCGTTATTCATCGAGAATGGTCGTCAGAAACATCATCAAAGCAAACAAAAGGTATTTACAGATAAAACAAAGGCAATTTGTCGTCGAAATATCAGGTTTTCGTGACTCGTGAAGAACGTGTTATGTACATTCGTTACGGGAAGGTGTCGGAGGGGTCGTTACCGGTGAACCGCGCCAAGCCAGCAAGCACGGACAGAAGTCGGGGAGCGTTAGTCGTGAAGAAGATTTGTGTGATGTAGAGGCATAGAGTCATAGCATAACCAGTAGGCCTTCGCAGTCAGCCTGGCTAGCCAGGACAAGGGCTCCGTGGCTGACCTTGTTTGAGCGAAGATGAGGGGCATAGATGTAAGTTGATGATGTTGAATCACACGCGGATAGTGCGCGTGGTCGGAGTTGGGCGGCCGCGGGGGCGTGGGCGGACGATCCTAAGAGATTCATTGGGGCTAGGAGAACGTTAATAACAGAACCTTGATATTGATCAAAGCATTCATACCTCATCAGTGTTCCATAAGCAACATTTTCTTTATTATCATTCGAGGACTTTCCTGTACTGCGCTTTGTCCATCCCAGCGCATTCCTGCGTGCATTGGAGGGAACACGCGGCCGGGGGACCGGGAGAGTGAGGTTTGCATTTTCTTTTGGCAAAGCTGGCTGCACTCTCTCCTTGAACTCGACGTGGAATGGCGTGAATGGCTTCATCGGCAGGGCGGGCACCGGAGACTGTGTTTTGACGCTGATGTTTGCTTGTATGTTCGCGTTAACCGATACTTCTTGAAGCGGGAGAGCTGGCTGGGAACCGTTGCCATAGATCGCCAAACATATACTCGGGAGCTCAGCATGCGACGCATTCGACGATTGAGAGACCTTGCGAGTGCGAGGATATGGCGAAGGTCGAGAAAGTGTTCTTGATCGACGTCGAAGAGCTCTGAGTTCCGAGGGAAGTGGGCCATATGTCTTTTGCGAGTGTTCCAGCATTGCGCGCATGCCATTCGGGTGTCGAGGAGGGTCAAACGCTGAAATAGATAACTATCAGATTAGGTTACAGAAACAAAAAGAGATAAAGAATACATTGGATGGCAAACAGGGAGAACGGTGTGTCTTGCCACGTGCGCTTGCTTTCAACGACAATTTCCTGTGCTTCGTCCTTGAGAGCGTAGTACCTACGTAGAGTCGGCCCAAATTCATCATCCCAGTGAACGATCTGCACATCAGGTTCGGGTCCATCAAAAGATAAAGCACCCCTTGGTAACGACTGATCCTCAATCTTCCTAATTACAGCGGAGGAAGAGGGTTTCACCGGTGATGGCGCATTGGACATGCCTGATAACTCCTCCTCGATCGTCTCGTATACAGAGGCACGCGAAGCGCGGGCCTGAGAAATCCGACGACGGTGACCATGGCCGCGAGCTCGGGCGCGAACTCGGGCTCGACCTGTACCCGCAGCAGGGTTGGCTGCATTCTGAAGGAGAACATTCAGTCGTGCCAGATCGATGCTTGACTGAGAACCGCTAGATTGCGAGGAAGTATCGGAAATAGACAAAGGAGGAGTGTCTGCTCCAGAGCTAACAGAGGCGTTTGACACTCGCTTGTTTCGTGATACAGGGCCGGGGCGACGGAAAACACCAAGTGAAATGGCTGTTAAGAAATTTAGTACATGCGATTTCCCAGATTACATCAGAGCAAACGAACCTGAGGTGGATGTGTCCTCACCCTCACCGCTGAGGCAACTGTCTTCGAGACTCTGTCTTTGTAAAAGACCCCTCTGTGCCCTTTCCATTCTTTCGCCACCGAATTGATACGATTGTGTGGATGCCATTGACGGTTTCTCAATGATACGGGCTACGTTGGGAGAGGCATCAGCACTGTAATTGTAATCCTCGTCACTCGGTGTCCGATGGTGAATATGCTGGAGATTTCCATCATGCATTCGCTTCTCTGCACGTACACAAGGTGAACCCTCAAACGCTGAACCAATCGAGCGACGTCGAACGTGACCTCCGCCAAGCATCTGAAGGATAAATGTCAATGTGAGGAGCAACTCTCACTGTTGGGTTTTCACTTACTGATATCATTGTATCGTCTTCGCGCTTTGAACTATGAGCACTATTAACACTGAACATCGAAAGAGGTCTGAACTGATTTGGAGGAAGGAGCCCGGGATTTCGTGCCATGGGCTGCTGCATGTCATAACCGAAGACGAATTCTGACGACATCGATGAACGACGGTCAGTCTCGTCAAAGAGAGAATCGTCCATAGAAGACCGCCGATCGTCATCCATAATAGAGTCGAATGATGTACGATCTGCCACTCCCCTGCTGTATTCACTCTGTGGCGGGGAAGCAGAGATCGCTGACAATGGCATTCCGTAATCGTGAACCTCAAACATCTTGTCTCCCACTCCTGGCCTGCCCAGCCGATTTGCAGAGTAAGCACTGTGCGAAGAATCAGCAGACATGTCTCGCTGGTGCCTTGCCCATGCAACACGTCCTCCATTCGCACCAAGGGAGCCATATACATGGGCAAGGGAGCTGGCGCTAGTACTTGAGTCATTCCGCCTGTGTCCAGCATAGCTGTAGCTGCGGTTGTAGAGACTAATCGGAGGGCCGGAGACGTTCGATGCCATTGAAGCATTCTGCCTATGATGATGTCGTCTCTGCTGATGGAAGCTTGACGAGTTGAAATAGAAGCTGGAGGCGTCACTATCCACACGAGCCCTTTTGGGATCATGACGAAGGAAAGAGAAAGTATCATCGATAGAAACCGACATATCAGCCGAAACTGGACGATTGTTGTTTAGGCCATAATCGAATGGATCATCGGAACCGGGTCGAACGACGGCGCCATACGACGAGACTGACGCAATACTGAACACAGATTCGTTTCGACCGTGCATCGTCTGTGACTGAGAAGAGTTCTGTGTCGCTCCTGGAGGAGGATAGAATGCAGGACGATTCGGGCCGAACTCAAAGCCTCTCCTAACCTCGCTAAACGATGACATGCCAGAGAAGTTGCTGGCCACAGAGTCCTGACGCGCATGCGCTGTGAGCTGAGAAAGGGCCTCCTGTCTCGCACGACGCTTCGAGCTTGAATCTGAACTGAGACGAGGGCGTGCATCTTGAGGGAGGGGAGGAGGGAGATCCGGAATTTCAGTTGCTTTGGCGTAGATAGACTTCAAGACCGAGCCATCTTCAACAAGCGATGAAGAAGATGTTGAATGATTGCGTGAATGATGAGATGTCGGAGGGATAATATCTGAAAGAGTAAGAGGCTCTTCAATAGATTCATCCTTTTCCTGCACTTCTGTTTGTGGGGGCTTGCCACCAAATTTGAACTCTCTGTTCAACCGACCATCTGATGCTTTCGAAGGGACAGTGCGAAGATGATCCTTTGAGGTTACATTCTTGAGAGGAAGCTGTTCACAGTTGTCTGAATCCGACACATCCAATGAGGAGTACTCGGAGCTAAAGATGCTGTCCTCCACCGAGTCTTGAGGTACAACCAGGGAGTTATCGATACTCTGCGACGTTGACTGATCCTTTGAAACGGCGGATGAAGCCCATGCTGGCAGGGGAGGTACTTCCGGAGGCATAAGGCTTTCGTTCAGGCCTAACTGCGCACCGAGTCCTTTGATATCCATTTTTGCAGGTGTCTTGAAAGCATTCTCCAACTGCATGACGAAGCTTCTGCGATCTGATGCTCCAGATTCGTTAAGTTTCTTCAGCTCACCAGTAAAGTCAAAAGACTTCTTCGTTTCATCTTCTGAGGACGATCCCAAGGCTTCTTCTATATCCGCCTCGTCACCTTCATCGTCCACCAGGTGAGCTCGGAAGACTGGTATGTCTGGTAGAGAAGACAGGGCAGATGACTCGATAGGAGGCAGAGGTAGCTGGGGTGGAATTCCAGGAGAGGGAGGCAATGACGGAGCCAGTGAATGCCCATCAATGTCTGACCCTACATCACTAGCGGAATACATCGATTCCCTATTCGAAGCGCAGAGAATGACTTGTAGTTCTCCAGGAATGTCTGAGTCAGGATCCTCAGGGTCAAGGTCTGCTATGGAGCCCATCGAGCCCATGGTCCCCCGCATTCCAAGTGCACGACGTGCACGAGAATCCATTAAGACGTTACTGCTCCCCGATTCATCTACGCCCAGAGGAACAAGAGATGATCGTTGTCTAGAATAGCGTTTAACAGTAGGGCTAGGCGCTGCTGAAGATATTGAGCCATTGGTTGTCTTCGATGGACGCTTGCCGAACGTCATTGAAGATGATGAAACAATGGACGGTCCGACATAAGGATCTCCTACTTCAGAAACAGTTGAAGCTTCAACCCTGGGTGAAGCCCGATTTACGGATCGACACTTAGCTTTAGCAGCAGGAAGTGGTTGGAAGACGACGGGTTCGAAGGCTGGAGCCGGAGGAGAAAGAGTACGCCTATGCTGCAAACGGAATGTAGGAACTCCCGAAGTCTCACGAGCAGAAGGCTTCGCTTCTACTGCGTCAAGGTTTGTAGGCCATGGGGCAATTTGCTGTCCAATCAAAACGGGCGGAAGCGAAGTTCCCGATGAGCCTCGAGATTGGGCATATGGCCGTAAAGATGACACAGAGCTTTCTGGTGATAAGCATTTCATAACTCTCTTGACTGGGCTAGAGTTCGGTCCACTGTTAAGTCTTGAACGAACTGTCTGACAAGTTCCAGGCGTTCCACGTAACGGAGACGCATCAGGCGTAGCCTCCAAATCCAGCCGGTTAATCAGGTTCGCCAGATCGACAGTGGCAGCATCCAGAAGCGAAATAACGCCTGCATTAACCATTAAAATAAGTGATAAGTGAGAGATTTACAAAAAAATAAATGTCAGATATTTACCCTCAGCTTCGTCACTAACAATGCCTTTAGGCCTGGTCCTTCCAAAAGGTTGCTCCGAAACTGGGCGCGGTCGTGCCTTCTTCACAGGTGTTTCTGAAGAGGATACCGAACTGATCTCAAGCAGATTGATGGGGTCACTTTCGCCGCGATCGGGGCTGGCTACCTCCAGAGTTAAAGCTGGACGAGCAGACATTGGTCTTGGACGGATCTGCTGCTGCTGTAATTGGTCTTGTTGCGCGAGCGAACTTGCCAAGGTTTCAGGGAACAGTGCAGACAAAGCTGGCCTTTTGCGCCCCTCACCGCTCCTCCGGCTTTCATGTGGTTGCTTCTTGTCCTTCGTTGGGATAGACTCGGCAGTGCTCACAGGCCTAACCTCCTTGACAGTCTCCAGTTGGTCATCCCATCGAACAGAAGAAGCAGAACTGCGCTTCGATTCCCGTCCAGGACCCGGCATAATAGGATCGATAGACGAGCCATAAGAGGCTGTCGAGTTTGTTTGCAAACTTGATGCAACAGAGAGACCTGAAAGTCTGTTTGTCCTCTGCTCGTAGCCATGGGCACTTGAGGATGAGGAAGTCTCCTGCGATGAGGTAGTTCGGACAGTAGCTGGGGGGTCTGAGCTTTTCCTAAACGTCCCGAATCGAATGCTGTTCTTCACGGGCGTTAGGCCACCCGCTTCAAAGCTGCTCCCAGAACTCCTAATGCTCAGCTTGCTCTGTGCTTTAGCTTTCTTGTCCTTCTTCCTCTCGTTCTTTGGTACTTCATCTGTGGGTGTTTCCGGCCCGTCGGACGAGGAGCCGCGCGTCCACCCCTTAATATTTGCGAGCGAGCGCATAGAGCGCATAGCACGCAAAGCTATTGAGCCCTGTTGTTTGTCCTTTTCTTGACCAGGCGGGGCTAGAAGAGTTATGCTTGTCGGAGTGTTAGGGCGAGAGCTGAACAGGGTAGGCGAAGTATTCGTTCGAACGGCAGTCGGATGTAATTCCGGTTCATTTGGAAGGGGCTTGCTCACACTTGGTGTTGTGAGTGTAGTTGGGGTGTTCAAGAGAATCCCTGAGTCAAAGGAATGGGCTCGATGGCGATAGTCAGTTTTCTCAACAGCTTCCGGCACTGCGCATTGCCAGTAAATAAATATGACCCGAAGACAGTCTAATATGCACTCACGAGATGAACCCCCAATTATAGGCTCCTGCTGCTTAACCACATCCACGGCCTTCTCCTTCGCTTTCTCTTTCGAGTCCTTTCTTCCCCTTCCGATAGTCCACCACTTGTCCTTCTCATCCGTCTTCACTTTGAGTGAGGTGGCCGGGCGTTTCTTCTCCTTAGGCTTCGACTTCGGCTTCTCCGCCTCGGCCTCCTTGACTGTATTTGTCACATCCCCCAAAGCTCCCCAGCGCAGACCATCAAGGCCTGCCCGGGATTTCTTCTTCTTCACGACCACGATCTCGCCAATGTCGGGATCGTCGGTCGGATCCACGTAAATATCAAAACTTCTGCCCGTGGAAGCAGAAGATACACCGACACGACGCGTTACGTCGCTCAGGTCCTTTCCTTTGTCCCCGCGCTTGCTGCCCACCGACAGTAGGCTGAGCTTCGACTTCTTCGGCACGAGGCGTTTACGCGTCTCAGCTTGGGCCTTCGGCGCCAAGATGGTTGTCGTCAGAGACGTGTTGGCCGAAGGGGTGCCCGAAACAGAGGGCGTTGCAGCCGTCAGTCTAATCGTGGGGATCATAGGCTGCGGTGGCGTAGCCATTGCAGGTGAAGGAGAGCGTGCGCGATTGTGGGGCGCTGGTGTACGGGAGAGAAGCGGTAGTGTGTTCCGCATCTTGGTCGTAAGTTCTTGTTAAGTCGTACAGGCGTGTTGAAATCGTTAATAGAAAGAGTAAAAGCAAAGTTGAGTATGTATATACGTCGTGATATACAATCTTGATGAGTCGTTCGAGTGAATTGCGGGTCAGTGCAGATCGTAATCGTGAGATGACCGTGATATCGTGCGTTCAAATGCAAAGAAATATGCTTGATTCTATGTATTTTCTTGAAGTTGGCTCTTGTCTGCTAGCTAAAGCACCTTCCTTGATGAGAGTTAGCCGACGAAGATAACCACAAGCGAACTACTGACTTGTAGATGCGACACTAGACGTTTTGGCCGACGTTTGTCCAACAGCCTGAGCAGGTCGTGCGACGAGCGCAGCGAGATGCAGAGAAGCTGTGGACGTGTTTTACGCGCGTACTGAGCTTGGGCGACGTTTGCGACGATGGACAAGGGCAAGAGACAGGCGGTGCAGAAAGTCGAACCAACATGCGGCCGTGTTGTTTGTCCCTATGTGTCCACTGCCAATGCCCAAATACATTCGCGTTGTTTGTCTTCTATTGACGCGTTCTATCTCGTGCCAGAACGCGTCCGCATCCTCTCTACCTTGTTTCTCCAACTGCGTCTGAAAGCCGTTACCAGGGTCATGCTCGCAAGAAGTAACTTAAATACGCCCGTCGCCACATAGCATTATTCATACTGAATCTTATGTGGTCAGATTTCCGTGTGCAGGAAAGATCGTCTTCCTTAGTATTTTTCAGATGAGGTAGGTCGTACATATATTCAAGGATCCTGGAGGCAGACGTTAACAACTACCATGATAGTAGGCCGCAGGGATAGTGCTCAGCTCAAGGGTGCCATATTACTCCTGCCCCGACATGTGCAGGAGAATCAAATGCCCTATGTCCATCCGGGGCCGGGCCAAGAACAAAGACCACTCAAGACATTGCTGGCTGAGGGATGTGAAATAGACTATGCTGACCTGTACCCCCAATACTGAAGAAAAGAGTCGACAAAATCTCAAATAACCGTGTATATAATGGCCCTCAGCCTTGGCACTGACCATGATGTCGAATTGGGAATACTGGTTCGGTTATTTCTTTGTTTATACTAAGTACTTCACAGCAGACGATCCCAACGAAAGCGTATCTGAAGAGATTATACTGTATAACCTTCGGATAGCCATTGCGCAACTTGAATGCATGGCAATGATGACTACATAGGAGTAGTTGCCCTATATGTCGCTCTCGGGAGGAACGAGCAATTTAACCTTCAGTGGTCCTGAGCAAGTTGCTGAATGACAAGCAAGCAAATGTATTATTTGCAACTATTAATGACAACGAAGGCACACAAAGTGTAGTGCAATTCCGGTCCGGCTTCTATATCGAATACGCTGGCTACATCACAGTCATCAATTCAACGTCATCCACGTTTGTGCTGGCAGAGCCGGGCTGTCATATCTGGAAAATGTTCTTCACAGCTTTCAAACCCAACGGAGCAAGTATTTCAGGTCAGAGATGTGAAACATACTACCCTGAAAGTGCGACATCATACACAAATACACGCTCGCCCCGATCTATGTTGATCATCAAGATGGAAGAATATGAGAGAAGTAATTCCTCAACTGCCGGCCTCTTCAAAGACGAGCTCTGGGAGTCTTTGTTGAATTAGAGCGCCACTTTCACGTTAAAGGCGATGCAGCAGATAAGAGGGAAGAAAGAGAGGAGAATATGAGAGTAAAAATGCGCAGCCAAGGGTACATGAAGCAACCGGGAAGGCCGATCAGTGACAGAGCCCAATATAGAGTGTGATTAGTCAGACTTGCCGAGTGTCTTGAGTGCCGCCGCGCCCGCACCAAGACGTTGCCCGCAAGCTGCACTTTGCAGCCCAAGTGCTGCTAGACTCTTCATCTTCTCATCCTCTTCGCCATCGTCCGCGACGGTCGCACTCACCCCCGCTCATCCTGCTGGTTAGAAGAGCGAAGCTTGAAGCAAACGCCAGCGGGAAGCGAATACCCTCCATCCCCTCTAGGTTATCTGGTCGCTGAGTGGGAGTTTCTTTCCTGTCTCCTGAACCATGCCGCCCTTCTTCAGACAACACCCTCACCCGGACGACCTCGACACTGACGAAGAAAATGACGACTCAATCGATCCAGAGCTTCGTCTCCGTACCGTGCGCACCGCCGCTTCGACCATCAACCAGGCAGAGGCGGAGGAGCTGCGTGTCCGGCGACGGAAGAAACGCTCCCTCAAGATATTCAGAAGTAAGAGCAAGGACAAGAAGAAGGCCACCTCAGAGTCAACGCAGCCAGATGAGCAGGCGCCGGCGGTGCAGATCTCAGGCAGGAGAAGGAATGTGTACTTGAATGCTGTTCTTGACCCGTCAGAGGCAGATGCGCATGGCGAACCCCTGGCCCGCTACGTCAGGAACAAAGTGCGGACGTCCAGTGAGTGCTAATCAGAATGAACTATAGCGTGGATCTGACTGGAACAGAATACACAATCATTACATTTATTCCGAAGAACCTCTACGAGCAGTTCAGACGGTAAGCTAGGCGCATCATATGCACTGCAGATGACTAACTGTGATATTAGAGTGGCAAATCTTTACTTTCTTGCTCTGGTCGTTCTCCAAGGTAATACTGCATTTCAATTATGTTTCTTCATGTTCGTCTGACACGTCTGTAGTCTTCCAAATATTTGGCGCTGCTGCGGCCCAAATTTCTATGCTTCCCCTTGTCTTTATCCTCACTGTCACCGCTATAAAAGACGGAATAGAGGACTATCGCCGCGCTATGTTAGACGAAGAGGTGAACACCTCGGCAGCTACGAAACTTGGTGGCTGGCGAAACGTGAATCAACCGACTGACCCACGTGGGTGGTTTGAGAAGATGCTCGGCATCAACCCTCCTGGAAAGGTGACGAAGGGCGTGCGGAAGCTACGCGCGAAGGAAGCAGGCTCGTTCGGGAACATCGTCTTGCAAAAGAGTGGCGAGATCAGCGACGTCATGAGCGACAGCGACCGGACGTTCACGACGCACGACCAGCACCCCGATATGAGCAGCGTGACCCTCGGTGGAAGCTCAAGCATGGGCATCGAATCAAAGCTCGACCCAAGCGAATACTCTTTGTCCTACCCGCCGGTCGCTCTGGGTACGGTGTCGACAACAAATACTCGGGTTGCATCTGTAGATATGAGCAGGCTCCGAAGCACGTCGATTGGAGCCATGTCCGGCAAGGCGATGTCGACCCATTCTCGAAAATCTTTTGGAGTGGTTGATTGGAACCGACGCGCATCCGGGACCGCTCATTGGGAACGTACACTGTGGAAAAAGCTTGAAGTCGGCGACGTGGTTTTGCTGCGCGAAAACGATCAAGTTCCTGCAGATATCGTTGTGCTCTCTACGTCCGATCCAGACGGAATATGTTATCTTGAGACGAAAAATCTGGATGGCGAAACGAATCTGAAGCCTCGTCGCTCACTCAAAGCGACAATGTCTCTTCAGAGTGAGGAAGATATTGAGCACGCAAGCTTTGTACTCGACTCCGAACCTCCTCATGCAAACTTGTATGTCTACAATGGTGTCCTCAGGTACCGAGATTCACAAACGGGTGACAACAAGCTGGAACCGGTCACGATTAACGAACTATTGCTTCGCGGTTGTTCAGTCCGAAACACAGCTTGGATCATTGGACTGGTCGTCTACACGGGTGCAGACACGAAAATAATGCTAAATGGAGGTAGCACGCCGAGCAAGCGTAGTAAAATCGAGCGGGAGACGAACTTCAATGTCGTAATGAACTTCATCGTACTAATCTTAATGTGCCTCGCTACAGGCATTGCAAGTGGAGTCTTGGATGGAAAAGCAGACTCAAGCCGTAAATTCTATGAGCAAGGCAGCGATCCTACGGATTCACCAGTAATCAATGCCATAGTGACCTTTGCGTACGTGTTTTGATTTTCAGCTCTTGCCATCGGCTGACATTCTACGCAGCTCCTGCCTCATCGCTTTCCAGAATATCGTTCCGATATCGCTCTATATTTCGATCGAGATTGTCAAAACGATTCAAGCGTACTTTATCTCCCAGGACGTGGACATGTTTTACGCTCCGTACGATACTGCTTGCGTGCCAAAGACTTGGAACATCTCGGACGATTTAGGGCAAATCGAGTATGTCTTCTCCGACAAGACTGGTACCCTCACGCAGAATGTCATGGAGTTCCAAAAGTGTTCAATCAACGGCGTGAAATATGGCGAGGGCATAACGGAGGCGCAGCGTGGAGCGGCCAAACGAGCGGGGATCAAAGATGCGCTAGATCCAGAAGAGCAGACTCAACAGCTCGCAATGCTCAAGGAAGATATGCTCCAGAAGATGTCCAGTACATTTAACAACCGCTGGCAGCAGCCAGAGAAGCTCACGCTAATATCACCGCAGATTGTGCAAGACCTGTCTGATACATCATCGCCTCAACGCGACCACCTCGTTGCTTTTTTCCGTGCTCTAGCAGTTTGCCACTCCGTCCTGCCGGATAAGCCTGATGCTCGGATGAGGCCGTTCTTCTTGGAGTATAAGGCAGAATCGCCAGACGAGGCAGCACTTGTCGCGGCAGCGAGAGACGTCGGCTTCCCTTTTGTCGCGAAGTCGAATAACTCAATTGATATCGAGGTGATGGGCGTTCCGGAGCGTTACATACCCTTAAAACTCCTTGAGTTCAACAGCACACGCAAGCGTATGAGCGTCATTGTGCGCAACCCGGAAGGTCGGATCGTTCTGTACACTAAAGGCGCGGACTCGGTGATTTATGAACGCCTTGATGCCAACCATGAACCGTCGCTTAAACAGAAGACGCTGAAGGATATGGAAGATTTCGCAAATGGTGGTCTACGTACCTTGTGCATCGCTTACAGGTATTTGAGTGAAGAGGAATATACCGATTGGGCAAAGGTTTTCGATGCCGCGTCCTCTTCCATAACAGACCGTGACGAGGCTATCGAGCAAGCTTCCGAGCAGATTGAGCATTCATTGCAGATTCTTGGAGCAACCGCTTTGGAGGATAAGCTTCAAGAAGGAGTACCCGAGGCCATTGAGACGTTGCACAAAGCAGGCATCAAGCTCTGGATCCTTACGGGCGATAAAGTCCAAACAGCTATCGAGATCGGTTACAGCTGCAACTTATTGAAGCAAGACATGGACGTGATGATCCTGACTGCGACGTCGCACGAGGAGGCACGGGCAAAGATCGAGGCTGGTTTGAACAAGTTAGCGTCGGTATTTGGCCCGCCAAGATGGACTTCGAAGGATCGTGGTTTCATTCCAGGTGCACAGGCAAGCTTTGCTGTCGTCATTGACGGTGACACTCTGCGCTATGCTCTCGAGTCGGACCTGAAAGCTTTATTTTTGAATCTCGCCACTCAGTGCGAAACAGTCGTCTGTTGTCGTGTGTCACCAGCCCAGAAGGCCTTGACCGTCAAACTAGTAAGTGCACGGTCACGAAACAGCTACCAGTAATTGTATTGACCTCTTCTGACAACAGGTAAAAGAGGGTCGTAACGCCATGACTTTATCAATCGGCGATGGTGCGAATGATGTCGCTATGATTCAGGAGGCAAATGTGGGATGCGGGCTGCTTGGACTCGAAGGCTCGCAAGCTGCGATGTCCGCAGACTATGCGTTTGGGCAATTTCGGTTCATTACGAAACTTCTCATAGTCCACGGACGCTGGTCATACTTGAGAATTGCAGATATGCATGCAAACTTCTTTTACAAGGTGTGTGTACCTTATATTTTTGAAAGCGATTGATTTGCTCATCATTCCACAGAATGTGAGCTGGACATTTGCTTCGTTCTGGTTTCTCTTCTACAATAGGTCAGCTTACCTCATTTCAAAATCTTCTTTCGTGCATTCACCTAATACATCCTATCAGTTTCGATGCGACATATCTCTACGAATATACGTTCATTCTGCTCTACAATTTGGTCTTCACTTCTTTACCAGTCATTGCGCTTGGAGGTAGGATATTGTCAATTTGTACAGGAGAACCTGACACTAGCTTACCGATTGACAGCATTTGATCAGGACATTAATGCAAAGGCGGCTTTAGCTTTCCCTCAGCTCTATCTTCGCGGCATCCGAGGTCTCGATTATACGAGGACGAAGTTCTGGCTGTACATGGGAGATGGTCTTTACCAATCTGTTGTCATGTTCTTCATCCCATTTTTCGCATGGTCGCTGGGTCCGGCGATCTCGTGGAATGGGAAGGGCATTGACTCGCTGGCCGATTTTGGGACGACAGTTGCTGTGGTGGCAATCATCAGTGCGAATACCTACGTGGGATTGAACACACACTAGTCAGTAAAACGGATATTTCTTGCGTTGCGTTCTGACATGGTGTTGCATAGCTGGACTGTCATCACGTGGATAGTTGTCTGTGGTTCATCCTTAGTCATGTTGATATGGATTGCCATCTATTCGGCCTTCAACTCCATTGACTTTAATGATGAGGTGGTCGTCCTTTACGGAGAGGTAACTTTCTGGGCTACAGTCCTTGTTTCTACCTGCGTTGCTTTGGGTAAGATAAACCACAACTATTGATTGTCTTCTTCTTTTACTCATTTGTTTCTAGGCCCTCGATTTATCGTGAAGTTTATTTCATCCAGCTTCTTCCCTCTAGATCGTGACATTGTGAGAGAGATGTGGGTTAAGGGCGATTTGAAGAAACAGTTGGGGATCCAAAGTCGAAAGGCCCACAAGGTAACCCCCAGCGTGGTCGAACTGGGGAAAGATGTTGAGTGTAGGCCTATGTGTCATGACCGATCTATCTCGGAGGGCAGTCAGCTCGATGGCTATGAGCCTGCCCCTACTCGCAGTCCAGGTGATTTCGATCACGAGATGACTCCACCTCAGACTGTAGGAATTGCTATTCAAAGTCCTAAAGCTCGCGACTGGCAGGATGAGTCTATTGCTTCGTCTAGTCATGTAGATCTCCAATACGTTGTGGCGGGAGAACCTGATACGTCTGACTTGCTGACCCCAGGACCCCATATGTCCCCAGGACGATCCCCTGTGTCTCCACATCCTTCTTACTACTCAGTGTCCGACATTCCTGCCCCATCACCAATGCCGCCACCTCGTTATTCTTACTACAATCCCGAACCTGGGCCAACTTTTGTCGCTGAACCGGTAGTTTTGGAAGATCCCCGTACACCAACCTCTCTCCACCCACCTCAACATGATAAACGCGATGGCTCTTCTCATGCAGAACCATCCGATGCATTCGAAATGCAAGTTAGAAGTCCTCCGCCAACCGCGTTCCGGGGCGTTGGTTCGAGATCTCCTTATTTGCGTGCTGGGTCACAAGCAAGCGATGTATCTTATTATGCAACTGCGAGCGAGAAATGGGACGACTCGGAGGATGACCGGTCGACCATCAATCAAGGTCACAGTGGACGACGCGACTCGTCCTATTCGTCTTCACCACGTGCATTATAGTGTACGGATACCATCTCTCATGTTGAGTAAGGAGTTCTCCGTGCCTTCCATCTTCATGTATATGTGTAAGCTTCGTTTATCATTCGAAATAGCTGGACGCTTTAGAGCCTTTCTTTTTTTCTTTGGATCTTCGGAAGTCATCCTTACTCGACCATCTGTTCTATCAAAACTATTTTCACTGTCGCTCTTTGCATGTAGTTTATCGCTCTATTTTGCAATTATTTATCTTATGCGATCCTCTACTGAATACAATTCATTCTGTCGGCTTTCCACAGGTCAAGACCGCTAGTCAGCATGCTTAAACCTCACTACACAGGCTGATACTATGAACATGAATAATAGTGAGGTTGTGAAATATCCGCTAGCCTTCTGTCAGATCCAAGGTGTTGTCGAGCTCAGACATTGCTCCTCTGGCGAGTGGAACGCCAGCTAATATCAATAGCACCGATAACACTGGCCGCAGGAATCTCCTCAGCGTTTTCGATCGATCAAGCTCGATTCCTGAAGCAAAAATGATGCCAATGCCAGCAGTCGCGACGGATGCCGTGACAAAAAAAGCGGCAGACGAAGAGAGTAGTAGAAGTGAGCAACATTGTCGACAATGATAGTTTACTGACCTTCGTTTCGTAGGAGTCAATCTCTAGAAGCATCAATGAAAAGGTCAGAACTGCGTTGAATATGTTCGTTCTGCTCACTAAATTCTGGTTACGATGACCGAGTTCCTCCAGGAACTTTTTCTGATATGAAGAAGCATCGACTGCGACGTCAAAGCTCAATAATACATTCTGCTCTGTTTAAGGCCGTCAATGATCTCATGTACATAGGCGATCGTAAGAAAGAGACGCGCATGCTCTTGCTATGCCTGGACGCGACGTTGGTAGTAAGCAAGGTTATGTTTTCCACTTTAATATAGGAGGCCAAGATATGCCTTGATTGTACGACAATTCATATTCCAGCTTGCTCTTTTATTGCATCATCTAATAAATAGGAAGGGTACAATTGAGCTTGCCTTGGAAGAAAAATATAGAAGCTAGCCCTCACCGGAAAAGCAATATCACAAACGAGCTTCGTATTCCTTCAAGTTTTATATCTCTAGCGTGCCTTCAGCGCGGAAATGAAAGCGGTTGTCTTACAATCCTATCCCGAGACTCGAAATATGCGTTAAGTATGTTATTTTTTGGGCTGCACATCACAGCCCAAAGATTGCACTGAAGTCGACTGGAATGACTGCTGCGCAGCAGGGACTATAGGAACGAACTTCACTTGAGGCACCATTGGTTGTCTGCCTTCGTTCAGCGCAATGGTACTGTATGTGAATGACAGGTCTGGATACAGTTAAATTTTAATGAGTCAAACCGAAGCTCCCAATTAATTTCAATGTTATGACGATCCTGGCCATCAACTTGAAGTCCATATTGATTGCTGGTGGTTTCCTGATTCATTCATACGTGGATAAAACATTCTGAAAGCCAGCGGATGAAAGATGGTGTGAGAAAGACTTCGCGTCAATGAATCGTCATTACTACATACCTGTGATTGAGTCTACACTACGAGTTGACGATGTAGAGAATTGACTGCGGGCCTAACACCTCATGGACGTAGGAGGCAAGAAAGACAATAGTACACCAAGGATCCGGCCGCACATAGATTCCAGATTTTTTCTAAATCTGGCAAACATGCGTCAGCAGGGTGGCTGCCACGGGTCAGCCATCTGGTTTCTACGTGGTGTCTTCAATAGCGCCATAGTGGAGCCACACCAATGTGGCGGCTACATGGCATACGAGCACACGTAGTTGCCAGCTGTCAGTCTTTGTCGAAAACATTAGTTACATCATCTGTATGACTGCCAGTTCCCTCAGTTTGTTTCTTTTCGCTTCACAATAGTTATTTTTAAATCATAATAAAATATAATTATTATTAAATACACAAAATACATGAAAGTAACCATGCATCGTCGACTGACGATTCCAAAGCATGTTGAAAAGCAAAAAAGAGGAGAAAAAAACACACCTAAGCAGAAGGCTGATGCAGAACAGGTCCCAAGTCCGTGAGCCCCAAGCACAAGTTTGAACCCCATAAGCGTCAGCGCCAGCCTTTCTGTGTCCAATGCCGAAGTCCCAGCAGTTGCAGCAAAGAGAGCAAAATCCACTAAGTGTTACTAACAGATGGCAAGATCTAAGCAGATAGTACCAATTGATTCGTTGCGACCCACGAGGCAAGAGTGTACGTTGATGCGGCGCTGGAGATACATGGAGTCCGTACAACGTCGGGTCAAGAGCAGGCGAAAACAGATGCCGTAGCCGTGATCAGCAACACAGATCAGAGTTTTGCATAGCGACAGATTGCGTGGTGGATGTGAGCACAAGGCAAATGTGGGGAATTCAGATAAGGCGAAAATGAGAGTAAAGAAGCATGCAAAGTTGGCGTTCCGTACAACTGCCATCAGTGAAAAACGAGTGAAGAGCAATGCGACAAACTTCAAAGGGGGACGAGCCCCAGAGCGGAAATCGCCTTCGTATTCATGAGAAAACGAGTAGAAAAGTGAAGGATGGAAGGTGCACACAAATGCCAATAGGAGCGTACCTTCAACTTTTTGCAATGTGTACCCGGTCTGCAGACACCATGTATCCCATCATCAGCACATCAAGTTGTCAAATTGGACAAGTTTGTCAGACAGATAAGCCAGATTCCATCCAGTAGGCCGAAGCGAGGAACATTCAAGCAAGTTGGGTGTTTACGGAGATGTTGTATGAACCCCAGTGGGTTGAACGACAACTTCAAGTTGCCCCAACGGCGAACATGTCAGTCACATGACCATCTAGGGCAGGCGCCGCTGGACTTGGAGATTTTTGAGTTGACAAGATTTCACCGGTAAGAGCAAAATATTCTCACATGAGCAAATGCTACCCAGTTCCCTATGTGGTAACCACATGGTTCATAAAGCACATGGCAGACACCAGATCACGGGGCACGCTACCACCCAGATTTGGCAATCTGGCATTATGCTTATTGGCCACATAGCAGCCACATGATATCATGTATATTTTGCATTGCTTGCTACGTGTTTGCCAGAAAATTACGAAATCTGGCAGCCATATATATTCTACATGTCTCCCACGTTTCAGGGACAGCTGACAAACACCATTCCACTGCCACGCTCTAGCCACGGATTCCCGGGTTTGTGGTGTACAGAATGTAATCTACTCCGAATATATACAAATAATGCATGTCAGCCAGTCTAAGACCTAACCGGCCACCTCCCTAATCTGTGTGAGTCGCACAATAAACCAATATCCTCAACAGACGAGACTTGCTTCATGGCTATCTCACCGTCTGACGACGTACTCAGAGCTGCCCTCAGAAACCTACGGAGCAATAATCCGACGCTTGGAACTAGCAAGCTGCAAGCTTTGCTTTTAAGCGAACATGAAGATTGGGTTGTCAGTGAAAAACGGGCTAAAAAGATACTCGCCTCAGAAAATCTCGTTCTATCCCCACATCGAACTTCATCCAAGAGCAACGAAACAGCTGGCCCTTCGAAGCAAGCCAACGGAGCTTTGTATCCCAGATCTCGTATCATTGACGATCTAGAAGTAACTCGTTGGTCGAAGAAGGTGAAAGTTATTGACTATGGGTTGCCCAAAGGAAAAGGACTGGTAGCGACAGAGGAAATAGAGGAAGGGGAGGACATTTGGAAAGAAGATCCATTTGCAATCGCTCCAGAATGGTGCGCTCGTTCAGACTCTGTTGGAAGACTGCTATATTGTTTTATTTTGATAGGGATATATACAACCTTCAAGTTCAGTCTCGCGCCTGTGGGTTCTGCACAACACCACTAAGCTCGCTCTCTGCCTCCCTGGCATGCGTGTCGACCGCTGGCGCATGTTCTGCTCGTTTCTGCAACCGACTATGTCTTAATCGCTCGCAGCGCGTGCACCCATTGGTATGCCCTGGTCAAAACCCTGCAGTCGTGCCACTACTGTCCTTTGCCCGACGGACAGAATGGATGGCTTGCCACGCTCTTGCACAGTGTATGGCGCGGGTTCTCGTGGCACATGGTCAGCATCGAGCTCAGGATCTCGAAAATGACATGCGCTTCTTGGAGTCATTGGCGGGCATGGGTGTGCAGGAGCGATGGAAAGCAGCTGAGTAAGTCGGCTTTGGTCCTCTACATCTCCACATACGAATTCTAACGAAGTGCCATCTATCTACTCAAAGGAACGCAGGACTGATGCCAGATATGACTTCATGGAAAACTGCTCATTCCCTCACCGTTCAAGCCTTCCTCGAGCCTACCAAACAACAAGACAAGAAGCGCCTGATGCAGATCCTTAAGCGGCCCGTCCCTGACGATATAAAGGCAAAGCTATTCGACTTTGATAAATACCTACATGCGCTCACAAGTATGAGTCTCAGTATGTGTATTCTATGATCACAGTCTTGTTCTTATATGCCTGACATTTCTATCTGCTTGGTCCAGACATCGAATCTCACGGCGGCATCTACGTCCTCCACTCCCACCTGAACCACTCCTGTGACCCAAATGTCTCCGTCCGGCATTTCGACCGGAAGACCGCACTTTCTCGTATAACCATTCGAGCAAAAAGGACCATCTTGGCCGGAGAGGAGCTGACTACGACGTATGTGAACCCAGACATGTCGCTGGCACAGAGACGACGGGAGCTTAAACCCTGGGCATTCGGAACGTGTCTGTGTGCAAGGTGCATGCAAGAGGAACAAAATGGAGATGACGCAGAAAAGGCAGCCGAGTCCGAATATTTACCGGGATTGGAGGAAGAACTTAGACATGGTCTTGGGCTCTTATAACAGGGTATACTTTCAGGCATCTACTACTCCCTCGAGATTTTAGAAAGGCGCTGATCCAACTAATTCTCAGCAAGACTCGAAAGGCAGATGGACGTATGCATTTTGTGGCTCAGCCCGTTACCGTCAGCGACGGGCTTAAGTCGATGCTGTATTCAGTGTTATTTACATATATGTTTGCGTATAAAGCTTCGCCCAATAGTATCTACATTCCTGAGTAAGGCAGACGATGTGTTCTGTTCTACAACCATGCATATATACAAACTGCATATAGCTACAAATCATTTATCTACTAAATTTTATCTAGAAACCACCAAATCCAGCCTGCTGTGCCGCCCGCTCTGCCAAGCTTCCTCTCGCTGCCCACTCTACCGTGCCCTTCAGTTTGTCCAGAACATCCAGTACCGGATGCTCATCCTTCACATTGTTGTCTTCGGCACCCCATGCGCCTCCCCCTGGCGTCTCGATAATCAAGTGATCACCTTTCCCCATGAAGGTTGTCGCCTTCCCTCCGATATTGATAACGCGGGGCTCACGCGACGGCGGCACGACAGTCTTCTTACTATTTGTACTCATCATCGGATCGAGCGTGTCCTCGTCAAGGAGGTCGCCGTCCTCCTTGCGAAGCTGCTTGACCCAGAGATTTTTGCCCATTGCGCCCGGTGCACCACCCTCTGCCCCGTAAGGAGCACGCGATCGACGCTGCAATTCGTAGATTGCGACGTGAGTTAATCAAGACAGTTTTGCCCGTTTCCACTGCCACTAACCTCAGATAAGATGGATACCTGGATTGGATGCAGAAACTCGATGTCTCGCACGACGCCATCGCCGCCCCGATACTTGCCCTCACCACCGGACCCTTCTCTGAGCCCGAAGCGGTGCAACATGACGGGGTACCGTCGTTCAAGAATCTCCACGTCGCCAATGCGTGTGTTCGTCGCGTGTGTGTGTACACCAGAGGTGCCATGCCATCCCGGTCCCGCGCCCGAGCCTCCTGCGATCGTCTGGGTCGCGGTCAAGACGGCATGAATGCATAATAAATGTGAAATGTACCTCGTAGTAGCCCCAACCAGTTGTGACTAGACCGTTCTTATCTTTCCCTCCCGTTCCAAAAGTTAAGTTACTATGTTGCTGGTGAATATTTACGTAGGAACTTGAGACAAGTGAAAGGCATACTTTGTGCACCCTTGACTCGCCGCGCATGCATTAAACGCCTTCAGTATGACATCAATGATGCGTTGGGACGTGAGCACATTACCCGCGCAGATGGCTGCCGTCGGCGAGGGCGATAGGAGCGAGTTCTTCGGTATTCTGACTGTGGGATGTTTAAGCTGAGCTGGTGAGAAAGCTAATACTCAGGACGCACTATCCAGAGGGACAAGACAGCCGGCATTGAGTGGGATTTCGCTGTCTAACATAGCCCGCATAGAGTAGATGATGGCGGAATGTACAACCGGGGTTGGTGTGTTAAGACTGTTACGGACCTCGGGACCGGTTCCTTCGAAGTCCAGGACGGCAGACCCATCTTGCTCGTTGATCTCGACTCGAAGTTGGATCTACCGGGATACAAAAGCTCTAAGGTCCCCGAAACTTGAAAGTGCTTGCAACTTACCGGCGTGCCGTCATCCAGGTAGTCTACGGCCTCCAGTACATTCGTGCCCATACGCTTCGCCACGTCTTTCAATAGATTCCTCACGGACAGCTCTGCGTTGGCTCGTATGTAATACATGTACTCCTGGACCGTCTTCAGGCCGTATTCCTGGACCATTGCCTTGATCAGCTGTATGCCCTTGTGGTTCGCGGCTATCTGTGCCTTCAGGTCGCTCTCAACATCCTTTATGTTTCGACAGCCAGAAGACCCAGGGTAACGAGCCGGTATGTCAATCATACGTTCATATAGACCTTCGCGGTCGAACACACCGTTCGATACGAGCTTGAACGATACGACCTCGGCACCTTCTTCGAATATGTTTGTGGAAGTAGGGGGCATGGAGCCTGGAAGGATACCACCAACGTCGGCGTGGTGACCACGGGACGCGACAAAGAAGATGATTTCAGAGGGGTCTTCGGGGGAGAAGACAGGGTTGATAATAGTGATGTCGGGCAAATGACTGAGGATGCATATATGTCAGAATTGTCTGGCGAGAACGAGAGCGACACTCACGAGCCACCGGCACGAGGAGAGTTTGTCATGAGCACATCGCCGTCTTTCAGATTCGCGCCGTGTAACAGCATCTGGTATCGGACAGCACTGGACCGCACGTCAATGAATGCCCTCTTGTTACCATGCCTATTACACTCACAAACTCATTGCACCCAAATGAATAGGTATGAATGGTGCATTGGCGACGAGGTCTCCGTCGGGTGCGAACAGCGCGCAGGAAAAGTCGAGCCTCTCCTTGATATTCGTACTGATTGAAGTCTGCTGTAGTGAGCGACCCATAGCTTCCGCCACACTCATGAAGCGATTCGCGAACAGAGTGAGCAGGATAGGGTCGGGGCCCTTGTTACCTGCAGCTTTCGAGACCATGTTTGAGTCGTAGCAGTTGATAGTAGTGTAAGAGATGATATAGTGTTTTCCATCGGAAATCTTCCGACGGTCTGCTTTCCGGCGCTTCAATGGAAGGACGGACTTTCGCTTCAAGTTGACGTCATTCAAGTTATTGCCGCCGGTAGATCCCGCCGTCGCAACATCTCCTTTGACATCTTCCTCGCACAAAAACATCCTCAACAATGCGCTCACTCTCAACAGCAACATCAAGAGCCAGCAGGTATTAGTAAGGACTTCCATCTGGAATGAGAAACTAGACACAGGCCGAGCTCTGCCGGAAAATCCCTTACTCCCACTTGACTAGAGTTTAAAAGGGATATTAGCTTTTTTGCAGACTTGATGCAAGATATAGACAAGCTGAATATCCAGTATCTGTATGATATATTTGATGGATAGTATTTTCCATAAATAAATAGCAAAAGCCAAAAGGAGTGTATGTAGTACTATGTACATATATACAGAGAAAAAGGGGAGGAGGTAAATGTAGCTGATCAAAACAGTTCTTATCAATGGCAGAAGGAAATGAGGAGGGGCACAGGTTATAAGCCTTGAGCTCTGAAGCTGCACAACACTAAAATCTTGACGCACCGTAACTTACTGCTTTTGGATGTGCTTACTACCTCACTATTCCTCTTCTGTCTGACTTGGATGGCAACAACATCCAAAAGTTGTGCATGTGCCAATTAGGTACTGGCAACTACTCGGAATGGGCTGTAAGAATGGAAGCCTTACTGGTTTGTAAGGATTTATGGTCAGTGGTGGACCCGGAGGAGAAGAAGATAGCCGAGTGGAGGGAGGGAAAGTAGGAAGAGGCCGGAAGGGAAGAAGGAGGAGACCTCTGACACCGCGGTAGCGGTAACAGACAAGGGGATGAAGAAGAGAATGACACATGCCCATGCCATAATGATTGAGCACATAAAAATGTCACAGCTGGCATATACCCGCAGCAGAGACCTGCAAGAAATTTGGCTCAAGCTGAAATCTGTGCATCAAGCATGCGGATTGGCTATTGAGATTGCCCTAAAGCAAAAGTTTCTCACAAGCAAAAAGGACCCGGAGCTGCCCATGCAAGAATGGATCAGTTATATCATGGGACTACATTGAGAGTTGGAGGAGCTTTGGTGACAAGAATGTCATCTTGGCGTTGACAACTGGTTTGGGGGCCGAGTACGAGAATCTTGTGATCTCATTGGACTCAGCACCAACTGTGACGACCCGGCCAGCAAGTACTTGTGGGGATTTACGTGGCGATGTATGCACACTTAATTAATTCAAGCTACGAGCGATCAATTCGTAACGCAAGGACGAAGCTTCGTTTACGCGTACACGCGGTGTTGAGATATCGTAACTATAATCGGAACGTCACAAACTGAAGCCTACACTACACTGGTAATACTGTGGTCGATTAGAGCCACTTGGGCAAGTCCTATGGCAAGGGTCCCGAAGATGCACGGCGGCAAATATAGTGTCAAAAGAGCACAAGCAACACTGAGCAGGTAGTCAGATGTTTGACAAGCAAATTAAGTAGTTAACAATTCTGGGGAACTCTATGTACAAACGCCATCCTTTTATACACGAAGGGATCTGGGATATAATTAGACCGCACAGACGAGTCATCACTGATCACAAAGAATAATTAATCATCCTGCATCAACTGACTCATCGAATGGACAATAATGAGTCAGATCAATTGCTGAAACATTTCTTCTGAAACTCCGGTGATGCCCTTCGTCCCTCCGGTCCTCCGGACGTCTCAGGATACTCCTAACAACCCCTGAAGATGATACACCATCAGCAGATCCTGATACGATATGTTTTACTGTGATCAATCTGCGATTCGATGGAGATCATCAATCTTCTCGTGGCTGCGTCATTATTCCTCCTTTCTTCCCCAAACAACTTTTGATCCGTAGATACACATCTGGAGGATGTGTCATGCACTCTAGGTCATCGGAGAAGTGCTCAGGGCGAAAGGGGGAAAGGGGGGAAAGCCAGGGATTGAATATAATTGGCTAATCAGGGTTTTTGGTATTTAAATCCTTTGATCGCCGGTTGGGTCATGACAGTACCCCCTCCTTTAGCGCTGAGGCCTCGAAGCGTCACCATCATATCCTTCTACACCCTATCCTGCTCTGTCTTGAAATAGACCATTCTATTTCCAGTTATTGATCTATTCATCCTTTCATCATTTAAAATGTTGTTACGCATCAAGCTGCGTACCCTTGTTTACACCTTGTTTGTTTTTCACTTAACTTACTCTCCCACGTCTATTCTTTGCATATGCGTACACATATGCATCATCCTTTCATCATACTTTCATCATTACTCCACTTCTCCACTTGCTCCACTACTCCATAGTTGTACTACTCCACTCTCCGACCGGACGGTGTCATCCAGTCCTTCCTTCCGACGGACTGACATCATTTACTCCACCTTCCGACATCATACTCCACTAACTAGAGCCACTTAGTACGGACTCACTCCACTTCGCTCCGCTATGATGTAACTTCCTTCGGAGACCTCTTTTGCTCCACCCTATTGTTCTCTACAGTATATAAGTGCATGTACATAGGCCCCAGGTTGACACTCAAGTCAATCCTCCTATAGTCTTTTACAATCACGTACCAAAGACTCTGTTCATCCACGACTTCCAGTATAAGAGACCCTCACAAAGCGGACCCTCTCATACTGTACCTTGCTACTTCACCCAACAACGCTTTGGTCACTTATCATTTCCGTGATAAGTCCATCGAAGCCGTGAACGTAACAATTAGGATTGACTTCTTTCTCAACTGAGATTGATCTCAACTCCGACACACTCCTCCTCATTCCACAGCAGGAATTAAACGGCAACCCCTACGTATTTCAATCCGGAATACTTGACAGTTAAGCATCTCAACTGGCCATTGGATACTAACCATCAAATAGGAACGAAAGACATACAAACGACAGTACAATCGAACACACCAAGCATACAGTGTACCCACACTTATCTTGGAAGGAAGCAATAGGAAACGATCAAAGAACTAAGCAGGTTCACGCCAGAATTTACGGTCCTTGTTACGCGTTTGGTTGGTGATAGCGTGAAGAAGAGGATAGCGACCCAATCAAGCAGCTTAGCCACGTCCAACGTAACTCGAAGAGAAGAAGGAAGCAGAGGAACAGTCTAATCCACTAGCGAAACTGCAACGCAATATAGGCACAACCCTCACTCGTTGACGACTGCAATACACGGTGAACATCGATACAGTACATCGATTATCCAGCGAACCAAAGGAAGAAAGAAGGACGAGCATATATGAAGAGTCGAAGTACACTCACGTATATCTTTACAAAGTAGCTCAAAGGGACGATAACCCGAGGAACTGCCCAACCTGAGGATCACATTACTACTCGCCGATCGTACGGAAATACCGTTGGAAAGTGTGATAAGGATTAACATCCTTAGCCCCGTTTCCATCTACGACTTACAACAAACCATTCATAATTCCGACACACCCCCTCACGACCCCTCCGAACTTGACGAAAGCAGAATATCACATTCGCAGGATTACTCCGAGTACGAACACCGAGGAACAGCTGATTACGAAAGCCTCTACGATCAACTAGTACCCCCTCGACTTGAACAAGAAGTCACTCAAGCAACCTACGCATACTCCGAAGAAGAAGGTTCTAATTTCGAGAATCCCGAGCACACTTGGAACCAAGTATCCGAAGGACATCGACTACTACCTCCAGTAACTCCCGATCGACCCATCCCACAAATTACTACCCCTCCAGGAGTCCAACGAATTCTACAACCCTTTCCTCAACTTCAAACCCCTGCAACCGCTCAAGGATCTCGCGAACGTCTACAGCATCTTAGACGAGCGTTCCAAAGAACTCGACGCCGTATTCATAACTCCCTTACTCAACCAATCAATCAACCTGGCGAATCCAGCACCAGCTCAAGACGTTGATAGATTAATCGAAGAGAACCACCACTTTCTAGTTATCAGCGGACTCGACCATCAAATCCGAGAGCAATACCAACACGACCCCCAATACTTCCAAATCCTCGTACACACCCGATACTATCAACCCGTTAATTGGAAACTTCGGTACAACATCTTTTGGCACGAAGGCAAACCATACATACCCATTGGCTACCTTCGCCCACTGCTCATCAAGATTGTTCACGAAAACTTGGCAAATCAACTCGAACATTACTCCGAGGAAGAAACACTCATTAACATTCTCCACCTTTTCTATTGGCCCGGACAACGGAACGACATCGCAAACATCGTACAGAACTGCATCTGTCAGATTCTCCAAACTCCAGCTCCGAGCAGGACTCTTACACCCCCTCCTCACGAACCCGACACTGCTCACTGATTGAGTTCAGTAAAGACGTTAAACTGGCACCCAAAGTACCTCCGAAACCCACAACGAAACTTCCCGCAGTACAACCCCTTCCCCCAGGAATTCAAAGACCCGCCAACGCATTCTTTGACACTGAACAACGAATCTGGTTTAGACTCCGAGAAAACCAAGAACGAAGTTATCTCTACTATTCAACCCAAAGAAACGAGTGGAGAACTCTTACAAGTAGATCTGAAATACCGCAAGCCTATCATAGCTTGAACGCCTGGTATCAAGCCATCGAACCCACCGAACAAGAATTAATATCCATCAATCGAGGACTCAACCCAACAAGACATAGCAGTTGACTTAATTCACCAAGAGTACCCCTCACTCGATTACCATCACCCACTCCTTCACAGCGCACACACACATCAGTTGTCACAACTGAACCACCAATCATTACAACACCCGTTCCATCGACATCACTTGTTCCTGACCCACCGAAAACAGAAGAAAAGCCAATACTACCAAAACCCGAAGAAAAGACACCAACATCCGCAGTACCATCTATCACATTATCATCTATAAAACCCGAGGACGAAAAACCCAACACTAGTAAAGGAAAAGAAAAAGAAACCAAGTTCACAGACAAATTACACGGACTACGCATCGACACCCAATTCAAGCAAGGATCTACCTGGTACCCCTCATTTACTGCACCACCTACATTCGAGAACCCGAAGACCTACGCTACCCAGGAAGTACAGACCGACCTTACTCAAAACCAAATCCATACTCCAAAGGAATCAAGCGAAGAAGAAGACACAAGCGAAGGATCTACATCGGCTAACGCTAACGAATCTTCCCGAGACTCTCCTACACCGCCACCAGTAGCAGACAACGAAGAAGAACCCGATCGTGCTAACGAACCGCCACAGAACCCTCCACCGCCACCATCTCCTTCAGACCCCGGATCTCCAGCCGAAGTTGCAATGGCCGATCAAAGCCGATCACGTACCCCGAGGCACCGGAGCAAATAAACCTTTTAACTTTACAGGTAACCAACGCGAAGCTAGAAGATGGCTATCCGTAATCGAAAACTACTTGGCCCTGAACGATGGAGACTATGAGACTGACCAACGCAAAGTTCGATTTGCAATCTCATACATGACCGATGGAACCGCACTTGATCTTGCAGTTGCCATCACCAACGAGCAACAAGCACTTGCCGCATGGAACCTTACGTGGAACGCATTCAAGACCCGATTCAGACAACAATTCATCTCCACAGATAGTGTTTCTGACGCATTCAAGGAACTTCAGAATATCAAGCAGCAACCAAACGAGAAAGTTGACGATTACATCCATAAATTCCAACGCTTGGCAAGAGAAGCAAACATCAACGAATTTACAGTCCTATACGCCATATTCAAGAATGGACTACTTCGACAAACCAAATCAGCTTTACTCCAGAAAGATATTCCAGTGCCCGCCGATGGTGCACAGACTATGGACCCATACTACGAAGCAGCTAGGAAAATTGGCAAATCATTGGAAGAAGTTTATCAAGAGTTCAGACCCTCGAATCGACTCCGTGACCAATACGGAAAACCCTTTGAACGAACTTCATACAAGCCACGATCCAACCGATTTCACAGACGTTGACTTAACGAAATGGACATAGACTCTGACTCCGAACCAGAGCCAGAACCGGAAACTTTGGAAGAATCTTTCAAGTTGTACGCGATGTACTTCAAGAAGCTTAGTGATGAAGAAAAACAAAAGGCACAGAAAGACGGACTTTGTTTCTTTTGCGGAAAAGCAGGACACTTCGCAAACAAATGTCCTACTCGACCAGCACGACCTGATAATTTCCGGAAGCCCTTCCGAAAATTCCAGAACAACTTTCGATGGAATAACGGACGCTTCAAGAAGCGTAACATCAACTCTATGGATCTTGACAACGAACCCGAGGACCCGGACAATTTAATTGCAGAACGCGCAATTCAAATCCACGAAATGATGACCGGACTTAATGGACAAGAACAGGAAGCATTATTCGACATGCTAGATGAAATGCCCGATCCAAACGATGACAACGATGACATGGACGATGATGATGGAAATTTTTGATCAGACCCGAGTTGGTTAATCCGATTCAACTCAACACCATCACTATCAACGGAAACTCTCGCTCATTTCGCATACCACTCAAGATACTCGTAAACGGACACCCTCACACTCTTACTGCTCTACTTGACACCGGAGCACAACTCAATTTCATCAACTCGAAACTTGCATCAAAACTCGGAATAAACACGCAGAAAATCACAAAACCCATACTTGTCAGTAACGCCGATGGAACACTGAATACTCAAGGAAGTGTCACCAAACGAACTTGACTCAACATTATACACCCCCATGCACTCTCGACTATGTTCTACCTCACACATATCCCAAAGGACGACATCATACTAGGTCTACCATGGTTCAAGCAAGCGAAACCATGCATAGACTGGGGAAACAATGTGATCACCATAAACAAAATCACAATCTCAACTCGTATGGAACAAGAAAAGAAACGGAAACTACCTCCGCCAGAAAAGCTCAACATCCCAAAGGAATATATGCCCTATGCCGACATTTTCTCCGAAAAAGAAATCCAAACATATCCGCCAGTGCGACCCTATGATCATCAAATCAAAACGAAACCCTCTTTCGTACCAAAAATATTTCCAACCTACAACACTCCTTACCACCAAAGACCAATACTACGCGAACTCATCAATGACCTTCTCAGCAAAGGCTTCATTAAACCTTCCGATTCACCTATGGCATCCCCACTATTTTTCGTCAGCAAGAAGGATGGAACCCTCCGACCGATCCAGGACTATCGATATCTCAACGAACATACAATCCGCGATGGATTTCCGATACCGAATACGCAAACGCTCCTGAATCAACTACATGGATCCAAGTACTTTACTACTCTTGACATCCGGCAAGGATACCACAACATCCGAATCAAGGAAGAAGACCAATGGAAAGCCGCATTCCGATGCGAAGAAGGATATTACCAACCGACAGTAATGTTCTTTGGATTATGCAACTCACCCGCCACCTTTCAACGTTTTATGAACGACATACTTGCAAAGCAAATCAACGCCAACAAGTGTATTGTCTACATGGACGACATTATGATACATGCAGCCACTCTCGAACAACTTATCTCGAATACCCTCGAAGTTTTTGAAGTTCTCAAGGAACACAAGCTATATCTCAAACCCGCCAAATGCCGATTTCATCAACTAGAAGTCCCATTCCTTGGCTACATTATTTCGGAATCACAGATCAAGACCGACCCAACAAAGATACAAGGAATTGTTGACTGGCCTACTCCGAAGAATCTACGAGACATACGATCATTCACAGGATTTACGAACTTCTACAGGCGATTCATCCCAAATTATGCCACCATATGCCGACCACTCGATCAACTAAAACGCAAAAACATACCCTTTGTTTGGACCGAACGTCAACAAGCAGCATTTCAAGCACTCAAGGACTTGTTTTCGAAACAACCCCTTCTAATGCAGCCCGATCCCAGCAAATCTTTCTATCTTGAAACCGATGCATCAGCCGTAGCAACCGGAGCAGTTCTACGACAACTCGACAAGGATAATCAACTCCGACCAATTGGATATATCTCCCAAGCACTTAACCAGACGCAACGGAACTGGCAAATATACGACAGGGAATTATTTGCAATCATCCGAGCATTGCAAACTTGGCGACACTATCTACTAGGCAGCCCGCATATAATCACAGTTCATTGTGATCATAAAAACCTGACATATTGGCAACAACCGCAACGATTAACCCCTCGACAAGCCCGATGGCAGAACGAACTCTCAAGATACCCCCTTCAGATCCAAGTGATCCCCGGAAAACATATGATTCAATCTGATGCTCTTTCCCGGAGAGCCGATCAATTTAAAACGGAAGGAGAACTTAACAATGAAGTTACACTTCTACCCAAGGAAGTTTTCATCCAAGAAATGGAAATACTTGACGCCCGAATTGAAGAACAGGACGATGATGACCAAAACATCATTGACGTTGACGAACTTCACTCCCAAATCCGACAAGAAACAGGAGACATTCAGGAAGCAATGACTTTCCTCCAAAAAGAACTACCCCTTACGAAACCAAAGATGACCGATTTCACAATCAAGGACAACCTCGTACACTTTAGGAACAAGATCTATGTTCCGAAGAACAAGGAAATCATGCGAAACATCTTACGACTTCATCATGACCTCCCTACGCAAAACCACCCAGGAATAGCAAATACCATGGAACAAATTCGCCGAACCTACTACTGGCCTCGCATGCAGCAATTCATCTCGAAATATATTCAAGGATGCGCGATCTGTCAACAAATGAAGATAAACCACCATCCACTCGTACCTCCGCTTAGCCCTATCATCGCAGACAAAGACACATACCCTTTCGCCACTGTCAACATCGATTTCATCACCGATCTACCGGAATCAAATGGCTATGACAGCATTTGTGTTATTGTGGATCACGATTGCACCAAAGCAATAGTGCTAACCCCATGCAACAAGACAATAACTGCACTCGACACCGCACAGTTATACATTGACAATGTGTATAAACGGTTTGGATTACCCAGGAAAATAATCTCAGACCGTGGACCACAGTTTGCATCGATACTATTCAGACAGCTATGCCGCTTACTGCACATCAAGCAGGCAATGTCTACAGCATATCACCCACAAACCGATGGACAAGCAGAACGCACGAATCAAGAAATCGAAGCATATTTCCGAATTTATGCAGCAACACACCCTCACCACTGGAGCCAATTGTCAGGCTACGTCCACCTTGACCTTCGGTAAGGTTGAGGGTTGCATTACTAGTGGCACAAGAGTGTAGAAGGCAAGGAAATAGAACTAGAAGCAAATACGAGGGTGCCTACCCCTAGTCTCGGTGTCCGAGTACGTACGGAACACCCCAGGCTTAACGGACTGACGGGCAGTACGGAGACAGACGGTCTCAATAACGCGAGGGCCAACGGCCCTCGATGGCGAATCGCGCCAAACGGTCCAAACGGGACAGAAGAAGGAAAGGTGGATCTTGAAAGCCTGCCCCCATAGGTAAGGGGGCTAAAGACTTATGATATTCAAGTCAAGGGGATAGCATACATGAACTACAGCTACTTGTATGCAGTCCGAAAGCGTGGGAATATCTGAAAGGGATAAAGTCGGAGGCAATGAGGCTAACACATGTAATACTAGTAAGAAAGTAGAACAAAGGAAATGATAAGAATGAATGTGATAAGGCATGCTAATGCCATGAGGTAGAACAATAAGAAATACATGAGGCCCGAAGGCATGGCAGATGCCCGAAGGCAAAGGAAGAGGCCCGAAGGCCGAAAGGGAAACCCGGGAAGGATCCCGAAAGTGAAGAGGAATCCCGAAGGGATTCCCGAAAGGCTTGTCGTGACACCGATACATTCCAATGATGGAATTCACTCACAACAATCGCAAACACTCCACCACCGAACAGACACCTTTCCGATTACTTATGGGATACGATCCTACGTCATTCCCAACGGAAAAGTCCGAGATTGATAGCAACATCCCTACACTCCAATCACGTTTGATCAAGCTATTGGAACTCCGATCCGAAGCCGAAGCAGCTCTAACTCTCGCACAGGAATACCAACGTGAGACCCAAGAATCACACTTTCAGCCCCTGAAAGAAGGACAAAGTGTATGGTTAGAAGCCCGCAATCTCCGACGCACCGGACTCCCTTCGAAATTCCAATCTAAACGAGAAGGACCCTTCAAGATAACGAAGAAACTCCGAGACAATGTGTATCAACTCGATCTTCCGGCACATTGGAAGATACATCCAGTATTCCACGCCTCCCTCTTAACTCCGAACACCGAGACAGAAGAGCATGGACCATCATACTCTCAACCACCTCCCGATTTAATCGAAGGAGAAGAAGAATATGAAGTTGAAGCGATATTGAAACATCAAGGAACCGGCAAGAGACGGAAATACCTTGTCAAATGGCTAGGATATCCGACGTCACAGAACTCATGGGAACCCGAAGATGCACTCAAGAACTCACAGGAACTACTTTCAGAATACAAGAAGCTACACAAGCTCAGATGACCGACCTATCATCCGAACTTCCCTCCGAATCTGGAACAAAGCAAACGCCACCCGAAAGAACCACCGATTTTTGACAACGCCACCCGAAAGGAACCCCGAACATAGGAACCATCCGACCCTACTCTCCGACTCTCACACGCCTTCAGAACTATTTCAACATGCAAGAAACAACCTCCAAAAAATCAGCATGATCAGACCTGCAGATCTAGCTAACGCTTGCGCATTTATCCTTACACTGGACATTCACCCGCAGTTTAAGGAACTTGCTAGGCAACTTTTGGACGAAGCTTTTAGACGTATTGATCAAGGACCAGGACCTTATCAAACGTTCAGCAAACGGATAAGATTTGTAGGAAGACTCCGACCAGAAACTCCAGAGCTCACTATCACGTATGGCAGACACAACCAATTCCTTATCTCCTCCACCCCTGCATACCAACCTCCGCCGCCCTACTCCGATTCCATCACCCCAAATGCCACCACCTGACACTACCCCTCCCACGGAAATAAGTGTAGAACAGATTCTAGTGGATCTACGCCGACTCGCTTTGGAAACTCCGGCCAACAACCAACCCACACTCGTTTTTCATCTATTCAATTTCATTCACCAGCAAGAAGAACCCAACACTTCGCCGCTTCACCACCTGATCAATTATATTGCAACCCTCCTCCTCCACACCACGCCACTCCACCAGGCACGTCTTACCATAGGACTCTATGTTCTGATTCAAATGGTACGGACAAATGAATTCCGAAACCTTGTCAACATTCCGAACGGTTTCCGATTCATTCATCGAAGGCCTCCTCCTATTCAACCCAATGGAATATCTCGCTCCGAAGATTCCACACCGCCTCCACCCTTAGAACCCTTCTCTCCCGCATATAGTCCGAACTCCTCCACCGAATCTATTCCTGAATCAACAGCCACCACTCTCATCGATAACAACGATTCTGATAAAGAAAACGCCCCTCCCTCTCGCCATGCCATACAACTTCGCCACCGCCCTTCCCACCTTCGAACCCCCTCTCTTTGACGCCGCTGAGCATCTCGCCGTCACTGAACCACAACCAGAACCTGTCCAAGACAGTAATTGGATAGCTGGTTGGGGAGACAACACCCCCAAAACACTTGCATTTTGGCACCCGTCACTGACTCCCTCAAATCCGGACAACCTGTACCCCACTCCCCCATCTTCGCCAACACCACTTCAACAACCCATTGCTCCCCTTGACCTCGTCCGACACTATCTGTTTGATCCCCAGCACACCGACTATGTTAACCTTCGCCGACTCAAAGCACTATCCCCACACCCTGAACTCACCACTCTCGTACTTCGCCACACCTACTTCAACCCTGAGCACGCTGCTCCAATCTTCAACCTCCTCCACGAACTCCTCGACCTCCCCTACGTTCCCTGGATTGCCCGACGCATCAGACACGCAGGACAACCACACCAACACTTCGCCCCTTACGACGAAGACCCTTTCTGCATCTGTCACTGTTGCAGATCTTGCCCAGTCCACCGCCACTGACCATGCCCGCCGTCCGCCATGCCAAGTACGGTCTCTCAGGACGTGTTCATCCAGTCCCTCGAGAACACTTGCTCTTTCCGACTCGTGACCGGTATAGAGATGGAATCATTCACCCTCCGAACTGTGAAACCATCTTACCCGGACTCACCTTCCAGCCTACCTCTCAGACACGACGACAAAGTGCAACGGTACTCCTCCACAACGGCATGCTTGAGAAGCTCACAAGCAGTCCCGACATACGACCTCTTCCGCATATAGCCTACACTACGCAACAGATGTACGGTTACTTGACGCAGATGTTGGATACCTTGGAGGATAATCGACGAAAGCAAGTGAAGATTGATTCCTTCGAACTTCAGGAATTGGTGCGTTGTATGAATAAAGTTCTCATTACTCAACTCGAGAATCAGTTCAACGAGTTCGAGCTTGAACGTCTACTCTCTGTGAAAGAAGAGAACGGACACGTACGACTCCCAGACCACCCGGAACCCAAGCCCATGACGCCCCCTTCCGCTCTCGAGCTACCCCCTCTGATACAGCCCGAAGCTTACTACGAACAACCGCACGTTCCGATCTTCGATCTCGATCGACTCCGCAAATTCGAGTCAGCTCCGCCCATGCTTAGTCCCCATCAGCAGCTCCGACTTCCTACAGAGGAAGAACTTCAGGCGATCAACAACCCAGTTCATGATCTTGCCAACCTTGAACTGCCCAACATGGTTCCCCCGGACGTCCCTCTCCACCAGCCTTCACCGATGTACATGGTCAACACACCTCGACCGGACGAACTCACTTCACCCAATGTATATGCACCCATTTCTTTTGATACGCTTCATTTCTTTTCCACCTTTCATATGTCAACGGACACTACTTCTCAGCCCTTGCAGACAACCTTCAACAATGTATCCAGCGCTCCATTCTTCTATTGACCTTAACTTGGTCCTATAGCGACTGTTATTTAACTCTCTTACGCTTTTGCCCCTTATTGATCTTAACTTGATCCTATAGCGTTGTATTTTCTCTTGAAATTCTCGCATTCGCATTTACATGCTACTACGGAATTTCAATCTTAGTGACAGGGTATTGTTACACATCAAGCTGCGTACCCTTGTTTACACCTTGTTTGTTTTTCACTTGACTTATTCTCCCACGTCTATTCTTTGCATATGCGTACACATATGCATCATCCTTTCATCATACTTTCATCATTACTCCACTTCTCCACTTGCTCCACTACTCCATAGTTGTACTACTCCACTCTCCGACCGGACGGTGTCATCCAGTCCTTCCTTCCGACGGACTGACATCATTTACTCCACCTTCCGACATCATACTCCACTAACTAGAGCCACTTAGTACGGACTCACTCCACTTCGCTCCGCTATGATGTAACTTCCTTCGGAGACCTCTTTCGCTCCACCCTATTGTTCTCTACAGTATATAAGTGCATGTACATAGGCCCCAGGTTGACACTCAAGTCAATCCTCCTATAGTCTTTTACAATCACATACCAAAGACTCTGTTTATCCACGACTTCCAGTATAAGAGACCCTCACAAAGCGGACCCTCTCATACTGTACCTTGCTACTTCACCCAACAACGCTTTGGTCACTTATCATTTCCGTGATAAGTCCATCGAAGCCGTGAACGTAACAAATGTTTAGCTCTGCCCCTCTGCTTGAATCTCTTTCTGGTTCTACCAGAGTCGCCACATCTTCGTCAGATTCCACTGGAACACCTTTGTTCCTTCCATCTGAAGATGGTTCCGACCTTGGTCACTTTGTGGCATTGGACATGCAGAGAAATGATGAGATGGACAGGAGGAGGTTGAACTTGGGTGCGTCTGGATATACAGCTTTGTGCAATTTTATTTTGACTGAATGAACACATTCTAGGTGATAGGATATCTTCGTCTGAAGGTCCTGCAACGTCTGAACATGCTCCGGAGCGGGAGATGTCCTTCAAATACCCAGGTGAGATTTTTTCTTTTCAATTCCTCCAAAAACGCGTTTTTGACCATTAATCAATAGTTCCTGGTCTGCCAATCACTTGCAATGGTTCCTGTGCCCCCTTGTGCATATTCTGTGCTGGAAAGAGGGTGATCCAACTGCAACAGTTGCGCATAGACATCCTGAGGATGAAGGCCACGGTTATGGAGAAGTATTCAAAGTTTAGTCTGGCTGGATTGACGTTGCATGAGCTATCTGAGTTTATGCTTCTGGGAAGGGATTGTGCTGATTTGGCTGAGTTTGCCAAGCATCTTGAGGGTACTAGTGTAGAGTTTCGTGCTGGAGCCTTTGTAGAAACATTTGCAAAGTCTGATAGGGCTGCAGGGGAGACTTGGGGGCGCAGTGAATAGATAGACGCCTATAGATTGTTGTTTTTGTTTCTTCTTTATAAAATGGAAAAAAATTGCAAAGGTCAGGCTTGCCCGATCAGTGTGATCCTATACATGGTCTGAATGTATAGCCCCTCTTCCTCGCAGACCTTTGAGTACTTCGAAAGGCGCCCTCCCACGGGTATCGAACTTGCGGTGGCCACCCTAGTAGTTCATGCGCTATTAACCGTTGCGCTACCTGGCCTTAATATTCCGTGCTAAAATCGCTTAGATATAGTCCAGGGTAGTTGTGTGGGTCCACGGTTGCCATATGTTGCAAAATGAATCAAAATTAGAGCGGCGTTTGAATTTTCTATATGCTTTCGTCCATTTCCGCATTTTGACCGTAACCTATCTTGTTTCCTTCCACCACCATGTCTACTGCTTCTCACTGGGGTGTTTTGACTTATGTAGCCTTCCTTCTTGCAGGCACCCTCGTTGTCGCCATCATTGGGGTCCATGTCTGGGTCTGGAGACAACGGCAACAACTGGAGCAAAAGGAGCGGTTGCGCGCCCGAGCCGGAGACGATTTTCCAAGTGAATTGGAAATGCAAACAATTTCCAAGGCAAAGTCGAAGCATATGTGAGTGGCAGATGGTCGATTAGGAGTTATGGAACAATGTGATTGAAATTTGCTTGTGTAGAGTTGAGAAGAAAAGGTGAAATTGTGTTTTTTGTTGTAATGAGTTTCTTTTTCTTATTATTTTTTGTTTTCCATTTTTATTTGTAGAGTTGCTGCCATCATCCGCCCCGAGCCCGTACACCTTCGAACCAGCATGGAGAAGATCTATGAGCTGAATGACTTTACTCCTCAGCCCGTAGCAACAAGTTCGAGGGTTACATTGGACTCCATCGGAAACGTCCTTAGCCCCAAGGCGTCCTGGATGACGGAGGATGAACGGGATTTGTTTTTCGATCGTAAGTGAGAAAAGTATGAAATAAAGAAAGAGGATTAAATAAATGTTTCTTAGTGCATAAGATAGTGAAGGGGGAAAATGTTTAACGTTTTCGAGTCATTCGTTTGTTTTTCTTCTTTATAAATAAATTACTTTGTGGCTTGTTCGGATGTTCCTTGTGAAATTCCTGAACAAGTTCCCAACTGTTCTCCAAGTCTTCTGCTCTCGCCCATGAATACTCATCGGGTGTTCCTTCATATCCTAACCATTGTACGCGGTACAATACTGCTGGTGGACGACGACGTTTGTCAAGCTTGGAGTCAACGACCTTTGATACTTCATGCTTGATGTGGCCGTCAATTTCCACTGGAGGTGGTGGTGGTTGTACCCGGTTGGGAATGGTGTTTTGTTTTGCAGGTTCTAGCAACGAGACGTGGAAAACATTGTGAAGTGTTTTCATCCCATCTGTGAGTTCAAGCTTGTACGCTACTTCCGATACGCGTTTAACCACTTTGTAGGGTCCTAATTGCTTCCAATCTAGTTTCTTGCTAGGACGAGTTGTTTTTATGTTCCTGCTGGATAGGTAGACGAGGTCACCTTCCTTGAGCACCGGAAATGGTATTCGCTTCTGGTCCGCTGGGTGCTGATAAGCCGATTGCGCAATTTTCAACTGTTCTCGGAGATAATCGTGCAGATCCAATAAGTTAGCTGCATATGCTGATGCTTCGGTGGAGATTGACTCAGCATTGATGACAGGTTGAATAAGCGGATGATATCCCTTGTTTGCGAAGAATGGAGAGACCTGAGTTGCTGAATGAGACACATTGTTATACGCAAATTCTGCAAGTGGTAGGAACGATGACCAATCATCCTGCTGATAGTTGCAATAGATTTGCAGGTATTGCTCAATGATTTGGTTTGTCCTCTCAGTCTGACCATCCGTCTGAGGGTGGTATGCAGATGAGAAATTCAACTTGAAGTTGAGTAATTTGCTAAGTGCTCTCCAGAACCGCAAAGTAAATTCTGATCCTCGGTCTGAGACAATATCTACCGGTACTCCATGTTTTGAGAACACATGAATGAGAAATAGCTTTGCTAGACCTGGTGCATCAATTTCGTCATCTGTGGGAATGAACAATGCCATTTTTGATAACCGATCCACGACTACGAGAATTGCCGTATGACCATTGGAGTTTGGAAGTTGTTCAATAAAGTCCATAGAGATTGATGCACAAGGCCTTTCCGGAATGGGCAATTGCTTTAGTAACCCATATGGCTTGTGTCTAGGTGTCTTTGCTCTTGGACACTCGGTGCATGTACTGCAATATTCCTGCACGAACTTCTTCATGTTTGGCCAGAAGTATTCCCGATATACAAGTTTGAGTGTTTTGCTAATTCCAAAGTGACCTGCAGTGATGTGGTCATGTTTCTCTTTCAGAATTCGCAGTTGCAAGTCCTTGTAATCAGGTGTGTAGATTTTTCCTTTGAATAGGAGAAATCCCGAGTCGGTTAAGGTAAATTCTGTTTTATCTCCTTTTCTGACTGCCTGAACTTGTTTTTGTGCAAACGTATCAGACTTCAGACCTTCAAGAATATCGTTTCGGACCGACTCCATGTCAATGAGGAAGTTACCGCGTAGGCTGGTCTCAAGAATTATAGTTGCTCTGAGAGACGCCATCAATTGACCTTTCTTGAATATGGTAGTCAGGTTCTGAGGATTTGCGTGTGCATAAGTGCCATCCCCCTTCTGAGGGTAGACGTCGGCTCAACGTGTGAAGACATTGGGTTTGGCGCCTTGCTTTCCTGGTCTGTATTTGACATGAAAGTCAAATTGGGAGAGGTATTCAGACCAGCGAGCCTGGCGACGGGTGAGCTGCTTCATGGTTTGGAAATATTCCAAAGAACGATGATCGGTGATGGTATCGATAACATGTTGGGCACCTTCAAGATATGCACGCCAGTGTTTAAACGCCACAAGGATAGCAAGGAGCTCCTTATCATGGATCTCATAGTTGAGCTCCGCTGCCTGCATTGAGCGTGAGTAAAATGCAACAGGGTGCAACTCATTGTTTGCATGTATCTGTGAGAGAATTGCAGCTATTGCATAGTCGGATGCATCGGTTTCCACAACAATGGGTAGCTCGGGCTGGAAATGGGCAAGGACTGGTGCAGTGGTGAATGCCAATTTGAGGGCTTCAAAAGCCATCTGCGCTTTGGGGTTCCAAGTAAAGGTAAGGCCTTTTCGCATGAGCTGGGTAAGCGGTTTTGCAATTTCCGCAAAGCAATAGATAAAGCGCCGATAGAAATTAGCAAAGCCAAGGAATGACTGGACATCTTTGACCGATTTGGGAACAGGCCAGTCACGTATAGCTTTGGTTTTCTTTTCATCCATTGTCAACCCATTGTCCGAGATGATGTATCCGAGGTACTCGATTGTGTCTTTGTGAAAGTTACATTTATCAATGCGCGCAAATAGTTTAAGTTCTTGCATACATTGCAGAACTTGGCGCACATGAGGAATGTGATCTTCCTTTGTTTCATCATGTATGTTGAGATCATCCAGATAAAGGATGAGAAAAACATCAATCATATTATGAAACGAGTCATTCATGAAGCGTTGAAAGGTTGCAGGCGCATTTGAGAGGCCAAATGGCATGACCAGATATTCAAACGCGCCATAGCGTGTTCTAAACGCTGTTTTCCATTCATCACCTTCTCGGATCCGGATTTGGTTATAGCCCGACCGTAGGTCAAGGGTGGTGAAAATGTGTGATTTTCGCAGTCAATCAAGAAGATTGTTGATGAGCAGAAGCGGATAACGGTCCTTCTTGGTGACATTATTGAGAGCTCGATAATCAACACATAGCCGAAGGGAACCATCCTTCTTCTTAACAAAGAGTATAGGAGATCCGCAGGGTGATGAAGAAGGACGAATAAATCCTTTTGCCAAGTTTTCGTTGATGTAGGTTTTGAGTGTTTTTAATTCAACTTCGGACATGCTGTAGATGGGGCCAAAAGGTGTCTTGGCACCTTCTAGGAACTCTATCTTGTGATCCGAAGGTCGAGTTGGGGGAAGTTCATTTGCTGAACTTTCAAGGAAAACATCCACGTAGTCATAGTAGCACTCCGGAAGGGTTTTCTTGATTTCCGCGATTTCTTCCTCCTTGGAGACCAAGGGTTTGCTTTCAGTAGAACGAGCGAAAGCTTCCTCTGGCTTTATCTGGCAAAGGAAAAAAGGTTCTCCAGCATTGACTTCAGCAGCAAACGCTTGAAGATCAATGATCTTGATATCTGGGGTGTTCCGCCATTGTAGCACCTTTGATGTCCAATCAATGTCGGGGTTATATTTTTCCAACCACTTATAGCCTAAGACGATTTGACAAGAGGGGTGTAGCTTGGTTACAAGCATGGGTACCCTTTGTTTGACACCTTGAAGGGTAATGTCAGCGGTGTACATGTGTGTAATAAGACCGCTTGATGTTGCGTTGCCATCAAAGAGTGTCAAACGAATTGGTTTCGGAAGTAATTTGGTTTTGATATTTTTCTGAGCAACAAGAGAAGAGTTGATGAAGTTGTCAAAGGCTCCGCAGTCAATTAGGGCATTCATGGATAAGTTATTGAGTTCTGGAATAACAATGTTTATAGTTAATTGGTGTTTTCCAATTCTTTCCGGATTTATTGCATTGAGTTTAGATTCACGGGACTTTGGTATACAGCAGGCTCGGGCCCATGACTGGCTTACTCCACATCCGAGGCTGCCTCGAAGTTTTCCTGTTCCATGTTTTTTTTTTTTTTTTTTTTTTTGACTTTATTATTCCTGCAGAGTAACTAAGTACATGACTATTACTACAGAGGCGCCCGCCGCCGGAGGCGGCGGTAAAGAGAGAACACTACCTATTAAAGAAGATGAGATGGAGGAGGAGAAACGGAATACATATTGCTTTGCCCATGTCAAGGCTACATGACCGAAGCTTAGAAAAGAGAGAGGTGACTACTCCCCGCGTTCACGTGGAGGAGAGCTCGGGGGAAAAGGTGGGAGCTCGTTAAAGGAATCCAAAAGGTCCGGGTCCGAGTCCTGTGTCCTGGGTCCAAGTGCACGTCTCACATACCCGCGGAGGGTTGTGAGGTCCAAATCCTGGTCAGTGGGGAGGCCGTCAAGCTCCATGGTTGCCAATGCAAGGCGGATGGCTGCATTGGAGCGAGCCGAGGGACGGGTGAGGTGGCCGGTGATTTTGAGCCAACGGCGCAAAAAGCATTTAAAGTAGCACTATGCTCCCACCTCCGACACCGCGATGCCTGCAATGCCGGTTCCTTTTTGGGAAATGCCCATAACCCAAAGGACGGTGTACCGGGGGACCCTGGAGGTAATTGTTTCTAAGAATAGAAGAGGATGATTGGATGGTGGTGGGCCGGGGACGCTTGCCCCTGATTGTGGTGAGTTCTTAGACTCGTGGGAATGGTGAGTACCTCTACTCAGGGGATGGACTGGGGTCCTTAACGACACCGGGTGTGCCGGGGGGTAAGAGCACTAGATAGTCAACTGTCAAACCTGCCATTTAGATGCACCGGATACTAGCCCGGACCCGTTCCAACCCTGAACGGGCCGTTAGGCAGCCAGAATTTATGATATTGCACATAGCGGGATTCGAACCCACAGCCTGACTAGCCAGCTACACCTAGGCAGAGTATGCGTCGTACCACTAGACCACATGCCCACTTTCCTGTTCCATGTATTCTGCTTCCAGATCTTCATCTATAGCCTCAAGGTCTTCATCATATTCCTCCTCGGATTTTTCCTCCTCGGATTCCTCCGAGTTTGTGGGTTCCGACAAATCCGTGGTATTTTCGGAGTATTCCTCCACGTCTGCTGTCCGACCTGTCACATTAGGTTTTGAACCTTGTCCTTGTTGTCTATCTGTACGCTTTGGGCAGTTTGCAACAATGTGATTGGGAGAAGCACAGTAGGTGCAAAGTCCCTCGCGTCTACGACGTTCCTTTTCCGACTCCTTCAAGGTTCCATCGGGTTTCAGGTTCTTTGCCACTTCCGACGTGGGTGGAGCCCTGGAACTACCGTGTGTAGCACTAGTTGACTTTGGGTACGAGTGAGAGGTGTTTGGACGTGTAGGTTTTGAAGATTTGACAAATGATGAAGGTTTATATGATGATGAAGAGGGTTTCTTTATGGTGGCACTTGACCTGAACGAAGAAGAATTGTGAGACCGGTTCCGTTCCCGTTGCTCTTCTTTGTCCATGTTATCGCACTTGATAGTCATAAGCTTGAGCTTAGCGAGTGTCTTTGGTGCCCCATTTGGAAGGTTGAACATCCGCTGCTTGATTCTCCACGCGAGTCCCTCATAGAACTGGGACGCAAGTGCATTGTTTTCCCATGAAACACGATCTGCAAGTTCAGTAAAGTCAACAATATACTTATTAGCAGTGTCACTATCCCTCATCCGAAGGGAACGGAGTTCTTGTTCTGCCTCCCGGTCCTCGTCTTGATATCCAAAATAAGTTTTCAGCTCATGGACAAATTGTGGCCAGCTGCGCATGAAGGGTGGCTCTTCACCTTCTTCCTCCATCCTCTGGATTGTGTTGTAGAAGTGTCTCCGGGCCATACCCTTGCAGTGCGAAATGGCATACAAGATTTTATCATGGTCTTTGGAGTAGGTAACCGGTTTAGCATGGAAAATGATGCAAAGCTGGGAAAGGAACTCTGTAAGCTTCTCAGGTTTCGATCCGGAGAACGCTTCAGGGTCATTGATGTCTAGAGCCTTTTCCTTGCTAAGCGAGGTTGAAATTCGGTTTGGAGCATGTGCGGGTACAGGTACAGGTGCAGGGACCATTGAAGAGTGCCTGGACAGGTTCTGCATAGCATTTGCAAGCTCCCGGACACTTCGACTGACGCTTCGAATTTCATCCCGCATATCTGCTAGTTCTTGTGATTCCTCACGCAACCCGCGAGTGTGCTCTGGTACATCATTTGATATAGTTTCATATGGATCTTGTGCCTCCTGGGAAGGACGGAAATCATCGGAGTTATGATCCTCTTGGAATTGGAGTTGATTTGGTGGTGGCGAATTTGTCCGCGACTGAACGGGTTTTCTATCCAATTTGTCCGCAAGCATCTCCAATAATTGCTGTATCTCTCCAGTGCGGTGGTCCAGATTGTCAAATCTAGACTCCATATTATCCATGCGAATTTCAAGTGTATCCATCCGATTTTCATTAGGGTTTTCCTTAGGCGATATAACCTGTCGCTGTTTGCCTTTAGAGGATCCCGATTGGATGTGAGGCAGAGTTTCTCTACGTATTTTGCCTTCCTCCATGGTTTCCTCAATTGCTGTTTCGGAGTTATTCCCTAATCGGGACCGAGTAGCCATACGATGTGAGCGGCCATCTTCAGAGGCGTGATCGGAGTGGCTAGCGGTCTTGGGTGCCATACCAAAGGAAAATGGTTTAATGAGGTGGTACGGAATAAACCAGGTAGAGTAGTTTGAGAATTGTTAAGCTGTGACGACCCGGCCAGCGAGTACTTGTGGGGATTTACGTGGCGATGTATGCACGCTTAATTAATTCAAGCTACGAGCGATCAATTCGTAACGCGAGGACGAAGCTTTGTTTACGCATACGCGCGGTGTTGAGATATTGTAACTATAATCGGAACGTCACGAACTGAAGCCTACACTACACTGGTAATACTGTGGTCGATTAGAGCCACTTGGGCAAGTCCTATGGCAAGGGTCCCGAAGATGCACGGCGGCAAATATAGTGTCAAAAGAGCACAAGCAACACTGAGCAGGTAGTCAGATGTTTGACGAGCAAATTAAGTAGTTAACAATTCTGGGGAACTCTATGTACAAACGCCATCCTTTTATACACGAAGGGATCTGGGATATAATTAGACCGCACAGACGAGTCATCACTGATCACAAAGAATAATTAATCATCCTACATCAACTAACTCATCGAAATTTTTTTTTTTTTTTTTACTTTATTATTCCTGCAGAGTAACTAAGTACAAGACTATTACTACGGAGGCGCCCGTCATCAAGCATCGCAAGAAACTGGGCGGGTGGCGCCCGCCGCCAAAGGCGGCGGTAAAGAGAAAACACTACCTATTAAAGAAGATGAGATGGAGGAGGAGAAACGGAATACATATCGCTTTGCCCATGTCAAGGCTACATGACCGAAGCTTAGAAAAGAGAGAGGTGACTACTCCCCGCGTTCACGCGGAGGAGAGCTTGGGGGAAAAGGTGGGAGCTCGTCAAAGGAATCCAAAAGGTCCGGGTCCGAGTCCTGTGTCCTAGGTCCAAGTGCACGTCTCACATACCCGCGAAGGGTTGTGAGGTCCAGATCCTGGTCAGTGGGGGAGGCCGTCAAGCTATGCACTCCTTGACCTTTGACCACTACCTTCCCGATTTGGTCGAGCCTCAGCTCCCATTCTACAGGACTGTAGACAATGTCAAAACAGCACACCAGCAAACCTCCTATAGCCAACAAACCCTCTCGGGCGTCGTCCTCTGTGACCGGTGCCCAACCACCCCCTGCCGACGACGTGGACATGAATCCACTGGCACCAACCACTTCCGGCCCCCAGACCCCAGTGACTGCATTTCAGAGGGCACTGGCGGCGGAGTCCCCACTCCCCCCCTCTTCTGAGCCGCTCCCCAGCACCTATGATAGTGACAAGGATGCAGACATGACCCCCTACGTTCCAGCAGGCAAGGGCAAGCGCACCGCTGATGTGCTGTCCCCACTTGCCAGCCGGCCCCCACCCAATGCTGGCCTCAAGGGTTGGGAGCGCGCTCTTAGAGCAGTCCCCCTGAGCGTCCAGACCTACCTCGAGAAGGCGCTTGCTGATTCCTCAGCAGCAAACCTCACCAACACGCAGATTGCAATGGTTGCAGCAGAGTGTGCGGGTAACATCCTTGGGGTGCTCAACGCCGCTCTAGCGACAGTAATGCGTGCACAAGGAGCAGACGCCAACTCCGCCGATGCAGTGGAAATTGCTAGGACCGCCTTCAATGCCTATGCTGCTCGTCTCAAGAACAGCGTCCTCCCCTTCCCATCTTTCCCAGAACCCACCCCACCCCCAAGGGCCCCCCCCCCAGAGATTGTTGCGCTCACTGAGAACATGACGCGCCTCTCAAATGAAGTGGCCTCCCTCTCCAGGCAAATGCAGGCTGTTGTTGACCGACCGGCGCCGCGCCCAGTCCGGGCACCAGCACCAGCACCAGCACCTGCCCCATCCACCCAACAGGCCCAACCGACGGCCCCTGCCACCTATGCGCAGGTGGCAGCCATTCCGGTGTCCCTCCCGCCCCCTCAGCAACAGTATCACGCGGGTGCAGCTCCCGGGCCTAAACAGCCGAAGAAGCAGCGCCAACCACCCCCTCCACCCAAGGTGTATGCTAAGGACCCTACCCTGGTGTACACCCCCAAACACTACATCCAGACCGGCCAGAGGAAGTCAGGGGCTGCTTTGACAGCAGCCGTTCGTGAGTTCTTTTCCTCTCGCCCTACCGCTAACCATGTGACAGTGTTGTCTGCGGCATTCAATGTCAAAGGCAACATTGTTTGCACCTTTTCTTCTAAGCCCGCACTACCCGCCGGAACCTCGGTGGATTCCACCCTGGACATTCATGCCCAGGCCCTTGGGACCCACCTGACCCAGCACTGTTACGTAGGGACACCACCGGCTGACAAGCCCATTGTCCTCACCCACTCCCGGGTGCGCCCCCGCTCGACACTTCGGATCTCCATGGTTCCTACCAGAGACCCATATGTCTCCAGTGGAGCGGCTTACTCAGCGGCTACCCTTTTGGAAGAGATCAGGGCTAACCCTGCTCTCAAGGCCCTTGAGTTCACTAACCCCCCTCACTTTGCATGCAGACCGGACAGACTAGCAGACCCCAAACTGGAGTACTGCCCGGTCTCATTCTCCTTTGTAGATCAGAGCGGCGAGACACGCGCGAGGCTCCTCAAGAAGCCCCGGGTCTGGCTCTTCGCCAACCAACTCCGACTCTCTGTGCCTCCAGTGCGCCCAGCATTTGCACAATGCACCAGGTGCCAGGCATTGGGTCACACGTCCAAGGGCTGCAAGGCTCAACCGGCGTGTGCTGTCTGCGGTGGCCGACATCACACCCCCCAACACCGGTCCAGATGCCCCAAGTGTGCTGAAAATGCCACACCCGCGGGCGAGGACTGCCCACACTCCCCATACTGCATCAACTGCAAGGGTGACCACGAGGCTACCTCCGAAGACTGCCCCAAGCGGAAGAAGTATGCACCACCACCAGCCGACGACGATGACGAGTCTGACGGCGCCAACAACTCGAACATGGAAGCAGAGTAATGATTGACGCCCTTCGCGTCCTTCAGTGGAACGCTGCCCGCTCACTTGCAGCGATTCATTCCCTTCTCCCCATTCTTGCTGACAATTCCCAACCCCCACACCTTCTTTTGATACAGGAGCCCCCTTGGTATCAGATTGGTTCCCAACCCTCACTTTCCGACCCAGAGGGGACACCAGTACTCAATGTCCCCTCTATTCCGGGCTACACACCCTGCCTTCCGCCGGCCACCCGTCCGCGAGTGGTCACTTACGTCTCGCGCAACCTCCCACCCTCAGCATGGTCTATTGTTGGTGCTGCCTCCCAGGGCACCGACGTGCTCACCATTGAAGTGCGTTCCACACAAACAGTGAGGATCTGCAACTACTATGGAATGCATCCGCCAGACCGCGCAGAAGCCACCCCCAGATACCCAGGTGAGTCCTTTCTTCTTGGACTTGACCCGGCAATTGCCGCGTCCCTCACAGTGGCTGGCGACTTCAACCGGCGCCACCACTCTTGGTCCGACCTCCCTTGCCCCCGGGCAGAGTCGAATAAGGCCCAGGCTCTGGATGATTTCTTTCGGATGCATGGCCATTCACCTGCTCACCTCCCAGATGTGGACACACATCCTAGGGAGGGTGGGGCGCGCTGTCCCATTGACATGGTATGGGCAGCACCCGCCGTTCCGGCGGAGTTAGTGATGGACACATGCACTAGCTCCCCCTCCCCACTCTCTGACCACACCGTCCTCACTTGGTCGGTTCCGGTTGGGCCCTTTGTCCATCCCCCTCGCCCCCCTCGCGTCAGAAACAAGGACCAGGATGAGTGGTGCGATGTGGCATACCCCCTGTTGAAGGTGGCATTTGCGCTACCTGCTACTAACATTCCAGAACTTGATCTCAAAGCGGAGGCCATTCAGCAGGCCATGGTCACCGCTATGGAGGCAATCACCAAACCTCGCAAGCCCTCAAAGTCGGAGGTACCATGGTGGACACCAAAGTGCACCGCCGCGCTTGCATCCATCAAGGCCGCCACTACTGCCCGTCTGAGGAGTGCCGCCGTCCGGGCCTTTAAGGCTTCAACTCGGGCGGCTAGGCGCTCTTTCTACTCGGAGCAAGTAGCTAAGGTAGAGCCTGCTACCATCTGGAACTGGGCCAAGCGTGGCCTGGGCATCCGACCAACACCTGTGCCCTCACTCCGGCGTCCGGATGGGACCTTCACCCAGACTGAGGAAGAGAAAGGTGAGTTGTTTCGTTCAACATACTTTCCACCACCTCCCCCCCTACCGGCAGGTGGTCTTGGGCCACTGCCCCCGCCTTCGGCGGGTGCACCACCCATACTCTACAAAGAGATGAATGATGCACTAACCGGTACCTCCAACTTGTCGGCTCCGGGGCCCTCGGGTGTTGGGTATCGCCCCCTTAAATGGGTGGTGTACTCATATGCTAATGAGGTGTTGGCGCTTTTCAACGACTGCTTGCGCTTGGGGCACCACCCTAAGTGCTGGCGGGCGGCAAAGGTTGTCATGCTCAGGAAGCCTAACAAGAAGGATCCATTCTCCCCCCGCTCCTATTGTCCTATTACTCTCGAGGAGACCTTTGGGAAACTCCTTGAGAAGATTATTGCTAACCGGCTCCAGTATCTGGCTAACACCCAGAACTGGCTGCCCAAAAACCAGTTTGGGGGGCGTCAAGGACATTCTGTCTACGATGCTGCCCAGCGCCTCATACAGCTTGTGGAGAAAGCGCAGTCGGATGGCTTAGTGTGTTCTGTCCTTGCAGTAGACATACAAGGCTTCTTTGACTCAGTGCACCCACACCACCTTCACCACCGTCTCTTGGAGTTAGGCTGCCCGCCAGACATGGCGGACTGGTGCCTCTCCTTCATGACCGGCCGGCAGGTTGCTATCTCAGTTGATGGCACCACCCTCCCTAGTGCCCAGAAACCGGACTTTGGGACGCCCCAGGGCTCTCCCATCTCACCCATTCTCTCCACTCTTTTTGCAGGTTCAGCCATCAAGCGGTTTCGATTTGATGGATGCAACTTGCTTGCATACGTTGACGACCACCTCATTGTCATTGCCGGCCCCTCAGTTACGTCTAACTGCAGGAAGCTGGTACCAGCATACCACCAACTCAACTCCCACTTTCGCGATATTGGTCTCAAGATCGAAACCGCCAAAACCGAGCTTGCCCACTTTCATCCACCACGCCTTAAACATGGCTACAATGGTTGGGAAACCAAAGGCGTGCAGCTGGACCCAGACACTCTCATCAAGCCCTCCATCCCCCTGCGGTGGTTGGGCATCTGGTGGGACCCAGCACTTTCGTTTAAGCCCCATGTTGAGCGCATGCGCTCCAAGGGCCTCTCCACACTTGCGGCCATTCGCCTTCTCGCCAACACCGAGCGCGGCATGTCTGCCCTCCACCTTCGTCGGTTGTACTCGGCCTGCGTCCGCTCCGTTTTAACATGGGGCGTTCCAGTGTGGTACACTGGCATCCGCCAGAAGGGCCTTGTAGCTCGCCTACAGTCGGTCCAGAACATTGCTTGCAGGTGGATCCTTGGGGTATACCGAGGCGCCTCACCGCTAAGCACCAATTTCCTTTGCTCTTTACCTCCTTTTCAATTTTATTTTACATATCTAAAGACTAACCATACTCTTCGCCTTTGGCGCACTCCACATACTGTAGGTAGACGTAGGATTACTCCCTCACGGCGCCCTCGCCCTCTTTCCACTTCGCTACCGGCCCTTGTCCCTCGTGTCCAACAGGTCCCTGCGTACACTCACCCTCCCTGGTCAGATCCTCTTGCCTTTGCAGGCGAGCGACTCGACTTCCGAGTCCCAGAAGGCACTGTTTCAGCTGAACTGCGCGAACAGCATGTAAACGATGCAATCAGTGCCTGCACCCCCTACTCTGTGCAAGTCTTCACAGACGGCTCTCGTTTAGAGCGCGGCTCAGGTTCAGCCATTGTGGCCATGTGTGGCACACAGCGTCTGGCCTCCCGGCGCCTTGCCTCCCCCAAGATTGCTACCGCCACAGATGCAGAGATTTTCTCTCTTGCGTCTGCACCTGGTTGGGCTGCGCGGCACTTGCGCGCCCACCTCATGGAGGTCCCATCAGTCATTTTCCTTGCCGACTCACTCACTGCTTTGAGGCTCTTTCGTAACTGGCCCTCAGCACCCGGCGCTCACCTCCTACAGCATTGGAAAGCAGGCGTTCAAACACTGCTTGACCTCAACCCAGACCTCCAAATCGTTTTCCAGTGGTGCCCTGGTCACTCGGGCGTGCCCGGAAACGAGTGGGCAGATGAGGAAGCCAAGGAGGCAACTGCGTTGCCTCCCCTCACCTCCCCACCCTCCATCTCAGCACTTCGAGAGGTGAACACCCGCGACGCACATGCAAAGTGGGAGAAACTACTTGAGCGTCCCATGGCCTCCACCACTGATAAGTACCTTGCTATCTCTGGCCCACCCACTCGTCGCCCTCGTCGTCTGATGACGATGTCAACCGACCACCCACGCGCTGAGCTCACAGCAGTGGCTCAGGTACTTTGCTGCGCCGGTCCCTTTGGGGGTTACTGGATGCGCATGAGCCATGGGACGCTCAAGTAGTTTCTCCCACTTTGCATGTGCATCGCGGGTGTTCACCTCTCGAAGTGCTGAGATGGAGGGTGGGGAGGTGAGGGGAGGCAACGCAGTTGCCTCCTTGGCTTCCTCATCTGCCCACTCGTTTCCGGGCACGCCCGAGTGACCAGGGCACCACTGGAAAACGATTTGGAGGTCTGGGTTGAGGTCAAGCAGTGTCTGAACACCTGCTTTCCAATGCTGTAGGAGGTGAGCGCCGGGTGCTGAGGGCCAGTTGCGAAAGAGCCTCAAAGCAGTGAGTGAGTCGGCAAGGAAGATGACTGATGGAACCTCCATGAGGTGGGCGCGCAAGTGCCGCGCAGCCCAACCAGGTGCAGACGCAAGAGAGAAGATCTCTGCATCTGTGGCGGTAGCAATCTTGGGGGAGGCAAGGCGCCGGGAGGCCAGACGCTGTGTGCCACGCATGGCCACAATAGCTGAACCTGAGCCGCGCTCTAATCGAGAGCCGTCGGTGAAGACTTGCACAGAGTAGGGGGTGCAGGCACTGATTGCATCGTTTACATGCTGTTCGCGCAGTTCAGCTGAAACAGTGCCTTCTGGGACTCGGAAGTCCAGTCGCTCGCCTGCAAAGGCAAGAGGATCTGACCAGGGAGGGTGAGTGTACGCAGGGACCTGTTGGACACAAGGGACAAGGGCCGGTAGCGAAGTGGAAAGAGGGCGAGGGCGCCGTGAGGGAGTAATCCTACGTCTACCTACAGTATGTGGAGTGCGCCAAAGGCGAAGAGCGTGGTTAGTCTTTAGATATGTAAAATAAAATTGAAAAGGAGGTAAAGAGCAAAGGAAATTGGTGCTTAGCGGTGAGGCGCCTCGGTAAACCCCAAGGATCCACCTGCAAGCAATGTTCTGGACCGACTGTAGACGAGCTACAAGGCCCTTCTGACGGATGCCAGTGTACCACACTGGAACGCCCCATGTTAAAACAGAGCGGACGCAGGCCGAGTACAACCGACGAAGGTGGAGGGCAGACATGCCGCGCTCGGTGTTGGCGAGAAGGCGAATGGCCGCAAGTGTGGAGAGGCCCTTGGAGCGCATGCGCTCAACATGGGGCTTAAACGAAAGTGCTGGGTCCCACCAGATGCCCAGCCACCGCAGGGGGATGGAGGGCTTGATGAGAGTGTCTGGGTCCAGCTGCACGCCTTTGGTTTCCCAACCATGGTAGCCATGTTTAAGGCGCGGCGGATGGAAGTGGGCAAGCTCGGTTTTGGCGGTTTCAATCTTGAGACCAATGTCGCGAAAGTGGGAGTTGAGTTGGTGGTATGCTGGTACCAGCTTCCTGCAGTTAGACGTAACTGAGGGGCCGGCAATGACAATGAGGTGGTCGTCGACGTATGCAAGCAAGTTGCATCCATCAAACCAAAACCGCTTGATGGCTGAACCTGCAAAAAGAGTGGAGAGAATGGGTGAGATGGGAGAGCCCTGGGGCGTCCCAAAGTCCGGTTTCTGGGCACTGGGGAGGGTGGTGCCATCGACTGAGATGGCAACCTGCCGACCGGTCATGAAAGAGAGGCACCAGTCCGCCATGTCTGGCGGGCAGCCTAACTCCAAGAGACGGTGGTGAAGGTGGTGTGGGTGCACTGAGTCAAAGAAGCCTTGTATGTCTACCGCAAGGGCAGAACACACTAAGCCATCCGACTGCGCTTTCTCCACAAGCTGTATGAGGCGCTGGGCAGCATCGTAGACAGAATGTCCTTGACGCCCCCCAAACTGGTTTTTGGGCAGCCAGTTCTGGGTGTTAGCCAGATACTGGAGCCGGTTAGCAATAATCTTCTCAAGGAGTTTCCCAAAGGTCTCCTCGAGAGTAATAGGACGATAGGAGCGGGGGGAGAATGGGTCCTTCTTGTTAGGCTTCCTGAGCATGACAACCTTTGCCGCCCGCCAGCACTTAGGGTGGTGCCCCAAGCGCAAACAGTCGTTGAAAAGCGCCAACACCTCATTAGCATATGAGTACACCACCCATTTAAGGGGGCGATACCCAACACCAGAGGGCCCCGGAGCCGACAAATTGGAAGTACCGGTCAGTGCATCATCCATCTCTTTGTAGAGTATGGGTGGTGCACCCGCCGAAGGCGGGGGCAGTGGCCCAAGACCACCTGCCGGTAGGGGGGGAGGTGGTGGAAAGTATGTTGAACGAAACAACTCACCTTTCTCTTCCTCAGTCTGGGTGAAGGTCCCATCCGGACGCCGGAGTGAGGGCACAGGTGTTGGTCGGATGCCCAGGCCACGCTTGGCCCAGTTCCAGATGGTCGCAGGCTCTGCCTTAGCTACTTGCTCCGAGTAGAAAGAGCGCCTGGCCGCCCGAGTTGAAGCCTTAAAGGCCCGGACGGCGGCACTCCTCAGACGGGCAGTAGTGGCGGCCTTGATGGATGCAAGCGCGGCGGTGCACTTTGGTGTCCACCATGGCACCTCCGACTTTGAGGGCTTGCGAGGTTTGGTGATCGCCTCCATAGCAGTGACCATGGCCTGCTGAATGGCCTCCGCTTTGAGATCAAGTTCTGGAATGTTAGTAGCAGGCAGCGCAAATGCCACCTTCAACAAAGGGTATGCCACATCGCACCACTCATCCTGGTCCTCGTTTCTGACGCGAGGGGGGCGAGGGGGATGGACAAAGGGCCCAACCGGAACCGACCAAGTGAGGACGGTGTGGTCAGAGAGTGGGGAGGGGGAGCTAGTGCATGTGTCCATCACTAACTCCGCCGGAACGGCGGGTGCTGCCCATACCATGTCAATGGGACAGCGCGCCCCACCCTCCCTAGGATGTGTGTCCACATCTGGGAGGTGAGCAGGTGAATGGCCATGCATCCGAAAGAAATCATCCAGAGCCTGGGCCTTATTCGACTCTGCCCGGGGGCAAGGGAGGTCGGACCAAGAGTGGTGGCGCCGGTTAAAGTCGCCAGCCACTGTGAGGGACGCGGCAATTGCCGGGTCAAGTCCAAGAAGAAAGGACTCACCTGGGTATCTGGGGGTGGCTTCTGCGCGGTCTGGCGGATGCATTCCATAGTAGTTGCAGATCCTCACTGTTTGTGTGGAACGCACTTCAATGGTGAGCACGTCGGTTGCCCTGGGAGGCAGCACCAACAATAGACCATGCTGAGGGTGGGAGGTTGCGCGAGACGTAAGTGACCACTCGCGGACGGGTGGCCGGCGGAAGGCAGGGTGTGTAACCAGGAATAGAGGGGACATTGAGTACTGGTGTCCCCTCTGGGTCGGAAAGTGAGGGTTGGGAACCAATCTGATACCAAGGGGGCTCCTGTATCAAAAGAAGGTGTGGGGGTTGGGAATTGTCAGCAAGAATGGGGAGAAGGGAATGAATCGCTGCAAGTGAGCGGGCAGCGTTCCACTGAAGGACGCGAAGGGCGTCAATCATTACTCTGCTTCCACGTTAGAGTTGTTGGCGCCGTCAGACTCGTCATCGTCATCGGCTGGTGGTGGTGCATACTTCTTCCGCTTGGGGCAGTCTTCGGAGGTAGCCTCGTGGTCGCCCTTGCAGTTGATGCAGTATGGGGAGTGTGGGCAGTCCTGCCCCGCGGGTGTGGCGTTTTCGGCACACTTGGGGCATCTAGACCGGTGTTGGGGGGTGTGGTGTCTGCCACCGCAAACAGCACAAGCTGGCTGGGCCTTGCAGCCCTTGGACGTGTGACCCAACGCCTGGCACCTGGTGCATTGTGCAAATGCTGGGCGCACTGGAGGCACAGAGAGTCGGAGTTGGTTGGCGAAGAGCCAGACCCGGGGCTTCTTGAGGAGCCTCGCGCGTGTCTTGCCGCTCTGATCTACAAAGGAGAATGAAACCGGGCAGTACTCCAATTTGGGGTCTGCGAGTCTGTCCGGTCTGCATGCAAAGTGAGGGGGGTTAGTAAACTCAAGGCCCTTGAGAGCGGGGTTAGCCCTGATCTCTTCCAAAAGGGTAGCCGCTGAGTAAGCCGCTCCACTGGAGTCATATGGGTCTCTGGTAGGAACCATGGAGATCCGAAGTGTCGAGCGGGGGCGCACCCGGGAGTGGGTGAGGACAATGGGCTTGTCAGCCGGTGGTGTCCCTACGTAACAGTGCTGGGTCAGGTGGGTCCCAAGGGCCTGGGCATGAATGTCCAGGGTGGAATCCACCGAGGTTCCGGCGGGTAGTGCGGGCTTAGAAGAAAAGGTGCAAACAATGTTGCCTTTGACATTGAATGCCGCGGACAACACTGTCACATGGTTAGCGGTGGGGCGAGAGGAGAAGAACTCACAAACGGCTGCTGTCAAAGCAGCCCCTGACTTCCTCTGGCCAGTCTGGATGTAGTGTTTGGGGGTGTACACTAGGGTAGGGTCCTTAGCATACACCTTGGGTGGAGGGGGTGGTTGGCGCTGCTTCTTCGGCTGTTTAGGCCCGGGAGCTGCACCCGCGTGATACTGTTGCTGAGGGGGGGGAGGGAAACCGGAATGGCTGCCACCTGCGCATAGGTGGCAGGGGCCGTCGGTTGGGCCTGTTGGGTGGATGGGGCAGGTGCTGGTGCTGGTGCTGGTGCCCGGACTGGGCGCGGTGCCGGTCGGTCAACAACAGCCTGCATTTGCCTGGAGAGGGAGGCCACTTCGTTTGAGAGGCGCGTCATGTTCTCAGTGAGCGCAACCATCTCTGGGGAGGGGGCCCTTGGGGGTGGGGTGGGTTCTGGGAAAGATGGGAAGGGGAGGACAGTGCTCTTGAGACGAGCAGCATAGGCATTGAAGGCGGTCCTAGCAATTTCCACTGCATCGGCGGAGTTGGCGTCTGCTCCTTGTGCACGCATTACTGTCGCTAGAGAGGCGTTGAGCACCCCGAGGATGTTGCCCGCGCACTCTGCTGCAACCATTGCAATCTGCGTGTTGGTGAGGTTTGCTGCTGAGGAATCAGCAAGCGCCTTCTCAAGGTAGGTCTGGACGCTCAGGGGGACTGCTCTAAGAGCGCGCTCCCAACCCTTGAGGCCAGCATTGGGTGGGGGCCGGCTGGCAAGTGGGGACAGCACATCGGCGGTGCGCTTGCCCTTGCCTACTGGAACGTAGGGGGTCATGTCTGCATCCTCGTCACCCTCGTAGGTGCTGGGGAGCGGCTAGAAGAGGGGGGGAGTGGGGACTCCGCCGCCAGTGCCCTCTGAAATGCAGTCACTGGGGTCTGGGGGCCGGAAGTGGTTGGTGCCAGTGGGTTCATGTCCACATCGTCGGCAGGGGGTGGTTGGGCACCGGTCACAGAGGACGACGCCCGGGAGGGTTTGTTGGCTATAGGAGGTTTGCTGGTGTGCTTGTTTGACATTGTCTACAGTCCGGTAGAATGGGAGCTGAGGCTCGACCAAATCGGGTAGGTAGTGGTCAAAGGTCAAGGAGTGGACGCGTGTGCTGTCTGCGGTGGCCGACATCACACCCCCCAACACCGGTCCAGATGCCCCAAGTGTGCTGAAAATGCCACACCCGCGGGCGAGGACTGCCCACACTCCCCATACTGCATCAACTGCAAGGGTGACCACGAGGCTACCTCCGAAGACTGCCCCAAGCGGAAGAAGTATGCACCACCACCAGCCGACGACGATGACGAGTCTGACGGCGCCAACAACTCGAACATGGAAGGAGAGTAATGATTGACGCCCTTCGCGTCCTTCAGTGGAACGCTGCCCGCTCACTTGCAGCGATTCATTCCCTTCTCCCCATTCTTGCTGACAATTCCCAACCCCCACACCTTCTTTTGATACAGGAGCCCCCTTGGTATCAGATTGGTTCCCAACCCTCACTTTCCGACCCAGAGGGGACACCAGTACTCAATGTCCCCTCTATTCCGGGCTACACACCCTGCCTTCCGCCGGCCACCCGTCCGCGAGTGGTCACTTACGTCTCGCGCAACCTCCCACCCTCAGCATGGTCTATTGTTGGTGCTGCCTCCCAGGGCACCGACGTGCTCACCATTGAAGTGCGTTCCACACAAACAGTGAGGATCTGCAACTACTACTATGGAATGCATCCGCCAGACCGCGCAGAAGCCACCCCCAGATACCCAGGTGAGTCCTTTCTTCTTGGACTTGACCCGGCAATTGCCGCGTCCCTCACAGTGGCTGGCGACTTCAACCGGCGCCACCACTCTTGGTCCGACCTCCCTTGCCCCCGGGCAGAGTCGAATAAGGCCCAGGCTCTGGATGATTTCTTTCGGATGCATGGCCATTCGCCTGCTCACCTCCCAGATGTGGACACACATCCTAGGGAGGGTGGGGCGCGCTGTCCCATTGAGTCACCTTTCTCTTTTCTAAGCTTCGGTCATGTAGCCTTGACATGGGCAAAGCAATATGTATTCCGTTTCTCCTCCTCCATCTCATCTTCTTTAATAGGTAGCGTTTTCTCTTTACCGCCGACTTCGGCGGCGGGCGCCACCCGCCCAGTTTCTTGCGATGCTTGATGACGGGCGCCTCCGTAGTAATAGTCATGTACTTAGTTACTCTGCAGGAATAATAAAGTCCAAAAAAAAAAAAAAAAAAAAAACCACCCATTTAAGGGGGCGATACCCAACACCCGAGGGCCCCGGAGCCGACAAGTGTGAACGGCACGTAAATCACGCAGGGAATACACTGCAGAGATAGTGTAAGTGTTGTTGAATTGAGCAGAGAGAAATATACAAAGATTCTTACCTGCAGAGATAGTGTAAGTGTTAAAGACACTGTGCACTGTCTCTGCTGGCGTTTAAGCTACTGATTACATAAGTAAGCAAAGGTTAAATCATAAACTACACTAAGTGACCGTTTGGAGAACAAGTAAAATAGAGATGAAATAGAGTAGATATTAACACTCCCCCTTAATCTGAGTCATCTCTATGTTCTCAGACCAAGTTTAGAGCACATGTCCTGGACCTTGAGACGCCCTAAGGCCTTTGTCATGATGTCAGCAGGCATGTCTTGAGTAGAAATGTAAAGAACTTCAATTTTGCCAGACTCCACAACTTCCCTCAGCCAGTAGTGGCGAAGGTCAAGATGCTTCATGCGGCCATGATGCTCTGGATTGTTTGCAACCGCTATAGCAGACTGGTTGTCAACAAAGAGCTTAGAAGGAGAAGTAAAAGTAAAACCAAATTCAGTGAATAAATTGCGCAGCCAAAGTATCTCCTGTCCTGCCTGCACTGCAGAGATGTACTCTGCCTCTGTGGTTGACAGAGTCACAATAGACTGCAACCGACTGCCCCAGCTGATTGCACCAGTACCCATCTTGACAATAAGACCAGATGTAGACTTGCCATTGTCTACATTGCCTCCATGATCCGCATCAGAGTAAGTTGTAAATAGCTCATTGGAGCTGGGATCAGGCGCATAGGTGAGCTTGTAGTCCTTAGTGCCTTGAAGGTATCTGCACAAGTGCTTGAGGGCTGTCCAGTGTGCTTGACCAGGGTTGGCCATGAACCGCGCTAAGACACTCACTGCATAGGAGATATCTGGGCGACTAGCAGATGCCAAGTACATGAGTGCACCTAGCAGTTGTGCATATGGCTTGTCCCTCATCTGTGCAAACTCCTCCTGGGTTTTGGGCGACATGGACTTGCTCAGTTTTGCTCCTTCAGCTATAGGAGTGGAAACTGAGCTTAGGGAGCCAAGTTGGTAGCGGTTGAGAACATCTATAATGTACTGGCGCTGTGAGAGAGAGATGGAACGAAGTTGCCTGTCTCTCTCAATGTGTATGCCAAGCAGGAATGATGTGGGTCCCAAGTCATGCAGCTTGAAGTGCTTAGCCAGCTCATCTCTGACAAAATCAAAGTTAGCCTTGTGCTTGCAAGCAATGGTCATGTCATCCACATACACAGGGATAATGATGCGCACATCATCTTTTCTGTACACCCATATGCTGTGATCGCATTTGACAAGTGCAAATGACATGTCTGTAAGCACAGAATCGAGTTTCTTGTGCCATTGCCTGCCAGCTTGCTTTAGGCCATAGAGAGACTTGATGAGCTTCAGCACATAACCGCGCCCAAAGTGATCCTTAAACCCTTCTGGCTGCTGCATGTAGACATCATGATCCATTTCACCATTAAGGAACGCAGTAGAGATATCCAGACTGTAGAGCTCAAGGTCCTCAATTGCTGCAAGTGCCAGTATAGCACGCAGTGCAGCCCACTTGGCTGTGGGTGCAAAGACCTGAGAGAACTCAAGTCCTGGACGCTTTTTTTTTTTTTTTTTTTTTTTTTTGACTTTATTATTCCTGCAGAGTAACTAAGTACATGACTATTACTACAGAGGCGCCCGTCATCAAGCATCGCAAGAAACTGGGCGGGTGGCGCCCGCCGCCGAAGGCGGCGGTAAAGAGAAAACGCTACCTATTAAAGAAGATGAGATGGAGGAGGAGAAACGGAATACATATCGCTTTGCCCATGTCAAGGCTACATGACCGAAGCTTAGAAAAGAGAAAGGTGACTACTCCCCACGTTCACGCGGAGGAGAGCTCGGGGGAAAAGGTGGGAGCTCGTCAAAGGAATCCAAAAGGTCCGGGTCCGAGTCCTGTGTCCTAGGTCCAAGTGCACGTCTCACATACCCGCGGAGGGTAGTGAGGTCCAAATCCTGGTCAGTGGGGAGGCCGTCAAGCTCCATGGTCGCCAGTGCAAGGCGAATGGCTGCATTGGAGCGAGCTGAGGGTCGGGTGAGGTGGCCGGTGATTTTGAGCCACCGGCGCACGACTGGCATAAGGGCTTCGTCTGCCCACTCTGTGTGGTGAGCTGGTAGTGGGGTGTCATCTGGCCAGACCTTCGCAATCCAGGGGCGGAATGTCTCGCACCCTCCAAGGATATGGGCGGTCGTCTGGGCTGGCCAGGGGGGGTGGTTGTGCCACCGACAGTAGGAGATTAGGCCATGCCGGGTCCGGTAGTCTGCGCTCATGCGCATCCAGTAACCCCCAAAGGGACCAGCGCAGCAAAGTACCTGAGCCACTGCTGTGAGCTCAGCGCGTGGGTGGTCGGTTGACATCGTCATCAGACGACGAGGGCGGCGAGTGGGTGGGCCAGAGATAGCAAGGTACTTATCAGTGGTGGAGGTCATGGGACGCTCAAGTAGTTTCTCCCACTTTGCATGTGCATCGCGGGTGTTCACCTCTCGAAGTGCTGAGATGGAGGGTGGGGAGGTGAGGGGAGGCAACGCAGTTGCCTCCTTGGCTTCCTCATCTGCCCACTCGTTTCCGGGCACGCCCGAGTGACCAGGGCACCACTGGAAAACGATTTGGAGGTCTGGGTTGAGGTCAAGCAGTGTCTGAACACCTGCTTTCCAATGCTGTAGGAGGTGAGCGCCGGGTGCTGAGGGCCAGTTACGAAAGAGCCTCAAAGCAGTGAGTGAGTCGGCAAGGAAAATGACTGTTGGAACCTCCATGAGGTGGGCGCGCAAGTGCCGCGCAGCCCAACCACAAGTCCTGGACGCTGAGAGAAACCCTTGGCTACAAGTCTTGCTTTGTAGCGCTCAATGAATCCATCAGCCTTCTTCTTCAGCTTAAACACCCAGCGGTTCCCAATGGCCTTTCTGCCTTCAGGCAGCTTCACCGGTTCAAATGTCCCATTCTCAATGAGACTCATGAACTCATCTGCAGCTGCTTGCTCCCAGAGATGCGCATCTGGTCTGCCCTTAATGTCCTTCCACTGGTATGGCTCTGCACTGTTGACATTGAGTGCACTCTGAGAGTGTTCTGTCATGAACTCATATGCCTCTTCAAACGTCAAGTAGCAGTCTGTGTTGTCTGCAAACACATCCATAGGGTCATCTGACTCAGGATCCTCAATGAAGTCTGATTCTGGTTCATCTGGTTCTGACTTAGGATGCTCAACAGGATTGAACTGAATGGGAGGTTGAGAAGGCTGCCAGGGGCGTGGAAGACGTCTGCCAGGGTAGTGCATCAGTGGATTGACTCTCTGATCCCAATCATTGACAAAGGGACGAGATCTGAGTTGTGGTTGTGATTTCTCATATCTCTTCTCAGGAGGTGGGCTTCTGTCACTTGGGGATCTAGAGCGCTTCATTCCTCTAGGAGGAGGAGGTGGTGGTGTCTTAGGAGCTGAAGGTGCAGGAGATGGAGGTGCAGGTGGCGCTTCTGGTGCATTTGCATTGTCATTGTCATCCTGATCATCAGGATCAAGAGGTGGCTGTTCCGGTTCTTCTGGAGGATGAGGAGGCAGATCATCATCACCATAGTAGTCTCCCCCCTGTTCTGGGTCGTCATCTGGAAGGGAGAACTGAACAGGTGTCTTTGATGTGCCAGTAAATGTCATTTCATCAAAGACAGCAGAATTGCTGATTAGCTCCTTTTGAGTGACCGGATTCCAAAACAGACAGGCTTTGTACTCTGAGTGATAGCCAAGAAAGGTGCACTTCACATAGTGAGGTTGCAGCTGCTTCCTTTGATCCTTCTGCAGATTGACATATGCAGTGCAGCCAAAAACGCGCAAATGAGAGATGTCTGGTTTAGACTTGAACCAGCGCTCATAGGGAGTGACAGAGTTGACATTAGAGGCAGTGGGAGAGCGGTTGTGCGCATGGACAAATGCTGCAACTGCATCCCACCAGAATGAAGCAGGGAGTTTGGCCTCATTCAGCATAGCAGTAACCGCCTCAATAATGGTTCTGTTGGCACGCTCTGCAACACCATTTTGATGGGGTTCATTTCTGACTGTGTGCTGCCGCTGAATGCCATGAGTGGTACAGAACTCATTCCATGCAGTAGGCATGTACTCTCCTCCTTTGTCATCTCTGGTAGCCTTTATGCACTGGCCAGTCTGTGTCTCTGCATATGCCTTATACGCCTGGAATGCTCCAAATGCCTCACTCTTCTTCTTGAGTGGGTAAACCGCCCAGAGTCTGCTGTAGTCATCAATGAAGGTGATGAGATATCTGTATGCATGTCTGCTCTGCACAGAAAGAGGGCCATGTACATCAGAGTGCACTAGCTGTAATACAGCAGATGCACGATGTAGAGCTTTCTGAGGTACATTTGTACGCCTCATCTTTCCTGCCAGACATGGTTCACAGATAGCAGCAGGGAGTGTTTTAGAGCGTACAGCCATACCAGTGACAAGCTGGTTGTTGTATAGGCGCTGTACAGATGCATTGTTAAGGTGACCAAGACGCCTGTGCCATAAACTCCAATCCATAGGATATGACTGAGAGTGTGTATGGAGTGCGGTTGAAGGGGTGAATGCACTAGGAGTGGATGTGTATGCCTCTGAGACAACAGAACCGTCTAGAATGGCAGTGTTGTTGTTGTTGACAGAGGCAGTGAAGATGAGATCCTGATCACGCTTAAAGAGCACAGTATGTGCTCTAGGATTGTGACAACAAAATTTCGATTTTTTGTGAGATAGAGAACTGATAGGAGGTTATTCTTTAGATGTGGTACATGCAGGACGCGCCCAAAGTCTAGTAGGCGGCCTGGTTTGCCATTTACAGTAGGATGAAACCGAACAGTGCCAACACCTTCACTATAGACAATGTGGTTGTTGGCAAGTCTAATGGGGGTACGCATTGGCGAATATTGAATGAACCAGCTCCTATGAGGCGTCATATGGCTAGTGGCCCCTGTGTCACAGATCCAGTTAGTCGATGCATCTGCAGCAGAGGCAGATTCCAGAGTACTTGCATTATATGCAAAGTGTGCACTTTCCGAAGATGCAGTGTCTGCCATGTTGGCAGTACCTCCTTCCTTTTCCTTTGCCTTGTCTGCCTTAAACTGCTTCTCAAGCAACTCAAGTGACTTCTGCTTCTGACGACACTGAGATTCAGTGTGCTTCCAGCGCCCACAGAATGTGCAGCGCTCATCAGACTGAGCAGAAGGAGTCTTAGCAGTCCTGGATGAGTTGGACGCTTTAGAGCCCCTTTTGCCAGATGAAGCGGTTGTCTTCATAGCAGCAGTGTCAGAGGCGATAGCAGCTTTGGCCTGGCGGTTCTGATGCTCTTGCATGACAGCATTTTCGACTTTCTGCAGTTTAAAGTCCTGCAGCAGGAGGAAGGACGAGCGAAAACTGTCATAGTCCGCTGGGAGACCATTGAGGATGAGCATGCTGGTGATTTCGTCCTCAAAGGCCTCCAGTGTCATTGCTTCAGTCCTGGAGGCGCGGATCTGCTGCAGAGCAGATTTGACGCGTGCCACAAAGTCAGGCGCCACTTCATCCTCTTTGCACCGCACACTAAAGAACTCATTGTATGTGGCAAAGCGAGCAGAGGGGTTGCTCTGCTGATAGTGTGTTTGAGGGTTGCCCACATAGCAATAGGATCGTCTAGGAGGTGCTGAACGAGCTGCTGTGCTGCAAACTCGAGTGAGGAGAAAGATAATGCCAGATGCCTTCCATGCCTTGACCTGGTACTCCTCCATCGCCTTGATGGCGTCTAGAGTGGGTGTCTGTGTAGTGGGCGTTGCAGAGGTGCTGCCTGCACTGTCTGTGGACGGTTTGGGGATAGGGCGAATGGTTTGCCCAGAAATGATGCCCCAAACGCCTTTGGTCATGAGTACAGACTGCATATGCAGTTTCCAGGTGGCATAGTTGTCAGAGCTCAGCTTGACAGTTTTTTTTTTTTTTTTTTTTTTTTGTCTTTATTATTCCTGCAGAGTAACTAAGTACAAGACTATTACTACAGAGGCGCCCGTCATCAAGCATCGCAAGAAACTGGGCGGGTGGCGCCCGCCGCCGAAGGCGGCGGTAAAGAGAAAACGCTACCTATTAAAGAAGGTGAGATGGAGGAGGAGAAACGGAATACATATCGCTTTGCCCATGTCAAGGCTACATGACCGAAGCTTAGAAAAGAGCAAGGTGACTACTCCCCACGTTCATGCGGAGGAGAGCTCGGGGGAAAAGGTGGGAGCTCGTCAAAGGAATCCAAAAGGTCCGGGTCCGAGTCCTGTGTCCTAGGTCCAAGTGCACGTCTCACATACCCGCGGAGGGTTGTGAGGTCCAAATCCTGGTCAGTGGGGAGGCCGTCAAGCTCCATGGTCGCCAGTGCAAGGCGAATGGCTGCATTGGAGCAAGCCGAGGGACGGGTGAGGTGGCCGGTGATTTTGAGCCACCGGCGCACGACTGGCATAAGGGCTTCGTCTGCCCACTCTGTGTGGTGAGCTGGTAGTGGGGTGTCATCTGGCCAGACCTTCGCAATCCAGGGGCGGAATGTCTCGCACCCTCCAAGGATATGGGCGGTCGTCTGGGCTGGCCAGGGGGGATGGTTGTGCCACCGACAGTAGGAGATCAGGCCATGCCGGGTCCGGTAGTCTGCGCTCATGCGCATCCAGTAACCCCCAAAGGGACCGGCGCAGCAAAGTACTTGAGCCACTGCTGTGAGCTCAGCGCGTGGGTGGTCGGTTGACATCGTCATCAGACGACGAGGGCGACGAGTTGGTGGGCCAGAGATAGCAAGGTACTTATCAGTGGTGGAGGCCATGGGACGCTCAAGTAGTTTCTCCCACTTTGCATGTGCATCGCGGGTGTTCACCTCTCGAAGTGCTGAGATGGAGGGTGGGGAGGTGAGGGGAGGCAACTGCGTTGCCTCCTTGGCTTCCTCATCTGCCCACTCGTTTCCGGGCACGCCCGAGTGACCAGGGCACCACTGGAAAACGATTTGGAGGTCTGGGTTGAGGTCAAGCAGTGTTTGAACGCCTGCTTTCCAATGCTGTAGGAGGTGAGCGCCGGGTGCTGAGGGCCAGTTACGGAAGAGCCTCAAAGCAGTGAGTGAGTCGGCAAGGAAAATGACTGATGGGACCTCCATGAGGTGGGCGCGCAAGTGCCGCGCAGCCCAACCAGGTGCAGACGCAAGAGAGAAAATCTCTGCATCTGTGGCGGTAGCAATCTTGGGGGAGGCAAGGCGCCGGGAGGCCAGACGCTGTGTGCCACGCATGGCCACAATGGCTGAACCTGAGCCGCGCTCTAAACGAGAGCCGTCTGTGAAGACTTGCACAGAGTAGGGGGTGCAGGCACTGATTGCATCGTTTACATGCTGTTCGCGCAGTTCAGCTGAAACAGTGCCTTCTGGGACTCGGAAGTCGAGTCGCTCGCCTGCAAAGGCAAGAGGATCTGACCAGGGAGGGTGAGTGTACGCAGGGACCTGTTGGACACGAGGGGCAATGGCCGGTAGCGAAGTGGAAAGAGGGCGAGGGCGCCGTGAGGGAGTAATCCTACGTCTACCTACAGTATGTGGAGTGCGCCAAAGGCGAAGAGCATGGTTAGTCTTTAGATATGTAAAATAAAATTGAAAAGGAGGTAAAGAGCAAAGGAAATTGGTGCTTAGCGGTGAGGCGCCTCGGTATACCCCAAGGATCCACCTGCAAGCAATGTTCTGTACCGACTGTAGGCGAGCTACAAGGCCCTTCTGGCGGATGCCAGTGTACCACACTGGAACGCCCCATGTTAAAACGGAGCGGACGCAGGCCGAGTACAACCGACGAAGGTGGAGGGCAGACATGCCGCGCTCGGTGTTGGCGAGAAGGCGAATGGCCGCGAGTGTGGAGAGGCCCTTGGAGCGCATGCGCTCAACATGGGGCTTAAACGAAAGTGCTGGGTCCCACCAGATGCCCAACCACCGCAGGGGGATGGAGGGCTTGATGAGAGTGTCTGGGTCCAGCTGCACGCCCTTGGTTTCCCAACCATTGTAGCCATGTTTAAGGCGTGGTGGATGAAAGTGGGCAAGCTCGGTTTTGGCGGTTTCAATCTTGAGACCAATATCGCGAAAGTGGGAGTTGAGTTGGTGGTATGCTGGTACCAGCTTCCTGCAGTTAGACGTAACTGAGGGGCCGGCAATGACAATGAGGTGGTCGTCAACGTATGCAAGCAAGTTGCATCCATCAAATCGAAACCGCTTGATGGCTGAACCTGCAAAAAGAGTGGAGAGAATGGGTGAAATGGGAGAGCCCTGGGGCGTCCCAAAGTCCGGTTTCTGGGCACTAGGGAGGGTGGTGCCATCAACTGAGATAGCAACCTGCCGGCCGGTCATGAAAGAGAGGCACCAGTCCGCCATGTCTGGCGGGCAGCCTAACTCCAAGAGACGGTGGTGAAGGTGGTGTGGGTGCACTGAGTCAAAGAAGCCTTGTATGTCTACCGCAAGGACAGAACACACTAAGCCATCCGACTGCGCTTTCTCCACAAGCTGTATGAGGCGCTGGGCAGCATCGTAGACAGAATGTCCTTGACGCCCCCCAAACTGGTTTTTGGGCAGCCAGTTCTGGGTGTTAGCCAGATACTGGAGCCGGTTAGCAATAATCTTCTCAAGGAGTTTCCCAAAGGTCTCCTCAAGAGTAATAGGACGATAGGAACGGGGGGAGAAAGGGTCCTTCTTGTTGGGCTTCCTGAGCATGACAACCTTTGCCGCCCGCCAACACTTGGGGTGGTGCCCCAAACGCAAGCAGTCGTTGAAAAGCGCCAACACCTCATTAGCATATGAGTACACCACCCATTTAAGGGGGCGGTACCCAACACCAGAGGGCCCCGGAGCCGACAAGTTGGAAGTACCGGTTAGTGCATCATCCATCTCTTTGTAGAGTATGGGTGGCGCACCCGCCGAAGGCGGGGGCAGTGGCCCGAGACCTGTGAACGGCACGTAAATCACGCAGGGAATACACTGCAGAGATAGTGTAAGTGTTGTAGAATTGAGCAGAGAGAAATATACAAAGAGTCTCACCTGCAGAGATAGTGTAAGTGTTAAAGACACTGTGCACTGTCTCTGCTGGCGTTTAAGCTACTGATTACATAAGTAAGCAAAGGTTAAATCATAAACTACACTAAGTGACCGTTTGGAGAACAAGTAAAATAGAGATGAAATAGAGTAGATATTAACACTCCCCCCTAATCTGAGTCATCTCTATGTTCTCAGACCAAGTTTAGAGCACATGTCCTGGACCTTGAGACGCCCTAAGGCCTTTGTCATGATGTCAGCAGGCATGTCTTGAGTAGAAATGTAAAGAACTTCAATTTTGCCAGACTCCACAACTTCCCTCAGCCAGTAGTGGCGAAGGTCAAGATGCTTCATGCGGCCATGATGCTCTGGATTGTTTGCAACCGCTATAGCAGACTGGTTGTCAACAAAGAGTTTAGAAGGAGAAGTAAAAGTAAAACCAAATTCAGTGAATAAATTGCGAAGCCAAAGTATCTCCTGTCCTGCCTGCACTGCAGAGATGTACTCTGCCTCTGTGGTTGACAGAGTCACAATGGACTGCAACCGACTGCCCCAGCTGATTGCACCAGTACCCATCTTGACAATAAGACCAGATGTAGACTTGCCATTGTCTACATTGCCTCCATGATCCGCATCAGAGTAAGTTGTAAATAACTCATTGGAGCTGGGATCAGGCGCATAGGTGAGCTTGTAGTCCTTAGTGCCTTGAAGGTATCTGCACAAGTGCTTGAGGGCTGTCCAGTGTGCTTGACCAGGGTTGGCCATGAACCGCGCTAAGACACTCACTGCATAGGAGATATCTGGGCGACTAGCAGATGCCAAGTACATGAGTGTACCTAGCAGTTGTGCATATGGCTTGTCCCTCATCTGTGCAAACTCCTCCTGGGTTTTGGGCGACATGGACTTGCTCAGTTTTGTTCCTTCAGCTATAGGAGTGGAAACTGAGCTTAGGGAGCCAAGTTGGTAGCGGTTGAGAACATCTATAATGTACTGGCGCTGTGAGAGAGAGATGGAACGGAGTTGCCTGTTTCTCTCAATGTGTATGCCAAGCAGGAATGATGTGGGTCCCAAGTCATGCAGCTTGAAGTGCTTAGCCAGCTCATCTCTGACAAAATCGAAGTTGGCCTTGTGCTTGCAAGCAATGGTCATGTCATCCACATACACAGGGATAATGATGCGCACATCATCTTTTCTGTACACCCATATGCTGTGATCGCATTTGACAAGTGCAAATGACATGTCTGTAAGCACAGAATCGAGTTTCTTGTGCCATTGCCTGCCAGCTTGCTTTAGGCCATAGAGAGACTTGATGAGCTTCAGCACATAACCGCGCCCAAAGTGATCCTTAAACCCTTCTGGCTGCTGCATGTAGACATCATGATCCATTTCACCATTAAGGAACGCAGTAGAGATATCCAGACTGTAGAGCTCAAGGTCCTCAATTGCTGCAAGTGCCAGTATAGCACGCAGTGCAGCCCACTTGGCTGTGGGTGCAAAGACCTGAGAGAACTCAAGTCCTGGACGCTGAGAGAAACCCTTGGCTACAAGTCTTGCTTTGTAGCGCTCAATGAATCCATCAGCCTTCTTCTTCAGCTTAAACACCCAGCGGTTCCCAATGGCCTTTCTGCCTTCAGGCAGCTTCACCGGTTCAAATGTCCCATTCTCAATGAGACTCATGAACTCATCTGCAGCTGCTTGCTCCCAGAGATGCGCATCTGGTCTGCCCTTAATGTCCTTCCACTGGTATGGCTCTGCACTGTTGACATTGAGTGCACTCTGAGAGTGTTCTGTCATGAACTCATATGCCTCTTCAAACGTCAAGTAGCAGTCTGTGTTGTCTGCAAACACATCCATAGGGTCATCTGACTCAGGATCCTCAATGAAGTCCGATTCTGGTTCCTCTGGTTCTGACTTAGGATGCTCAACAGGATTGAACTGAATGGGAGGTTGAGGAGGCTGCCAGGAGCGTGGAAGACGTCTGCCAGGGTAGTGCATCAGTGGATTGACTCTCTGATCCCAATCATTGACAAAGGGACGAGATCTGAGTTGTGGTTGTGATTTCTCATATCTCTTCTCAGGAGGTGGGCTTCTGTCACTTGGGGATCTAGAGCGCTTCATTCCTCTAGGAGGAGGAGGTGGTGGTGTCTTAGGAGCTGAAGGTGCAGGAGATGGAGGTGCAGGTGGCGCTTCTGGTGCATTTGCATTGTCATTGTCATCCTGATCATCAGGATCAAGAGGTGGCTGTTCCGGTTCTTCTGGAGGATGAGGAGGCAGATCATCATCACCATAGTAGTCTCCCCCCTGTTCTGGGTCGTCATCTGGAAGGGAGAACTGAACAGGTGTCTTTGAGGTGCCAGTAAATGTCATTTCATCAAAGACAGCAGAATTGCTGATTAGCTCCTTCTGAGTGACCGGATTCCAGAACAGCCAGGCTTTGTACTCTGAGTGATAGCCAAGGAAGGTGCACTTCACATAGTGAGGTTGCAGCTGCTTCCTTTGATCCTTCTGCAGATTGACATATGCAGTGCAGCCAAAAACGCGCAAATGAGAGATGTCTGGTTTAGACTTAAACCAGCGCTCATAGGGAGTGACAGAGTTGACATTAGAGGCAGTGGGAGAGCGGTTGCGCACATGGATAAATGCTGCAACTGCATCCCACCAGAATGAAGCAGGGAGTTTGGCCTCATTCAGCATAGCAGTAACCGCCTCAATAATGGTTCTGTTGGCACGCTCTGCAACACCATTTTGATGGGGTTCATTTCTGACTGTGTGCTGCCGCTGAATGCCATGAGTGGTACAGAACTCATTCCATGCAGTAGGCATGTACTCTCCTCCTTTGTCATCTCTGGTAGCCTTTATGCACTGGCCAGTCTGTGTCTCTGCATATGCCTTATACGCCTGGAATGCTCCAAATGCCTCACTCTTCTTCTTGAGTGGGTAAACCGCCCAGAGTCTGCTGTAGTCATCAATGAAGGTGATGAGATATCTGTATGCATGTCTGCTCTGCACAGGAAGAGGGCCATGTACATCAGAGTGCACTAGCTGTAATACAGCAGATGCACGATGTAGAGCTTTCTGAGGTACATTTGTACGCCTCATCTTTCCTGCCAGACATGGTTCACAGATAGCAGCAGGGAGTGTTTTAGAGCGTACAGCCATACCAGTGACAAGCTGGTTGTTGTATAGGCGCTGTACAGATGCATTGTTAAGGTGACCAAGACGCCTGTGCCATAAACTCCAATCCATAGGATATGACTGAGAGTGTGTATGGAGTGCGGTTGAAGGGGTGAATGCACTAGGAGTGGATGTGTATGCCTCTGAGACAACAGAACCGTCTAGAATGGCAGTGTTGTTGTTGTTGACAGAGGCAGTGAAGATGAGATCCTGATCACGCTTAAAGAGCACAGTATGTGCTAGGATTGTGACAACAAAATTTCGATTTTTTGTGAGATAGAGAACTGATAGGAGGTTATTCTTTAGATGTGGTACATGCAGGACGCGCCCAAAGTCTAGTAGGCGGCCTGGTTTGCCATTTACAGTAGGATGAAACCGAACAGTGCCAACACCTTCACTATAGACAATGTGGTTGTTGGCAAGTCTAATGGGGGTACGCATTGGCGAATATTGAATGAACCAGCTCCTATGAGGCGTCATATGGCTAGTGGCCCCTGTGTCACAGATCCAGTTAGTCGATGCATCTGCAGCAGAGGCAGATTCCAGAGTACTTGCATTATATGCAAAGTGTGCACTTTCCGAAGATGCAGTGTCTGCCATGTTGGCAGTACCTCCTTCCTTTTCCTTTGCCTTGTCTGCCTTAAACTGCTTCTCAAGCAACTCAAGTGACTTCTGCTTCTGACGACACACTGAGATTCAGTGTGCTTCCAGCGCCCACAGAATGTGCAGCGCTCATCAGACTGAGCAGAAGGAGTCTTAGCAGTCCTGGATGAGTTGGACGCTTTAGAGCCCCTTTTGCCAGATGAAGCGGTTGTCTTCATAGCAGCAGTGTCAGAGGCGATAGCAGCTTTGGCCTGGCGGTTCTGATGCTCTTGCATGACAGCATTTTCGACTTTCTGCAGTTTAAAGTCCTGCAGCAGGAGGAAGGACGAGCGAAAACTGTCATAGTCCGCTGGGAGACCATTGAGGATGAGCATGCTGGTGATTTCGTCCTCAAAGGCCTCCAGTGTCATTGCTTCAGTCCTGGAGGCGCGGATCTGCTGCAGAGCAGATTTGACGCGTGCCACAAAGTCAGGCGCCACTTCATCCTCTTTGCACCGCACACTAAAGAACTCATTGTATGTGGCAAAGCGAGCAGAGGGGTTGCTCTGCTGATAGTGTGCTTTGAGGGTTGCCCACATAGCAATAGGATCGTCTAGGAGGTGCTGAACGAGCTGCTGTGCTGCAAACTCGAGTGAGGAGAAGATAATGCCAGATGCCTTCCATGCCTTGACCTGGTACTCCTCCATTGCCTTGATGGCGTCTAGAGTGGGTGTCTGTGTAGTGGGCGTTGCAGAGGTGCTGCCTGCACTGTCTGTGGACGGTTTGGGGATAGGGCGAATGGTTTGCCCAGAAATGATGCCCCAAACGCCTTTGGTCATGAGTACAGACTGCATATGCAGTTTCCAGGTGGCATAGTTGTCAGAGCTCAGCTTGACAGTGTCAGAGGACTTGGTCTCATCGCTGTCAGCCATGGTAGAGGGCGAAAATCGGATAGGAAAGGAGGGGAGCAAGTAATGTGCAGTGCAGAAGAAGTCAGTGCCACTGAAGGCAGCTGCAAAGCGAAGCAAAGTGCTATCACACGTCCGCAAGACAGTGCTGGTCTGTTGGTCTATTACAGACCCCGCAGGCACCGCTAACTGAAAGAGGCTCTAGGCTTAAGTGAACTAGTCACAACCAGCGAACTAAGGCCGGGCAGGCAAGCTTTACAGTTATAGGAAACTATTGTGTGAAGCAAGTACAGCAACCTTTGCAGGGCAGGTACAGTGCACACCAGAGACTGCACTGGCACAAGACAAGACAGGGGAGACGCAGAAATGCGTTACTGCGCAACAACGGCGAGGCGTGGCGGCTTGCGGAAAGCGCGTGCGTGTAGTGCTGCGTGCGACGAGCACAACGGTGTACCGAGTGTCGAAATCGGCGCGGCGGTTGAGTCGGAATTAGGTGCAAGAGTCGAAAGTGGGAAATGGGGTGAACAGGAGGTGAACACCAACAGTGGCGCTGTGCGCGAGCCGTGGACCCAATTGACGTGCAAATGCAACCGTATGTCGTGCTCAGCGAGGCGAGGCGAATGGTGCGACAAGTGTGCGAGTAGCTACCGTGGAAGGCGAGCTATGTGCGATGTTTGCGGGTGAGGCAGTGACTGATGATGCAGGTGTATGCACTCAACAAGCTCACTGAGCACTCAGATCAAGTCGGATCGCCGCGAAACTTCGTAGGGGTGTTGTATGTGTGTAGAACGACGGATGTGTGCGACTAGAGCACAATCGGATGGTCGGATGTTGAGGGATGGGTGATGTCTCAGATTTCAGCAAATGCAAGATAAGGGTGTAGCACTGCTTGTACTGCACCGATCGCCGTAAAACTTCGCCAATCACTCAATCCTAACGTCTAAAGCCTATCCTCGCGTCTAGAAGTTGATCCGAGCACTGGATCAAGCGGGAGAAGCGAGTTTTGATGTGTGGGAGTGGCAACACTAAGAATAGAGCGATTTTGAGCTTCTATTATGTGCAGTTACTGCACAAGGCTCATAACCTGTGAACGGCACGTAAATCACGCAGGGAATACACTGCAGAGATAGTGTAAGTGTTGTAGAATTGAGCAGAGAGAAATATACAAAGAGTCTCACCTGCAGAGATAGTGTAAGTGTTAAAGACACTGTGCACTGTCTCTGCTGGCGTTTAAGCTACTGATTACATAAGTAAGCAAAGGTTAAATCATAAACTACACTAAGTGACCGTTTGGAGAACAAGTAAAATAGAGATGAAATAGAGTAGATATTAACAAGACCACCTGCCGGTAGGGGGGGAGGTGGTGGAAAGTATGTTGAACGAAACAACTCACCTTTCTCTTCCTCAGTCTGGGTGAAGGTCCCATCCGGACGCCGGAGTGAGGGCACAGGTGTTGGTCGGATGCCCAGGCCACGCTTGGCCCAGTTCCAGATGGTAGCAGGCTCTGCCTTAGCTACTTGCTCCGAGTAGAAAGAGCGCCTAGCCGCCCGAGTTGAAGCCTTAAAGGCCCGGACGGCGGCACTCCTCAGACGGGCAGTAGTGGCGGCCTTGATGGATGCAAGCGCGGCGGTGCACTTTGGTGTCCACCATGGCACCTCCGACTTTGAGGGCTTGCGAGGTTTGGTGATTGCCTCCATAGCGGTGACCATGGCCTGCTGAATGGCCTCCGCTTTGAGATCGAGTTCTGGGATGTTAGTAGCGGGTAGCGCAAATGCCACCTTCAACAGAGGGTATGCCACATCGCACCACTCATCCTGGTCCTCGTTTGTGACGCGAGGGGGGCGAGGGGGATGGACAAAGGGCCCAACCGGAACCGACCAGGTGAGGACGGTGTGGTCAGAGAGTGGGGAGGGGGAGCTAGTGAATGTGTCCATCACTAACTCCGCCGGAACGGCGGGTGCTGCCCATACCATGTCAATGGGACAGCGCGCCCCCCCCTCCCTAGGATGTGTGTCCACATCTGGGAGGTGAGCAGGCGAATGGCCATGCATCCGAAAGAAATCATCCAGAGCCTGGGCCTTATTCGACTCTGCCCGGGGGCAAGGGAGGTCGGACCAAGAGTGGTGGCGCCGGTTAAAGTCGCCAGCCACTGTGAGGGACGCGGCAATTGCCGGGTCAAGTCCAAGAAGAAAGGACTCACCTGGGTATCTGGGGGTGGCTTCTGCGCGGTCTGGCGGATGCATTCCATAGTAGTTGCAGATCCTCACTGTTTGTGTGGAACGCACTTCAATGGTGAGCACGTCGGTGCCCTGGGAGGCAGCACCAACAATAGACCATGCTGAGGGTGGGAGGTTGCGCGAGACGTAAGTGACCACTCGCGGACGGGTGGCCGGCGGAAGGCAGGGTGTGTAACCGGGAATAGAAGGGACATTGAGTACTGGTGTCCCCTCTGGGTCGGAAAGTGAGGGCTGGGAACCAATCTGATACCAAGGGGGCTCCTGTATCAAAAGAAGGTGTGGGGGTTGGGAATTGTCAGCAAGAATGGGGAGAAGGGAATGAATCGCTGCAAGTGAGCGGGCAGCGTTCCACTGAAGGACGCAAAGGGCGTCGATCATTACTCTGCTTCCATGTTAGAGTTGTTGGCGCCGTCAGACTCGTCATCGTCGTCGGCTGGTGGTGGTGCATACTTCTTCCGCTTGGGGCAGTCTTCGGAGGTAGCCTCGTGGTCGCCCTTGCAGTTGATGCAGTATGGGGAGTGTGGGCAGTCCTGCCCCGCGGGTGTGGCGTTTTCGGCACACTTGGGGCATCTAGACCGGTGTTGGGGGGTGTGGTGTCTGCCACCGCAAACAGCACAAGCTGGCTGGGCCTTGCAGCCCTTGGACGTGTGACCCAACGCCTGGCACCTGATGCATTGTGCAAATGCTGGGCGCACTGGAGGCACAGAGAGTCGGAGTTGGTTGGCGAAGAGCCAGACCCGGGGCTTTTTGAGGAGCCTCGCGCGTGTCTCGCCGCTCTGATCTACAAAGGAGAATGAAACCGGGCAGTACTCCAATTTGGGGTCTGCGAGTCTGTCCGGTCTGCATGCAAAGTGAGGGGGGTTAGTAAACTCAAGGCCCTTGAGCGCGGGGTTAGCCCTGATCTCTTCCAAAAGGGTAGCCGCTGAGTAAACCGCTCCACTGGAGACATATGGGTCTCTGGTAGGAACCATGGAGATCCGAAGTGTCGAGCGGGGGCGCACCCGGGAGTGGGTGAGGACAATGGGCTTGTCAGCCGGTGGTGTTCCTACGTAACAGTGCTGGGTCAGGTGGGTCCCAAGGGCCTGGGCATGAATGTCCAGGGTGGAATCCACCGAGGTTCCGGCGGGTAGTGCGGGCTTAGAAGAAAAGGTGCAAACAATGTTGCCTTTGACATTGAATGCCGCGGACAACACTGTCACATGGTTAGCGGTGGGGCAAGAGGAGAAGAACTCACGAACGGCTGCTGTCAAAGCAGCCCCTGACTTCCTCTGGCCAGTCTGGATGTTTTTTTTTTTTTTTTTTTGACTTTATTATTCCTGCAGAGTAACTAAGTACAAGACTATTACTACAGAGGCGCCCGTCATCAAGCATCGCAAGAAACTGGGCGGGTGGCGCCCGCCGCCGAAGGCGGCGGTAAAGAGAAAACGCTACCTATTAAAGAAGATGAGATGGAGGAGGAGAAACGGAATACATATCGCTTTGCCCATGTCAAGGCTACATGACCGAAGCTTAGAAAAGAGAAAGGTGACTACTCCCCACGTTCACGCGGAGGAGAGCTCGGGGGAAAAGGTGGGAGCTCGTCAAAGGAATCCAAAAGGTCCGGGTCCGAGTCCTGTGTCCTAGGTCCAAGTGCACGTCTCACATACCCGCGGAGGGTTGTGAGGTCCAAATCCTGGTCAGTGGGGAGGCCGTCAAGCTCCATGGTCGCCAGTGCAAGGCGAATGGCTGCATTGGAGGCGAGCCGAGGGGCGGGTGAGGTGGCCGGTGATTTTGAGCCAACGGCGCACGACTGGCATGAGGGCTTCGTCTGCCCACTCTGTGTGGTGAGCTGGTAGTGGGGTGTCATCTGGCCAGACCTTCGCAATCCAGGGGCGGAATGTCTCGCACCCTCCAAGGATATGGGCGGTCGTCTGGGCTGGCCAGGGGGGGTGGTTGTGCCACCGACAGTAGGAGATCAGGCCATGCCGGGTCCGGTAGTCTGCACTCATGCGCATCCAGTAACCCCCAAAGGGACCAGCGCAGCAAAGTACCTGAGCCACTGCTGTGAGTTCAGCGCGTGGGTGGTCGGTTGACATCGTTATCAGACGACGAGGGCGGCGAGTGGGTGGGCCAGAGATAGCAAGGTACTTATCAGTGGTGGAGGCCATGGGACGCTCAAGTAGTTTCTCCCACTTTGCATGTGCATCGCGGGTGTTCACCTCTCGAAGTGCTGAGATGGAGGGTGGGGAGGTGAGGGGAGGCAACGCAGTTGCCTCCTTGGCTTCCGGCCAGTCTGGATGTAGTGTTTGGGGGTGTACACTAGGGTAGGGTCCTTAGCATACACCTTGGGTGGAGGGGGTGGTTGGCGCTGCTTCTTCGGCTGTTTAGGCCCGGGAGCTGCACCCGCGTGATACTGTTGCTGAGGGGGGGGGAGGGAAACCGGAATGGCTGCCACCTGCGCATAGGTGGCAGGGGCCGTCGGTTGGGCCTGTTGGGTGGATGGGGCAGGTGCTGGTGCTGGTGCTGGTGCCCGGACTGGGCGCGGCGCCGGTCGGTCAACCACAGCCTGCATTTGCCTGGAGAGGGAGGCCACTTCATTTGAGAGGCGCGTCATGTTCTCAGTGAGCGCAACAATCTCTGGGGAGGGGGCCCTTGGGAGTGGGGTGGGTTCTGGGAAAGATGGGAAGGGGAGGACGCTGTTCTTGAGACGAGCAGCATAGGCATTGAAGGCGGTCCTAGCAATTTCCACTGCATCGGTGGAGTTGGCGTCTGCTCCTTGTGCACGCATTACTGTCGCTAGAGAGGCGTTGAGCACCCCGAGGATGTTACCCGCGCACTCTGCTGCAACCATTGCAATCTGCGTGTTGGTGAGGTTTGCTGCTGAGGAATCAGCAAGCGCCTTCTCGAGGTAGGTCTGGACGCTCAGGGGGACTGCTCTAAGAGCGCGCTCCCAACCCTTGAGGCCAGCATTGGGTGGGGGCCGGCTGGCAAGTGGGGACAGCACATCGGCGGTGCGTTTGCCCTTGCCTGCTGGAACGTAGGGGGTCATGTCTGCATCCTTGTCACCATCGTAGGTGCTGGGGAGCGGCTCAGAAGAGGGGGGGAGTGGGGACTCCGCCGCCAGTGCCCTCTGAAATGCAGTCACTGGGGTCTGGGGGCCGGAAGTGGTTGGTGCCAGTGGGTTCATGTCCACATCGTTGGCAGGGGGTGGTTGGGCACCGGTCACAGAGGACGACGCCCGGGAGGGTTTATTGGCTATAGGAGGTTTGCTGGTGTGCTTGTTTGACATTGTCTACAGTCCGGTAGAATGGGAGCTGAGGCTCGACCAGATCGGGACAAGCTTCCCATCTGTTGAGGCTTCATGTGCGGTATGCCTCATGACGTATTTCGCGCTCACACGTTGTAGTTCCACTCGCCCCTTGCAAGCCAGCATCACACGGTACTTCGGCAACACTTTAGCCCACACAGTTTGAGCTTCCCCACGCGGTAGAACTCTGGATGGTACTTCTCTTCCGTTACCGCTGCTCCGGTACGCACTCTCCCACAGCGGCCACTCACAGCTAGGGCTGGTGCTGGGGCAACAGTAGGGAGCAAGGGCCCAGCACAGCGCACTGGGGGCCGCCCTCGTAAGGACAACCTTGCCGGTGGCCACACTGTCCACAGTACTCATTGCTTGCACCTCTCGATGGGCACACCTACCAAGGCGGGACCCTACGTCTTGGCTGCCTACTTGCCGGCCTTGACATTGTTTTGGGCCACTTCACGGGAGGGGGCGTTCAGGCACGTGAGGAGACTACACCTCCATGCCGGGGGGAACCAGCCCCAGCACTTTTGACATGTTTAGCGCACCCCGATGGGTTTCCCCACTGCTGTAGACTATATCTTAAGCGTTGGCCTGTGTTGGTCAACGCCGACCGCCACTTAGTCGTTGAACCTTCCCTTCCTCTAAAGAGAGTCGGGCTTGGCTGCTGATTGGCCATTTCTCCCTCCGCAGGGATCATCCTGAGCATTTTCACCACCCCAGGTTGCAAACCCGGTGTCATACTAATCCTCGTGCCATCATCATGCCCGTACACTGACCGGCGCACGCTAAGCAGGGGGAAATAGCGACGGTAGCTGCAGGCTTTAGGCTATCCCAGCAATTCGACGGTCTCGCCCATGTAGTTGGACTAGCCTGCCTGCGGGGCAGACTTACCCCAGGTGCACGCCAATGCACCTTCGAGGTAGTGGTCAAAGGTCAAGGAGTGATGTCCATGGTCGCCAGTGCAAGGCGAATGGCTGCATTGGAGCGAGCCAAGGGACGGGTGAGGTGGCCTGTGATTTTGAGCCAACGGCGCACGACTGGCATGAGGGCTTCGTCTGCCCACTCTGTGTGGTGAGCTGGTAGTGGGGTGTCATCTGGCCAGACCTTCGCAATCCAGGGGCGGAATGTCTCGCACCCTCCAAGGATATGGGCGGTTGTCTGGGCTGGCCAGGGGGGATGGTTGTGCCACCGACAGTAGGAGATCAGGCCATGCCGGGTCCGGTAGTCTGCGCTCATGCGCATCCAGTAACCCCCAAAGGGACTGGCGCAGCAAAGTACCTGAGCCACTGCTGTGAGCTCAGCGCGTGGGTGGTCGGTTGACATCGTCATCAGACGACGAGGGCGGCGAGTGGGTGGGCCAGAGATAGCAAGGTACTTATCAGTGGTGGAGGTCATGGGACGCTCAAGTAGTTTCTCCCACTTTGCATGTGCATCACGGGTGTTCACCTCTCGAAGTGCTGAGATGGAGGGTGGGGAGGTGAGGGGAGGCAACGCAGTTGCCTCCTTGGCTTCCTCATCTGCCCACTCGTTTCCGGGCACGCCCGAGTGACCAGGGCACCACTGGAAAACGATTTGGAGGTCTGGGGTGAGGTCAAGCAGTGTCTGAACACCTGCTTTCCAATGCTGTAGGAGGTGAGCGCCGGGTGCTGAGGGCCAGTTTCGAAAGAGCCTCAAGGCAGTGAGTGAGTCGGCAAGGAAGATGACTGATGGGACCTCCATGAGGTGGGCGCGCAAGTGCCGCGCAGCCCACCCGGGTGCAGCCGCAAGAGAGAAGATCTCTGCATCTGTGGCGGTCGCAATCTTGGGGGAGGCAAGGCGCCGGGAGGCCAGACGCTGTGGGCCACGCATGGCCACAATAGCTGAGCCTGAGCCGCGCTCTAAACGAGAGCCGTCTGTGAAGACTTGCACAGAGTAGGGGGTGCAGGCACTGATTGCATCGTTTACATGCTGTTCGCGCAGTTCAGCGGAAACAGTGCCTTCTGGGACTCGGAAGTCCAGTCGCTCGCCTGCAAAGGCAAGAGGATCTGACCAGGGAGGGTGAGTGTACACAGGGACCTGTTGGACACGAGGGACAAGGGCCGGTAGCGAAGTGGAAAGAGGGCGAGGGCGCCGTGAGGGAGTAATCCTACGTCTACCTACAGTATGTGGAGTGCGCCAAAGGCGAAGAGCATGGTTAGTCTTTAGATATGTAAAATAAAATTGAAAAGGAGGTAAAGAGCAAAGGAAATTGGTGCTTAGCGGTGAGGCGCCTCGGTATACCCCAAGGATCCACCTGCAAGCAATGTTCTGGACCGACTGTAGACGAGCTACAAGGCCCTTCTGACGGATGCCAGTGTACCACACTGGAACGCCCCATGTTAAAACAGAGCGGACGCAGGCCGAGTACAACCGACGAAGGTGGAGGGCAGACATGCCGCGCTCGGTGTTGGCGAGAAGGCGAATGGCCGCAAGTGTGGAGAGGCCCTTGGAGCGCATGCGCTCAACATGGGGCTTAAACGAAAGTGCTGGGTCCCACCAGATGCCCAGCCACCGCAGGGGGATGGAGGGCTTGATGAGAGTGTCTGGATCCAGCTGCACGCCTTTGGTTTCCCAACCATTGTAGCCATGTTTAAGGCGCGGCGGATGAAAGTGGGCAAGCTCGGTTTTGGCAGTTTCAATCTTGAGACCAATGTCGCAAAAGTGGGAGTTGAGTTGGTGGTATGCTGGTACCAGCTTCCTGCAGTTAGACGTAACTGAGGGGCCGGCAATGACAATAAGGTGGTCGTCGACGTATGCAAGCAAGTTGCATCCATCAAACCGAAACCGCTTGATGGCTGAACCTGCAAAAATAGTGGAGAGAATGGGTGAGATGGGAGAGCCCTGGGGCGTCCCAAAGTCCGGTTTCTGGGCACTAGGGAGGGTGGTGCCATCAACTGAGATAGCAACCTGCCAACCGGTCATGAAAGAGAGGCACCAGTCCGCCATGTCTGGCGGGCAGCCTAACTCCAAGAGACGGTGGTGAAGGTGGTGTGGGTGCACTGAGTCAAAGAAGCCTTGTATGTTGACCGCAAGGACAGAACACACTAAGCCATCCGACTGCGCTTTCTCCACAAGCTGTATGAGGCGCTGGGCAGCATCGTAGACAGAATGTCCTTGACGCCCCCCAAACTGGTTTTTGGGCAACCAGTTCTGGGTGTTAGCCAGATACTGGAGCCGGTTAGCAATAATCTTCTCAAGGAGTTTCCCGAAGGTCTCCTCAAGAGTAATAGGACGATAGGAGCGGGGGGAGAATGGATCCTTCTTGTTAGGCTTCCTGAGCATGACAACCTTTGCCGCCCGCCAGCACTTAGGGTGGTGCCCCAAGCGCAAACAGTCGTTGAAAAGCGCCAACACCTCATTAGCATATGAGTACACCACCCATTTAAGGGGGCGGTACCCAACACCCGAGGGCCCCGGAGCCGACAAATTGGAAGTACCGGTCAGTGCATCATCCATCTCCTTGTAGAGTATGGGTGGCGCACCCGCCAAAGGCGGGGGCAGTGGCCCGAGACCACCTGCCGGTAGGGGGGGAGGTGGTGGAAAGTATGTTGAACGAAACAACTCACCTTTCTCTTCCTCAGTCTGGGTGAAGGTCCCATCCGGACGCCGGAGTGAGGGCACAGGTGTTGGTCGGATACCCAGGCCACGCTTGGCCCAGTTCCAAATGGTAGCAGGCTCTGCCTTAGCTACTTGCTCCGAGTAGAAAGAGCGCCTAGCCGCCCGAGTTGAAGCCTTAAAGGCCCGGACGGCGGCACTCCTCAGACGGGCAGTAGTGGCGGCCTTGATGGATGCAAGCGCGGCGGTGCACTTTGGTGTCCACCATGGCACCTCCGACTTTGAGGGCTTGCGAGGTTTGGTGATCGCCTCCATAGCAGTGACCATGGCCTGCTGGATGGCCTCCGCTTTGAGATCAAGTTCTGGGATGTTAGTAGTGTGTGCATGTGATTGTGCAGGTACCTGGGTCAAAAAAAAAAAAAAACCCATATCTGGACCCGCAGGTAACCGTGGGAAACAGGTACCTGCGCGCGGGTGCACCTGCAACCGCAGGTTTTTTGATGCAGGTACCCACGGGTACCTGCGGGTGACCTCCACCCGTGTCATGCTCTAATCCTGTACTGCAAGAGCCATCTCCGTTTGGGTGCTTTTGCCAAATGTGGAAGCTTGGTTCCCGCGCCGAGCTGCTTCATTTAGTAATTGCTGGATAACAAAATCCACAGTAAGATGACTTGTTGGTGTCATGACCCAACCGGCGATCAAAGGATTTAAATACCAAAAACCTCAATTAGCCAATTATATTCAATCCCTGGCTTTCCCCCCTTTCCCCCTTTCGCCCTGAGCACTTCTCCGATGACCTAGAGTGCATGACACATCCTCCAGATGTGTATCTACGTATCAAAAGTTGTTTGGGGAAGAAAGGAGGAATAATGACGCAGCCACGAGAAGATTGATGATCTCCATCGAATCGCAGATTGATCACAGTAAAACATATTGTATCAGGATCTGCTGATGGTGTATCATCTTCAGGGGTTGTTAGGAGTATCCTGAGACGTCCGGAGGACCGGAGGGACGAAGGGCATCACTGGAGTTTCAGAAGAAATGTTTCAGCAATTGATCTGACTCATTATTGTCCATTCGATGAGTCAGTTCACTCCTTGACCTTTAACCACTACCTTCCCGATTTGGTCGAGCCTCAGCTCCCATTCTACCGGACTGTAGACAATGTCAAACAAGCACACCAGCAAACCTCCCATAGCCAACAAACCCTCCCGGGCGTCGTCCTCTGTGACTGGTGCCCAACCACCCCCCGCCAACGACATGGACATGAACCCACTGGCACCAACCACTTCCGGGCCCCAGACCCCAGTGAATGCATTTCAGCAGGCGCTTATGGCAGGATCCCCTCTCCCCCCCTCCTCTGAGCCCCTCCCCAGCACCTATGATGGTGATGAGGATGCCGACATGACCCCCTACGTTCCAGCAGGCAAGGGCAAGGGCACCGCTGATGTACTGTCCCCACTTGCCAGCCGGCCCCCACCCAATGCTGGCCTCAAGGGTTGGGAGCGCGCTCTTAGAGCAGTCCCCCTGAGCGTCCAGACCTACCTCGAGAAGGCGCTGGCTGATTCCTCAGCAGCAAACCTCACCAACACGCAGATTGCAATGGTTGCAGCAGAATGCGCGGGTAGCATCCTTGGGGTGCTCAACGCCTCTCTAGCGACAGTAATGCGTGCACAAGGAGCAGACGCCAACGCCGCCGACGCAGTGGAAACTGCAAGGACCGCCTTCAACGCCTATGCTGCTCGTCTCAAGAGCACCATCCACTGCTGCCAGCTAGCTGATTGAATGAAGTACAGCCTTGCTGTAAATCATTTATTACTTCAGCCTCAGCATTTGCTGATTCACCCTATATATTATAAAACCAGCTTTGCTGCACTCTGATCAAGAAGATGTATACCTAGGAAATACTAGGCCTGCAAACTGTATTAAGAATATACCACTGGATAATAGATTAATGCATTTGCATACCCACCGCTTTTTTGAGCTATTTATAATGCTCAGGCACTACTGATTGACAGTATGCTGTAATAAATCAGAAATTCATAATTTCTGCCCATTTTTGCATTTGAGGCACATCAGGGTCTAGGACCCTGAGGTCCGGCAGGTTCCAGGTCACCTGGAGCTGTTACCGCTTCAGGAGGCCGTGGGAATAAATTCAAATTAGCCTTTGCAGGCTCTACAGGCATCCAAAAATAGCGCAAAAATAGCCAATAAATCAGAAAATATTCTGGGGCACTGCCGCTTCGCTCTAGCGTGGGAACTACGCATTGGGACGGCCCAAATAGGGTACGAGGATGTTCTGGGCCACCCTGGGCCCTTCCTAAAGCGGTAAAATCATTATAAAATAGATAATTATATTTGCACTCGAGTGCATATATGCAGGCTTCCCCTGGGCTTACCAGCTGTATATAAAATACAGTAAAATCAAATTATATTAGAAGAAGCATATTGAACACGATTCTGATAGCTATATATGGTAATTACAGCCAGGAACATACCAGAAATGACAAAACACATTCCGGTTGACATGCTAATACTACCGGGCTCATTTCACCACATTGGGATACCCCCGGGATGCAAATTCTGATGGGATTCTATTGGAGCATACTACAAGAGTCCAAACAGTCATCAATCATGGCGGGGGAGGCACTTTACGTAGCACAGTAGATTATTCTTTTATTTAAATGTTATTTATATTACTGCACTTCAACTGCACGTAATGGCGCGTATAGATAGCCAAAATAGATCAGATTAACGAGGGGAACAAGAATATGCAGCCAGAAAAGTCACACGGTCACTGGTGATGTCAATAACACACTTTTACATTTACGTGTGCATGCGAAAATTGTACAGGCTCACAGACATCCCAGTGTGTTTCACATATGTACTAATGACTTTGATCAACTGTATATATATCCCACGTATTTCCTACGAAATTTTACGTCAATCGGAGCTTGCGTTGAATTGATATTAAGCCCACATTATTGAGAAAGATTGGTCATTTTTAATTTTACGGGAGGCTTATGGGTCAGGCACATGATGCCAAATGACTGTTATAACTATCCTAAAGATATTCCAATTGTATGTTTGGGGTACAGATGGAATGTACAGGTTATATGTGTTTTGGACATGTCATACGTATACTGATATTACAAGTAGCAATCCACCCTACAATGTTGCATATGACTTGCACATTCCAGCTACATCTCACACATGCAATTGGAATATCTTTAGGATAGTTATAACAGTCATTTGGCATCATGTGCCTGACCCATAAGCCTCCCGTAAAATTAAAAATGACCAATCTTTCTCAATAATGTGGGCTTAATATCAATTCAACGCAAGCTCCGATTGACGTAAAATTTCGTAGGAAATACGTGGGATATATATACAGTTGATCAAAGTCATTAGTACATATGTGAAACACACTGGGATGTCTGTGAAGCCTGTACAATTTTCGCATGCACACGTAAATGTAAAAGTGTGTTATTGACATCACCAGTGACCGTGTGACTTTTCTGGCTGCATATTCTTGTTCCCCTCGTTAATCTGATCTATTTTGGCTATCTATACGCGCCATTACGTGCAGTTGAAGTGCAGTAATATAAATAACATTTAAATAAAAGAATAATCTACTGTGCTACGTAAAGTGCCTCCCCCGCCATGATTGATGACTGTTTGGACTCTTGTAGTATGCTCCAATAGAATCCCATCAGAATTTGCATCCCGGGGGTATCCCAATGTGGTGAAATGAGCCCGGTAGTATTAGCATGTCAACCGGAATGTGTTTTGTCATTTCTGGTATGTTCCTGGCTGTAATTACCATATATAGCTATCAGAATCGTGTTCAATATGCTTCTTCTAATATAATTTGATTTTACTGTATTTTATATACAGCTGGTAAGCCCAGGGGAAGCCTGCATATATGCACTCGAGTGCAAATATAATTATCTATTTTATAATGATTTTACCGCTTTAGGAAGGGCCCAGGGTGGCCCAGAACATCCTCGTACCCTATTTGGGCCGTCCCAATGCGTAGTTCCCACGCTAGAGCGAAGCGGCAGTGCCCCAGAATATTTTCTGATTTATTGGCTATTTTTGCGCTATTTTTGGATGCCTGTAGAGCCTGCAAAGGCTAATTTGAATTTATTCCCACGGCCTCCTGAAGCGGTAACAGCTCCAGGTGACCTGGAACCTGCCGGACCTCAGGGTCCTAGACCCTGATGTGCCTCAAATGCAAAAATGGGCAGAAATTATGAATTTCTGATTTATTACAGCATACTGTCAATCAGTAGTGCCTGAGCATTATAAATAGCTCAAAAAAGCGGTGGGTATGCAAATGCATTAATCTATTATCCAGTGGTATATTCTTAATACAGTTTGCAGGCCTAGTATTTCCTAGGTATACATCTCCTTGATCAGAGTGCAGCAAGGCTGGTTTTATAATATATAGGGTGAATCAGCAAATGCTGAGGCTGAAGTAATAAATGATTTACAGCAAGGCTGTACTTCATTCAATCAGATGCTCTATAGTATACAGTAATGGCTGTTATTTCATTCAATGAACTAGCTGGCAGGACTGCAATGTGCCGGAAGATCGAGTTGATACACATTGTCTCGGAGCTTCTTTGTTATCTTGAAGGGTCCTTCTCGTTTAGATTGGAATTTCAAAGGGAGTCCGGTGCGTCGGAGATTGCGGGCTTCTAACCATACACTTTGTCCTTCTTTCAGGGGCTGAAAGTGTGATTCTTGGGTCTCACGTTGGTATTCCTGTGTGAGAGTTAGAGCTGCTTCGGCTTCGGATCGGAGTTCCAATAGCTTAATCAAACGTGATTGAAGTGTGGGGATGTTGCTATCAATCTCGGACTTTTCCGTTGGGAATGACGTAGGATCGTATCCCATAAGTAATTGGAAAGGTGTCTGTTCGGTGGTGGAGTGTTTGCGATTGTTGTGAGTGAATTCCATCATTGGAATGTATCGGCTCCAGTGGTGAGGGTGTGTTGCTGCATAAATTTGGAAATATGCTTCGATTTCTTGATTCATGCGTTCTGCTTGTCCATCGGTTTGTGGGTGGTATGCTGTAGACATTGCCTGCTTGATGTGCAGTAAGCGGCATAGCTGTCTGAATAGTATTGATGCAAACTGTGGTCCACGGTCTGAGATTATTTTCCTGGGTAATCCAAACCGTTTATACACATTGTCGATGTATAACTGTGCGGTGTTGAGTGCAGTTATTGTCTTGTTGCATGGAGTTAACACTATTGCTTTGGTGCAATCGTGATCCACAATAACACAAATGCTGTCATAGCCATTTGATTCCGGTAGGTCGGTGATGAAATCGATGTTGACAGTGGCGAAAGGGTATGTGTCTTTGTCTGCGATGATCGGGCTAAGCGGAGGTACAAGTGGATGGTGGTTTATCTTCATTTGTTGATAGATTGCGCATCCTTGAATATATTTTGAGATGAATTGCTGCATGCGAGGCCAGTAGTAGGTTCGGCGAATTTGTTCCATAGTATTCGCTATTCCTGGGTGGTTTTGCGTAGGGAGGTCATGATGGAGTCGTAAGATGTTTTGCATGATTTCCTTGTTCTTTGAAACATAGATCTTGTTCCTAAAGTGTATGAGGTCATCCTTGATTGTGAAATCGGTCATCTTTGGTTTCGTAAGGGGTAGTTCTTTTTGGAGGAAAGTCATTGCTTCCTGAATGTCTCCTGTCTCTTGTCGTAATGTTTTGGTCATCATTGTCTTTTTCTTCGATTCGGGCGTCAAGTATTTCCATTTCTTGGATGAAAACTTCCTTGGGTAGAAGTGTAACCTCGTTGTTAAGTTCTCCTTCCGTTTTAAATTGATCGGCTCTCCGGGAAAGAGCATCAGATTGAATCATATGTTTTCCGGGGATCGCTTGGATCTGAAGGGGGTATCTTGAGAGTTCGTTCTGCCATCGGGCTTGTCAAGGGGTTAATCGTTGCGGTTGTTGCCAATATGTCAGGTTTTTATGATCACAATGAACTGTGATTATATGCGGGCTGCCTAGTAGATAGTGTCGCCAAGTTTGCAATGCTCGGATGATTGCAAATAATTCCCTGTCGTATATTTGCCAGTTCCGTTGTGTCTGGTTAAGTGCTTGGGAGATATATCCAATTGGTCGGAGTTGATTATCCTTATTGAGTTGTTGTAGAACTGCTCCGGTTGCTACGGCTGATGCATCGGTTTCAAGATAGAAAGGTTTGCTGGGATTGGGCTGCATTAGAAGGGGTTGTTTTGAAAACAAGTCCTTGAGTGCTTGAAATGCTGCTTGTTGACGTTCAGTCCAAACAAAGGGTATGTTTTTGCGTTTTAGTTGATCGAGTGGTCGGCATATGGTGGCATAATTTGGGATGAATCGCCTGTAGAAGTTTGTAAATCCTGTGAATGATCGTATGTCTCGTAGATTCTTTGGTCTAGGCCAGTCAACAATTCCTTGTATCTTTGTTGGGTCGGTCTTGATCTGTGATTCCGAAATAATGTAGCCAAGGAATGGGACTTCTAGTTGATGAAATCGGCATTTGGCGGGTTTGAGATATAACTTGTGTTCCTTGAGAACTTCAAAAACTTCGAGGGTATTCGAGATAAGTTGTTCGAGAGTGGCTGCATGTATCATAATGTCGTCCATGTAGACAATACACTTGTTGGCGTTGATTTGCTTTGCAAGTATGTCGTTCATAAAACGTTGAAAGGTGGCGGGTGAGTTGCATAATCCAAAGAACATTACTGTTGGTTGGTAATATCCTTCTTCGCATCGGAATGCGGCTTTCCATTGGTCTTCTTCCTTGATTCGGATGTTGTGATATCCTTGCCGGATGTCGAGAGTAGTAAAGTACTTGGATCCATGTAGTTGATTCAGGAGCGTTTGCGTATTCGGTATCGGAAATCCATCGCGGATTGTATGTTCGTTGAGATATCGATAGTCCTGGATCGGTCAGAGGGTTCCATCTTTCTTGCTGACAAAAAATAGTGGGGATGCCATAGGTGAATCGGAAGGTTTAATGAAGCCTTTACTGAGAAGGTCATTGATGAGTTCACGTAGTATTGGTCTTTGGTGGTAAGGAGTGTTGTAGGTTGGAAATATTTTTGGTACGAAAGAGGGTTTCGTTTTGATTTGATGATCATAGGGTCGCGCTGGCGGATATGTTTGGATTTCTTTTTCGGAGAAAATGTTGGCATAGGGCATATATTCCTTTGGGATGTTGAGCTTTTCTGCCGGAGGTAGTTTCCGTTTCTTTTCTTGTTCCATACGAGTTGAGATTGTGATTTTGTTTATGGTAATCGCATTGTTTCCCCAGTCTATGCGTGGTTTCGCTTGCTTGAACCATGGTAGACCTAGTATGATGTCGTCCTTTGGGATATGTGTGAGATAGAACATAGTCGAGAGTGCATGGGGGTGCATAATGTTGAGTCAAGTTCGTTTGGTAACACTTCCTTGAGTATTTAGTGTTCCATCAGCGTTACTGACGAGTATGGGTTTTGTGATTTTCTGCGTGTTTATTCCGAGTTTTGATGCGAGTTTCGAGTTGATGAAATTGAGTTGTGCTCCGGTGTCAAGTAGAGCAGTGAGAGTGTGAGGGTGTCCGTTTACGAGTATCTTGAGTGGTATGCGAAATGAGCGAGAGTTTCCGTCGATAGTGATGGTGTTGAGTTGAATCGGATTAACCAACTCGGGTCTGATCAAAAATTTCCATCATCATCATCCATGTCATCGTTGTCATCGTTTGGATCGGGCATTTCATCTAGCATATCAAATAATGCTTCCTGTTCTTGTCCATTAAGTCCGGTCATCATTTTGTGGATTTGAATTGCGCGTTCTGCAATTTGATCGTCCGGGTCCTCGGGTTCATTGTCAAGATCCATAGAGTTGATGTTGCGCTTCTTGAAGTGTCCGTTATTCCGTCGGAAGTTGTTCTGGATTTTTCGGAAGGGCTTCCGGCATTTATCAGGTCGTGGTGGTCGAGTGGGACATTTGTTTGCAAAGTGTCCTGCTTTTCCACAATAGAAGCAAAGTCCGTCTGTCTGTGCCTTTTGCCTTTCTTCCTTGGAAAGCTTCTTGAAGTACATCGCATACAACTTGAAAGATTCTTCCAAAGTTTCCGGTTCTTCTGGCTCTGGTTCGGAATCAGAGTCTATGTCCATTTTGTTAAGTCGGTGTCTGTGAAATCGGTTGGATCGTGGCTTGTATGAAGTTCGTTCAAATGGTTTTCTGTATCGGTCACGGAGTCGATTTGAGGGTCTGAATTCTTGATAAACTTCTTCCAATGATTTGCCAATTTTCCTAGCTGCTTCGTAGTATGGATCCATAGTCTGTGCACCATCGGCGGGTACTGGAATATCCTTCTGGAGTAAAGCTGATTTGGTTTGTCGAAGTAGTCCATTCTTGAATATGGCGTATAGGACTGTAAATTCATTGATGTTTGCTTCTCTTGCCAAGCGTTGGAATTTATGAATGTAATCGTCAACTTTCTCGTTTGGTTGCTGCTTGATATTCTGAAGTTCCTTGAATGCGTCAGAAACACTATCTGTGGAGATGAATTGTTGTCTGAATCGGGTCTTGAATGCGTTCCACGTAAGGTTCCATGCGGCAAGTGCTTGTTGCTCGTTGGTGATGGCAACTGCCAGATCAAGTGCGGTTCCATCGGTCATGTATGAGATAGCAAATCGAACTTTGCGTTGGTCAGTCTCATAGTCTCCATCGTTCAGGGCCAAGTAGTTTTCGATTACGGATAGCCATCTTCTAGCTTTGCGTCGGTTGCCTGTAAAGTTAAAAGGTTTATTTGCTCCGGTACCTCGGGGTACGTGATCAGCTTGATCGGCCATTGCAACTTCGGCTGGAGATCCGGGGTCTGAAGGAGATGGTGGCGGTGGAGGGTTCTGTGGCGGTTTGTTAGTGAGATCGGGTTCTTCTTCGTCGTCTACTACTGGTGGCGGTGTAGGAGAGTCTCGGGAAGATTCGTTAGCGTTAGCCGATGTAGATCCTTCGCTTGTGTCTTCTTCTTCGCTTGATTCCTTTGGAGTATGGATTTGGTTTTGAGTAAGGTCGGTCTGTACTTCCTGGGTAGCATAGGTCTTCGGATATTCGGATGTAGGTGGTGCAGTAAATGAGGGGTACCAGGTAGATCCTTGCTCGAATTGAGTGTCAATGTGTAGTCCGTGTAATTTGTCTGTGAAGTCGGTTTCTTTTCCTTTTCCTTTACTAGTATCGGGTTTTTCGTCCTCGGGTTTTATAGATGATAATGTGATAGATGGTACTGCGGATATTGGTGTCTTTTCTTCGGGTTTTGGTGGTATTGGCTTTTCTTCTGTTTTTGGTGGGCCAGGAACAAGTGATGTCGATGGAATGGGTGTTGTAACGATTGGTGGTTCAGTTGTGACAACTGATGTGTGTGTGCGCTGTGAAGGAGTGGGTGATGGTAATCGAGTGAGGGGTACTCTTGGTGAATTAAGTCGGCTGCTATGTCTTGTTGGGTTGAGTCCTCGATTGATGGATATTAATTCTTGTTCGGTGGGTTCGATGGCTTGATACCAGGCGTTCAAGCTATGATAGGCTTGCGGTATTTCAGATCTACTTGTAAGAGTTCTCTACTCGTTTCTTTGGGTTGAATAGTAGAGATAACTTCGTTCTTGGTTTTCTCGGACTCTAAACCAGATTCGTTGTTCAGTGTCAAAGAATGCGTTGGCGGGTCTTTGAATTCCTGTGGGAAGGGGTTGTACTGCGGGAGGTTTCATTGTGGGTTTCGGAGGTACTTTGGGTGCCAGTTTAACGTCTTTACTGAACTCAATCAGTGAGTGGTGTCGGGTTCGTGAGGAGGGGGTGTAAGAGTCCTGCTCGGAGCTGGAGTTTGGAGAATCTGACAGATGCAGTTCTGTACAACGTTTGCAACATTGTTCTGTTGTCCGGGCCAATAGAAAAGGTGGAGAATGTTAATGAGTGTTTCTTCCTCGGAGTAATGTTCGAGTTGATTTGCCAAGTTTTCGTAAACAATCTTAATGAGCAGTGGGCGAAGGTAGCCGATGGGTATGTATGGTTTGCCTTTGTGCCAAAAGATGTTGTACCAAAGTTTCCAATTAACGGGTTGATAGTATTGGGTGTGTACAAGGATTTGGAAGTATTGGGGGTCATGTTGGTATTGCTCTCGGATTTGATGGTCGAGTCCGCTGATAACTAGAAAGTGGTGGTTCTCTTCAATTAATCTATCAATGTCTTGAGCTGGTGCTTGATTCGCCAGGTTGATTGATTGGTTGAGTAAGGGAGTTATGAATGCGGCGTCGAGTTCTTTGGAAGGCTCGTCTAAGATGCTGTAGACGTTCGCGAGATCCTTGGGCAGTTGTAGGGGTTTGAAGTTGAGGAAAGGGTTGTAGAATTCGTTGGACTCCTGGAGGGGTAGTAATTTGTGGGGTGGGTCGATCGGGAGTTACTGGAGGTAGTAGTCGATGTTCTTCGGATACTTGGTTCCAAGTGTGCTTGGGATTCTTAAAATTAGAACCTTCTTCTTCGGAGTATGCGTAGGTTGCTTGAGTAACTTCTTGTTCAGGTTGAGGGGGTACTAGTTGATCGTAGAGGCTTTCGTGATCAGCTGTTCCTCAATGTTCGTACTCGGAGTAATCCTGCGAATGTGATATTCTGCTTTCGTCAAGTTCAGAGGGGTTGTGAGGGGGTGTGTCGGAATTATGAATGGGTTGTTGTAGGTCGTAGATGGAAGCGGGGCTAAGGATGTTAATCCTTATCACACTTTCCAACGGTATTTCCGTATGATCGGCGAGTAGTAATGTGATCCTCAGGTTGGGCAGTTCCTCGGGTTATCGTCCCTTTGAGCTACTTTGTAAAGATATACGTGAGTATACTTCAACTCTTCGTATATGCACGTCCTTCTTTCTTCCTTTGGTTTGCTGGATAATTGATGTGCTGTATCGATGTTCACCGTGTATTGCAGTTGTCAACGAGTGAGGGTTGTGCCTATATTGCGTTGCAGTTTCGCTAGTGGATTAGACTGTTCCTCTGCTTCCTTCTTCTCTTCGAGTTACGTTGGACGTGGCTAAGCTGCTTGATTGGGTCGCTATCCTCTTCTTCACGCTATTACCAACCAAACGCGTAACAAGGACCGTAAATTCTGGCGTGAACCTGCTTAGTTCTTTGATCGTTTCCTATTGCTTCCTTCCAAGATAAGTGTGGGTACACTGTATGCTTGGTTTGTTCGATTGTACTGTCGTTCGTATGTCTTTCGTTCCTATTTGATGGTTAGTATCCAATGGCCAGTTGAGATGCTTAACTGTCAAGTATTCCGGATTGAAATACGTAGGGGTTGCCGTTTAATTCCTGCTGTGGAATGAGGAGGAGTGTGTCGGAGTTGAGATCAATCTCAGTTGAGAAAGAAGTCAATCCTAATTGTTACGTTCACGGCTTTGATGGACTTATCACGGAAATGATAAGTGACCAAAGCGTTGTTGGGTGAAGTAGCAAGGTACAGTATGAGAGGGTCCGCTTTGTGAGGGTCTCTTATACTGGAAGTCGTGGATGAACAGAGTCTTTGGTACGTGATTGTAAAAGACTATAGGAGGATTGACTTGAGTGTCAACCTGGGGCCTATGTACATGCACTTATATACTGTAGAGAACAATAGGGTGGAGCGAAAGAGGTCCCTGAAGGAAGTTACATCATAGCGGAGTGAAGTGGAGTGAGTCCGTACTAAGTGGCTCTAATTAGTGGAGTATGATGTTGGAAGGTGGAGTAAATGATGTCAGTCCGTCGGAAGGAAGGACTGGATGACACTGTCCGGTTGGATTGTGGAGTAATACAACTACGGAGTAGTGGAGCAAGTGGAGAAGTGGAGTAATGATGAAAGCATGATGAAAGGATGATGCATATGTGTACGCACATCCAGAAATAGACGTGGGAGAGTAAGTCAAGTGAAAAACAAACAAGGCGTAAACAAGGGTACACAGCTTGATGCGTAACAGTGTGTAAGTGCTAAGTTTTATTATAAGTATATCTACTACATACCTGCAGTATGTGTGTAAGTGCTAAAGGTGCACCGGAACACAATACTGCAGTACTTATGTTACTTTATGTAAGCATCTTCATTTAGTAACTATTAAGTAAGTGACCATGAGTGAAGTGATGAACAAATGAATAAGTATAAATGAAAATAAGAAGACATAAAATAGAGAGAAGTAAGTCATTTCAACAATGTATTCCGTTTCTCCTCCTCCATCTCATCTTCTTTAATAGGTAGTGTTTTCTCTTTACCGCCGCCGGGCGCCACCCGCCCAGTTTCTTGCGATGCTTGATGACGGGCGCCTCTGTAGTAATAGTCTTGTACTTAGTTACTCTGCAGGAATAATAAAGTAAAAAAAAAAAAAAAAAAAAAAAGTCGAGGTAATGGCATGGGAAAGGTGGTCCTCCCACTGCTTCTGAGCATTGAGGGTATTCACCTCCCGGAGGGCGGAAATGGAGGGTAATGACTGTGAGGGAGGGAGCCGGGTTGCTTCCTTGGCCTCTGTGTCCGCCCATTCGTTCCCTGGGATGCCTGAATGGCCAGGGCACCAATGGAACTGAATTTTGAGGTTGGGGTGGAGGTCGAGCAGGTTGTTGATGCCTGCCTTCCATGACTGAAGGAGGTGGGCGCCAGGGGCCAAAGGCCAATCGCAGAGCAGGCGAAGGGCAGTGAGTGAATCTGACAGGAAGTAGATGGTGTCAACGTCCAGCAAGTGGCCTTCTAACTGTAAGGCCGCCCACGCTGGGGCAGACACAAGAGAGAAGATCTCTGCATCTGTGGCGGTGGCGATGGTGGGTGAGGCAAGCTGCCGGGACGCAAGTTTCTGTGGGCCACGCATGGCCACAATTGCTGAACCAGAGCCATGCTAAAGACGCGAGCTGTTTTTTTTTTTTTTTTTTTTTTTTTTACTTTATTATTCCTGCAGAGTAACTAAGTACAAGACTATTACTACAGAGGCGCCCGTCATCAAGCATCGCAAGAAACTGGGCGGGTGGCGCCCGCCGGCGGTAAAGAGAAAACGCTACCTATTAAAGAAGATGAGATGGAGGAGGAGAGACGGAATACATATTGCTTTGCCCATGTCAAGGCTACATGACCGAAGCTTAGAAAAGAGGAAGGTGACTACTCCCCACGTTCACGCGGAGGAGAGCTCGGGGGAAAAGGTGGGAGCTTGTCAAAGGAATCCAAAAGGTCCGGGTCTGAGTCCTGTGTCCTAGGTCCAAGTGCACGTCTCACATACCCACGGAGGGTTGTGAGGTCCAAATCCTGGTCAGTGGGGAGGCCGTCAAGCTCCATGGTCGCCAGTGCAAGGCGAATGGCTGCATTGGAGCGAGCCGAGGGACGGGTGAGGTGGCCGGTGATTTTGAGCCAACGGCGCACAACTGGCATAAGGGCTTCGTCTGCCCACTCTGTGTGGTGAGCTGGTAGTGGGGTGTCATCTGGCCAGACCTTTGCAATCCAAGGGCGGAATGTCTCGCACCCTCCAAGGATATGGGCGGTCGTCTGGGCTGGCCAGGGGGGGTGGTTGTGCCACCGACAGTAGGAGATCAGGCCATGCCGGGTCCGGTAGTCTGCGCTCATGCGCATCCAGTAACCCCCAAAGGGACCGGCGCAGCAAAGTACCTGAGCCACTGCTGTGAGCTCAGCGCGTGGGTGGTTGGTTGACATCGTCATCAGACAACAAGGGCGGCAAGTGGGTGGGCCAGAGATAGCCAGGTACTTATCAGTGGTGGTGGTCATGGGACGCTCAAGTAGTTTCTCCCACTTTGCATGTGCATCGCGGGTGTTTACCTCTCGAAGTGCTGAGATGGAGGGTGGGGAGGTGAGGGGAGGCAACGCAGTTGCCTCCTTGGCTTCCTCATCTGCCCACTCGTTTCCGGGCACGCCCGTGTGACCAGGGCACCACTGGAAAACAATATTGAGGTCAGGGTTGAGGTCAAGCAGTGTCTGAACGCCTGCTTTCCACTGAAGTAGGAGGTGAGCGCCGGGTGCTGAGGGCCAGTTTTGAAAGAGCCTCAAAGCAGTGAGTGAGTCGGCAAGAAAAATGACTGATGGGACCTCCATGAGGTGGGCGCGCAAGTGCCGCGCAGCCCAACCAGGTGCAGACGCAAGAGAGAAGATCTCTGCATCTGTGGCGGTCGCAATCTTGGGGGAGGCCAGGCGCCGGAAGGCCAGACGCTGTGGGCCACGCATGGCCACAATAGCTGAGCCTGAGCCGCGCTCTAAACGGGAGCCGTCTGTGAAGACTTGCACCACCAGTGCCAACTAGAATTGTGAGTCTGTAGCGATAATTATCGCAAAAGCGTTTAATAATTATCGTCGATAACAAAAACCTTGTTTCGCCGCTGCGCGGCAGCATCATGCCGTGGCCTGGCGCATGTGCCGGGTCTGCCGTGCACCACACTTCAGGGTTTAACCTAGGAGGGGCACATGGACCCTCTAGAGGCACGCAAATTGGAAATAAAAGATAAAAAATGTATTTCAAGGGCCTGGACCATCACAATAGTCCAGGCCTGGCTACTTTATAATTCTAAATAGCATTTTAAATACAAAAAAAAGTGGCACACTCTCAGGGGCGGCGCGCGCGGCGTTGCTGCCCCGTCGCTAGCGGCCTCCGTACACGCTCAGCTTCCCGGGCAATGCTGCACCGGCTCCTGCTCAGCCAATCACCAATACCCTCCAAGGAAGGGATCTCCTGGGAAGCACACGAGCACGCAAGATGCAATGAATGATCTGCGAAATCGCGTGTCGGTGCTAGGGTTGTCGCCGCCTAAGCCGTCTCTTCCTGTTCCTCTGAACCCGAAACCAATCATACATATGACACGAGCGAGGTACGCGTCGATGTCGGAGTACCTTCCTGGTGTTCCGTGGTTGATGCAGAACGTCCCGCCTGTCAGCCTCCGTTTCAGTTATCAGCTCGGGCACGAGTCGTGGTGTCGTCGCTGTATATTTCGTGGAATAGAGTTGGTATTAGTCCTCTCGTAGGCGGTCGGAACGCGCTCTTGCGATGGCGCTGGGCGATGCGAGTCTGACGCTGACAAAGGCGTGCATAAATCTCTTTTTCGTTTTCTGAGGGCTGTGATGTGGGACACAGAAGTAGAATCAGTCATTCTGGTTTGGTAAACATCGTTATATCGTCGTGCTCACCAGTTCCTCCGCATCTTTCAATTTCTTGCAGACACTAACGACTGTTTTGATGACAGACAATGCATCCCCCGCTGGCATGCTACCGTGCTAGCTTTCGCTGACCAGTAAACAAAGCCACTAGGGCATTGATGAGACCGGGAGAGAGCGTCAGTGATATGGTGGTGGCGGTTGAATGGATGGGAGAGTCGCACAGGTGACGCTCGTTTCTCGCCATGTGCAGGAATGCTCGCTTGTTCCTCGAGAAATCGACGTGGCTCGCTGACGAGTCCTGTAATGATGTTTCTCTGGCTTTCGATCTGATTGTGGATTGCATGGAGCATAGGTAGCGAACGGATTCAGTGCGAGTTGCTCCAAGCATGAGGAAGACAAACGCACCTTTCATGTTCTTAAACTGCCCATAGATAGATTTGTCTTCGCACAAAGCGACATATAGATCGTGCAAGCTAGCCTGAGAGTGGTGACTATCTTGAGCAGTAGCGCGACCAGTGTTTGATAGAACATGTCTAGGCAATCGAGGTCCTCGCTAGCAGCGTCTTGAGGGATAGGGAGAGCAGCGGAGTAGATGCTCGACGTGCGTGTGTGGCTGAGCGGCGGTGGCTGGCGCGTACAAACATGAACGTGTGCTCGTTCATCGACGGGAGCGCTGGAACCGCTGGAACTTGGACTTTACGAGTGGCATTGCGCGTGGACGATCTTTCGGTATTTGCGAGCACGGTGTATCGACGACGAGCACGAAAGGTGCGAGATAGAGGAAGATAGCGAAGGGGGTGTACGTGGCACGACACGACCCTGAGCATCCGCGTGAACTTACTAAATATGGTATGTTTCTTCATTTTTAAGAGTTGAAACATATCTTTAACATATCATTTCTACATTACTTAGTAGACTTATGCTCAGGCACATTGAGCAGTTTGCTTAAGCATGCAATATAGTATCGTCTAAAAAATTCGTAGTTCTCTGCATTGTATGTGTGCTGGTTGAGTGATGAAACAATGCAACAATTCCAATTATATGCATCTTTTAACAGTTTTGTCGAATTCTGTAGTTACTTACGGTGCTCGGAAGCTCTTGATAATTTACTAGGTAGCTATAGCCATACTACTATACCTCATATTAAATCGTGGAGATTATGCGCCGCTTGTAAGAGAATTGTAAAATGAAAGACAGTCAAAATTTGAGCAATTTGAGCATTTTGACTCGTTTCTCAACATATGCAGCTCAATTCCATATATTTCTGACATTCAAAAATTTGGAATTCATTATAACACTAAACTAGACATATGAATGGAACATAATTAGGTGCTAGAATGGAAGTCATGAAGAAAACAATCTGAAAGTGCACAAATGTGTCCGTGAGACGAACACATTCATACGAGTTGCACTGGAAGTGATGCATTTCAAGCACCACTTTCGAGTTCAAGCACTTCCACTGTATCTATCATTATAATTCCTTTTGAGACTTTTATATAATGTAAATACAATCTATTTTGCAAGAAAACTGGAAGTCCAGAGGTTCTCAAAATTATACAAATGAATAAATACAGTAGGAATGACACATTTTAGCAATGTTTCACTTGTGACACAACAATGAAGTACATAATTACTATTAAAATAAATATGATAATTTACTATCAAACGAGTTCTTATATACCGTATAGTGTGCCTGATACTCTCCTGCAGAGTTGAATTATCTTCAAGAGAAAAAGGTGCCCGGCGATGTCTCGGCTAAATAGTCCGGGAATCGCCGGACATACTTTTGAGGATACAGACGTCTCGAAAGGCACCTTCGACAACGTCTGTAAGTCATTCCTTACACTATCACAGCCGGTTTTTTTTATGTTTCAATCATAGTTATATATAAGATAGTATTACTCTAGTAATATACATAGTTTCAAAGATACAAATGAAGAAAAAGCAATGGCCAAGTTGTGCTCGTCAGGTTCTTCCTGCACTGAGAGTGCACGGTCTGGCGTTCGACCAAGCATTGCACAAGCCACGGAAGACAGGCTAGGATATGTCGGCGAGTCACGGGCAGCACTGCGAAGTGCAGGTTGTGTACTAGGGTGCATTTGGTAGTTCAGATACGTGGACAATGCACGTATGGAATTGCCACTCACCTCTGGTGTCAAAGGACAAGAGCCGGTTGTCTTTGTGCAGCATAAAGCAGCACTGACATCCCTGCCACGCTCACGCTAATAAGAGGCTTGCGTGACAGCTGCCCGCCTGCCTATCGATCCACGGCATGCTTCACCATGCTTCGCCCTTGCGTAGCCACGGCGGCGTTGATGGGCGAGTTCTTGTGTTGGCGGGGTTGTCCCAACCTTGAGTCGCTCAAAGGAGACAGCCCCTCCCGCAGAAGCGACTCCACCACACCTGGGCGGTACTTGGACTGCGGCAAGCAGACCAGCTGTTCGCTGCGATTCATCAGCGCGCTCGATATCCGCGGACAGATCGTCGATCATCGTCCATCTCCAAGACACTGGTTTGAACAATCAACTCGTACGGCAACCGGTATCGGGCGCACAAAGCCATGTGCTCGAGAGTGCTGTCGCTGTTGCTGAAGAGCAGAATCCAGGGGAAAGCTGTGAGTAGGTACAAGCTGTGGATGGGGATTAGGCAGGGGTGGACGCTGTTCGGAATCCGAGTCGTGGACCCTAGCTCATGATCGCGGTTGTCCTGTTGTCCAGGTTTGTTGAATGAAGACTCTGAGATGAGCCTGTGAGGGCGCGGCTCGCGCCTTGCGCACGCTTGCGCAGGTCCTATTGTACACGTTGTGCTGAGTGTTTAGTTCCATTGTAAACAGAAAAAAATGCTACTCACCTGCCACATTTACAGCCTTCCTATTCCTTCGTGGTGAGTGGGATTGTGTTGACAATCTTCATCAAAACACCCAGCAGCAAGTTGAGAGAAAAGGAGAGCAGAAGCGTAGTGAAAGAGGGAGACAAAGATAAAGGCATGCGTCTTGCGCGCGTGCCACAGTTGTAAGCGCCGGCGCTTAATTTGCGCAGTGTTGCTACATTAACTGTATGTTAACGACTACGTTAAAACTCAAAAAAAAAGGATTTACCTTCTGGTCTAGACTCTGTTTATTTAATATCAAATTACCAGGGGCCTAGCCCCGGTACCCAAATTATTGCAATGAAAATAAGCCGGGCATTGAAGCAAGGCTTGTATTGCCAATTACGGCCTGAACCTTGCCACGGGGAGGTTGCCGAGGGCTGCCAATTCACGGCACCCCCGGCATCAAGCTGCCGCGCGGCCGCGAAATAAAGGTTGCGTTATCGACGATAATTATTAAATGCTGGCGCGATAATTATCACTGATATTTTCACAATTTTAGTTGGTACGGCTCCTTGCACAGAGTAGGGGGTGCAGGCACTGATTGCATCATTCACATGCTGTTCGCGCAGTTCGGCGGAAACAGTGCCTTCTGGAACTCGGAAGTCCAGTCGCTCGCCAGCAAAGGCAAGAGGATCTGACCAGGGAGGATGAGTGTACGCAGGGACCTGTTGGACACGAGGGACAAGGGCCGGTAGCAAAGTGGAAAGAGGGCAAGGGCGCCGTGAGGGAGTAATCCTACGTCTACCTACAGTATGTGGAGTGCGCCAAAGGCGAAGAGCATGGTTAGTCTTTAGATATGTAAAATAAAATTGAAAAGGAGGTAAAGAGCAAAGGAAATTGGTGCTTAGCGGTGAGGCGCCTCGGTATACCCCAAGGATCCACCTGCAAGCAATGTTCTGGACCGACTGTAGACGAGCTACAAGGCCCTTCTGACGGATGCCAGTGTACCACACTGGAACGCCCCATGTTAAAACAGAGCGGACGCAGGCCGAGTACAACCGACAAAGGTGGAGGGCAGACATGCCGCGCTCGGTGTTGGCGAGAAGGCAAATGGCCGCAAGTGTGGAGAGGCCCTTGGAGCGCATGCGCTCAACATGGGGCTTAAACGAAAGAGCTGGGTCCCACCAGATGCCCAGCCACCGCAGGGGGATGGAGGGCTTGATGAGAGTGTCTGGGTCCAGCTGCACGCCTTTGGTTTCCCAACCATTGTAGCCATGTTTAAGGCGCGGCGGATGAAAGTGGGCAAGCTCGGTTTTGGCAGTTTCAATCTTGAGACCAATGTCGCGAAAGTGGGAGTTGAGTTGGTGGTATGCTGGTACCAGCTTCCTGCAGTTAGACGTAACTGAGGGGCCGGCAATGACAATGAGGTGGTTGTCGACATATGCAAGCAAGTTGCATCCATCAATCCGGAACCGCTTGATGGCTGAACCTGCAAAAAGAGTGGAGAGAATGGGTGAGATGGGAGAGCCCTGGGGCATCCCAAAGTCCGGTTTCTGGGCACTGGGGAGGGTGGTGCCATCAACTGAGATAGCAACCTGCCAACCGGTCATGAAAGAGAGGCACCAGTCCGCCATGTCTGGCGGGCAGCCTAACTCCAAGAGATGGTGGTGCAGGTGGTGTGGGTGCACTGAGTCAAAGAAGCCTTGTATGTCTACCGCAAGGACAGAACACACTAAGCCATCCGACTGCGCTTTCTCCACAAGCTGTATGAGGCGCTGGGCAGCATCGTAGACAGAATGTCCTTGATGCCCCCCAAACTGGTTTTTGGGCAACCAGTTCTGGGTGTTAGCCAGATACTGGAGCCGGTTAGCAATAATCTTCTCAAGGAGTTTCCCAAAGGTCTCCTCAAGAGTAATAGGACGATAGGAGCGGGGGGAGAATGGGTCCTTCTTGTTAGGCTTCCTGAGCATGACAACCTTTGCCGCCCGCCAACACTTAGGGTGGTGCCCCAAGCGCAAGCAGTCGTTGAAAAGTGCCAACACCTCATTAGCATATGAGTACACCACCCATTTAAGGGGGCGATACTTAACACCCGAGGGCCCCGGAGCCGACAAGTTGGAAGTACCGGTCAGTGCATCATCCAACTCTTTGTAGAGTATGGGTGGCGCACCTGCCGAAGGCGGGGGCAGTGGCCCGAGGCCACCTGCCGATAGGGGGGGAGGTGGTGGAAAGTATGTTGAACGAAACAACTCGCCTTTCTCTTCCTCAGTCTGGGTGAAAGTCCCATCCAGGCGCCAGAGTGAGGGCACAGGTGTTGGTCGGATGCCCAGGCCACACTTGGCCCAGTTCCAAATGGTAGCAGGCTCTGCCTTAGCTACTTGCTCCGAGTAGAAAGAGCACCTAGCCGCCCGAGTTGAAGCCTTAAAGGCCCGGATGGCGGCACTCCTCAGACAGGCAGTAGTGGCGGCCTTGATGGATGCAAGCGCGGCGGTGCACTTTGGTGTCCACCATGGCACCTCCGACTTTGAGGGCTTGCGAGGTTTGGTGATTGCCTCCATAGCAGTGACCATGGCCTGCTGAATGGCCTCCACTTTGAGATCGAGTTCTGGGATATTAGTAGCAGGCAGCGCAAATGCCACCTTCAACAGAGGGTATGCCACATCGCACCACTCATCCTGGTCCTTGTTTGTGACGCGAGGGGGGCAAGGGGGATGGACAAAGGGCCCAACCGGAACCGCCCAAGTGAGGACGGTGTGGTCAGAGAGTGGGGAGGGGGAGCTAGTGAATGTGTCCATCACTAACTCCGCCGGAACGGCGGGTGCTGCCCATACCATGTCAATGGGACAGCGCGCCCCACCCTCCCTAGGATGTGTGTCCACATCTGGGAGGTGAGCAGGCAAATGGCCATGCATCCAAAAGAAATCATCCAGAGCCTGGGCCTTATTCAACTCTGCCCGGGGGCAAGGGAGGTCGGACCAAGAGTGGTGGCGCCGGTTAAAGTCGCCAGCCACTGTGAGAGACGCGGCAATTGCCGGGTCAAGTCCAAGAAGAAAGGACTCACCTGGGTATCTGGGGGTGGCTGCTGCACGGTCTGGCGGATGCATCCCATAGTAGTTGCAGATCCTCACTGTTTGTGTGGAACGCACTTCAATGGTGAGCACGTCGGTGCCCTGGGAGGCAGCACCAACAATAGACCATGCTGAGGGTGGGAGGTTGCGCGAGACGTAGGTGACCACTTGCGGACGGGTGGCCGGCGGAAGGCAGGGTGTGTAACCGGGAATAGAAGGGACATTGAGTACTGGTGTCCCCTCTGGGTTGGAAAGTGAGGGTTGGGAACCAATCTGATACCAAGGGGGCCCCTGTATCAAAAGAAGGTGTGGGGGTTGGGAATTGTCAGCAAGAATGGGGAGAAGGGAATGAATCGCTGCAAGTGAGCGGGCAGTGTTCCACTGAAGGACGCGTAGGGCGTCAATCATTACTCTGCGTCCATGTTAGAGTTGTTGGCGCCGTCAGACTTGTCATCGTCGTCGGCTGGTGGTGGTGCATACTTCTTCCGCTTGGGGCAGTCTTCGGAGGTAGCCTCATGGTCACCCTTGCAGTTGATGCAGTATGGGGAGTGTGGGCAGTCCTCGCCCGCGGGTGTGGCATTTTCGGCACACTTGGGGCATCTAGACCGGTGTTGGGGGGTGTGATGTCTGCCACCGCAAACAGCACATGCTGGCTGGGCCTTGCAGCCCTTGGACGTGTGACCCAATGCCTGGCACCTTGTGCATTGTGCAAATGCTGGGCGCACTGGAGGCACAGAGAGTTGGAGTTGGTTGCCAAAGAGCCAGACCCGGGGCTTCTTGAGGAGCCTCGCGCGTGTCTTGCCGCTCTGATCTACGAAGGAGAATGAAACCGGGCAGTGCTCCAATTTGGGGTCTGCGAGTCTGTCCGGTCTGCATGCAAAGTGAGGGGGGTTAGTGAACTCAAGGCCCTTGAGAGCGGGGTTAGCCCTGATCTCTTCCAAAAGGGTAGCTGCTGAGTAAGCCGCTCCACTGGAGACATATGGGTCTCTGGTAGGAACCATGGAGATCCGAAGTGTCGAGCGGGGGCGCACCCGGGAGTGGGTGAGGACAATGGGCTTGTCAGCCGGTGGTGTCCCTACGTAACAGGGCCTGGGCATGAATGTCCAGGGTGGAATCCACCAAGGTTCCATCGGGTAGTGCGGGCTTAGAAGAAAAGGTGCAAACAATGTTGCCTTTGACATTGAATGCCGCAGACAGCACTGTCACATGGTTAGCGGTAGGGCGAGAGGAGAAGAACTCACGAACGGCTGCTGTCAAAGCAGCCCCTGACTTCCTCTGGCCAGTCTGGATGTAGTGTTTGGGGGTGTACACTAGGGTAGGGTCCTTAGCATACACCTTGGGTGGAGGGGGTGGTTGGCACTGCTTCTTCAGCTGTTTAGGCCCGGGGGCTGCGCCCGCGTGGTACTGTTGTTGAGGAGGGGGAGGGAAACCGGAATGGCTGCCACCTGCGCATAGGTGGCAGGGGCCGTTGGTTGGGCCTGTTGGGTGGATGGGGCAGGTGCTGGTGCTGGTGCTGGTGCCCGGACTGGGCGCGGCGCCGGTCGGTCAACAACAGCCTGCATTTGCCTGGAGAGGGAGGCCACTTTGTTTGAGAGGCGCGTCATGTTCTCAGTGAGCGCAACAATCTCTGGGGAGGGGGCCCTTGGGGGTGGGGTGGGTTCTGGGAGAGATGGGAAGGGGAGGATGGTGCTCTTGAGACGGGCACCATAGGTATTGAAGGCGGTCCTGGCAGTTTCCACTGCATCGGCGGCGTTGGCGTCTGCTCCTTGTGCATGCATTAATGTTGCTAGAGAGGCGTTGAGCACCCCAAGGATGTTACCCGTGCACTCTGCTGCAACCATTGCAATCTGCGTGTTGGTGAGGTTTGCTGCTGAAGAATCAGCAATCACCTTCTCGAGGTAGGTCTGAACGCTCAGGAGGACTGCTCTAAGAGAGCGCTCCCAACCCTTGAGGCCAGCATTAGGTGGGGGCCGGCTGGCAAGTGGGGACAGCACATCGGCAGTGCGCTTGCCCTTGCCTGCTGGAACGTAGGTGGTCATGTCTGCATCCTCGTCACCAGCATAGGTGCTGGGGAGGGGCTCAGAGGAGGGGGGGAGAGTGGACCCTGCCATAAGTGCCTGCTGAAATGCAGTCACTGGGGTCTAAGGCCTGGAAGTGGTTGATGCCAGTGGGTTCATGTCCACGTCGTCGGCGGGGGGTGGTTGGGCACCGGTCACAGAGGACGACACCCGGGAAGGTTTGGTGGCTATGGGAGGTTTGCTGGTGTGCTTGTTTGACATTGTCTACAGTCCGGTAGAATGGGAGCTGAGGCTCGACCAAATCGGGAAGGTAGTGGTCAAAGGTCAAGGAGTGTAAAGGATTGTAGTTGTTACTGAATGTATGTTTATATGTGCGGGGCATTGTAAATGAGTGTATATATACATGTGTGCTACCTGGGTCATTAGGTGCATCTGCCTGGGGGGTCAGTCTGGTGCGCTATACGTGTTTTGTGATTTGCTGCTTGGGATTATATATTGGGATCCATGGTAGAGAGGCTTGGGATTAGTGTAACGGGCATAGAACTGCCCAGGATCTCGACAGCACCCTGTTATATATCTACATTCTATTTTATCAAATTCAAGTGTGAAGTAATTAAATGTGCAAGTTTTTGAGGTTGAATATAAAGTCCTACGGTAATTGGTTCATAGGCATTGACACATTTAGGGACTTTTCAGATTAAAATATTTCTTCAGAATGTAGTATTTGTCTGATAATCATAAAACTTTGTAAGGAGTACAAGATTATGCTATACTCCTTAAATACAGAACTGCATAGTCTGGATACTGGATGACTTTCTGTAGGCTTTCTATTATTTAACAGATTAGATGCAACCCTTTTTGGCACTGCGAGTGTGGTTAGCAATGACCTTTTTCTATGGATTCAAAGACCCCGGCATATATAAACACATCCCTAACTGCCTTTTCCAGTCATCTAGAAATCTGTATTCTATTCCACAAGCCTACGGAAAGTCATCCACTAGTGGAAAAAAAGTTACATGTAAGTTTTGAGTTTGTGATCAGTTTATGGTCATGTGACAGTATTACTTATCAGGATTTCCGGTTACCCAGAATGTTTAAGTAATATTTATGTAAGTGACATTCAGTAAAAAGAAGGTTACCTGATGCAGGGCTATCGGTCACCGCCGAGGCTGGTGACAGTGCCTACAGGTGGGTGTAAAAAGTGGTGATACAGTCATGTGATTACAAAATTTCCGGCTGCAACAAGTGCTCGAAATGAAGGCAAAAAGGCACATTTCATTGCATTAAGAACTGCCAAAGATGTATAATGTGGGCAATAGGTATATGGATAGAAAATGGAAAAGAAGATGAGGTAGAAATGTAAGGAAATGTGACAGAATTATGTCCAAAACTTGAGGGTATCATGTGACTGTATCACCACTTTTTACACCCACCTGTACAGCAAGCCAGGCCTAGACGACAAGTCCCTCGCAGGAACCCCAGGGGCTTGGTTTAAACCAAAGACAGGAAACGCGTCGCCCAGGTAGTAATTGTTGGTAGTTAATATAACCTTAGTAGATAATGTAATATGGTATTAATATTGGTAGATAATACAAGTATAGTAAGGAAACGTAAAATATTAAAATATAAACAAGCGTCCACACCAAGAATCGAACTCGCAGCAAATAAATGTTACATAATAGAACGAGTACCTGACAACTTAACCACTGAACCACCAAAGCCTTTCTAGGTTATTAGCTACAGGAAGCTAAGTAATGCTTGTATATTGTTATGAAGATGAATTTTGTCTAAGTCCAAAAGTGTAAGTCCAAAAGTAGTATAAAGTAAAGTATATATATATTCAGTTAAGTAAGTAACTATAGGCCTCTATAGATGAGTTGTTACAAGTGACTTACTTAAAGTAGATCTTTTATAATTCCCGAGACCCGTAAGGGTAGAGGGTTATGTCTTGCTAAATGAAACGCCAGTTACAAGTAACTTTTGAAATTGCACGTGACTTTTCTCACGCTTGCCTCTGCCTAATCTTTTTCCCCTTTTTGTGGTATATCCTATGTCTTCAGTACGGTGCACACACCACCTAAACATTGCTACGGCAACTCTATTTCATGTTGCGAATAAGGCTTTGCAAAGTTCATACATGAACGTCAAACTGAAAGTCTTGATTTGTTTCAGCAGCAGCTTGCTCTTGTTCGATACTCTCTTCCGTTTATTTGGATAATCCATTCCATTTAACAATGACAGACATGGTGCTCGTCGCTATATCACTGGTCGACAACTGCACTTAAGCTGAGGGCGGTAAGTGTAGTGAAGATATTCAACTCAGACTTGTTAGCAAGCATCGATGTTAGTGAGTGTTTATAAATTTGATGCCAGTGCTTTCCGAATGTTGACATAAACTGGTAGGCTTTTGACTGCGGTGCGTTCCGCTCGGGCCAATGCCTGTGGAACTCAGTCTCTCGCGTGTGGAGGCTGGCTGCAAGTGCTTTCCGGTCCATTGCGGGGACAATGTTGATTCACTTACTGGTTACTTGCGCAAACCCAACTTACGACAACATACTGTATTTTGTTCTAATACCACGCCCACATTGATATACGCCGTCCTGACCCTCCTCTCGAGAAAGCCCGGTCTATTGAAGTAGTGCTTCCTATCAATCAGGAGTTTGGAAGTGACGGCCAGTTTTTTTTCTTCCTTTCCTTGTGATCATCTGGTTTGCTCAAAGTGAGTGATCGAATGATGGCTCTCCCTTCATTATAAATGTTCTGATTATGATACCTTGTAGATGTATCACACCGCAACATCATCACAGTCAGCGTTGTTTACGAATAGGCGGAGAATTTGTAGGCACTGTACGAATTGGACAATCAGAAGCCAATAGAAGCCAACGTAGTACATTGCAACCTGAACAAGAGTTGACGGAACGCAAAGTTTGCCTGGTTAAAATCAAGCTGTGATACATGCCACTGTCTGTGGTATCACTGCCGGCTTCTGGTGAGTCGGACCTCCCTCTCGAATTGGATTTGAGCCTGGACGGCTGATGCATAGGTGGCAAGCACTGGCGATTATCCGTTCTCCTCCAACCTGGATATGCACTGCACCACACCTGCCCAGAACAAACAACAAGCCCAAAGTGTCTACTTGTTTGCCACAAATTCGTATGGTATGAAAGAGTCGATAGCTGGGCGTCAAAGACCCACCTCCTCTTCATTTCCTACCTCTACCACCGTCAACTTCTTCCGCCAGCATGGACTCCTTTGACGGGTAGTCGTTCCACCAAGTCTCACCACCACTCTCGACATTAGTGTGTTCGTACTCTCCCTGGGGCCTGTCCATATCATCTGCTGGGTACTTCAGCCAATGTGCACGTCATGCCTGTACGCCGTAATGGTTGCAGCAATGCCACCCTCTGCTCCGCGGAAAGCGTGACAAAAGACGGCCGTCGATCCCCTACGTTAGGCAGGGAAACGTACCCGATCGACGATCACCTCGTACTCCCAAGCTGCGTCTACATGCCCGGTTTCGTGGAAATGCAGAGTGCTGAACCTTCTGGGGCAAGCGGTCTCTGTGGCGGGGAAACTTGCATTTAGAATTAGTTATGTATGTCTTCGGCCGACAGATGGGATGACGAGCTCAACGGCCACCCTGTATACCCAGGCCGCGTCTTCATTCCCAGCTATGTGTAATGCACTGGCTGTCTGTCCTCAATGGGCAGCGGTCTTTGCAACGGGAAATCATGCGTAGAATTAGGTAGAATTAGGATTCTGGTTGGTGAGCCAAGTTCCGACACTTGCTACCGGGATTTTTTTGCGTTCAGCAAAACCCAACCCGGTCTTAACTGGGTGCTGGTTATCCCTGTGCAAGCGTGCGCACGGGCGAACGCCCGGGCGAAGCACGCTGCAGCCGAGGACAGCGGTGACACATGGCAGTGAAGCCTTGATTATTTTATTTTATTTCCTTTTACGCCCCGAGGTGGTCTCGGGTTATGCCTGCGCAATGCAGGCCCCTCGGGGCGTTATTATAGTGCTGTCGGTTTGAATACCTCCGTGGTACGTTTCTATTTCTTTTGTATGTTATTTATTTCGACAACATATACTACCAATTGTTACTACCAAGCCCGTAAGATTTCTTCAAGTATTACTACCGGTCTTGTACAGTTTCCTACCTGTATTACTACCAAGATAATATATTATCTACTAACATTACTACCTGACCGTAAATGTTCCTACCAGCATTACTACCAAGGCAATATTACCTACCAACAATACTACCAAGGTTATATTAACTACCAGTAATTACTACCTAGGCGACGCGATTCCTGTCTTTGGTTTAAACCAAGCCCCTGGGGTTATTGTCCCTCCACGGTAATACAAGCGGTATAAACTGCAGTAGTATGGGGCAGGTTTGCTAATTAGGTATCACTTGCAGGGCTTTATAGGCGGGATGAAGCGAGAACACTGCCGGAGAGACACCTATTTATATGTGGCGCACAGCATGAGCGCCGGACAGATTTGACAAGCTTGGCACGGTGTCCACGGAGGCTGAGCAGTCTCAACTGAGCGCTCGCATCTGCGGTCCCTGCCATCTTCAAACCCCCCTCCTTGATTCCGACTACCATCAGCGAATATTGTCCAACACAAGAAAGCGACATTTACTCAACAACGATGTGGCACCGAAGACATAGTCCGAGTCCGCACCACGCCCAAGAGCCTTCTTATACGACCCGCGAAAGGTCGCGTTCTCACTCATTTTCCAACCACACGCGATCCCCCGCAATGTTCGAGGCTGCCCCCGCGTAAGTCAGCATGTAATTGCCCTTACTCGTTGCCATGTTAACTAATGACGCATGTTGTTCATTCTCACAGGTTCCCTACACCGTAGGTTTGATTTGTCTTTGAGTTTAATCGCGAAGGTTAATCACCCCACCCGTTGAAGGCAAACAGATCGAGGCTTCCCCCAGCCAATGGCCGGGGTTCCGTCTCTATCTTCTTCTCCCGGTGGATTCGTGATGCCTCCACCTGCTAAGTAAATCTAAGCCATACATACAGCTATCACACCGTATAATGTTAATCTTTCTTACACTTAGTGTGTCCCCTATTACCCCAAGGACCTTGTATGCGAGTTTCTCTGTTCTACGTACCCTTGAATCTGAACCTCTATACAGTATTTCAAGGGAGCAATCTGCAGAACGTCACCATGTACTTGTGAGACCCAGCGGCAGACACGACGAAAGCCAAGATTATGCGCGAACAATGTCAAGGCCAGATAAGCGCCATGGTGATCGCCACGGTCATGGCCATAGCCCTACTCATTCACATTCGCATCACAGACATACACATCGCTCGTCTCGTCAAAGCCGTACAAGCCACTCACATCCACATCCACAAACAAACAACGTCAATGCCGAGCATGGGCATGCCAGCCATGGTCATACTCGCCATGGACACCATCATCCCTCTACGACTCTTATAGTACCAGCTTTAGGTGCATCTGAATATTCTTCGGAGAGCCAAGGTAGACACGGTTCCTATTCGAATGGACCTGTTGTTCGTACGTTGATTACACCTACGTTTTATATTCCTTACTCACTAAACACATCAACACAGCCATAATAAATCCAATGCCAGACATGCCAATGTCAATGCCCCTGACGCCCCCAGTTGATCCAGTATACTACGGTCAGGAGTTCGAAGCGCCGGACCACTCGAGAAAGCGAGATTTCTTCCAATATTCCCAATGCACTGGCCGGAAGAAAGCCTTATGCGTATGTCATACATTTGACTTCCCCGTATAAAAACACTCTAAGGATCTTAATGCCGGTACTCCTAAAGGTTGGTATCAACTATCGTGGTCAACCCCACCAGTTAAGCGGGTGTATCGGTGACGCGAAACGGATGCGCAGGTTCTTGATCGGTAAGACTGTGTGTAGTATCATTTTGAGCCACCTCCAACACGTGTCACCAGAAAGCTATGGATACAAGGAGGGTGATATTGTTGTCCTCTCGGATGACGGACGCACTCGACGCGAGCAACCGACGCGACAGAACATCATCGACGCGATGCATTGGCTTGTGAAGGACGCGAGAGCACACGATTCGCTGGTCTTCCACTGTGGGTTCCAAGATCCGTCAGTCTTCTGTGACTAATTTCGATATGTGTCCCGCTCTCCCTGCCAGACTCTGGCCACGGGGGGCAGACCAAAGACCTCGACGGCGATGAAGAAGATGGTTTTGACGAAGGTACGAGTTCGAATTTACTTGTTAGCAGAAAGAGCTGTGTTATGAGACCAAACTATAGTCATTTTCCCCTTGGACTTTAAGACAGCAGGACATCTGGTGGATGATGTACGTAATTTACATGGGCTCTATCTGAGTTCGTTCTCACCTATTTCCTAGTTGATGCATGATATTATGGTAGGGTATTTTCATCCTATTGTTAGGCTTCTCCCATTGAGATATTCGCAGGTCAAACCGCTCCCACCTGGCTGTCGTCTCACAGTATGTGCTCCATGATCATGTTCCTATGCAATGCCTTATCCACTTCCACATTGTTTTAGGCCATTTTCGATGTAAGTCTCATCCGAGTCAAGCTTTCGTTTATGGCTTACTAAATCCAATTAGTCTTGCCACTCGGGATCTGCTTTAGGTTCGCTCAACGCACTTGTTTTACATCTCCCGACATTTCCTTCTGACTTATTTTTCTAAAGATTTGCCATATACCTATAGCACTTCTGGGAGAGTGAAAGACATTAACATCGCACTCGAGTTAGGCGAAGACACACTTGGCGGGGCACAAGGGTATCAAGTGAATGACGTGAACGGACTAACGAACGCGTTTAAAGGTCTGGTGATACAAGCCGGAAAGAAAGGGAGGAAGAAGAGGCGAGCACGGCAGATCAAACGAAGCCCGGCTGACGTTGTAAGTCACAGAGGCTTGTAAGCAACAGTACCGTGATCACAGTCGCTGATCCTCATGGACAATCCAGATTTCCTGGAGTGGTTGTAAGGACTCGCAGACAAGTGCGGATACATATGAAGCCGGAACTGCAACAGGCGCGATGAGCTATGTACGTATCACTTTTCGATTGGTACATTTAAGTTAATTTGATTCCCTGTCCTCTGCAGGCGTTCATGAAAGCATTAAGTGAGGATTGCGGATACTTATTAGTGACGTGTGTTTGACGTTTACGTATGATAGAGAAAAACCGGAATTTAAGCTACCAGCAACTCCTGATCGAAATCAGGTCGGTGTGGAAATGATTCTAGATCGACATTTCACTGAGTTATTTCTCATTCACAGGAAAACCCTTCATGATCGGTTCAGCCAGAAACCTCAGCTGTCCAGTTCTCACCCAATTGTGTGTTCCTATTCTATTATGTCCAACCATTTCTAACCATTCACCTTAGGACACGAAGGTTAAGTATATAATGTAAATTTGCATTCAACTCCTTGTGTACTACTATATGGACTTAATGTTTGTATGGATATGCATAGCTTCTTACATCATGAATTATTTGCTTGTCTTAAGTATAGTATTGTATATGTAAATGGACAGATTGGAGTTTTGTTATCTAAATCCGAATGTATACTTTCAATTAGTTTGTATAAATGTTAGTGTATGGAAAGACGGTTTTGTTAGACTCTGAACTGATAGATTATCAAGGGTTTATGTTCTCTGCGTGCAAATTTATAGCAAAACAACGTTAAAAAGAGAGATACTGTAAGAAAACGGTCATGATTTTGAATATTTATCGCCAAACATTCAAAAAGCGTCTTCGAGTATATCTGCCGTTCCCGCGCGGGTAGTAAAAGCTGGATGACAAAGTAGATTATTTATTAGGCATGATGAGGACGATACATTCCAGTAAGACATAAGGCCATTCAGTAGAGGAGAATTAAACAGACAATTGCACCAATAATAATATAAACATGCAGAAGGCTGTCGAGAGAAAGAACTACGATGAAAGCAGTTCATCTTCACAATTACAGCCACAACCAGCCGGACACTGATAGAAATGCTGTCTCTGCCAACATTGCAAATGCGTGATATGCTGGCATACTGTACAAACATGAGAGAGACCTGCGGTAAGTCAAAATCGGTTAGAAGAACACTGAATACTCGTTTACAGGTTACCTCACCTCTGACTGGTAGCTGGCACACAGTGCAAAGTAGAGCAGATTTCCTGGAGCATCTCTCACAGAAAATATTCTGCTGTAGAGGAATGTCTTCCGAGCATCGCTGGCACGAATTGATGATTTCTTCAGAAGAGAAAATGAGCATATAGTTAACGGAGTGAAGCAAGGGTACAGTACCCAGACTATTAGACATTGTAAGATCTATCGATGGACCAGCCCACGATGTCGCAACTTTCATTAACTCCGCGTGTTTATGATATAGCTTCCAGCCATGCAGCATTTCCGCATACGCTAGTATATGCAGGTATAGGCGGTTGTGTGGTATGGATATGTATGACCTATGATACTTACATTTATTAGAAAGAACAACCAGGAAAGGAAGTACCAGCTTACACGAGTTTCATGTTGTCCCTGGTTGACTCGAGCGTCCATACATGACCTTCAGGTATCGAAGGATGTGGGGACAACGCTAACGAGAGACTTCTCTCCCTTACTCTCGCGGGACCAGACGAATGGGTTGGACGAGGCAGAGTTGGAGAAAGGTCCGCCGTGGACATTGTTCCAACCCCACTATAGGACGCATTTTGTCGAAGGTATTGTTCCCTCTTCGCGCCGATTTTAGTCTGATGCCTTAAGTTTGTAACTGGAACCGGTATAGCTGTGCTTAAAGAGTTGAAAGCCAATCCAGGCGAATTATGTCCTCCCTTTTCTCTGTCTCTTGTCGCTTGCAGAGTATCCTGCGCTCCGCCAATGAAGTGTCGCACAGTTCCAGTGTTGAACAGACTGGACCACGACCCTCTCGAGGATGTTGAAGAGTGGGACTGTCCGCTTACGAGTGTTGTCGGCGATGAGATGGTTCTAGACGAAGGCGTGGATGGACTCTCCTTCCGCTTCTTCAGGCTAAAATAGTCATATGAAGGTTCGTGATCCAAGGTTGGCTTTTGCTGGCCTTTCTCGTCTTCGAATAGATGTCAGCAGGTGATTTCCGTATGATCGTGTCATTAACCCACGTAGACGGCTTATAGACAACAACACGAGCCCAAAAATAGCAAGTAGCTGGACATCCTTCGACTTTAGCAATTCAGAGTGCCTTAAGTGCAATTGCATGTCAGAAAAGTCTGATTAAATCTATCAAACAACAATATACGCTTACAGTTGTTCCAGCAACACCCTTACGTACATCGTCTGAATTTGCATGTTCTTCTTTGGTAAAGTTGACGACCGTCTAGGGAGTCCCAACCCAATGCATTGCAGAGAAGCAGTCAAGCTGTCAAAAATTCGTTTATGGTCAAATCGAGAGTGCCGGTGGGCAACCCTTGCGTTTGTCTTACACAGAGCAATGAGATCATGGCACTGGAGGGAATAGCCCGCTGCCAATGACCGTTGTGCACCGACCACAAACGACCTGTCTTTGATGTATACGATAGTCAACCGTTTCGGAAGGAGCGAATAGTTATTCTGGCTTTGGCCATTTTCAGTCGACCGGGACTGCTCTGAACCTGCTCGTTTTGGCTGTGAAAACGACAGCAAATTATTCATGATGCGCAGAATATTTTCTGTATCTTCAATGTCTCTTGAGTCGTATAAGCCAAATGAGTGATCATTTGCAGCCATAGCCAGGCGCCGCACAGCATCCGAGAGCTGCAAAGGAGATTGAAAGAGCCGAGGAACACTATCTCGCCTGCGTGAGGGTAAAGCAGGGGTTGCGGATAGGTCCTGTGTCACTGCCTTCACGAGACGAGGTAGAGAGCGAAATATGCAGACGAGCTGGCCTGTATTTAAATATGCATAAGTCTCTGTAAACAGTGTGGTATATGCCCAGCTCACCATTAGGGCCCCATACTCCTTGTGAAGACCTTCATTTTGAAGTCAATTAGAAACGACAAGTGTTTTAAGTCATTGAATCTCACCGTGGTTCAGCAAGATTAGGATTGTCACGAATCAAATGCGCAGAGAAGTCTTTTTTGTTCTTCTGCTCAGTGACTGGTTCTTCGTCAGAAGAGGAACCAGAATCAATTCCATGTTTCTGCGCTCTCCTTCCTCCATCCGCAAACAATAGGAATTTCAGACAAGCCTCCAGGCACGGCCTTTGATTCTCTCTGATGTCACGCAACCTGCGCTGCATGAAAGCCCGGCGTTTGACGGATATCAGTGGATTGCGTTCGACTTCCACGAGTGGCGTGCCGTATGGGGACCGAGAGGATGGGTAATCTCGAGGAAAAGTAAATGTGACGCGCACGAAGACGTTGACTGAGGATGATTCTCCCCATGGTCCATGCAAACAAAATGTGCATGTACGTTGCTTGGCTAAGTCGTGCTTTAAGTTATATACCACATTCAGGACTTGCGGCAGTGCTATCATCAATGAAATGGCAACATACCCTTTCCAATCTGACTTTACCGCCTAAAGACTTTACGACGGTATTGATTCTATAGAAACGAGTAAGCCAGTTGCATATGCGTAGATTATGCGAAGCTCACTCGTCAATCAATGAGGTAGCTGTTTCTGAATCACGGTGCCTGTCTTCACCTCTATTGCGGCTTACACTTCTCCGACGATTCGATTCATCCGCAGAGTCGTCCCCTTCTTTACCTGACGGAGGTCGCGACCCCGAACTCACCCTCGATGGCCCGACGCTCTCGGCACGGAAACTAGATAACCAGGTCGCAGGGTCCATTCTCGGTTTACCACCCCTTGTATTTCCTTTGCTCATCGTCCCATCGTGCCTGTCCATTGCTTGGAACATCAAGGCCCGCTGAGCGCTGCTTGAGTGCAGTAATACTTTCTCGTCCCGATTAGGATCGTGCCGTATGCCTCGAGCAGTTGATCCATGATGAGGGAGCAGGACTGGATTTGAAGAGAACGTGGGCTGGGGAGCCCGCACATTTGCTAAGATGGATCGCTGACCTCTCGGTGCGGACAATGCAGGAATATATACCGCCCCGATTGGGGGAGACCTGAAAGATATATAGTCTTCATCTTTCCTAGGAGCAACCGGGGCGAGATGTTGACCAGGAGTTGGGCTGATCTTCTACATTAGCAGCAGATGCGTAAGATGGCAGCTGAAACAACAGAGATTAAATACTAACCTGTATAATATCACGACCGACGGGCCAGAATCGGAGAGTCTTATCCTTTGACCATGTGACGAGCTGTAAAGCCCGCTCTATTTGTTTCATCAGCTTTTCTCCGAGGTAGGACTGGTCATTTTCTCACCATCTCCTACGCCCTGACTACGCCAGACGAACTCCTTCACAACATCTGTATGGCCTTCGAACGTCTCCACTGGAGCCTTCGTATTATCGTAGCCCCACATTTCAAGTAGAGCATCCCCCCTCTGAGGAAGGCTCAAAATGCCTCGTCCAAAAGGGAGGTCTCTCGCCCTCCAAACGGGATGGCCGGTGTGGAGTGTTAACCTCGGCTCACAGGACAGACCGGAAGTCATGTTCTGTAATGACCACACCTTTATAGTTTTATCCAGAGAACAAGTTATTAGCTCATCCTTGGAGGAGTGTGACCAGTCTATGCCGTATATTTTTGCGTCGTGAGCCTTTAAGCGTGAGGTCGGAATCGATCCTTTCTACACCCAAATAAATCTTCGGTCGGATGATTAGATGCGTTCACTCACCCGGCGGTCCCATGTGAGAATTTCATCTAGATGAGATGAAGCCAGGACATTACCATCCTTACGATTCCATTTAACCTGTGTTCCACCGGCTGGTCTGAATGAGTTAGAAGTCTGAGATACTAAACCAGATGAAATACCATTGAAAGCAGAAAGGCCTGAAGGTAAGCAGTTAACAGACGATATAAATGCCAGTATTACAAAACGACGGACCAAACGCAGGTTTTGACGGATCTCGAATATCCCATGCCCAAATCCAAGAGTCGATTCCCGTGCTACATACTATATCTGGGTCAAAAGGGTGCCAGTTGATGTCGGTTATAGCTCTGTAGTGGGACTGCAAGATGTGCTCAATGGACGTTTTCCCCATGATTAAGAGATTCCATATCAAACTGTGGACGTTAGGACGTAAAGAGGACGTAGTTTCTTAAACGAAGACGTACAGTCGTTCACTCGAGGTCGAGACGATATACTCTGCGTGGCTACGATGGGGATTCCATTGTACATCTGCAACGTCCCATGTACCTCCCTGCGGAAGAAATCTTGGTACCTCAAGTGGGGCTTCGAGGTCGATGATAAAGAGCCCCTTCCGTCTATGCGTGAAACATCAGCGTGCTAAGTTGCATAACTTCGTCCTTGCACATACGCTGCAAGAACAATATCCCGACTCGTTGGGCTGATGCTCATCTTTTATAAGATTGAGTTCTTTGTCCAGATAGAGTATACTGGTGACGTACGTTTCCAATTGAATCACCCACCAAAGTCTTCATGTCGATTTGAAGACTTTGGCGAAACTTCGCCTCCTCCTCTTCGACATCTATCTGAAGCAGCGCTTCATTTCGGAGGTTGGAGTGTAAAGCATCTCTTGAGTGAGACGAAGGCAATGTGTCACTTTGTACTGAGAGAGATGGTCGTCTGGCGGAGAGGTAACTGAGAGGCGGACCAATTGAGTTCGTTTGAAAGCTTTGAGCTACCACATTTCTGTCTATGTTTTCCTGAGATAGCGACGAAGGATATAGGGATGCCATGTCAGAGTAGACTCATTCTAATTATCAGTTCCTGTGAGTATGAACAGCCCCTGCTCATGACGAGTTTCACGTCTATGGTAGGAACGAGACGATGTCAAGAGACTGAAGAGTCACGACCCTGAATGGTCTGCAAGAAACGCTGTGTTATAATTACTCTAGATAACTACTCCATAAATAGCAAACCGTTTTCTCTTTATCCCGTTTTTGTTTGGCCAAAGAGCAACTTGAATGTTGTGACTTATTCTATCTTCGTTCATTCATGAGAAGATTATGGACCTTCGTCCAATATTCATCCGGAAATCGCAATCGCCTACCTCTCCCAGCTCTACGTTGCAGACAGCTTGCCACCGTTGCCGACAAAGCGTTGAGCTCTGTGTCTGCGATAGAACGTGACAATGAAAGTCTTTTGTCAATTGTCTCTAGCAAAGTAGCAGAGCGAGACGACCTTCTGAAGCGAATACATTCAAGGTCTAACATGGGCAAGCAAAGTTCGGCTTTCTATTTCCTTCTATTTCTTGCATTGGACGCTGAAAGGATTTACTCTTTAGATCGTACAGGGTTGAGCAGACAACTTAAGGATCTGAATACTGTGTATGAAGCTTGGGATGGGTGGCAAAAGACTCGTCAGGTAGGTCAGTCAGTTTGTTTTTTTGGTCTTTCACAGCTGTTGGTCAACATGCATTGCAATTTTAGACTCTCGTTGATACTGTTCCACTCTTGGAAGATGGGGACATATCGATTCGAACTCTCGCGAAAGAGGAGTTCGCTGATCTGCTCAGCACTTTCTCAACCAAGACGCATTCTTTGACAAAATCACTGCTTCCGCAATCTCCAACAGCCGAGCTATCTGCTCTCATCGAACTCAAATCAGGCGTCGGAGGCTCCGAAGCGTCTCTGTTCCTCGAAGATCTTCTTCGGATGTACACGCGTTTCTCCGCGACTAAAGGGTGGGAGGTGAAGCTTTCTTCGAAAAACGATCGAGACGAGGGCGGGTTGAAGTTTGCGACGCTCGAAGTTTCAGGACATGGCACTTACGACGAATTTCGCTGGGAGAGTGGTATACACAGAGTTCAGCGGGTGCCTGCAACGGAAGCAAGCGGACGAGTCCATACCAGCACTGTCTCAGTAGTTGTAAGTCTGATCCTTTAATGTCCCAGGGGTTATGATATAATATTGCAATTCAATTAGGTACTTCCACTGGCTATCGAGTCCGAAGTGAGTGATGAGAGGGAGAGGCTTTACGAAGATAAGGATGTCAAAATAGAGGTTATGAGAGCTCGTGGCGCTGGTGGACAGGTTCGGATTTTTTTAGTGTTTCCGTTCTTTAAGTAGGCTGATGTTCAGACCCGCCGCCATCTCATTTGCAGCACGTCAATAAAACCGAGTCCGCCGTCAGACTGACGCATGTACCCACCGGCATAACAGTGTCAATGCAAGACGAAAGAAGTCAGCATATGGTAAATAGGGAAATTTATTCTGCAACATTTTAATAGTCTGACATCATTCTTGCAGAACAGACAACGAGCGTACCGAGTTCTTGAAGCGCGATTGCTCGATCGTAAACTTCGAGCCGAGGTAGCCGAACGTCGAGATGTCAGAAGACAACTTGTCAGAAGTTCCGACCGTAGCGAAAAGATTAGGACATATAACTTTGTACAGGTACGTTTATTAGCGTAAAGATGACTATCTATAGTCTAACGATTTTCATTAAAGGACCGTGTTACAGATCATCGCATAAACTTCACAACGTTGAACTTAGGCGACATCCTCGACGGAGATGGGTTGCAGCCGATTATTGACGCTTTGAAGGGTAACCACGAGAAAGAACTTTTAGAAGCTATTTTGGAGACTTAGATATGTAGACTATGCACCAATGCATACTACCACCTTTATCTATCATGTACATCATAGATATTACAGTATATTCATGTCACGCACTTACGTGTACTCCCGGGCATTCAGCCTGTTTTGAGGACAACAGTTATCTAGCGCAACTTCGTTAAAGCTTATTCCTGATGCGCTGTAAGTATCTATCTGAACAATCATTAATCTATGAGAAGGTGCGGGAGCTATAATATATAGAACTCAGCGCTATGCAATAGCGATGAGGTAGCATACATGCAAGGAAAACTTTTAAGAGTCCATTTTAATTTGAAATATATGAAAAAGGAAATTAAATTATATAATCCGGGTTGAACCGGTATTGTACTCTAACACCCCCCCTCAAGGCCGGTTCACACCAAGCATAGAGGATAGACGGGAGTGCGAGGCCTTCGGAAGCGCTTTAGTTAGCGCGTCCGCCGGTTGATCCTCGGTACGCAAGTACTCGGCCTTCACCGACCCATTGGTGACATGGTCACGAATGAAATGGTGGCGAATGTCAATGTGCTTGACACGCTGGTGGAGCACCGAGTCTTCGGTTAAAGAAATAGCGCCTAAATTATCAGAATAAATGGTAGTTTGTTTCCGTTGAGGGAAACCTAATTCAGAAAGTAAGGAACGGAGCCACAGGGCCTCCTGCGTGGCAGCCGAGAGTGCCATGTATTCGGCCTCGGCAGACGAAAGTGCCACGGTAGGCTGCTTCTTTGATTGCCAGGTAACGGCACCAGAGCCTAGGGTGAATGCGTAGCCGGTTGTGGAACGGCGACCTTCGCTAGAGCCCCAGTCGGCATCAGCATAGCCGGTCAGGTGTGGTCCCTTTGGATCCGTTTTGAGGATAAGGGTAAAGTCGCGAGAGTGTTTTAGGAAGCGAAGTACGTGCTTCCCGAGTTCCCAATGGCGCTTGCCGGGGTTCGAGGAGAACTGAGCCAGCGCGTTAACATGATAGGCCAAATCGGGCCGGCTCCAAACTGTCAAGTAGAGTAGGCTGCCGATTAATGCGTGATATGGGTAATTCTTCATTTCGCTGATCTCCTTGTCTGTCCGCGGACAGTCGTCCTTCGTGAGCTTGACACCCGAAGGGAACGGGGACGGCGCCGGCTTGGCATCGTTCATTCCAAATCGGGTAAGTAACACGTCTATGTAGCCGTGTTGGTCGATTCCGACTGTCTGGAGGCGATAATCGAATGTAAATTTTACCCCTAGCATGTAGGTAAGTGGCCCAACGTGAACCAGTTCAATATTACGATCCCCAAGAAGTTTGATGAACTCCGGCACAGCTGCGTCATCCGAGCAAAAAGAACTCCATGTCGTCAACGTGAAGTCCCAGCATGGAAATTTGCGAGCCGGATCGCCTAATATAGACACAAGGGTCGCCTATGAGGCGAGAGAAGCCTAAGGCCCTCAGCTCCTTATCGAAGCGCTGGTTCCATACGCGCCCAGACTGCTTGAGGCCGTAAATAGACTTCTTCAACCGAAGTACGTGACCCTTCTTGCTCGGGTCCTCGAAACCGGGCGGTTGCCGCATATAGATTTCTTCACTGAGTTCCCCGTGAAGAAATGCGGCTTTGACATCCAATTGGTGAGCCTTCAGCCCCAAATGGACGGCAATTACGGCCAAAATTTTAATTGACCCTGTTCGGGCCACGGGAGCATGTACTTGATTGTAGTCGATCAAGTACTTTTGTGTGAATCCCTGGGCGACCAATCGAGACTTGAGCTCCTTCGGTTCACCGTCGGCTCCTCGTTTGGTCTTGAATACCCATTTACAGCCGATGGCCTTACGGCCTGACGGTAATTCGGTTATCTCGTAAACATGGAGTCGCTCCATATTATTGAGTTCTTTTCTCATCGATTCCATCCAAGCTTCCTTATTCGGGCCGGCTGTCGCCTCCCGATAATCGAGCGGGTCTCGACCGTCCACTACTATATTCGAATATACGTAGTGGGCTATGGAGTTCTCACCACCGATCTCCTGGCTTCGTTCCGTAACCAGTTCGGGCGGTTCCGAATCCGAGTGTTGATCTGTTTGCTGCGCCTGCGCTCGTTCGATGAGACGCGAGGACGTGCGTGTCTTTGGGCCGTAATCGATACGAGGCCTAGACTTTTTGGTTTGCTGCTGTTGCTGCTGCTGCTCAGCCGGCGGCGCATTTGATTCCGTGACCGGCGGAGAAACTGAGTTGTTCGGCTTGTTTGCATTTGATTCGGCTGCATCTGGGTACGTGAGATCGTCCTCATCCCCTTTTGGGGTACTCCCCCCCTCGATCGAGGCAGGACCCTGAGCGGATGCAAATGGGTCGCGGGGGTACACGAAGTCCCTGGAGGTGGATACCTTACGGGATTTCGGGTCATAATACAATATGCCCTTAATTCCTTCAGGAAATCCAATGAAACGCACACTGCGGCCTCGTGGGCTTAGTTTACTCGCCCTTTCGATTGCTGGGATGTGCACAATTACCTCATCCCAAAAGGGACGAAGGTCTAACACATTCGGCTTCGAGCCGTGGAGAGCTTCGTAAGGCGTCTTCTTGGCGAGAGCCGAGGTAGGCGATAGGTTCCGTAAATAATTAATGTGTGAGAACACCTCGGGCCAGAGATTGGCGGGTATGTTCGGTTGGTCTGCGTATATGCACCTAACCTTATCGGCTAGCGTCCGATTCAGGCGTTCGGCTACGCCGTTCTGTTGCGGAGTGTGCGCGTTTGACGTTTGCTGCACTATTCCGTACTGACGGCATATCTGGGTCATCTTCTGGTTTAGGAACTCCCCCCCTTGATCGGTACGTATGGTCTTAATTTCGTATCCATATTGTCGTTGGAACAGGGGAATCACCTCCTGGAAGACAAGCGGGGCGGCACCCTTATCGGGTAGGAAGTACACCCACGTAAATCGGGTGGCGTCGTCCGTGATCGTCAAGATGTAACGGTATCCCTTACGGGACGTAACCTTCTGTGGCCCGGCTAGGTCGGAGTGCACCAGTTCCAGTGGGCGCGTAGCCCTGGACTTGGATTTCGGGAATGGTTGACGAGCCATCTTCCCAATTGCGCACGATTGACAGTGTGCCGGCGCGCCGAGTGTATTTTTGTCCACAGTAAGTCCTTCTACCATCTTCTTCTCGATTAGCTTCCTTAGGTAAGTGTTGCCTAGGTGCCCGAACCGAAGGTGCCATTCCTGAAAGGGCAGTTCAGTCACTGCAGCGGCGTTCGCCCGAATAAGCGTGGTTTTCGCATTTTTGAGGATAAATTGTCCATTAATTCGAGCCGCACGCGCGAGTAGGGTACCATTGTGTGTAATTTTAATACCATCTCGGGTGCTAGCAAAGGACAGGCCTGAATTCAGCAGACGGCTTGCGGAAATAATATTGCACGCAGCCTCGGGGACATAGAGTACATTTCCCAGACTCAGGGTTGTCTCTTCCTCCCCGGGATGGAATCGAAGCTTCACTCGACCCTTCCCAATCGCTTGGGCGGTCATCGCAGTTCCAAAGCCTCCCACGGGTATGGGCGGAATCGGCTGGTAGTCGTGAAGACACTGCCGATCGCCGGTTAGGCTGGCTGAAGCCCCCGTGTCGAAAACCCACTGGGAGTGCTCCGCGGGCGTGGCTGGCGCCACTTTGATAACATTTGCGCGCTCGGTTGGCAATATCGTTGGAAATGGTAACCACTCTTCGCTTTCCTCAGAGGGAGGCGAGAGTTCAGGGGAGTAAGTGGGGCTCGGCCCCAGAGTACAGACGTTAGCCGACGCATCACTGGTTGAGAAGTCGTCATCGTCATTGTCTGCCGTTATTGAATAGGCACTTTTGCCCTTTTTCGACTCCTTCCCGGTGTCCCCGGAGGTTCCATCACCAAACTTGTTCTTGTTCGGTCCGCCGCCCTCGTTGCCGCCACCCTTAGACCAGCAAGAAGCCTTCGTGTGACCGGTCTTCTTGCAGTTCTCGCATACAGTCTTCCCTTTCTTGGCTTTACCCTTTGCTTTAGCCAGACCCTTCACTTTGATTGCCAGGGCTTGATCGCCGTTTCCAGAGCCCGTCGCTTGCGCGTGGCGCCGAGCGGTGAGAATTACGTTCTCTAATTCGATATTGGCCGTGTTGTATATGGCGCTTCGAATGCTTTCCCACTCGGGTGGAAGCGAATTAAGGATGGCTACCGACTGAATAAGGTCGATTAGCTCCTCCTTCGTGCCAGGGTACTGTCGTAAGTCTTCGATCTGACCCTGAACATACTGAAGGTTCTCATCGAACGTCGAAGACTGGGGGTCCCATTTGTGGACGCATACTTCGCTTAGGGCCATCGCCGGTGACAGCTGGGCGTCCTTCGCGAAGTTCCTTGCGAGCTTTCGGTACATCTCGTGTGACGTGCGTGCCCCTTGGATTAGCTTGATGTGTTCCATGGAAAGACCCTGTTGAATAATGGTCTTGGCCTTTTGGTCCATCTGGTTCCACATTAGGAGTGGTTCTCTTTCTTCTTCCGTTGGAAGCTTGCTAATCTTAGGACATGGGTCCAAACCTAGTCCGACCTCCCTGACGAAGTGTTCCGACCACGCCACCAATACATTCGACATCCAGACATCCCACCCAATTTCCTTAAGCTGACCGTTCTTAGCCGGTTGTGGCTTGTAACTGCCTCCCCCGTATAGCGCCTTCTTGATCAGGTCGATCCCAATCTTCTGGCGCTCGATCTCGTCCATCTGGTTGCTTTGGCTCGCGTCTTGCGCTGCCTTGGCATCCTTGTCTGTTTCCGAGCCGGTAGGTGAGGTCATTGTACTTAGGATTTAGACTTTGGTGATAGTACGGATGTTCAATTGATGCACTACTGCTTTTACGCTGACAGCGTCGCAAGGCTCATAACCTGCGGGAGCTATAATATATAGAACTCAGCGCTATGCAATAGCGATGAGGTAGCATACATGCAAGGAAAACTTTTAAGAGTCCATTTTAATTTGAAATATATGAAAAAGGAAATTAAATTATATAATCCGGGTTGAACCGGTATTGTACTCTAACAGAAGGAACTCCAGCCTTGTTGACAGACAATGAGGATTGGCTCGTAGCGAATATTCTCCCTTTATTTCTGCAGAAGCTGCCATTGGATGATCATCAATAATGCGTACACTGTCTCGATCCTCTAAGAAGTCATAAGTTGATATCAGTATCTTCCTGTCAAATAACGTCTGGAAATCAAGCATCGTACCGGGATATTGACGTTGAGTTCTTTCGCTTTCCTCACAATTTCACCTACAATCACCTCAATCTCCATCGGACGGCCGTTCTTGACGTCCAAGAGCATACTGGGAGTGTGTCTGCTATCGGACCTCCTATGGATGCTTGCAGTTCGCTCAATTGCATCTTCAATGACACTTGACGGTAGTGCAGCCTCGTCGAAACCCATCGCACGGCCCACTGCGAGAGTCTCCTTGAACACTTCCCGAAGCACCGGGACAACAAGTTCCTCCACAGGCGGGTTTTGGAAGATGGCAGGCAGTGTATATCGGCTGAGCGTAGCAAAGCTGGCAAATCCGAGATTCCTAATGATATTGAAAGAGATCAGGGAATGCCGTCCCATTAGATTAGAATGGCATAAATACCAAAAATTCTTTGTGTACTTCAGCCGCTGGATCTCCGGCGCCAATGTTACAGTACTTCCTCCGGCCTCGAGTATTCCCCCTATATCCTCTAATAATCGTACTTCCTCAGGGGACTGGGAAGTGTCCGAATAGTTACCCGGTTTGTAGAGGCCGATTGAGACCCTGTCCTATACGCGTCCATTAGTACGGTCTCGACAAGTGTCATACGTAGAGATAAAAGCGCACGAAGTCATTGTGTTCTACAACATTGTCGCTCAGAAGATTTGTCCCAATCCAAACTGCGCAGCTGAGGATAAGAGGGGCTTTTGCGTTCGGAAGTGCGGATAGAGCATTGTATAGATCACGTTCGATCCCTATACCATTCTGCAAAAGGACATACGTTGGCTGAGGATATGTGTAGGACGACGAGAGGAAAGGTGCCAGGAGTTTGGGTGTTGGGGCGATTTCCGGGATGGCCTTTGTTGTGACAAGAACATATGAGTAGGGGCGGTCGAGTGCTTCGGATACGGTCGGAAACACTGCAAGGAGCCCATGAGAGAGATACAGAAGCTGGCTGAGCCGACTCACATCTGTCTGGCTTCCAGGCTTTGAGGTCACCATACTTCTGGCTCTGGATATCCATCCCATGATCTTCTGCCCTTCAGAGCTTGACTTCGTACAGTACGCTACTTATATGCACACCTTTCACAGTTTTGTAGTTGCTCCGCGCAACAACTGTTACCCTAGCCATCCCGCTTCGTTTCAAGATTAGACTGTCTGTGCAGCAATGTATCAGTCGCTTTGAACTTTAAGCAAGCAATGGTCTACGTTAGTCAATGTAACTCACAGATTGCTCCTACAGCGCCAAAGCCGACAAGGAGGACATCTTTTACCGCCTTTTCGGCCATCGACATGAAGATGAGAGACACGTAGATACGATCCCGGTGAAGGCAAGGCTGGACGTAGGAAAAGCAAACGACATTTTAAATTGCGACACAGACCATCGAATTTCTAATTTTAGTGCGAGGCATTTCGGCGCCCATGGCCAGTTACCCATAGGTAACTAAATGCGTAGATTTATTGATTCCGTATATATGATTCAGATGCAAAGGTATACATGTAATGTGTCATTATATCTTTGGAAATGCTCCGGGTATCTGCTGTCGTCTGCGCTCGGGATGGTGAAAGTATGTTCCATGTCTCTGTTTGGAAGGAGATGTCGGAGACATGTGAGTCGCAATATGCGACGGACCCGACTCATTCGAGTTTATTGGGTCAGCGTTATGTCTGACATGAGGATGGGGAGTAGGTGTCGAGGCGCCTGCAGCACTCCCAGAGTCCTCTTCGGAATCACTGTCTGCTTCCTCCATGAGCCAGTTGGCATTATCTGGAAGGGCGATGACACCGGACGCGTCGTCAAAGCTCAGGCGATGTTGTAAGATTCTCGCGCCCGGAGAAGCCGAAGCACTTGGCGTCTCGTTCTGTCCTTCACTCCATGGATTGATTAAACTGGAGTCCCGATCTGTATACCCACCATTTTCCTCGCTCCTTGACTCATTCAATCGCAAGCCAATCGCCTCCACTCCATCAACTACAGGTCGGCTTGCCCTGCGAAGACTACTGTAACGTTTCCGGAGAGTTAGGACCACAGCTTCATTGTTCTTGCCATTCGACACGCCCTGTTCTCTGTTCACGAGAGTTTGTCCTTTCTTCAGTGGTAACCAAGGCTGCGGGAGGACTCCTGTTAGGGCAGGATGTCCATATCGCCTCTTGCCAGTACTGTTGAAACAATGAGAGGTCGTGAGGTACATCTTAGTTCAAAGTAGACTCACTTTAGAACACCATAATACCAGTTGGACATTGGGGGCTGCGACTTCACAGATCCCGTCAGTAGGAGCCTGCATCCATTCACTTGCTAACACTTACGTAGTCTGTCCGTTCGTCCTCCGGAGCAACATAAAGTGTCTCATCATTTTGAGCGTATCTCCGTTGACTCAGATTACTGTGAAACTACTGAGAGATGCGTACCCAAAGATACAACAAAACACTGACCGTTGGGACGATGTGACAGGATGGAAATTCTTCATGTGCTGTACATCTTCCACAGCAACTCCTCGCTGCACCTCGCAAACGGAACTAAGATTCACATTTCTGCTCAGCGGGTCGAATGTCCTGACGGTATAGAAAGCCCAGAAGAGCGTTCCGAGCAGTAGGGGAGCGATGAAAAACGAAAGAATAACACCTTTACGGAGGACGAAGATACCAGACATGAAAATCTGGAAAATACCAACACCCCACATGAGTCGATTGAAGGTTATGGGCCATGCCTGACCCTGAGATTCATATGGCTTGTAGAAGACTAAGAAAATGGATTAGCGTAAGGAAAAAATACTCTCATCGTACTACTCCTTACCAAAAAGCAGCTTGTATTTATACACGATGTAGCCGATGCCGAAGTAGAGTGCCCCGAATATTAAAATTACAGGTTGGATTATGCTGTAGAGCAATGTCACCACGAATACGAGGATAGCTTGCGGGTACACGACGCCGTAATTGATCATCGGAGGTGCATTTAGTTCGGCATAATCTTCAATATCATCAACACAACACGATACTCGACGAAGCTTGGGATTGGACATACCTCTAGGAGTCCGAGTAATAAATAAGCGATATATGATCCGAGGAATAATCACCCCCAAATTGAGTAACTGCAGAGGCATGATGCCCAATCCTGTACGGAAAACAGCCAATCAGCGATGCGCGATGGATGTTGAATGGGGAGTACCTTGCAGAATAACGTATGAAAGGAAGAAATGCCTACTAGAATCAGAACGAGGTATGGTGCTAATATGTTAACTCAACGTACCGAGCTCGACCTTGCTGGAGAGCTTCAGCTATTCGTTCTGGAACCTTTGCCGGCGATTCAGCGAGGTCGCGTATAAGCTGCCAATATGTGCTAGCGACCAGGAAGATAAACACGACATTGACCAATAGGAAGAGGAAATATTTTTTGAGTAGAGAGTATTCGATCCAACTTCGCGCGCGATATCCCTGGAGATAAGTGAGTGCTGTTGTGAAGTAATAAGTCAATATCAGCGCCATGAGCAAATACAATACCTACCTTCAAATATGAAGGGTAATAGGGCATTCAGAGAAATCATGGCTACAGAGGGTAGCACATTCTGCACAATGGCCCGTATCTCCTCGTTGGAGTCGATTAAGCGGCCTAGCCATGGCATAGTCTTTTTGATCTCTTGGTAACTGAGAAGACTTGCGAGAGCTGCGATTGGGAACACCCAGAAAAAGAAGATAAGAAGCATTAACCCAAGAACCACTATCTGTCTCGTTCTTGCCGCTGTTCGCGAATGGGTCATGTTCATCCATACTATATCACGAGTTTCTGGTGCTAGACAAGTCACACACTGGAGGGGCTGAGGCGCATGAACAACTTGTGATGCAATTTGCTATACAAGGGGGTAAGTTGTGGGATATAGTTGACGAGAAGAACACACACTGACCGCGCTAGACATTTTCTCAAACGTGACAAATGCAACATGTGAAGCTTTAAATCTTCCATCTCTCCTCTTTGCTTGCACTTCAGCATCCGCTTCTTTGAACTTAGCTTCAAGATACTCCAGCGCGTCCGTCTTCGGCTTAAACCATCCTGGCCGAATAGTCGGTCTTTTCTGGTGTGGAACTACAAAACGTGCCGCATATGTATCACTCGGGTTCTGCTCGCCGTCTATATCGATAAGCGGTGCAACTGCGTTGTCCGATGGGTCGATAGTCTCCACATTACTCGGATTCCCAAGGTATTCCGTCCATGCTTTCTCCAGCTTGAGCAGTGCATCCGTCCTGCGGTCCAGGAGGTGCTTTAGTGAATTTACCTCGCGGCACAAGCTTACGCTCTCAACCGTGAGACCCATATTCTCGAAATACACAGCTAGCGCGCGTTCACCACGAAGATGCTTCGGAATATCGGTGACCATGACTGTGCGTGCCGAAATGGAGTGGACGAGCTCAAGGGAGAACAATTGCCGGGCGCGCACGAAGCGAGAATAGTTTTTGTGGATAAACCGGAGGACGAGAAATGTGAATAAATAGGTGAATATAAGGTGAAGAGAAAGGTAAGAGTTTGCATCGTTGAGAAGGTCAAGCCAATCGCGGCCTGAGTTGCTGTCATTCGGCACCTTAGGTAAAGAAGGCAGCAGAGACTCCCCGGACCAGCCACCGTCATCATCCTCGTCTTCTCCACCACCCACATTGTTCTAAAATAAGATTGTTAGAATAGAACAGAGAGAGAAGGAGAATGCAGACCTTGAAATTGATTGGCATTAGTACCACCATAGAGAGTAGAGATAAGAGTGAGAACAGGGAAAAGGACATTTTGAAGAAGTTTAGCAACTGTACAGACATCAGTTCCGCATCTCGCCGCATAATCTGAGTACTCACCACTGCAGCATCCAAGCCGACTATTTGAAGAATGGTGATTTCAGACGTCTTTATGGTAGGAATGATCCATCCGAAGAACGCATTGTGCGCATGTGCCTCGTGAGGCGAGAAGCCTGTATCGTATAATAAGAATGAAATTGTAGACAACGACCACCTTCCCTTACCTTTGAGCTTTGTTCTCGGAGCAAAGAGCAAGGGCCATCGCGTACGGCAATACGAGAAGAGCAGAAAAGAAACCAGTCCGATAGTTGTTGATAGATAGAGTTGTGTGTAGAACCAAGGTCCTTCAAATTTGCCTGTAGAACAGGGTTATTGACCAGCGACACGGTGCGATAGAAAGACATACGCGTTGGAGGAGTTCCCGGTGGTAGAGGACTCCCGGTATCATTATGAAACATTGTTTGACGCGTACAGAATGTGTTACGATGTCCAGCGCGTCGTAGATAGTGACATGGACGGTGTGGACGACGAACATGACCTGCACCTTCCGACCACCGTCATGCCCACTTCGCATCCCAATTCCGGAAACTTGGACACGCAAATTTCGAAACTTGACTTACATAAACATAATTATATCCAAGGTAGTGACGTACACTATAAACATACAAATAAATACCTGAGGATCAAGATATATAAGCAGCTTGAGTGTCTTCAGTGTTGTAGTCATGTACATCCACCATGACTATTACACTCTTCGATATTCCATCTAAGTTTCCCGAAAACGCATGGTCACCAAACACGTTCAAAGCTCGGTACGTTTTCATTATCAAACGTACTGCTTCCACAACAAGCTGAATTGAAGCGTATAGGATTGCGTTGAACTACAAGGGCATTCCATACAAGACAGAGTGGGTTGAATACCCGGAGATCGAAGAAACACTGAAGAAACTAGGCGGCGCGCCAACATCGAAGAAGAAAGACGGAGGGGACCACTATACGCTCCCGGCCATTTACGATTCGAGCACGGGAAAGACTGTGACGGACTCGATGAACATTGCCATATATCTCGATGAAGAATATCCAGACACACCGCCGCTCTTCCCTAACGGCACACACGCTGCCACAGAGCTTCTGAGCTCTCACTTCAAGTCCACAGTTGCCATCGCGCTTTCACCACTCATGCTGCCGCCATGTTGCGCCTCTCTGAACCCACCGAGCGCGGAATACTTCCGGAGGACGCGCGAGCAGTCGTACGGGAAAAAACTCGAAGACTTTACACCGCCTGGGCCTATCCGCGAGGAAGCGTGGGCAAATGTGAAGGAAGGGTTTAACCTACTAGCCAGAATGTACGCGAAGAATGGAGAGGGAAAATCCTACTTCTTCGGCGAGGTCTTCAGCTTCGCGGATGCGATTGTTGCTGGAGGTTTGGAGTGGGTGAGAGTTGTTTTGAGGCCAGAGAGTGAGGAATGGAAGACAGTTGCTAGCTGGAATGAAGGTCGTTGGGCAAGGCTACTGGAGTTGGTGGAGAAGGACCTTGTCGTAGTATGAAACATGGTGATGAATTCAAAACAAGTGGATGCCGATATTAAATCCCCTCTGTAAGCTTCGAGTGCTGATATTAATCAAACAATATTCCGTGAGTGTCAACGAAGGGTCCCAGCTCATGAATATTGAGGGATAATCTCTCCGATCACGAAAATAGCGCAAGACAACGCGAAGGTATTCAGACGGAGAAGGGTACCCGGCCGGGCATCGCCACTGATGTCGTCTACGGTGTTGGCTGCAGCGACGGTCCCAAAACCTCTTCCAGCTCAGCCTCATCATTGTCACTGTCGTCGTCATCATCATCGCCCTCCGAATCGTCTGGGATGTCCATTACAATGTCACCGCCTTCACCAGGGACACGAGAAGACATGGGAATGGGCGAGAGACGACCGAATGGGGACAAGGGGTGCTGGGGCGACAAAGGACTCATAGGCACGAAGTCCTCTGGCTCTTCCACCTCGACGGCGACACGCGCCCTCCACTCGTACTTGTCTCGAAGCAGCGCAACCGCACGCACCGCACGATCGCATCGCGCGTCGTGCTCGTTCTTGATTTGCTCACATTCTTGCAGGACGGCGTTATACGTCGCTGGTGCTGTCGGGTGATCCTTCTGCAGCTGAGCAGTAGGTAGACGCTCTGAAAGCCTGCGGACAGTGTCTGACTCCAGCTTGAGGACTTCAATGGTCTGCTGGTTACGGAGCAGAGGGATCAGGTCGTTGTCCAGTTGTGCATCGGGAAGGACTGCTTGAGGATGTAAAGCTAGTTTAGCGAAAGGTCTGGAGGGTGCTCCAGATCCATGCGGTGTGCTGAGAGACATGGAGAGATTATGCGCTTGAGATAGGAGGAGATTATATTTCGCTAGGATGTCTGGCCAAGCGGGCATGACATTTTGGCCACCAGACTCGAGAATTCGCTGTAGAGACACGATAGATTCCATAATTTGCGTGATCTTGAACCTCGTCGATTCGAGCTGGCCAGTCGGTAGAGAAGAGGGGTCGAAACGAAGAGGAAGTTCGGACATGGTGGATGCACACAGGAAAGACAGCGCAAAAGGCCTTCAGTAGCAGCTGGGCCGTATTTTCCGTGCAGTCTATACCACGTCGTTAATAGGCGTTGTTAGCCAAGTTATGGTACTCACCTCCGTCCTTGAAGAAGATGCGAGGGACTCAAGTTTATTGATCAAGTTCAACTTTGTAGCAACATTCCCACGCGCACTGGTAGAGGTAATTGTAGTGATCTCATTCCTCTTCTACTCGTTTTGATTCTCTGAACTGTACGAATCTCGTGTATAGTAGATAAAGTCTATATAAAACCGGCAGGAATTAATCATGGAGAATGCGGCACGGCTCCTGCTTGTGATCTAGCATGGCACTTTCAAGTGATGGCCAGAACTCACTATTGAGCTGGTCAACCGTATCGAGCAGCTGACAGACATCCCGCCCAGAACAAAACAACAAGCCCGAAGCGTCTGTTTGTTCGCCGCAAATTCAGAGGGTATAAAGGAGTGGATGGCTGGGCGTTGACGCTCCATCTCCTCTTGACCTCCCACCTCTACCACTATCGACTTCCAGCCAGCATGTCGGCATTCGTCTCTCAACACCTCTCCAGCAAGGACCCCTTCGACGGGTAGTCGATCCACCGAGTCTCACCTCCACTCTCGACATCGGTGTGTTCGTACTTTCCCCGGGGCCTTTCCACATCACTTCCTGGGTACTTCAGCCACCGTGCACGTCACGCCTGTACGCCGTCATGGTAGCAGCAATGCCACCCTCTGCACCGCCGAAAGCGTGACGGAAGACGGCCGTCGGTCCCCTGCATTAGGCAGGGAAACATACCCGATCGGCGGCCACCTCGTACTCCCAAGCCGCGTCTGCATGCCCGGTTTCGTGGAAATGCAGAGTGCTGAACCTCTTGGGGGACGCGGTCTCTGCGGCGGGGAAACATGCGTGTAGAATTAGGTCTTCGGACGGTCGCTGTTCAGCGGCCACCTCGTAAGCCCAGGCCGCGTTTGCATGCCCGGCTATGTGGTAATGCACTGGCTGTCTGCCCGTCAACGGGCGGCGGTCTTTGCGGCGGGGAAACATGCGTAGAATTAAGTAGATTAGGATTCTGGATGGTGGTGGAGCGAGTCTGATACTCGCTACCGGGAGTTTTTCGCGCTCAGCAAGACCCTAACGGGTCTAAACTTGGGTGCCGGTTATCCCCCCAAGGCTGGCGCGTTTTTTTATCCCCATCCTCCCTTCAATGGGCGAGAATCGTTTTTTTTTTTGCGGGAGTAACGAACAACACCCACCCCGCATCTCCATTGTGTGCACTTGCTTGAGCGACCGACGCCAGATTCCGAGGAAGCAATTCCCCAGCTGTAAGTAGAAGATTGCAATCAGCATTTAGCATCAACCGCGCCTGGTATTTCGGTTGTGATGCTTGAGTGCAAGAAAATTACAGAAGCAGAGGAGTCATCCGGGTCAGTGGGTCATTAAGGAAGTCTTGAGCTTTGTCGTCAAAGAATGCACAAAGTGGTAAGGAAGGTAAGGAACAGCTCCAGGTAGGCTATGTTGAGGACGCGTGACGTCGGGGACTGTTCAAGTTGTGCAAAGTGAACCAAACAACTGCTATCCGAGCTTACTGCAAGTTGCGCCGTTGCGTCCTAGTACAGCTTGCAGCAAAACCATCCTCATTAAAATCCCCCCGCTGTCGTGATCGTTGACGACGACGACGATCACGCGTTAAAAACCATGTTCGCAGCTTTGACTTCTCGTTTTTCTCTCCGATATGCACCCTCGATGCTGGGTAGTGTCTCGAAGCGCGTCTTGACACCGTTGAATGCGACGGCGGCGCGTAGCTTCTACCTTTCTCAGCCGCGCTTGGACCCAGCTGCGAAATCCCGTACTACAAAACCGAAGGTGGCTGCAAAAGCTAAAACAACCAAGACGACGGCAGTCGCAGCATCCAAGACAGCGAAGAAGAAGAAACCCGTTGTGAAGAAGACAGCGACCAAGAAGGTTGCGGCTGCTGCAAAAAAGCCGGTTGCAAGGCTCGCGACGAAGAAGGTGGCCAAAAAGGCGGCAAAGCCGAGTGAGTCACCATTCTAATTTCTTGTGGAAGGTAGAATCTGACTGAGGTTTATGGTAGAAGCTATCAAACTGTTGCCTGAGCAGAAACCGCCGCGTGTGCCAGGCGGACCGTTCATCCTGTTTTTTCGCAAGTACCTGCAGGGGGCGGACTTGTCGCATGCTGAGGATAAGAGGACGGAGATGAAGAAGATAGTGTCTGAGGCAGCTCGCGTATGGCGTTCGTTGTCCGATCACGAGAAGCAGGTATGATCTTTACTTTCAATTTGGCGCTGTTCAAGAAACCTCATGTGTATCTGGATAGGCCTTCAAGGACGAATTTAAAACAAACTTCGAGGAGTACGCGAAGAAACGCGAGGAGTACTATAAGAACGTCGACCCCGCCATCTTAAGACAGTTCAACAGGTATACAACTTCTTCGACACTTCTCAGCAGGAGCTGTGTCTGCATTTTTTAATATATCTTAATAAATTTTCAGGCTCCGTGTACAGAGAGGAAAGAGCAAGGTTCATGCTCCGGCGTCGTTGAAGACGCGACAGCCCGCGACCCCGTACGTCCTGTAAGTTCTACGCGACATCCCTCCAGAGGTCGTAGGCGTGGCAGCTTACACCCTTTCGTAACAAACAACAGTTTCTTCACTGCTGAGCGCCTCCGCAACCCGCGCTCCCTAAATGGCCCGGAGGAGCAAAGAACCTGGACGAAGGAACTCGCGGCTCAGTGGAACGCAATGTCGGATGCGGAGAAGCAGGTACGCGCGCGTTGCCCCCCTCAGCTTCCCTATCAGTTCGCTTGAGTACTCATTCCCGTGTCTTTCAGCCCTACAGAGACCAATACGTAGAAGCTCGGAAGGCCTATGTTGCTTCTCGAGCATAAAGCACGCATTCACACCAGAAATTGTCTTGTCTTGTTGTTTTCTTCTCGGGAACTTACTAGCGTACAACGCTCTACATTCAATATTCCATCCTCGATGGCCGTCAACTATTATTCTTTAAGAAACCCTCCGAAGGCCTCTTCATAATGTAAATCTTATTATTCATTTCTTTCGTCATTTCAATGGAGAGGTTGTCCACACACAAATGTGTACCTTTCCAATCCTGTCAGTAGTAAGTAGTGTTCTTTTCCAACCTTTTCCTGTGTTCTGGGATCCTTTACCGCGAAAGGTCATATGCAGACTTGTGTAAAATTGAATTTGGTCTTGAATCATCCTCCCCACTGGAAGCTCTTCAAAAGGACAGATAACGACAGCAATAAAAGCGAACGGATTGATTGACTGGTCGGATGTAATGGGATTACAGGACAAGATTGAAACTGAGACTGGACTGCGATAAACACAACAAAAGGGAGATAGACAACGGAGCAAGTAAGTCACGTCCAAGAGTTCCTGCCAGAAGAGTATGTACGCGGATCGGGTATATGGAACGACGAAATAGGAGAAAACTAATCGAAGTAAATAATTAAAAGTGTTTGTTTGAAATTCGAGACTAGACCTGGAGTGAAAAGAATATAATGGATAAGGGATAAGAGATATAGGTAGGACTTTCAAGGGGTCATAAAATTCATAAGGAAGAAAGCACTCGTGAATATGTTCTGGACCTAGCTTGAAGTGCACGCCGTCCCATGTTTAGAGTCGATGTCCGGGCACGGCCCAGAAGAGGAGTGTCAGCGCAGTAACGAAGGCAGCAACAAGGAGCATGACCCAGATCGCGCGCCCAAGGAGCAATTTCTTCACGTATGGGTCGCGAATGCGCAAAGTCCTGAAAGGCGTGGTCTCGGACTGCCCAAGGAAGACGAGAATGGGGTCCAGCTCGTACTGGTGGCTGATGAGGAGGAGTATAGAGATTGTGAAAGGAATGAAGAGCTTTTTGTAATTTAAGTATATGAGTTATGAGTACGTCAAAATTAACTCAAAGCCACTCACGAAGAATCTCTTGGATTTGGGCTTGACGTCCAGGAAAATGAGCGAGAAGCCGACTGCGAGGCCGATCCACAGAATGACAAGGCCAAGGACGAGACGCACGAGAGCACTGACAGGCGTCAGGTTCCCGAACGCCTTTGCGCGCAAAAAGCGGGGATAAGCGTCCTGCTCCATCGCACGGAGGCAGTAGTCCTTCTGGGCATGGAACATGTCGGGAATCTGCGCGAGCGCATTGAACTCCTCCTGCGTGCGTGGCTGGTGCGCCGAGGAGAGAGGGAAAGAGTGGATGCGGAGGGACGGCGGGAGGTAGATCTCGTGATTGTCCGCCGGGTCAGTCGAGTGGCTCGGAGGCGCGAGGTAACGGAAGAAGATGCGCTCAGCGGATGCAACGAGGTCCATGCGCGTGATGGCGGCGCTGCGCGGGATAACGGTTGGCGCGCGCGAAACCCGCTTGTGCAGAGCAGAGGTACGTCCGGAGAGCGAGAATGGTGTGGACGAGCGTGGCGGGTCGTATGGATCAGAAGGAGAGGCAATGCGTTTCTCGTTTTCTCGCTCATATACGCCAACGGGGGTGGGAGAGCGCGGGCTGAGGCTACGTGCGCTGAAGGGATCCTTCTCGTTCTCCGCCATCATTTCACCCGTACTGCCCGTACTCCGTTTCGTGCCAACTCCACCATCGCGAGCTGTGCTTCCTAGACCCACAACAGTACCGTAAATAGAGCCGCGACGGCGGGCATAATCCCAGTACTGAGGCCAGTCGTCTTTGATGGTTCGACCTGATTTGCGCACATCCTTGAAGTAAGCCCGGCACAAGTTCTCGTGCTGCTGTACGTCCAGCCAGAAATCTAATATATCCTCCGAGTCCTCGCGTTGTAAGAACAAACTATAACATTGGTCAGTAAACTTTGCCTTTTGCACGTTCATTTTCGACAAGGGATGGAAGCGTGGATATGGAGGATATGAAGTGGCGTCGGCTTCAGCAGGACAGGAATCCACGCGGTCTGGCCATAACCGTTCAAGATTTCGAGCTCGAATGACGAGTGGATGTGCAGAGAACACGCGAAAGCATTAAGAAGAGATTGAGCTCACTCACTAGAACATGAAAAGGTCAACAGGTGGTCTTGTCTTCCTAGCCAACACTTCAGGAAAAGTCGGCAGTCTCTTTTCGCGATCATCGTCGGCCATATCGTGGATATTGTTGCTGTCCATCGCCGTCGCCGTCGTTGTCGGGAAACAACTAGTGAGGTGAGCTTGCTTGTTGGTGCGTGTAGGAAGGAGAGCCTGAGTCTGGTTGGTGTCGCACGCACAGAAGTTGTTTACAACGGTTTCTGAAAACGTTCAGTCGTCGCGTGCTTTTGAAACTGTAGCGACGGGTAGACTTCAAGTTGTGATGTATTCACATTGACTTCTGGGACCTGATAGTAAGAGAGCTATTGTAGAGAGCGTAGAAATGGCAGAGTGCACGTTGTGTTACAGAATATTATATGAAAGCCCAGTTTCAGACCAAACTCACTTCAAGTTGTAGTTTCCGAAATGCTTATTCTTGTTTTTGAAATTGGCAATCTCAAATTAGCTTCGTTGTCTCGACACAGCTCTGCCTTCACTCAACGTTGAGCTCGCTGCCCAAACCAACGTCAACGTCGCCCATGTCTTCGCTCGCGAAGGCTTTATCGCCAACAATTAGGGAACTTCGCTTCCTTTGCTGCCAGTCTGGTCCTGGCTCGGCGGGCATCAGGCATGTCTTCAACGGTCTCATTCTACACGCAACGTGCTGTTGGCTGACGGTCGTCCAACTGCCACTCGTTTTCAGACAATTCATCCAGGCTTCGTACCCGACGTTGAAGCAGAGTAACCCAGATCTGCCTATTTTGATTCGTGAAGCCAGTGGGACACCTGCACGGGCCTTTGCGCGGTTTGGTGTGTGCTCTGTTCTGCTCTGATTAAATTAGTGTTTGCTGAACCTGTGCTCTTGTGCTGTTTGTTAGAGTATGGCGTTGAGAAGCATGTGGAACTAGATAACCTCTCCGCGAAAGACGTCGAACAGAAAGTATCGCAACTCCTGTCGGTGTAGAGATTGACATTGCAATAGACTTCATCATTTCATCCTGCATTAGACTTGTGCTATGAAGCTCGTTTGTTTTGGACCATCATGGAGGTTATTTCGGCTCAGGCAATTACTTGGCCATCACGGTGGCTGCCGAGCTAACGGCTGTTTACCAACATTTGTCAAGCAAGGTGAACTATGCTTCCCAATAGCGTTGCGAAAGGCATACACGGTTGACGGCGGACACAGGCCTTCACCGCAACAAAAGTTTCACCGCAACAAGGTCTTCATCAAGATTCATCGCTTCAAGCGGTATGTCCGTTCCTCGCTGATATGCTCATAGGTCTATCGAATTTGGAAGAAGGCTGTTACTCATGGTACTCCATCGAAATCCGTGCGGTTCAATCGTGAGCATCGTACGAGACTATAATCTTTTACTTGACTCGCCCTACTGTTTCGCATTCATATTCATCCATAGTGCCCCCATGATGCTTTGAAGAACGCGAAGTCTAATCTAGGGCGAGGTACAAAAGATTGCCTACTTACGAGGCTTTCACATTAATATCTATTTCATAATATTCCACCGCGTTGCGGGCCCTATGGTGCACGCTAGACATAATCTCGTTCGCTCGAGGCTGAATGCTGATTGCGATCTTCTACTTACAGCTGGGCAATTGCTTCCTCGGGATCTGGCGTCGGTCGCTCAAGCAAGTGCACACAATGGAGTTGCGGGGTGGGTGTTGTTCGTTACTCCCGCAAAAAAAAAACGATTCTCGCCCATTGAAGGGAGGATGGGGATAAAAAAACGCGCCAGCCTTGGGGGGATAACCGGCACCCAAGTTTAGACTCGTTAGGGTCTTGCTGAGCGCGAAAAACTCCCGGTAGCGAGAGTCAGACTCGCTCCACCACCATCCAGAATCCTAATGCTACCTAATTCTACGCATGTTTCCCCGCCGCAGAGACCGCCGCCCGTTGAGGGACAGCTAGCCAGTGCATTACCGCATAGCCGGGCATGCAAACGCGGCCTGGGCTTACGAGGTGGCCGCTGAACAGCGACCGTCCGAAGACCTAATTCTACACGCATGTTTCCCCGCCGCAGAGACCGCTTCCCCCAAGAGGTTCAGCACTCTGCATTTCCACGAAACCGGGCATGCAGACGCGGCTTGGGAGTACGAGGTGGCCGCCGATCGGGTACGTTTCCCTGCCTAATGCAGGGGACCGACGGCCGTCTTCCGTCAGGCTTTCCGCGGTGCAGAGGGTGGCATTGCTGCTACCATGCCGGCGTACAGGCGGGACGTGCACGGTGGCTGAAGTACCCAGGAAGTGATGTGGAAAGGCCCCGGGGAAAGTACGAACACACCGATGTCGAGAGTGGAGGTGAGACTCGGTGGGACGACTACCCGTCGAAGGGGTCCTTGCTGGAGAGGTGTTGAGAGGCGAATGCCGACATCGACATGCTGGCTGCTGGGGTCGGTGGTTGGAAGTCGACAGTGGTGGAGGTTGGAGGTCAAGAGGAGATGGAGCGTCAACGCCCAGCCATCCACTCCTTTATATCCTCTGGATTTGTGGCGAACAAACAGACGCTTCGGGCTTGTTGTTTTGTTCTGGGCGGGATGTCTGTCAGCTGCTCGATACGGTTGACCGGCTCAATAGTGAGTTCTGGCCATCACTTGAAAGTGCCATGCTAGATCACAAGCAGTAGCCGTGCCGCATTCTCCATGATTAATTCCTGCCGGTTTTATATAGACTTTATCTACTATACACGAGATTCGTACAGTTCAGAGAATCAAAATGAGTAGAAGAGGAATGAGATCTGCCAGTGTGCGTGGGAACGTTGCTATAAAGTTGAACTTGATCAATAAACTTGAGTCCCTCGCATCTTCTTCAAGGACGGAGGTGAGTACCATAACTTGGAGGGTGAAGCTAACAACGCCTATTAACGACGTGGTATAGACGGCACGAAAAATACGGCCCAGCTGCTACTGAAGGCCTTTTGCGCTGTCTTTCCGGTGTGCATCCACCATGTCCGAACTTCCTCTTCGTTTCGACCCCTCTTCTCTACCGACTGGCCAGCTCGAATCGACGAGGTTTAAGATCACGCAAATTATGGAATCTATTGCGTCTCTACAGCGGATTCTAGAGTCTGGTGGCCAAAATGTCATGCCCGCTTGGCCAGACATCCTAGCGAAATATAATCTCCTCCTATCTCAAGCGCATAATCTCTCCATGTCTCTCAGCACACCGCACGGATCTGGAGCACCCTCCAGACCTTTCGCTAAACTAGCTTTACATCCTCAAGCAGTCCTTCCCGATGCACAACTGGACAACGACCTGATCCCTCTGCTCCGTAACCAGCAGACCATTGAAGTCCTCAAGCTGGAGTCAGACACTGTCCGCAGGCTTTCAGAGCATCTACCTACTGCTCAGCTGCAGAAGGATCACCCGACAGCACCAGCGACGTATAACGCCGTCCTGCAAGAATGTGAGCGAATCAAGAACGAGCACGACGCGCGATGCGATCGTGCGGTGCGTGCGGTTGCGCTGCTTCGAGACAAGTACGAGTGGAGGGCGCGTGTCGCCGTCGAGGTGGAAGAGCCAGAGGACTTCGTGCCTATGAGTCCTTTGTCGCCCCAGCACCCCTTGTCCCCATTCGGTCGTCTCTCGCCCATTCCCATGTCTTCTCGTGTCCCTGGTGAAGGCGGTGACATTGTAATGGACATCCCAGACGATTCGGAGGGCGATGATGATGACGACGACAGTGACAATGATGAGGCTGAGCTGGAAGAGGTTTTGGGACCGTCGCTGCAGCCAACACCGTAGACGACATCAGTGGCGATGCCCGGCCGGGTACCTTTCTGCTTGCTTTTGCGCTATCTTGCGCGATTCAGGTTTGCGTTCCGTCGTCTGCGCTACGAAGTTCTATTTCATTACTGTCGGAGCTCACAGCCCCGGAATTGTCTTGTTGACCCTATTATGATACATGATTGTTTCATTGTACGGCAAGGTCTTTCTCCACCAACTCCAGTAGCCTTGCCCAACGACCTTCATTCCAGCTAGCCACTGCTTTCCATTCCTCACTTTGTTGACCTAAAACGATCCTAATCCAGACCAAGAACCCAGAAATAATCGCATCGGCATAGCTGAACGAGTCGCCGAAGAAGTAAGGCTTTCCCTCTCCGTTCTTCGCGTAAAAACTGTCGAGCAAATCAAGGCCCTCCTTCACCTTCGCCCATGCTTCGTCTCGGATAGGACCAGCCGGTGCGAACTCTTCGAGTTTCTTCCCATACGACTGCTCGCGCGTCCTCCGGAAGTATTCCGCGCTCGGTGGATTCAGAGAGGCGCAAGATGGCGGCAGCATGAGCGGCAGGAGCTTGAGGATTACTGTAGTTGTGAAGTGATAGTTTAGGAGCTCCGTGGCAGCGTGCGTGCCCTTAGGGAAGAGGGACGGCAAGTCGGGATATGTTTCATCAAGATAGGCGGCAATGTTCATCGATTCTGTCACAGTCTTTCCTGTGGTCGAGTCATGAATGGCTGGAAGGGTGTAGTGGTCTCGTCCGTCATCTTTCTTCGACGTTGGAGCACCTCCTAGTTTCTTCATCTTTTCTTCGATTTCCGGATATTCGAGCCACTCTGTCTTGAACGGAATGCCTTTGTGGTTCAACGCAATTCTATGCGTTTAATTGAGCTGTCGATAATTGCGGAATCAAAATAGTTGATGAATGCGCACCTAGCTTTGAACGTGTTCGGCGACCATGCTTTCCCGGGAACTGTAGATGAGATGTCGAATAATGTAATAGTCATAATGGTCCAGCTGCAAGTAGTGTGTGTGGATAGGCATGGGCACCGGACTGATGAAGCTGCATATATAGCTTATCCACTCTATTTATTTACGTCTCCCGTGTTGGACGTTCTTCTATTGAATTACAGTTAACTTACTAAGCCTATCACTGGCATGATGCTTCGAACACGTAGATCCGTTCCAGATTGCAAGTGAGGTCAATAGATGATGCACTGAAAGAAACGTGGTCGCTACTGACAATTGATGGGAATTCGGACATGATGGTTATTCAAAGTACAATGCGTGTGGACGAAAGAATATAATATAAAGACGTGAAATCCAGTATTCCCCAATGATTAAAAGTAGCAACGGAAAGATCAAGCTGTGGAAAGCAGAAGCGGAAAGTGTGAATGACTCTCCAAAAGAAGCACACCTGTGTGACAAAAGTCGGGGTAGCCAATAGCTTTCACACCATAACATCTGGAGTTAGTCCTCAATCTCAATGACATCTGAGGCGGGAGCAGCATTTGCGGTCCGCCTTCTTCTCGAACTCGTACCAACAGCATCCTCGGCCCCTTCACCCGCACCCGCCGCAGCCCGTTTTCTTTTCGTCCCTGCTCGAGACCTTGAGGAAGTGTTTTCACTTGCAGAGGTGAGGTCAATTACACCGTCATCCAGGTTGACAGTGACTGCGGGGATTGTACGCTGTGATCGACCATTGCGTTGCGTTGTTTGCGCCCGGCCATTCAAAGTGCCTTCCACCACAATAATTTCGGACGCCGTGACTTTACCCTTCCCTTTACTTTGGGTCTTCGGCTTCGGAGGCTGCGCGTATAGTCGTGTCCATTCTCGAGCAGTGTTGTCATGCTTCTGTCGATTGCGAAGGTATTCATTCGCGATGGGAGTTACTATTTCCTGAATGATTAGATGGATTTAAATTCGTATGTGATGCTGGTTTCTCGAACCTAAAGGGTCCTCTGAAATAGGTGAGATTGTCACTCAGTAAGCACGAGATGCATGTAGGAATTGAACCAGAGTTCTTACTTGGGTTGGGGTCTGTTAAAAGCGAGGATAGTGAAAGGAGGACTTTATACAAAGAAAGTGCAGGAGACCAGTTTTGCTTCAGTACATCGATACACACATGTCCTCGATCGGAAATATTCATGTGGTAAATTCTGCAAGTGGATAGGCGATGTTATCAATTTTGCACAATTAAATAGAGATAGATAAAAGAGTTGCGGTCGGCTGTACGCCTTTGCGTGGTTGACGGCACAGGACCGCCATGGCCAGTTCAGCATAACCATAACTAATACACTCCGAACTCACCGAGTTGCAAAAGTGACCTTCGGTGCAGAGAATCTTTAGATTATTTTAAGCATACATCCCCACTAAAAACATCTGTCACTCACGGATAGTCTTCACACAGCTCAACATTCAAATTGAATACGCCACCCTCGTACGGACTGCCCTCGGGCCCAGGTATGGAAGCCTTCCAATGAAACAGGTTCGATTCGTCAGGTTCTAGGGACATCCCTCCTAAGTCCTCTTTCTTCAAATCCGCGATCTCGCGATTAATCCGCTTCAACGTCATCTGTAGGTCGCAATAAATTAGAGGAATAAGTCTCTGTATAATGCCATGCTATCTCCGGAATACGATGCTTACACCAGAAGAAAGACCAGGAGGCATGTTTAATCGAGCTTTCAAAGTTCAGAAGTGTCTACGGAAGTGCTGGGGGGAAGCAAAGTGGAAGCAAAGTAAAGTGCGAGATCACAAGCAGATGGTGGTTACAGAGCAGAAGATACACAAATGAATTGTGGTTGTGTACGGCGAACAACGCGTTCCGACACTCGATTATGTAATGCGCGAATTCGAGGTCAGGTCGAGCTCGTTGCCAACAGCGAGCAACAACATCCCATCATGGCTCATTGGCAGACAATGTTAGGCTCGCAGTCTCGCGGGCGTCTTTTCTCTTCCAACAAGAACCATTGCCACTGCAGAAATCTCAGTAAATGGACCAACGGCAATGCTGCGACTGTTTCTGGTTCTTGCGGTTCTTCGCTACGGACGATACACCGTCAAGAGACTGCGACGGGTGAAAAGTATCATGCAAGCTCGGTCACGTATAGGCAATGCCGACACTACTCGGATATGTTGCTCTCATCGACAAATAATTTACCTGGCCCAAGCGCGTCGGGCCCTTCTTTTCGAGGTCCAGTGCCTCCAAACAATAGTGAAGATGAAATTGTCCCCGACACCGTTTGGGAATTACGGACTGGTAAGGTGAGGTGAGGCCTCGCTCTTATTTCCTGCATTCGCTCATACGTCTTACCAAATTTTTTTAAGTAAACCGCTTTTATTATAAACAACGCAGCGTGAATTAACGCAAGATGAACGTATGATGCACGCACCTAGGCAGAGCAATAGACATACTCCAATCCTCTTTGCCTGAATTCTTCCGCACTGGACTTGTTTCGACGAGTTACTACCTACCGATCCATTTGCATAGTCTCCTTGATGTTGGGGGTGACAATTCTAAGGGCAAGGCTGCCGACAGAGAATCCCAGGAGGAAGGGATCTATGCGCGGCATATCCGTTTGGAGTATACGCCGCCCGTGGCTCTTCCTGCACCGCTCCCAAGGGTATTAAGTGTTGAAGGTGAGATTTCGCTTGTTTAAAATCAAACTCGAAGAAATGTTTAAGCACATATCAACTATTTACAATACCAGGTTTACCCCTTTACGTCGCATCCTCTGTCTTTGTACGCGCAACCCTCGGGACACTCTATACCGACCTTGAAGTCAACATTCACAAAACATACATTCGAAGTGGTACATCTGGATCTAGTCCGGATGCGACTACAATCCCATCCGCCCCAACTATCGATCCTGGTATCCCTTCGCACGCACCTCTAGGCAACGCGATAGACGAAGATCAACGGTGGTCTCGCCGTCAACTGTCCGTCGTCATTGGCCTACTTGTATCTGGAAAAAGCCGACTGGCCTTGAGCGAGTCAAAAGCGGAGTGGGACGTGTACGTGCAGCTCTCACCTCTACCCAGAAATTGCTATATTGAATCTTAACCGCTGAATTGATCTTTCAGAGAATGTACCTACACCTTCTCACCCCGGTCCGGGCTCGTCGCCCTGCATACTGTCAATTCTATTCATCCAGCGCCAAGCGAAACCGTTTACCAGGCCCTCCAAAAAGCGCTATCGAAGCTCAGTATCGCAGGAGTGGGTGGCACTACAAGCCAGGGCAAGGGCGCCGTGAGCATGTCAAGTCCGAAACGAGACGAATCGTTATAATCTTTTAGTGCAAGAGTTACTTCACCCCTTGTGTTTTGTGACTTCTTCTGCATCATCACCACTCAATTCAGCACCTCCAACTCACTTTCATATGCCTCTTCCTCAACTCCGCCATGTTGTGACCGAGCTCAGACCAACGTTTATGGATTTCCATCTCAATTACGAACGGACGGCTGCTCCATCCAATGCGGCGAAAATGGAATTGATATTACCCTACCCTACTATCGTTTAACCTGAGATACTTTGCCACAAGCGCACGAGCATTATTTGACGAGCAGCATTGGTCCGATCTCCGCGTTCCTATGCAGCCCTCCAAAATACAATAATTAGTATCCCGATCACAACATTTCAGCAAAATTGGTGACCTGAGGACGGTACTTTTCCGGTAAGTTTTGCACGACCCACTCGGGAATCGAATTCGTTTGTTCCACAGTTGGGCAAGTTTCTCACGATTCCGACCGGACATCCGAGTCGTATCAAACAATTCACTTAACTTGCGGCAGAGCTTAGCTATCCGGACCCTGAACAGTCATTTAGAGTGGACAAGTCTCAGCAGTTTGATATCGACGCGGTTCAGTTGAACGGCGGGATAGCAGTCAAAGTCCTCGCTCTATCAATCGATCCAGTTACGTTCGGACGCATGAAATGGCGCAACAGAGTATGACCTTTAACTTGAACCACCTTTCAGACATCCTAATGCCGCCCTAGTCGTTTTTCTCTTACACTCTCAACGAACCGTACTCTCCTACAAATTTGCAGTTGTGGTTACCCTTTAATATACTGGAGCACTATTAGAATAGATAGCTATGGAGTCACTGTTGTCATCAAGTCGGAAGACTCGTCAGTATCTGTCGGCGACCTCCTTACCGGGAGCTTTCATGAGTAGCGACTTTTATGAAAACATCAAAAATTTGCTGTTTGACTGTACTAACTAATGCTGAAGCCTTTGTTGAATATGCTATTTTGTCAAATGCTTCTCAACATTTCAAGGTTGATAAACCAGGAAATCACCCATGGTCCATTTACGTCGGTGTTGCGGGAATGCCTGGTAATTAAGACTGATAAATTATCTCAAGATCCACGGGCTAACATATGAATTTCAGGGCAAACTGCGTTTGGTGGATACACAGAATATGTTCATGGGCCCGCTAAAGAGGTGGGACTCATCTTAACAATTAACCTCACATGCATTAATAACTAGCAATAGGGTGAAACCCTTTTCGTATCTATGGGAGCTGGTGCAGTTGGATCGTGAGTGGTAGTTCGTATTCAAAATATTACTGCTAACCCATTCCCCAGACTTGGTTTACAACTGGCAAAAAAGCAAGGTTTGAAAGTTATCGCCTCCGCCGGCTCGGAAGAGAAGGTTAAGTTCATGCAAGAATGTGGAGCTGATGTCACATTTAACTATAAGACGACCAGTACCAAGGACATCCTTGACCAACACGGGCCAATAAACTAGTAAGCAGATTCCCGTACCACATAATGCATTATTTCCTGAAGGACTTGTGGGTCATTCTACAGCTATTGGGACAATGTTGGAGGCGAAATTCTTGACTGCGCGCTTGAAGCAGCTGCGCCTCACGCTCGCTTCGTTGTGAGTATACGCTTATTGTCCTGGTTGTATAAAGTCCTGAAGCACCGCTTTTAGATATGTGGGGTGATAGCAGGTCCCGAGTCACACCAAAAACCTTTCAAGGTAATTGCCTCAACCGGATCACTGCGTGCAAGTGCTGACTTACTGTCAACAGAATTATCCACATATCCTTCTCAAGTCACTCTCTGTTCAAGGCTTCACCGCTACGCCTCTTATTGAAAAATACAATGAAGCGTTTTTCAAGGATATTCCTCCCAAGGTAATTTCGGGAGAAATTAAGTATTCGGAACACAGCAAGCGTGGCCTTGGGGAAACAGGTGGACTGCTCCTGGATGTTCTGACGGGGAGGAATGTTGGAAAAGCCATTATCGTTGTCGCTGATGAATAAATGTCTTGAGGACAAGAGCAATATACAAGGTCGAGATGAATAGTAGCGGACTTTATGCAGTTTTGAACTTTAATTGCCTTTGTGGTCCGTATCTGAATGCACAGCCCCTGATCACGTAAGACGTCGATCATCAAGAAGGTTTTAGGCATGTCACTACTTTTAGAAAAGAGGCACACATGAACATAGCCATTTCGCATAGCTATAAGGTCTAGCTGTTGGAACTTTGATCAGATGCATCTCAATCTCGAGTAAGTAGTAAAGATATCACGATAGATGAAGCGGTGCTAAGCGATTCGCCTATTCACAGTTCGTGGCCTCAGGTTATTGTAAATGAAAGGTTCAGTGCTTTCAGCATTGCAGTTTATCCGAGAACCTACATAGCGTCGACCTGGTCTCAACAAACTGAGCCCTTGTTCGGCTACCGTTATCCATGTCTGACTAGAGCTTAGCAGTACACAACCGAGGAGAGCATTTGTCATGCATATTGAGGTAATTTTGCGAGTACAGATATGCGGCATCTAGATGACGGAACTGAGTCATTCCATTTTGACAACTGGTACATGGACAATATATCACGAAAGCGAAGCGAGGGTGACTCGACTACAAGTTACATGAGCAGACAGAACGATGCATAGATAGAAGTAATGAAGGGGATACAATGCCCGACCAAATACAAAAATAACAGCTTCAAGGTGTATGATGGTATCAAGTGATGAAAGAAGTATTGTCTAGGCTCGGTGTGCCTTGTACTTGAGATGGTACCGGAAGAAGAGCAGCGATTTAAAAATATATAACAATGATAGATGAATTGAGAAGGGGATTTAAAGGGAAATTGATACTAAATGGCCAGTTCAAACCGGGAAATGGAGAAGAAATACGAAAACCGAGACTATGCAACGTCCATATACTGGCGACATCGTTCCATCAGTCGGCTCCAACGACCCCCGTTCCAAGAGCGAATGCGAGGCCAGCCTTCCTGAGGAGAAACACGCTCAATCCAGATAAGTATGGAGACTAGCGCAAAATCAGAATAAGTAATATCATGGCCAGAGACAAGGTCCCTGTCGCCGTCTTCGCCAGTGTTCTTGTCCATAACGGACGCAAGGAAAGTAAAGCTTTCGCGAACTTGTTGCCACTGCTGTTCACGGTTCGGACCCGGCGGATACGGGTCCGCAGGCGTATGACCAGCGAAAAGGTGTGCTTGGCTACGCTCTGGGAGCCCGCGAGCGCTGAGGGGAATCATGAGTGGGAGAATAGGCTTGGAGAATACCTCTTGTAGGTAGTGCACGAAAAGCGTCTGTAGGGCTTTCGTACCATCCGGAAAGAGCGGACGAGCAGGATAGGTGATCTCCAGGTATTCTGCAATCGTGGAGGGGTTAGAAAGCACAACAGGTGCACTGGGGGAACGAATGGTGTCGACAATGACCGGCAGCGTAAAGCTCGGTCGACCATCTGAGCGTCTTGATGTCGGAGGTGCCCCTATGGAGCGCATTGTGCGGTCGACATCCTGGAGCTCAATCCATTGCGTACGGTGAGGTATACGCTTGTAGTTTAGGATTAACCTACGCATGCCATCGTCAGCGTCGTCGTGGAGAAGAGAGTTAGTACGCACCTGATCCTCCATATGGCTGGTGCCCAGCCGTTAGATTGCGAGGACGCAATGTCGTACAGCGTGATGTAAGGCTGAGCCATAAACGAAGGCATTAAGCGGAGGTAACGAGGCAGAATAGAGTAGAGAAGAAAGACTCACAATGGACTTCATTTTAAAGAGGAATGAATAGCTGACTCATAAACGGAAGATGGAACCGAGGAGACTGCGCTGCAGTAGTTTCCGGTAAATGTTACAGAGGGAAAGGCTTATTACGATATGAGTCGTAACACAAGCCTTTATGGCCACTTATCATACTGGCGTTTTAACGGAGAACATTTGATGCGCTTGATGCGACGAAGTGTTGACTAGTTGAATCTCGTGAAAGGAAGTCTCCGATCTTGATGAGGGCCGGTTGAAGAAAAGGGGCGAGTACGAGGACAAGCTACAAGGTAAGCGGCACCACGGACTTATTCCCTTGCCGTTGCGAACGTTAAACCGAATGGGGGGCGCTCGTCATCGTCTAAGGAGATCCCACGAAGCCTCATGCCAATGGATTACAGCCACTGTGAAACAAATAGCGTTCAAGGCTAGAAATCCAGGCAAAGATTAATGAAATGCTGTGTATGTCCTCAGGCTGTGCAGAGACCCCGACGTCGAACAGTGTGACAGCAGACATTGCACACCACACAGTTGCTACGGAATTAGCGTCGACTGGATTGGACCCGGCATTTTTGAGTGATAGCATCAAAGTCACAGCGTAGCAGAGGTCTTCCTAGCAGCTGGCAGCTAGTTACGTCCGAGAGGCTGACTCCAAATTGTACGTTCCTGGGCAGCTCTGGGGGAGTGTTGTGTATCAACTCGCAGTTTAAGGTAGCGCAACAAGATCGAGTCATTTCCCTGAAGTAGTCTGCTCAGAATCCACACAATTAGCCACAAATGTTGCATCCCCTTCGAGATATTAGGAGAAGCAGGCTTCGATACAAAGCTCTGGACGTCAGAAAGGACTGAAGGCGGAAGTGAAACAGGATGTGCGAGATCAAAAGCCTGTGCAGCGTAAAATAGCGCTCGTCCCAAAAAAGGATACACGTGGCTTTGGGCGGATTTCGCACGACATAAAGGTGTAGTAGGAAAGGGACCAATAACTCATATTCCACCTTTCCAATGAGCCTTCACCCACTCCGACGCGCGGCCGTCGACTCCCCCCGAACGCTTGTATCTGTCCAAGAGATCCAAACTGATTAGCTCCTTGTCTACGTTGACTGGCGATGACTCATTAGATTTCGAGATGTCAGATGTTTTCTTGACTAGGACTGCTGCAGCAGGATCATTTGCAAGAAAGTTCCGACTCCAGCGAATCTCCATCTTGCTCAAATATATCATACACTCTGTTTATTGCAGAGCTGTTAATCTCGCGCCACTCTGACCGCCGACTTGTGTGAAGACAGCGCTCCTGAGTTCGCAGCTCTGGATCTTGCGAACAATCGCACTGATACAAACGACCCAAGGACATCTACAACAGGCACTTACAACACTCACTCGCAGTCTAACGCGATTTTGTTACTCGTAGGCATCACAACGGAAATGTATCTTTGCTTTTGTCCCATGGAATGATTGAATTCATTCTGATCAGCGGTCCTCAGGTGCGGCACGGCCTTTGACAGATAGCGATGCAGCCATCATTGTCCCGTCCGTTCCAATATGTGCGAAGACCATCAAACTGTATGGCTTTCGTGCGTCATAATGCAATAATATCATACTATGCATGTATCGTTTATTTTCTGGCTTGTCTTTGGGGACGGATATGGCCACCTTTATTGCTTTGATTTCGTCTCGAAGATGAGTGTTCGGGGGTCCGTCAACTATGAATATTCTGATTGTCTTCACTATACTATAAGCACTCCGTTCTGCTGAGACATTAGATAACTCCAGAAAAAATGAGTATCTACTGATAATAATGTCTGGCATTTCCTGCAGCTTCAGAAGAGCTGATTTGCATTTCTACTGTAACAAAAAGTTCTGTATCCTTAAAATGTGACGTAATCAGCATTTTTCTAGCGCTCACTAGGGCTCCGCAACCGTACCGTATTTACGGAATACGGTACGGTTACGGACGGGCCGTACCCGTACCGTATGAGCTTTTGAAAGCTCGAAATACGGCCCGTATCTGTACGGGCCGTACCCGTATTGAGAAGTTCAAAATACGGCCGTAAACGGCCGTATACGGATACGGGTTTGTATTACTATAAAGGGAATTATATTGCAATATTTTAGTACCCGGGTACCGGGTACCGTGACTTAAGCGGCCAAACTGCTGCTATTGAAGCATGCAAAAGCGACTGACTTCCCTCTCGTTGCTCGTGAGTAAGCTCCAATTGAGTCTCACTGCTCACTATCTAACGGTTTGCTTCAGAAATGTCCGCAGGGATGACCTGCAGAGGTGGTCCAAACGGAGACGCATGCGTCGCCCACGCTGCAGCCGCTGGTCCCTTCGGCGGTTGTGTCGCAGGTTCGTTCCAAAGTTTCCGTTGCATAAATAAGGCATTGTCAACTGACTTTGTCATAGTCACTAACATCGCAAGCAACACCGCCTCGACTTGAGCAGCTGTCTCTTCTGCCATCACGGCCACTGTGTCCTCTACCGACTCTGCTGCTTCAGCGAAAAAAATTGTGGTAGCTCACCTCCGAAAGTGCGTGTCGTGCTCATGCGACAAGTGACTGTAGACGCGCGCGCAGCGGGTTTCGACACGGAGTCACCCTTGGACGACATTCTCGGATACAAAACGGACGGAATTTCTTCGACTTGCCGCGCGAAAATGGGTAGCCGCCACGACCACCGCCACGATGGTCTCTCCTCTTACGCGCGCCGGAGGGCTTGAGCAGAAGGAAGTGTGCTACTGAGAGACGGATAATCTGACATGGTATGTGCTACTCTTCTCACTGCTTTCTATTTGCTCACGATACTTTCAAGAAACATTGCAACAATAGAACTCGTCTGCTGTCTTCAGCTCCTCAAATTCACTCCAACTTCCACCTACTTCGCCCATTGCCTTCTTGTTAATCAGGCTCTTCGATGTCGCTGAGATCTTGCGCTTTCAGGAATGGGACACATGAGATATTCTGAAGTCGCCGCCTTCCCCGACGCTCCCTTTCCACCTTTACAAGCTGGGAAAGGACAGCCCGTACGACCCGTACGACCGTATACGGCCGTAATACGGCCGTCCCGTCCCGTATCGACTTCTCGATATTCAAAATACGGGACGTATTTGTACGGGCCGTACCCGTATTGAGGGGCGAGAAATACGGCCGTCCCCGTATACGGTACGGTGCGGAGCCCTAGCGCTCACCACAGTGGGCGCCGCACAGAGCGTTGTGTTTCGTTCGCCACCACCACGACAAAAAGAGTCTTCCTCCGCTACTAAAGGTCCTTATACTCTACGTGATTCAGTTTCTCTTTCTCGAACAGCACCGCTGTTGTTGACCTATTGCTTATCTGTCGACTCATCGCAACAAAACAGCGCTCTTGATGGCCTCGTGCCCACATATATGACAATGATATGACGGCTGGTAGAGCACCAATGCGCTGGGATACCTAGAAAACAAACGCCACAAACAGTACTTTCAATATTGATGGTCCTCCCGAAATCATTACGTTCAATGTCTACAGGCTCATCATCCCGTTCACTTGATGTCACTAAATTATCAGGGCGGCATTGTGACTTTCTACGGCGCCTACACCTGCAACTTGAATACTATTCCTGGTTCCTACGGCGCCTGATTTTCATACAGAATACATGGAGATCGTATGCGTGTATATTCGGGCGATCCGAGGGGGATCACAGGAAAGCTTAAGCGCTCACCTAAAGGCTCAGGTCCAAAGTGTTCCTCCTCCTTCAACCCTTCAAGTCATTATTTGACTCCTCAGGCTGTCCGGAGACAGCTCATCAACTTCTCCCTAGCTCTGCATCTCACCGGCTCGCCCTGTGTCGACATCTCGCGTTTAATCTTCATCCCGCCAAGTTGAACGCGTATCTCGATGATCAAGGCCGCTATCCGCCCCCTCTGGCTTCGCGAAGTATAATTACCTCCGCCGTCTATCTGAGAGATCTAGCAGGCACTTCAAGTCAATCTGTCACAACTCTAAACTCAGCAACTATGATCATCCCTCATTGGTTCTGTCGGACGCGTAGACATATTCGAGTGCCCTTCCGTTCTCGTTGACATCACGAGACACAATTTCTGATGGCGGAAAAATGCATAGTCGATTTTCACCCTCTACCAGCGCCTTCCACCTCGAAAGCGCAGGGCGGTGTATCAGGACTGCTTAACCGTTGCGTGCACACATGCGAGAATCTTCGCTTACCCCCTCTTCAATCCAGAGCCCCATTCAACGGTGGGACGCGATATTTGCCAATAGGAATGGCGATCAATGTTATGTCCTTGCCCCGATCATCGAGTTAAATCAAGGCCTTCGAGCGTCTTCATTATTGGACATCATTGCTATATTGTTCTAGTACTTGAGGATTGCGATGACGCTCCTGCTCGTGGCGTGGGCAACTTATTCTCGCTCCCAAACCGCTTCCATACGGAAAGAGATATGTTTGGCGTTGCGCAGATGGTGTCATAGATCTCAATGTTACCGTTATACACCCTCGGGAGTCTATATCTCCGTGGAATCTCGCAGCAATTCGTTTCAAAGTTCTTTATTCACGGTAGTAAGGCTTTTTCGGTGCGCTAGTTCAACACGTCGCTTAGGACACCCATATACGAATCACTATTGAAGTGGGGAGTCCGGTGATCGTTTAGACTCGAAGTACAGTATATACGGGGTGCTGTTTAGTACGTCCATTGTATCTTTCTCTATGACCTTTCATTTAGACTAGTGCACTGAGTTCGCCCTTTGCAGTCGTCACCGCCTTTCCTATGAGCTTGCATACCCCCTTCTCTTGGTCGTATACCACGCCAATGTGTCCTTCACGCTCGCTCAACTGCCGCGCATGCATAACGTCAGCCGCTCGCAGCTGCAGCTTCTCGTGCCAGTATGGGCCGAGAACGCAGTGCGCCGAGCCTGTGACAGGATCCTCCGGTATACCGACTGCGGGTCCGAAGACCCTCGAAAAAAATGTGGTTGATGGATCGGAGCTGGCTGCGGTCACAATTATGACCGTGTACTGCGGCGCGAGGTCAAGCTAAAACAAAATAAAGAGTCACATTTAGCTACTAGTATAGTACCGGAATAAAAGATGATAGATAGGAAGATCTCGGAGATTTATCAGCGACTTACGAATGCACTAGGGTTAACCTTGACCTTTCCTAAATCAACGGAACCCTCAAGCTCGACTAACAGGAAGCTCCCAAAAGCAGGCCCTTGTCCCGCGCCTATGTAGGCACTGGCGTGGTTGGAGACCAACGCGTTCTTGATGACGTTTGCGATCTGTTCTTCAAGAGCAGCTTCCACTTTCTTTGTCTTACCAGCTGGGAACTGCATCTGATATCCGCCTGTCGGAGCACGATTGACAACAAGGACGCCCGACTTGCGCGTCTCGAAGCGTATCTCCGTAACACTAGGAGGGACGAGATCTGGATCAGCGAAGAGGACGTGTGCTGACGCGAGTGTCGCGTGTCCACATAGCGCAACCTCGAGCTTCGGTGTGAACCAGCGCAGACCAGAAGTCAGAGAACGGCTGCTATCGCCGGAGCATTCCTTCGGGGTGATAAATGCTGTTTCTGATAAATTGAATTCGCGAGCGATGAGAAGTAGTTTACTGTCCTCGAGCTGGAGACCGTCTTTGAGCACTATCACCGCGGCTGGATTACCCCCAAAGGCTTTGTCGGTGAATGCATCTGCAACTGCGTAAGAAAGAGATGGCATGCTTTGGATGTGATGAGAGACGTTGACTGAAGGTGTATGGAATTAAACAGTTGCTGAACCCTCCGATGGCGAATGATTGAGTCATTTCATTGATATTAGAGTGAGTCAGCCAATGATTCCTGATAGCCCGAGCCCGATATTATTTGCACAAAACGCAAGAGATTGAGTTGAAGTATTCCTCTTGTTCTTGACGAGTGGAAGAACGAGTATAGCACATGGATATGTTGCAAGAGCCGATGTTGGATGGCAACCGACGTAATTAGCAAGTCCAAATGCAGCCGCCAAGAGTGTTCAACAAAATTGCTCTAACCGACCTCCATCCTCTTTTCATTTCTCCTTCCACCTCCCTCACTTTCAAAACATCACCGCTTTCATACCAGAAGGCTTGTCGATACACAGTCGCTCATTAATTTCACATTCCTTATTCAAACAATGTTCGCTCGAGCTTTCGCCGTAGTTGCTGTCGTGCTCCCTGTCTTCGCCACCTGTGAGTACAGATTTTCGTGGCGGGAAGCGAGAAGCAGACGACTGACTCTGAGGTACTCTGTAGCTGTAGCAGCAGCGGACTGCTCGCGCACGTACACCATCGTGCAGGGTGACATCTGCGACAGTATCTCTGCCGCAAACAACGTCTCCACATATCAGCTTGCTGCGATCAACCCGTCCATCGACTCGACCTGCAGCAACCTCATCCCTGGAAACACCCTCTGCCTTGGCACCTCCGGCGAGGATTGCCAGACAACGTATATCGTCCGTCCTGATGACACCTGCGAAGACATCGCATCCGCGCACGCCATCAACAGCACGCTGCTCTCGCTCAACAACCCGCAGATTGATTCTCAGTGCTCGAACATTTACATCGGCGAGGTACGTGCAGATTCTCATTGTCCAATTAATCTTGGTTCTTCCTTCTCTTCATGACGCGCGAACATATTTGTTGTCGCTTTGCAAACGTCATCAATGGGGGATGTCTGAGGTTTATTGGATTAGTGTTAAACGCGAAGCTGATGAATGAATTGCTTTCATGAAGGTTCTCTGCGTCGGCAACGCCGTCCAAGCCCCGCCCGTTCCGACTACCGGTATTCCAGCTGTGACCATTCCTGCCACTGCCACTGCAGCGAACCCGTCTTCGTCACCCGCTGCATCGACCGTGACCCAATTCACTCTCACCTCCACGCTCACCCCAACTTCGAGCGCAACAGCCTCGGTCAACAACGCTGCGGATGAGAACGACGATAACATTCCCTGGGACCAGCTTCCTTTCTGCGAAGACGAGGACAACGAGTAAGCCACTCGCTCCGTCTCGCGCGATACGTTTCTCCTAGCACATAACATCATCACCTACTTCCCATCATCTCCGAGCTGCATCATACCTACTCACATCCACACCCACAACTGGCACATCCTCACGGACTCTTCATGACACATACATACCCTTACCCTCCACTTGTTTGGAGCCTTTTCATACTTTCTGGGGCTGCTGGCCCCTCGCTTTGCATCTTCTGTCATTGTCGCATGGTTTCCTTCTCCTTACATGCTATATACCTCGTGACCACTTCTCACGTCCCCGAGCTTGCTTGGGAAGATTTTTGCCTGTTGTACTTGGCAATTAGTGATGGACCGCATTTTTTTGAATACACCCGAGGATGAACCCGGTATTTGAAGCAGATACGATTGTGTGCGTGCATCTTATTAAGAAAGTAAGGGGGATGACAAGCTCTAGTCAAATGCACTTCGCAGCTGTCGTTTCAAGAACCGGTGAAACTGTACTGTGTGTTGAGCTCCTGAGCTCTTCCTCATGAACCGTCACGCCGAGCACAGAGAGTTGGCGACGAGACACGCTATGCCATCGGAATGATAATAACCGGTTGCCGGTCCTGCTTAACAATCCATTCTGCTTACTATAGCCTTAGCGTCATCCACAAGTTGAAGGTGTTCTGCTTGCTTACTCCCATTACCATCAAATTCTGTTTCTCATAAAAGCCTCAGGCTCTACTTGTGACCATGGCCATCATCATCCCCATCAGACTCTCAGCTACCGCACACTACAATGGCACCAGTCACGAACAAACGCGCCTTGTTCAACGAAATCCCGAAAGGTTTGTTAATTCATGTATGCCACTTCCGAGGGTTGAATGAGCTTATGACCATAAACCCCAATGCCTTAGGCTACCCAGATGCGGAGACGACATTCAAACTGGACGATTCCCAAAAGTTTGATGTGGAAACAGTCGAACTGAATGGCGGAATTGCTGTCAAGGTTCTTGTTCTTTCGATAGACCCGTACCTCCGGGCACGAATGCGCGAGCCAGACGCAGGCAGTTACAGTGTATGTCTGAACTTTCAATCATAAGCCAAATCTGACAAGTCGGCTCTTATTTACATCAGTCTGCGTTCGCTCTCGGACAACCGTACGTCCCAGCAAAGCTTCGATTTTGGCCTATACGCATATTCAGACCTCGTAACCTCACAGAATCCAAAGTCACGGTGTTGCCGTTGTGCTCAAGTCCGAAGACTCTTCCGTCTCCCCTGGCGATCATCTATACGGATTCTTTCGTAAGTATGCTATTGCACAAATTCACTCTAGTACTCAACCCGCTATCACTATGCAGCCTTCGTCGAATACGCCATCCTACCCGATGCTACAAACTATCGCAAAGTTGACGCCGCTGGAAATCATCCTTGGTCTATCTATGTTGGCGTCTCCGGAATGCCAGGTATTATGAGGTGTCTCCTACGGGAGAAGGTGTACTGACATTCATTCATTAGGACAAACAGCGTACTATGGATACAAGGAATACTTCCAGCCATATGCCAAGAAGGTAATTAACAAGTTGAATATATATTTGTTAATTTCTATTCATTAACAACATTTCGCATTTGCAGGGTGATACGCTTTTCGTAACCACGGGAGCCGGACCTGTCGGATCGTAAGCCTTTCCCTTCACATTGTCTTTCACTCTTTCAAGGGTCCCAACATTAACTCGTCCTTTAGGTTTGTCATACAATTGGCCAAGCAACAGGGCTTGAAAGTCATCGCTTCGGCCGGCTCTGAAGAGAAAGTTAAGTTCATGCAAGAATGTGGCGCAGACGTCGCGTTCAATTACAAGACATCGAACATAAAGGAAGTCCTTGCTCAGCATGGGCCGATAAATTTGTAAGTTGAATTGATCTCACGACACCCTTTCAACCCCCTCCCCCGAACACGTTGATTAAATCGTATGATAGCTACTGGGATCACGTTGGAGGCGAATCGCTTGACGCAGCGCTCGAGGCTTCAGCGCCTTCTGCTCGCTTTATTGTGAGGAAAACGCACTTTGAATTCGAAGCCAGGATCACTGATGTACTTTCTTCTTCCCCCTTCCTTCAGATCGTTGGATTAATTGCCGGCTACAACTCAGAACATGTACCCTTGAAGGTACATTCCTCCATTCCTCCTTCACCCATCTGATTCTGACAAAGAACAATCTAGAACTACCCTCACATTCTCTTCAAGTCAATTAACATCAAAGGCTTTCTCGTCAGCAGCTTGGACGCTAAATACCGCAAGGAGTTCTACGAAGAAGTGCCGCCGAAGGTGGCTTCGGGAGAAATCAAGTATTTGGAGTACAAGAAGCGTGGCCTTGAGAAGGCGGGAGAGCTACTCCTGGATGTTTTGACCGGAAAGAACACAGGAAAGGCGATCCTCACAATTGCTGACGAGTGATTTTATCAGTGCTGTGCTTGTATTGTATATGGAGACACGGTAGTTTTTGCATAAGGCTAAAATGTGCATATACGGCAATCTTTAATCTTGATAGTGTGCTCTCGAAAAATATAGCCTTATTGTTCTCGAGCACGACAATAAAGGTCACGAACAAGGGCTATTTACCTTGTGTTCTGAACGTCCGAGCACGGTAATGTATTCACTGTCTTTTTACGCTCTACTATCTTATCTTTCAAGCCAATAGCTACTAATCAAGTCGACTCACGTTCCACAATCTTGTAATAGACGGAGTCGACGAGCACGCCTTTCCGACCGCACGTTGTCTGCCCACAAGGAAAAGAAGACACTCGTGAAATGTTTAAGAATGTCCTGGTTATTCGTATTCCAAGGACGAAAAAAGCTGTGACTGTATTCATAGCGATTTGACAGCCCATCAATCAAGATTCTCTAGTAGCACCATCTGATATCTACTGGTGTCTCCTGGCCACCCTCAACTATCCATCCAAGAGTGAGGGAGAGCGGCTGACAATTAGGTGGCGAGCGCGGCGATTGGCTTCCTCCCTCCGACGCTTGGACATGCACCACACCCGTCCAGAACTAAACAACAAGCCCAAAGCGTTTGTTTGTTCGCCACAAATTCAAAAGGTATAAAGGAGTGGATGGCTGGGCGTTGACGCTCCATCTCCTCTTGACCTCCCACCTCTACCTCTGTCGACTTCCAGCTACCGACTCTAGCATCCAGCATGTTGGCATTCGCCTCTCAACATCTCTCCAGCAAGGACCCCTTCGACGGGTAGTCGTTCCACCGAGTCTCACCGCCTCTCTCGACATCGGTGTGTTCGTACTTTCCCCGGGGCCTGTCCACAGCACTTCCTGGGTACTTCAGCCACCGTGCACGTCCCGCCTGTACGCCGGCATGGTAGCAGCAATGCCACCCTCTGCACCGCGGAAAGCCTGACGGAAGACGGCCGTCGGTCCCCTGCATTAGGCAGGGAAACGTACCCGATCGGCGGCCACCTCGTACTCCCAAGCCGCGTCTGCATGCCCGGTTTCGTGGAAATGCAGAGTGCTGAACCTCCTGGGGGAAGCGGTCTCTGCGGCGGGTAAACATGCGTGTAGAATTAGGTCTTCGGACAGTCGGTCGCTGGGACGGCGAGTTCAGTGGCCACCCCGTATGCCCAGGCCGCGTTTGCATGCCCGGCTATGTGGTAATGCACTGGCTGTCTGCCCGTCAACGGGCGGCGGTCTCTGCGGCGGGGAAACATGCGTAGAATAGGTAGAATTAGGATTCTGGATGGCGGTGGAGCGAGTCCGACACTCGCTACCGGGAGTTTTTCGCACTCAGCAAGACCCTAACGGGTCTAAACTTGGGTGCTGGTTATCCCCCCAAGGCTGGCGCGCTTTTTTATCCCCATCCTCCCTTCAATGGGCGAGAATCGTTTTTTTTTTTTTGCGGGATCGAACAACACCCATCCCCACCCCGCATCTCTACTGTGTGCCCTTGAGTGACCCAGAGTGTGATGTTCGAAACCGCATTGAGAGGTGATAAGTAAAGGTTTTGGGGAGTCCGCAGTACCTCAAATCATTCACTCAACAAGTTGAGAATACGATATACGAAGTGTCACTGTGTATCCGTTTGAAATGGACCACGAAAATTGAAAAGCGACTGAGTGTTAGCTCATAGAGGCCAAGATTGGCTCGTAGCTGCTGAGTAGAGTTAGCTTTTGTAACGAACAGAAGGTAGAGGGTGCACTAAGATCACATACCTCTGTCATGTTGCCGAACAACTGTCGGCATAGTCATAGACTATGCGCTAAGGAGCTCGGGGTTTCGCAAGATCTCCTTCTCCACTTCGTCGGAAAAAGGCTTCACATTAGCTCGGATCAAACATAGGAGACGGGCTTACGAGAGTGCAATCATACTCGTAGGGGGAATGAAGTATGCTTCGTCTCCTTGTTGTAATGCACGCGGGGAAGACTCGCAGAATATGCTTCTTATAAAAGCATCACATCCAATTGGGAAGTACAGCGAGGCGAGATGCGATGGCCTTGCTATAGTTGCGTATGATATAACAAATTAGTGATCTAAGCTACATGAAGGTTCACTGCTAACTTCAGATACATCACCGAACCGCCGAGCTGGTATGTATTCCGCATCCGCTGCCTGTACATAAACCGCCGTACAAATTTCCTCCATCGTACCGAAATTGAGCTTGGTTATCTGTGCGAGTCGTTTACACGATACGCGTGATTCTAATAAGGCCTCATCGACCGGTGTCCAGCAATATTATGACATGAACCGACGACCGTCTTGAGTGCAAGATATCTTGTTGAGAATCCAGTGTCCCACTTGCATTGTTTCAGCACTTCAACGTGCGTATCTGAGTAAAGGTCAATAAGCGCGCTAAAGTGAAGACTTCGCATACTCAACAGATGGTATTGTGATCACTGAATTTCTTCAAGGTACCCTTGGATAATCAAATGCTCGATGTCCGACTTTCTGACCATGAAACGTTGTCCCTTCTGAAAGTCAATAGTCCCGACTTCTGTTTGTATGACTCCGCAGTCCTTCACAACGCGAACGAGGACGTGTATGTCCTTTGGCGGGGTGGTGATTCCAGAAGTAATATCCAGCTCATCGGTAAAGTCTGCCCGGAAGTCAACGACCATCGCATTGTACTCGCGCAAGAAGTCGACCTCATGCGGCGCCAGGTTCGCTCTAATTTGTGTATTCGAGAGAATGGGTGGTAAGGCGCCACCAAGATTCCAATAAAGGTCCTTGAGGAAGTTCATTCGGTGCTGGTGGTACGCGAGTAAACATCGTTTGTTGCGGAGTATGGCTGTCTGATAGATGACAACCGCTGGAGGGAGCTGAGAGGCATCCGCACCGTCAGGCATTGTTTCCAACGCGGAGTTAAAAAGTGTCTCTAGACCGCGTTGTTCGCGTATGATGGTGCGAACGAGTGCATCGTTGTATTTGAATAGCGTATCCGTTGCCGTCGATCTACGCGATTCGGTGATGAGACGCGTCGAAAGGTCGCCAAGCTGTTTATTCTCGCTCGCCATAATATAGGTCGATGAAAACAACGTGAACGAAGTGTGGGATGGATAGACTGCAGGAATATTGCGGTCGCGGCGCGTCCACAGTACACTCGCACGTGATGCGAGATCAGACTCGGACCCACTTGACACTATTGTATTCATTACATGATTACGTTGTCTGCTGAATGATATATCCCTGGTAGTATATCGGTTTAGTACACGCGCCTGTCAAGTATGGTTTGCGAATCATTGTTCGCGCGAGAGCGGGGTTCGACTCCCCGCCAGGGAGCTTTTTCCTTTTCAACAAGAAGTTTCTGGTATTATTTTGCTTACTTTTTTCGTGTGTTGAACACGGATAAAAGTCTTAAATGAGAAGAAAAAAAGTATCATTCTTAACGAGAACTTCACATCTCCCTGGCGGGGAGTCGAACCCCGCTCTCGCGCGAACAATGATTCGCAAACCATACTTGACAGGCGCGTGTACTAAACCGATATACTACCAGGGATATGCAATGATCTCATGCAATAGTAACTATAATTCATCTATTCAAAAAGAGTTTGTTTGCACGTATGCCATAGGAGTTCATATACATATATAGTGGAATATCTACGCGCAAATTGCTCAAACGCTCAAGAGTCAACTATTTGACGATCGGATTCACACCACGTAGTGCAAGGTACTCTTTCACTGCACTCATGTTCTACAATAAGTGGCACAACATAAGTACTGACAATAAGGGAAGGGAAGAAATAAAGAAACGATCGACGCACAAGACCTTTAATGAACTCATAGATGCTCTTGTCGTGATACCGCAAACCAGTAGCTGGATCCGTGTAAGGTGCCTGAAAGTAGATAGAAATGTCAATAATAAGGTATGATAGAAGAGGGGAGATAGGAAAATAATGTTTGGAAAGAGGTGTTACGTTGTAAGGGGGCGGGTTTTTAAAGTCCTCTAAGTGGCCATATACAGCCTGACGAAATGAATGTATGCACGTACTTCGAGGCCTGTGATATCGCAGTACCTCTTCTGAGGTAAGAATGAAGGAGGAGCCTCTATCGACGCGTCTGCAGAAAATCAAAGCGACATTAGTCACTGAATGTATCACAATATCTGAGCGTCTGAACATACAGGAGGGTATGTCTTCCTCCTCCTCTGGATCCTCTTTGCTCTCCTTCCTCTCTTCCGTCCCCTCTGGGCCTCCAGCGGGCGCATCGACATCCATACGCTCCTCTCGTTCTGCACGCCTCCGTTCCCGCTCAAGTCGCTCACGTTCGCGCTCCTGAGTGAGCACAGTCTTCAGGTTCTTCGTCCTCCGGCTTGCATTCTTCGTGTATGCTGGGTTCTTGAAGGGTCGAGCATATCCGAGATATGAGAGGGACTCCGCAAATGTCTACTAGTTATGGCGTTGTAGCGAAAGCGAAGGACAGTAGCGGCAGTAGCGAGGGGCGTTGTATACATATTGAACGAAAAGCAAGTTTGCGTGTAATGAGTTTAGAAAGTCAGATAGCATTGTGCTTTCAACGCACGGGTGTCTGTGGAGCGGATGGTGCTTCACTAGGTGTAGCAAGTGCTGACACGGCTTTACGCTTGTTTCCACCTTTTGGAGGCCTGCTTCGTGCAACGTTAGATATGGGGAGGATATTGTAAGTCAATACTGAGCAAGTCATCCTGAAAAAGACACAAACATTCGAAAGCCACTTCTGTGATACGAGTATAATCTTGGAAGAGACGTGGGTGGATGAAGGGCTCCCCCTGATAGTAAGGTCGTGGTACACCGTCACATTTGTGACGGTACTGTTTATGCCAGTCAATGACTTTTCAATGATTCCATTCATGTCCGAACAAACTAGTGTTTCTTTGGTATGCTAAGATATTCGTGCTACGATATTCGGCATGCGCGAGCGTGACTTGAGAAGAAAAGTGATAAAGAACGGAAAACGAACGTGAAGCCAGTAGGAGCAATGAGCGACAGCAGCAATCAAATCAGGGTCCATCAAGCACCCCTTATCCAAAGGTTCAAGCAAAGCGAGAATAATGAAAAGTGAATAGAAGACGGGAGTAGAAGAGCGCTAAGAAAGCAAAGGAAGAGTCCTTATAGTTGGAATTAAGGCTCAACACGGGTCGGGAGTTTATGTATGTATGTAGTTACGCCTACCAGATGAGAGTGAGGTCCGTGGATGAGAAAGGATGAGGGATAGGATGCGGGTGGATAGATACACAGGGGAGATTTTGCGATGACGACAACAGCACACATGAAAAAGACGAGAACAGAAAACAAAAAGAGGAAAAGCAGACGAGGCTCTAATATCGCCTCCCTTGCCCAGGCTGCGGCATGTACGGGTCAAACTCGCCACTCGCAGCTGGTGTGTCCTTGTACGGACTCGCTGCCCGGTTCAGCGACATGCTCGACGCATTCCAGTCGTTCTGATGCGCTAGAGGAGCTGCGTCCGAGTCGCGCTGGTGCATGCCCATGCCAGCTGCAGCAGCGGCACGTGCGCCAAGGGATGTAGGGCCCATACCCACAGCGTTGCGCGCAGCTGCGGATGCCGCAGCACGGCGACGGCGTTGCAAACAGATACCTAGGATCGCACCGAGGATACCAACAACAGCAATCGCACCGACAATACCGCCAATCACTGCGCCAGTGTGAGAAGTGCTACCTGACGTGTTGCCGCTGCTGGAGCCAGATCCAGAGCCACTGGAGCTACTCGGGTCTGCTGAACCAGACGCGGTGTCCAGGCGTACAGGAGCGGGAAGGGGCACAGGGTCCTGGGTAGGCTGAGTGCCGATCTGGCCGCTACCGACGATGGCGAGAGTGCCGTTGGACGGAATACCCTTGACGGTGGTGAAGATGAAGACCGGGCCAGGCTGGAGAAGGTTCGGGTTCGGCGGCGGCTGCGAGACGTGGAGCACGAACGAGCCATCAGAGTTCACAGTATAGGAAGTGTTCAGCTGCATCGCTCGTTGACCCATGTTCATCGCGTGGGTCGTAAAGCCGGGACGCATGAGCCAAATGGATGAGTTCGAAGCCGCATCATTCGCTGAACCCGAGTACGATGAAGAAGGGACCGTGACATTGAAATATTGTCCGCCGTATGTCAGGGTCGTTGGGACGCCCTGAGGTTGGGGTCGAGTCGCAGAGTAGTAAGACGGGTAGAAGATTTCCGACTGGTATGTTGTCGGGAAAACAGTTGATGTGTTGACGTCGACATTCGGGTTGGATCCAGCAATTAAAACAGATGCGTCAGGGAGAAGAATGGCAGAAGAATGGTAAAGACGTGGAATATTAGACGAGCCGAATTTATCACGAGACCAACGGGAACCTGCTGGTGCATTCGGGTCGTAGATCGCGGGTGTCATGACAGGCCCAGAAGCGAGGGACATCCCGAAGGGCATGTCAGCAAAGTTAGGCGTCTGGCCGGTCTTCTGCGCATAACCAGCTGTACCGTTGAGGCCACCGTTCACCACAAGCAAAGTGCCATCCGGAAGCGCAACGAACTGACCCATCGTGCGCGACTCAAGCAGGTCATCATCTTGGACATAGACAGGGTCTGAGCCATCTTGAGGTTCTGGAGTAATTCGCTGGCAATCCGTCGATGCGGGGAAGTCCCACGTGTTGATGGCAGGATTCGAATAATCTCCATATGCGTCTGCAGACATGGCCGAGCCACCACAGAAAAGGATTGTCTGGGTGTAGTTGTTCTCGGGGGTCAGAGGAAGCATTGCCGTTGCACCAGACGCAGGGTACACGCGGACCACGCCATTGGGCATGGATGGTAACGGTGTTTCATTGTTTGTTAAGGGATCCCAAAGAATTGTCGACAAGTTCGCCTGGAGGAACATTTTACCCGAAGCCATCAAGAACGAATGCGCGTATGCATTCAGACCCGATGTAGAGATCATGAACTGCATAACGGCGGCGTCACCCTTGGAGGGATAAAATTCGTACGTAGGCTCGGCGGCACCTCCTTCTGTCGCAGGGTCAACGTTGGGGAAATTACGGTTGACGTAGCCTCCATTCACAAAGCCTCCAATGATTGCGATTGAGCCATCGCCCAGAGGTTCAGCTGCGGAGTACCAGCGAGCCTTCTGCATCGAGATGAAGGTTGCGTTATCGTACCATTGGCATTGAGCGCCCTGGGAAGTAACGTCACCCGTACAGGGATCCAGTACGCGAATGGACTTGCGACCGTCGAAATCTTCGTACGTGGCATCGAAAGAGCCAGTAAAGCCATCGTTGACTGAGCCTAAGTTGCCCCCAGGACCCACTGCGCCGTTACCACCGAAAGTGACAAACGAGCCGTTTGGCAGATGCATTCCGGATGCACAGAAGACGTTCGTGGCAACATCCATCAACTCAGCCGTGTTTGAAGCAAGGTCGTAAACGGCACCCCATGGAGGATGGCCGTTAATGGTTCCAGGGTTGCCTTCTGCTTTATCAAGAATATAAACCTTCTCTTCATTCCCCACAAACATCTGTTGCCCAAGTCAATGTAGAAAACATAGACTGGAAACTACATTAACCTACCATCATGGCAGATACAAGAGTATCACCAGCCTTAACGATTGAGCCCGCGGATTGTGCGTAGGTGGGGAGCGCGGGTGCCAACAGCGATGCTGCCAGCCATGCTTTAGGGGCGAGCATGGCCGAGAATTAGAAAGGATGTCGATAGAAAGAGGGGTCGTTAGAAGTCTCTTGCGTGGACGAGACAGATCTCTGAAAATGAGAGATAAATGGTCAGAGGAGGACGAGAGAGGGAGAGACGGTTGCGGCGAGCGTTGGTGGGAGAGGGATGAAAGAGGGCAGAGCGTGATGGCTAGCTTTTCTTTTTGTAATAAATAAATCCCACATCCCAACGGCCGAAAATAGCAATGCTGTGCCGACATCAACGTCTCCACGCCTTTTTGAGCATATGTGCGCTTCCGAACCCGAGCCGGCTGTCTTTATGTAATCGCATGCCGACGTCACTTCCACGCCTTTGCTTCCTTCGTCCTTCTTGAACGTTTCAGTTTTATTTAACTTGAGCAAAAAGACGGGAATTCATGATGCTTTCTGAACATACCATGCCGAGTACTCACGATACGAACTACTGCTGCATAATACCGGAAGCTTACACAGTCAAGATACAAAATGTCGGTGAAATTTTACTGCACGCTTTGCTATCTCCACCTGATTCAAATGACAAACATATGTAGTTGCGCCACCCTGCAATTTACTGCGTTCTTGGACACACCAAGTCGAAAGCTGAGGGAAGGAAAAAAAGATGGGCTCGAGCTATGTATGCTACAAACCAGCTCCATTTATTTCCGTTAAATCGACAAACTTCCGAAAGCGGTTAACTCGGTAGGCACAGAGGCACAAGATCGCCGTTCCGGAGCTCGCCTTGTGTCCTCGGGAGTCGTCGCCCTTACACCTTCAATACAATTGCACTGATGAAATACAGAGACAGCACGGAGGTTATGCCAAAAACGTCAATCGTAGGGTGACATGCAAGGGTAAAACGCCTCTAGCGTTCCTTCTCGGGTGGGCATAAGGGGCTAAAATCTATGTGATGAAGAGGCCGAAGGCCGTTCTGGACTCTCCGCGCGCAGAGCTAGAAGTGCTCTTCACATCCTTTTCAACCGCTACACAAGCGCAAGATCCAAGCGATATCCAGGCCATCACCCACCATACAGCATGTTCTCCATGACAACAGCACACAATGATATGGGTTTTGCGGCCTCATTTGGGAAAAAATCATGTGGGTCAGGAGATTTTGTACATGAGCCACAAAGACTACGCTTCCGACGGCTGTGCTGCCCCCGTGTCCGAACACTCCCGATGAGCAAGAAGAAGATGATGAAAAATCTTGTGGAATCCATGGATAACGACAGATCCGCTCAAAATCCTTCCAGTCACTGATGCAAGCGCACGCCAGTACTGTATTTGGTGCAGTAATGATAAAGTTAAGACCTTTCGTTTTGCACAGAGGTTTCTCAACAATAAGTAGCACTCAAAATTTTATAATATGGTGCATCAGTATCTTGCAATCATAAGTACAAGGTTTAAAGCAGAAATGTGCAGAAATGAATATCTCTTTGATTTTTTGTCATTTTGCCCTCAAATCTTACTTTTGCATACAAACGATAAAGCGTGGGAACCACGTTCCCGCACTACTGTATCTCTGTTGTCAAAGGCCTGAGCATTTGTATATGCATCACAGAGCTTCTGAGTTTGGAGATAAAGCATGCAGTCTATGCAAGTAGTATATTTTTGCATATAAGTTATTCATTTCAATGGAGGAAGAAATAATCTTGTACTTCGTAGCTGATCCAAAGTTGTGTCAAATTTTGTTTGTCACAGAAAGTCACATGCATGTAATCACCTCATTTCCTAACTATTTCAACACTCCTCTACTTCTCCCAGCATTGGGACAGCAATTAAATATGCGCCATTCCCTTTGATGCTTATGTATCTCCAATATGTAAAAAATCTGGGCTGATCCGTTGTCTCCTGCAAGCAGTAAAAATCAATGAAGCTGAGCCACCTCATAATGTCACAGTTCACTCATTTTTAAACATTCCTTTCTCTCTTATTTGAATGGAGCCCATTAATTGCAATATATTACAGAGAGATATATACTAGTACCAAGAGTACATACCAAAAAAATTAGGTGAATCCGAGGAGTCTGATGTGTGATAATAATTCGATAAGAGAGAATTACTTAGCAAAACAGGTAAAAACAGCATATGCAGACATCTTTGCTAAATAACTTTCTCTTCATTGATTTTTTGGGCTTATAATTTTGCATACATGATCATCGGGCACTAAGGTAGATATCTGTAAGGTATGAAGTCTATAGATGCAGTTTTCATAGAGGAATTAATGTGTTTATCATTACTGGGTGTTTATCATAGCCTGACCAAATACAGTAAGCTTGGCGTAGAGACTTCACCGACCTCTCTACACTCGTACGATGCTTCTCTTTCAATTGTCAATTGTCCGAGCGACATCACGCATGTACATGCATTTCCAGCCATCAGCACTTCCATCCCTCCTTTATCAACATCATGATCAAAAGGAGAATGGAAATGAGACACTGACCTCAATCACTCCATGATCAAACTCATCTGTACACGCGTAATTTGAAGTCGGATAAATGGAAACCTAGTTGGCAGACGTGTATTTCCAGCCATGTCGTGTCACGCAGATAGCTTCCCCATTATCCCATCGAATTGAGTACAGAATGATTTTGATCCACTGGCACTTGCAATTGCCCCATGGCGTTTCGTTTCCCTGCTAGCGTGTATGCTTTTATGTTTGAACGATAAAATTAGAATCGAAGAGATATTTCTGGCGTCTTCAAGTTTAGCAGCTCACTGCCAGTGGCAGGCTGCCGGCCGAACTTCCAAGCCATGCCGTGAATATTTTTACACATTCACGATCGACGCCGAGCTAATTTTAGGTCTAACACCTTCTTTTTGAACATCTGTTGTTCATTTTTCCACCATGTAGCATATGTTCGGCAGTTGCGAATGTACCGGACACGCGGTGATCGTACGAAAGTTTTCGCTCTTCTGAGAGAATAGTCGCAAACGCATCTCAATTCGCACTTACAGATCTCATGCGAGGCTAATAAGGAGAACGATTTCCCATTCCAGTTACCGGACATGGGAACAAGTGGCCCTCTTCCGCAGAGAGTATAGGACAGAAGATAGACACAGTTTTCCTTATCCTCACCGCCTAAGAAATGTTGATTTTCATCACTGATTTCTGTTAAAGCACTGCTAGTCGCGCAATACTACCTTTGTTAGCAGATATGAGAGAATACCAATCCAATAGAACTCTACACAGTGAGCACTCTTAAGCACTGATAGTGCCCGTCCAGCTTCCGATCATATCTATCACACAGGCGCTCCGCACGGGCACGTACTGCCTTGTTATAATCTTGATCGCTTCCTGCGCGACCAGCCCTCCGAGGAACGCAGCTGTGTTGGGCAAGTCCGCTGTGGGCGTCCGAGCACTGTCAAAAGAATGGAATCGGAGTCAACGGGATATGTCAAGACTTCCTTTGCCTAAGGGAGAGAATAAACGGGGAAGCACTCACACTTCACCAACCGCATGCTCAACTTCCTCCGGAAGTTCGGTCCCGGGGGGCAAGGCATTAGCGATGTATGACGTGAGTTGCTCTTCGGAGGGCGTTGTCGTGGGGTTTTTAGACAGGTAGTCCGAAAGCGCACTCAGTGCAAGGTGTGTTGCAGTCTCTTTCGGCGAAGAAATGAGTGAAGATGCTAAAAATATAGCGCCGTTGGTGTGATTTGCTTTCGCGATGATGAAAGAAAAGTCACCTAACGAAGCCGGGTCTTCCCCGAGAGCTCCCCATCGCTTCCCGCGAATAATCTTCAGCCCATGTGCATTGCGGACGAACTCATCAATCATAGCAGGGTCGACTTGGACACCTCTTTCCCTCAGAATCGCAGCGAACTGCGCCTTCTCCTCCTCCGCGCGTGCCTTGTACAGCTTTTGCAGATGTATGTAGTTCGCAGTGTCCGACTTCATATCCGGCAGCGTGCTTGACAACGGAAGCGTCTTCCCCGGCGAACGTTCTACGAATTCCTTCAGCGCAGAGAGTAGGTGGAAGAACGGCTGAGACGAATGGCTAAGGGATGATAGTGCGGGGTCGGAGAAGAGTTCAACAATCTCAGAAGGCACTTTGGTTTCCGTCCATACGCGATAGGCTTGCTGGACGGCTTCGTCGAAGTTCTCCTCGTCGGCTTTCTTTTTCATCGCTGTTACTGATTTCTTAAACTCATTCTTTTCAGCGTATGTCTTTGGAGGGTTTCCACCATGCTGTGATTCACGTTATATGAGAAATACAATGCCAATTGGGAGGAATGGCTTACACTGGCTTTCCAATCTTCCATCACGCGTACGAGGATTATGACGTATGGGATGTGCCCATGGTCTGTAACATCCATATTATCAAAATCAAGTTCCTTCGCCTGATCAAGTAATGCAGGGAATGGTTTGTCTATTCGTAGTGAGGGCGCAGTGTCAGGATGTGAATCGACAACTGGGTGAAGGAGCACGGTTAGTATTATAACACATAACATCAGTAGGCACACTTAACTTGTATGTTCGTGAATTTGAATATAGAAATCAGCTAGAAAGCCTGCAGATCGTACGATGATTAGTGGGGGAAGCGATGTATCCGTCCATAGGAGTTTTGAGAGTGGATCTAAGAGATCGGCAGGCAGGTTATGTACAATTACGAGGCTGAATGTAGCAAGGTAAGAGGCATCTGCTAATAGTGCGGAAATTTGCTTGGAGATACAGTGTGTCAGATTTATATACAATATCCGCTAGAATTCCTTTACTCACTCTTGTGTCCGCCACACCCTCAACACTCTCATTCAGCTCAAGCAATAGACGGACAGCCTCCTTTGCTCTTGACTTGCCGACACTGTCAGGACCCTCCAAAAAGAAGTTATTCCCGGCATCTTCTTGCGTGGCGGTCTCAACATCTAGAATTGTGAAGTGACCAACGCCGGGTAGAACAAGATTCTTAAGGATCGATGTAGAAGTAGCTGACGCAGACACTACGAGCACACGCGCTGACTCAAGCGCGTTTTGGCCTGATGCTGCCCACAACCTAGCACAAGATTAAATCAGTGATCAGGCAGACATAAAGAAATCATTATATTTCACCGTAATTGACGGTCGTATCGGCGTGTTTTGCTGTCTGGTTGAGCTGATCTATACGTTGCCATTGAGCAGTGTAAGGAATATATGCGCCATAATTGATCACGTACTGTTGCGTCTGAACAGCTGTCGTCACGGTTTCAATATCTTGAGAGTCACTCATGTTTCCTGGTCAGCGAAACTCGGGGTTGCGTAAAAGTGCGATGGTCGTTCTCTCGACAGCAGTGCTCAACGAGCTGCGCGGTGCACAGTGCACAGCCAGTGGCAGCTAATTGACATCACGTGAACAAGCAGCGAACTTGAACTTCAAGTTGAAGCGAGAACGAGACGCTGTGGACGCGACCACAAAGCTTTTAAAGCTCTCCATCCTTCTATTGTACCACGCGCTGGCGAGCAAGCAATCAAGCTACAACAATGTCGAATGAGCCAGCTCGAAAGCGCTCGAGAATATCTCATGCGGAGGCCGTGCTTGGCGAGGAACAACGCGCCCAACTTTCGCAGGTCAAGGTGTTGGTAGTCGGCGCCGGAGGTATAGGATGCGAGCTCTGTACGTTGACCGAAATCATTATTACAATGTATCTATGAAGCTCAAGGTCGATTCATTTATTACAGTAAAAAACGTCGTTCTCTCAGGCTTTGGCAACATCACGTTGTTGGACCTTGATACCATCGACTTGTCAAATCTCAATAGGCAGTTTCTGTTTCGCAAGAAAGACATCAAACAGTCGAAAGCTATGGTAAGTCGCTGAAAGAGCAATAACTAATTGCGTGCTATCCTGATTGTCGTTGGATATATTAGGTGGCTGCTCGGACAGCTCAGCAATTCAATCCTTCTGTACGAATTAAACCTATACACGCAAATATCAAGGATGCGCAGTTCGACGTTGCATGGTTCCGACGCTTTGACATAGTCTTGAACGCCCTAGATAACTTGGGCAAGTGGCTTTTTACAGTCCGTTTGCAAGCTATCGCTGAATTATGATTCATCGTAACAGACGCCCGGCGGCATGTCAACAAAATGTGTCTTGCAGCTTCCGTTCCACTAGTGGAGTCCGGGACTGCGGGCTATCTCGGACAGGTTCAACCTATAGTGAAAGGCAGGACAGAATGCTTTGATTGTCTGCCTAAGCCGACTCCGAAAACCTTCCCTGTTTGTACCATCCGGAGTACACCCAGTCAACCAATACATTGCATTGTCTGGGCGAAGAGTTATTTAATACCGTGAGTTATAAACGCACTCAAATCTCGCTTGAATCGTACTGACGGCAATCAGTCAACTATTCGGCGAAACCGAAGAAGGCGAGGACGACTTGGATGACGCTCTGAAGGCGGGTGAAAATGGTATGTGTCTATATTCGGTCATCTCTCACATCCTCGTACTGTCTTTCGTTAGCGCGAGAGACTTCTCAGGTAAAAAGTCTATATCCAGTGCTAATGACGGTTTGTTGCAGCGCAAGAAATTGCAAATCTCCGAAAGGAAGCGCAAGCGTTTAGCGCTGTACGCCGTTCTCTACGAGCGCCACAGGAATCATCTTCCTCTACTAATGGAACGTTACCGAACGGAGCGGGAAGTTCTGATCCTGCTCGACTGGCTTTCACCAAGGTAATTAGCACAATCTATTCTGACTACCTTTACGCTAAAAGGGTAACTTCGAAATAAGGTCTTCAACAATGATATCAAGAATCTGTTGAGTATGGCTGATATGTGGAAATCTCGTGAACCACCTGTGCCGCTGGACTTTGATCAGATTGGCGATGGCACTTTCTCCCTTCCAGTGAGAGGTGCAGGTTCAGGCCCTGCATCATTGGCCACGGCCACGGGCAAAGCACACAAGAATGGCGTTGCATCGTCATCTACCATTCCGAATGGTAAATCGACAGCGAATGGTGCTTCTAGCGCTTCTGGCCTCAAAGATCAGAAAGAATTGTCCTTGCAAGAGAATATGGTACTTTTCGTATCCAGGTGAGCTTGATTTTGTTGAACTAAGGCGTTTACATGAACGTATTGTACAGTACACATCGACTTGCTGCGCGACTGCGTAATGGAGAGGAGACCATTTCATTTGATAAGGACGACGACGATACCCTCGACTTTGTTACTGCTGCGTCGAACCTCCGGTCCACTGCATATGGAATTCCTGGAAAGAGCCGGTGGGAAATTAAAGGTTCGCAGATCTTCATCCATACTCATCAGGAGCTAGCACTAAATCTTTACTCAGAAATGGCTGGCAACATCATCCCAGCCATTGCAACGACCAACGCTATTATAGCTGGCATAATCGTTTTACAGGCACTCCAGCTCCTGCGTAAGAGCTACAACGGCATGCGAAACGTGCACCTGCAGCGTAAGCCCGAGGTTCCGTTGAATGCGTGCATGGCGGGACAGCCCTCAAAGGAGTGCGGCGTGTGCAGTGACATGTATGTTAGTATCCAGTGTGATCCGGAACGCGCTACTGTCAGTGATGTGGTGACTGGGCTTCTGGGAGAGGGAGATGGGAACGGTACGGGCTCGAGGGATGTGAGCGTGTATGAGGATAAAAGATTGTTGTATGACCCGGATTTCGACGACAATGAAGACCGGACACTTGCAAGCTTGGGTGTAACCCAGGGCAAGTTCTTGACAATTGTCGATGAAGATGGAGAGCTTGCGACACTTGCCGTTGCGATTACTTCATTGCCGTAAGTTGTTTATCAGTCGCCGAATCTCTGTCTCTCATTTTCTTACGAACATCACTCCCTCGCATCGCTTTTCAGACCTAATCACCCGCATGACGGTCCTGCACTCATCCTCCCAGCCCCTCTTCCAATTCCACCGGCAAAACCCAAGCCTCCGCAGAAGACTTCACCTAGCCAACCTTCGACTTCGCGAAAACGTGCTTTGGATGGTGAAGACGATGTTGAGGTACGACCAACGAAAAGACCGAAATCGAACGGAGCTCCTCCAGTCGCTGGTCTTCCGAGCCCTAGTAAGAAGCGGAAACTTGATGAAGAGGGGCTGCTTATGCTTGAAAACCTTAATGACAAGTTGGAAGATGAGCCCGAGCTAATCACGATTGACTGATGACTGACTGCGAGTGTCATATTGTCGTTGATGCTTCACTGATTCCCACTCTCAGACTTTGAAATGCTAGATATGACTATCGGATTATTATAAGTACCTTATCCATATTGTTGAACCCCTACTTTGTCCTTGTAGTTGCTCCTGATGTTCTTCGATAAATTATTAGATATAATGAGAATCAAGCAAGTCTCATCGTTTGCGAAGGCTGTGGCTACTAAAATACTTTTACACTTCTAAAACGAAAGGAAGGAATGAAATGAGACAGCTCAATCAACAAGAACGACGTGGAGAGTAGATCAATTACAGCGAGTCTATCAGTATTTGTCGACCTTTCGCATCCGATTCGCTCAGTCTCTTCACAAAAGACTCATCGAACCATTCCTTTAAAGTTGCCTTTTCCTTCTCTGATCCCTCTCCCTTAACCTGTTCACAAAGAGCAGATAGTACAAACGCACCGCCACCAAGGCACATAGCTTGCGTATTTTGTTTCCCCACAGATTGTAGCCACTCTGAGGCGAATGAGGCCGGAGAGAAAGACGGGGCCCGGATAACGGCCTTCTCTTGAGTTGAGTAGTGTCCGCCTTGTAGAAGTGTTTTGTATACTCTACATGAGTGTGGTACGTCAATGATATGAGGTTTTGATTCATCAGGGGAAGGATAGAGTTGTTGCAGGAGACCGATAAGGGACTTTATGGCCTTTGACTTATCTATTTGAAGAAAGAGTGAGAGAGCTTTCTTCAAGAAACGCATGATGAACATACCGCCTTCAGCATAGAGCATAATTTCTGTCAGGAGTAAACTTCCTCCCGGATCTCTTAAGAGTTCCTCTGCTTTATCTGGGGTCTCCACCAAGCACAATAGACCTTCGCTAGCGAACTTAAGAATTTCTCCCTGCCGCGCTTTGTCATCTTTCTTGCTCGTCTTAGCTTTGATAGAATCCGTTTCAGCAAGGAGTGCGATTTGTGCGGGTGTGAAGTGTCGTTTGGAGCGAGGGACAAGAAGATATAGGATGGCTCGGCGGCCCTGAGGAGAGGCGTACAGTGTAGCTGCTTGGGAAACAATTTCTGCAGCTAATGACTTCCCACTGAGTTTGGTGTCGCTGGAAGAGAAAAGTGTATGAGATTTCGTCGGCGACTGTATGTATAGATTCTCTTACTCAATGGCATCCAATGCTGTGAAGAGGACCAGCTGAGCTTCATCATCTGTACAGATACGCTGAACATGGGGCTTCAAGACTTTCACAATTTGTTTCCGATCCTGAAAACCTTGAATACGGACTCCTACAGCTAGCGGCCAACTGGGAACGTACCTTTGCTGAACCTTGTACAATGAATTCACGGACTACACGGCTTCCGTCCTTCGTATGCACCATCTCAGCAAGAACTTCCTGTGATCTAGAAGTATCCGCGTTTACACATATGTTTGAACCAGTAGAGTATGGGTTAAAAAAGAACTTACGCTTCGAAAAGATCCCGGCGTAGCTTGTCCCTTTCCTCTTCATTATCCAGCTCGTTAAGCTGCGATAAATATTCCCATAGGGCGCGGTGGAAAATAGCATGCGACACTGCACCTTTCTCCGTATTATTCAGACTATACCCCATCAGTCAATAAATAGGATCAGAAGGAGATGTCAAGTGACATACATATGAATTAATTTTTCCTTCAGTGATGCAAGAATTCGCTTCCTCTTTTCTCCATCTGCCTTTTCTAGAACGCCCTTCAGACCTTTTTTTAGTTCGCCCTTCTCGGTCTCGCTCACAGCTACGCCTTTGCTCAGAGCTGGGGTGAATAATGTAACTTCCCTGCCGTAAATATCGAATAGAAGAATAGCTCGCTCGAAGGCATTTGCATAGAGTTCATATGCATCAGCAATGACGTTGGAGGATTCACGATGTAGAAGGAGTCGCACTACGTGTCCCTTGAATTCAAGGAGGATGGACGTCCGATGAGAGGGGCAACTTCGAATAAGTTTTGTGACAAGGAACTGCGCAGAGAAGTACCATCAGTTCAGACTCGTATCGTAGAAGAGTTTAAGATTCATACGTACTTTGGAATACTTATTCTGAGCCAGCTCCTTATATTTGCCCTTCAATTCTGCAGCAATTTCGTCCCGCTCTTTTTGTCCGCCATATTTAACAATGGTCTGGATAATTCGACTTGCATCATGCTTGAAGACCACGTCCTGCACCTTTCCCCGTACCACATCCATAAGTTGCTTCACATACTTTTGTCGTTCTTCTCGAGGCACATTCTTTTGCCGTGCTTTAGACCACAGTGCTTTCGCGTCGGCAAGCAGAGCGGAGTGCTGTTTAGCAGCTCGGCGCTCCTGCTGTAGAGCTTTCTGCACCTTGTGCGACTCTTTTGCACCTAAATACAGATGATAAACTATGTTGTATAGTGAGCTTCTGACATTACTCACTATTTGAACCATTCCGAGAATTCTCGGGCTCAGCAATATCCATCTCGTCTTCTACCTCCTGTTCCTCCTCCATTTCATTTCCCAAATCTCCTGACTCCTCACCCTCACCCTCGCTAACATCCTCTGCCTCTGTATCACTTTCATTCCTAATAGGTGCAGTAATAGGCTTTTTGCGTATCACTGCTTTCTTCTCGACAGTAGTCCTGGCAGCAGCTTTCGTCGGTAGTTTGCTTTCTTGAAATTTCTTCTTCTTGTGAGTGCCGTCGGCTTGCGAAGGTGCAGCTCTCTTCTTTCCTATTTTTGTCGCTGCCATGTTATCCGAAATCTTTGAAGCGGACAGTGAAGTAAAAGTAAGAGGAGAACCTTCAGACGAGATTCGCTGATCTGAAGTAAACTTTTAGATTGATTCTTCATTTCCTGAGTTACTGCTTTGGGCAACGCACAGTACCTCAGGCTAGTTCGCGGACTCCTCTTCGAGAAAATTTGCGCGAAAATATTGATAAATTAACCAGTATCACCTGTATAGCAGCGCTTCGCTGAGGCTGCATAAAAAGTGTGCTACATATAGACATATAGATAAAAACAAAGCTTAGTGAATAATACGTTATGCATCTAGAAATACATGAAACATACAAGGCCTTTCGTACAGTGCAAAAAATTAACATTAAAACATCATGAGTCATTTCGCTTCATTCACAAGGTCTCGAAGGATAGGGCGGGAGCGCAGAATACCACTTTCAGAAGAAAGCTTTGCTTTTTTCTGAGGAAGGACGTCTGTGACGTCTGTTTCATTTTCCTTCAAATTCAGCGAGGGCATAACCTGGTTGGAACGCTTTATAGAAGCATCCGACATCGACGTTTCGCCCGCAGTTTGATGCATGACATGGGCGCCTGGGGGAAGAGTTAAAATCCACCCTTTTCCCTCCATCAAAGAAAAGAACTCCTTAAGTAGTGGGGAATTTTGCAAGGTTTGCATAGAGCCGAATATGACGAGCTTGGATCGCGCGCGAGTAAACGCGACATTGACTCTCCGCCAGTCTTTCAGCAGATCACCAATCTATAACGAGCGACGTAAGCAACAGCGAACATGAATGGCGGAGGAATACGCACATTATTTGCGTCATTTGACCTGACCAAGGATATAATTATACAGTCTTTGTCTCTTCCTTGGCTGCGATCAGCTGTCAATATTTCGACGTCTTTGTAGCTGTCTAGCAATTGCGAAAGCCTCTTGATTTGCTGTCTGTAGAGCGAGATGATTCCGACTTGATCTTGGCGGACACCTCCTTTGATCAATGCCTCGGTTAATTGCTGAACGAGCAAGGCTTCGATTTCGTTTTCAATCAGATCTCCAACTCGTGAGTCCTTTGCAGGAATTTGATCAGTGTCAACGAATACTGCTTTGCAACTGATCCAATATTAGATTTTGGGCAATGAAATGAGAAGGTGATCACGTACCTTTCGTTCAAGATGTGTTGCAGCCAGCATTCATTAGCCGTGCTGTGCATTTCATCGGCCAGATATCTCTTAGGAATGAAAAGAGTACGATTGGCGACCTCTGCGGAACCGCATTTAAGGCGATCTCCATAGATTAATTTGTTTGATAAAAGCATGATGTCCTCATTCATTCGATACTGATGAGCCAGGTCAACAACTGCAAGTGGATGTGCGTCTGACAGGCGTCTGAAAAGTGAGACGTCGAGTCCCCTTTTCCGCGCATCGCGGTTTTTAACCTTTTCACATACGCATCAGTCAATAATGACGAAGAAAACTATAAGCACAACATACCAATGGGGGCAACTGAAAGTGATCTCCCACTAGAACAAATTTATTGGCGAATCGGAGGGGCCCAAGGCAAGTGGGAAGAGTGACCTGTGAGGCTTCATCTACAATACAGTAATCAAATCGGCGTCGCATGAAAAGTGCACTAAAAATAGGTGAGTGTATGTGCGATGCTGAAAAAAACATACTGACTTGTCTATAGAAAGGCAAGTAGTTGCGACAACAGGAGGTGTAAGAAGTAGATCTTCAAGTTGTTGAACTGTAGTGCAAGAGTTTCGAGAAGCTAGCGTCATATCACGGACATCCGGATGGACCTGTGACAGAATTTAGGTGTCTAATCTGTAATTCTGGGCTAGGCACATACTTTATCAGGATTTCCAAGCCTTAAGATGCCGAAGTTAGCGTTGTTCTTTAATTTCAGTAGAATAGAGTCGACAGCAGAGTGCGTGTAAGACGTCAGGAGAACAGTCTTCCCCATTCCAACCAAGACACGAATTGTTTCTGCAATTGTAGTCGTTTTACCCGTTCCAGGCATACCTAAGACGAGAGCGTAATCGCGCGCAGCAAGGATATGGTCGACAGCATGTCGCTGGTTCACATTTAGTGCAGTGGGGCCTTGCTTGAAATTCTCTGCAGTAAGGGTCTCGAATTCTGGAGGCGCAAGGTCGACGATAAGCTCGAGACTACGTTTATTTGCATTAGCAAAGAACAACTGCGCAAGGTTCTCCCGGATGCGCGCCATCCCGCCAATCATTTCGTCCTTATCAATGCGGAAGACTATCTCGTCCATATTAAGTGAGGAAGGCGACCGTGTGCGGACGAATTCAGTGGACAAAATATGATCTACGCTGACCACGACAGATGTTGGGTTCAGCTCGATGACATATCCGCGTGCGAGCGCAATGAGGTGTGAATCGACGGAGATGGTGACTGCATCTCCGGAGGATATGTGTCCACTTAAAAGGCTGCGTGCTGCAAGGCTGGACGAAATCGCATCTTTTCGTACGAAGCGGTAGGTGAATTGTCGAATTGTCGCATCTCTCGATACTGGTGTCTTCGATGCCGGGTTGCTATACCCGTTGTCTATAACCATAGAGCTAAGGCATCTACCCTTGTCCTCACGATCCCGCGCAGACATGGTCCAAAGCTCTTTACGGAACTTGACCATATCTTGCTCCTCTAGAGTTATTAAATGTTCCCATTTCTTGAAGAAGGCAGCTTGTTCAGTAGTTAAGTGGCCAGTCTTCATTTCGTACAGCGAAGCAATAGGAGAATCGTTGTCAACGACTTCTTCGGCAGCCTGGGATGTACGTCAATAATGTGCTTTACGCCACACAAAGGTGCACGTACCTTTCTATAGAGCATACACGCATCAGCAACATAGCATCGACCACAAGCACGATCCTGGTCTATTGTAGGTGGCAAAAAAGGTTCCTCAGTATCTCCTTTTTCTCCTAGGTTGTCTCCAACCCTCCGCGCTAGATAGGTAGCCATCTCATTTCTGGACATAATGAGACCACGGACTTCATTCCACCCACTAGGTACATGGATGACCTCATGGGCTTGCGTATAGTACAGCAGACCTCCCGGAACGTCCATGCCATATCTTTCTGCCATAAGAAGGGTGTACAGCATTGTCTGAGCGCGATGCTCCATCCCTGCAACGGATCTACCGGTCTTGATTTCAAAGGGCATGGTAAAGGTCGACCGGTCCTTCATTAAAGCATTTCGCTGTTCGATTACTACTTCAATAGACGCGTCGATCTTGCCCTTGATTCCATATCGAGGTGACCAGATGTCTTCTTCGACATCGTGTAGCTTTTTGATAGCCAACGAGGAGCTACACCCTGGCGCCTGGCGCGTGTTCGTGAGTATACCGTCGAGCTATTATTTATGTTCAGCATCATGAAATTAGTGTTAATGAAAAGAAAACTACCTTAGGGCTGTCTCCAATATAGTTCTTTCCAAATGTCTTCAAACCCTCAGTTCTTCTCCGAAGCTCCACTCTGGCCTGTTCGACACTAACATTGATTTTCACAAGGTCCTCCAAGCCCTTCAGCATTTTTTCATCAATAACTTCTCCGATATACTCATCATCCCATCTTTGGGATATCAAGCATTGTTGCACGACTTCATGAAGCATGTTCCCCCAGACAAGAGCGGGGGTAACATCATTCGATTTCCGCAACAGAGAAGATAGGATTGGCCGGCGCGTACAATGGGATGCATTGGAAATGGAGGTTGAAGTGATAAGGATATCAGGATGAAGAATAAGCAGGTTGCGTTTGCTAGTAATTGTTATGAATGGCTCTTTTCCGAGTTCAATGGTGAAATGACCGATAATATTGATTGTATCGCCTATAAATCTCGGTCAAAATTCGTTCTGATGCAATGAAAAAAGGCAGCATCTTACCGGGAACGACCTCGGTTTGAGTCCAAGCTTCTTTCAAGATGACGCATTTTTTCATATTTTCAGGAATAGAAGTGACATGTAGAACCTAACATGAATGTTAAGGGTTGCATATTCTACGAGCCACAACTTTGTTCACCTTTTCTCGATCAGAGATGTTGACAGAAGTAACCAAACATCGCGTGAAAGGGGACCTATTATCTTTCTGATCATGTACGATTCCCTACAACACGTTCGAGTTGAGACATGGATATTAAGGCAAGAACAGTACCACTCACCTTGTTTTTCTTTCTCTTTCTGGGTGATAGAAAGTCATCCTCCATATCATCCCAGTCCCAATCCTCAGCACCCTCTAGAAGAGCTTCCATGTCTACAGCGTCGTTCGAAAGTGTAGTAGAAGCGCTACGTTTCTTGGATTGAGGTTTTCCCTCGGTGATTACATTTTGAATGGTTGAGGGAGTGGGTTGAGGAAGAGTAGGTGTCACAAAGTATTTTTTGGGCTGTTTCTTCGAGACTGGATCTGGAGAAGGAACGGCGTCGAAGAAGGATGCATCTATGCCCGCGAGTAGATCATTCATAAAGGAAGCTTCATCTTGCTCGCTGGGTTTCGCATGTGGCATGACAGAGCCTTAATTTGGTGGCCTTCACCGAAGGTTCGGGTATGTTTAGGCGTTCGGGAGGATAAATTTCGGGGCCCACTTCTATACGCTATTGAAAAGTAAGAAACTTCAAGAAGTTTGGGCCTGGAAGGAGCGCTGAGGTAGTGTTAGGTGAGAAGCTGAAGACGCGTCGAGCGCGTCGCGTCGCGTTCAAGTTGCCATTGAAGTTTAAGTTGGCACGTGCTGGCATCAGTGATGCTATTGCCGCTGTTCAAGTTTGTTCTTAACCTTCATCATCTGTCAGTGATCTTCACGCCATTCAACAGATGCATTGGACCCGTGACCTCGTTTCATTTGCTCAATGCTATTGTTGCGAATTAATCGGCCGTTACGATATCGATTCACTTCCGCCCCACTTTACTACAAACAATCCATGCTCAACACGCACGATGGAGGACAGAACGCTGCGGTCACGAGCCTCTTCGAAGTTGTGGATGGCCTAGCGGCGGAACCCCTTCCTGACCAACCTGGTAAAATCTCGTCGCCAGTATGCGAAGGTATGGAGGAAATCCCGGAAGCATCTTTGGAGAGGGCTCGATTGAACGTTTGGATCAAGTCGAAAGGGATTGACATCAATCTTGTCACGCTACCTCCGCGATCGAGACATATCATGCAAGGTCTAGCACTCACTGTCGGATCTGCATTGGGCGAAACCCCACCTTCAGAACAACAATGTTTGGCCGCATTCCTCCTACCTAACAAAAGCAACCTCACCGCGGGCGCTCGTGCGTGGTCCAAGCATGCTCACCGTTCGGAGAAGGTCGAGGTAGGCGCTACCTCGGTTCCTAGTTGGTGGGGTACACCCAAAGGCCCTGTCGCAGTCATTAACGAGCGTGCACTAGCACTGTTCTGGCGTGTCATGCGAGCAGCAACATGGCGGAATTTACATTGGCTACCGCATACTATCCTGGTGTATGAGATTCGTGTACATGAAGGATATGGAATGCGATGGTCTCAGAATCGAGCTCTCGGAGAAGACAACGATGATGTTAATCAAAGATCATGGATATTCAGAGGGTTTGTTGAACCAATGATGGAAGGAGGGCATGAAGTCGGATGGAGACATTGAATCTGCGATCTATTACACAGGCTCTATTGCAAACGACTAACGGATTATTGGTCTGTGTATTATTCTTTTACACCGAGTTGCGCTTCCCTTGTCTATCGTATGCTCATAACGCTATATATCCAGGCACCCTTTCGGCCGATGTAAGGATCGACTCAAGTCCATTGAGACATTCATGGTTAAGATCAAGATCGAGGCAATGCCGTGAAGATCTGTGGTGCTGCCGCTCTGCTGCTTTGTAATACTCTGAGTTCTGTTGGACGGACCGAGCCTCATTGATACAACGGAAACAGTTAACGCGATATGGCGTGCAATCGCATAGAAGCACGAACTCAGGCCTTATCTTATGTTGACTCTGGTGTCCTGCACTAAATATATCTGCCAGGTGGTGGTGGTAGTGAAGATGCCATTCGACTTCGGGATGGCATAATTCTTCTCTCTTGGCTCCTAATGTCTGGTCCCTATTACGTCTGGTATTTAAGCTCGCTTTCGGTCATCTGCTTCGACATACCTCCAGACTGAAGAGATCATCTGAAATGGCCCCTTCTGCTACTCAGACTGTTACTGCTACTACTGTGGAGAACGTTGCCAACGGCGTGGGCAAGCTGAACCTCAATGGGAAAACGGCTTCGAAAGATGTATGTTTCCTTCCCTTCGTCAAGAACCATGACGCTGAACGTCTGCTGGGATATTGTTGCTTTTCAGAAAGGGCCATCCTACCCTTTGTACTATCCACACTTTGATGTGAACGAGAAGTTCCCTCCTACCGAGCTTCACGGTGAGTAATGTTATCACCGTTTCATAAGCTTCCTGACCTAATAGTATACAGAGTTTAGCGACCCGGGACTGCGTGCAGATCCGAAGAAGCCTAATCTTCTTAACGAGAAAGCAGAGTACCGCCAACTCAGTCCCTACATCGGCGCAGAGGTCAAGAATGTTCAAATCTCAAAATTATCAAAGGAGGGACTGGACGAACTCGCTCTCCTCGCCGCAGAGAGGAAGGTGGTTGTGTTCAGGGATCAGGACTTCAAGGACTTATCTCCTCAGCGCCAGATTGAGATTGCTAGGTAAATTCGAGTTGTTTCTGTGTGAAAGTCACTGCTAATTGCTTTCTCCGTTAAGACACTTTGGGCCTATCCAAGTTCACCCAACGTCTGGCAATGTGAAAGACTTCCCTGAATTCCATGTTGGTAAGTCAGATTTTCTTTTTCGCCTTCTGAAATCTTACTCAACTGCGCAAAGTATACCGCGACGCGGACTTTGACCGCTTCAAGGAGTACCGTGGGGGAAACCGCACCTCCAGGGTTGGTTGGCACTCGGATGTGGTAAGTATTTATTACATGACTCTCCATCGATTCTCTGTTCTTATTCGCTCTTGCTCCAACCTCAGTCCTATGAGAAACAGCCTCCGGGCACGACTTTCTTCTGGATCCTTGACCAGCCCGAGAACGGTGGCGGCGACACCCTCTTCTTGTCACAAGTCGAGGCGTACAACAGGCTCTCGGACGAGTTCAAGAAGCGTCTCGAAGGTCTTCGCGCTGTGCACTCTGCAGTTTCTCAAGCAGAGTACTCCCGCAACCGCGGTGGCCCGGTTAGGCGCGAGCCCATCGAAACCGAGCACCCGGTCGTCCGGAAGCACCCCGTGACTGGCGAGAAGGCATTGTACGTCAACAAGCAGTTCACCAGGTACATCGTCGGTTTCAAGGATGAGGAGTCTGAGTTCTTGCTCAACTTCCTCTACGACCACATCGCCAAGGGCGCCGATTTCCACATCCGTGGAACGTACGAGCCGGGCACCGTCGTAGTTTGGGTATGTTGCTGGCCTAGATTCGTTACGCATGTGTTACTTATCTCAACTTTCTCTTTAGGACAATCGTCTGACTGTTCACTCCGCCACTGGCGATTTCTCTGCGGCTCAAAGGCGTCACGCTGTCAGATTGACACCTCAAGCAGAGGTTCCCATTCCAGCATAGATAGGCAAAACACATATGTACTATAAGATAATCTACAAAAATGTACTGAATCTTCATAACTTTATCCATATAGTGTAAATACATATAGGCCTTTTTCATGTGTGATAACCAGATCCTGTCTTACCTTCGCAACTAAATCACTCACAAAATCTAATACCCTATAGTCCGGCAAAAGATCCAACTTAAAGGAACATTTTCTCACGATGTTCTTGGGTGTTGCCCGAGGTTCTGCGACAGCTAGAGTCCCTTTCCTTCTAACTATAACTAAGAGACCACTGTCCTTCATAACAAATTATATTCGTTCGAACATGTTCGTCTCTTTACAAAATTCACGCTGTGTATCAGGACGAAGATGTGAAGACAGGCTAGCGACATTTGAAAGGCACCAACGACTGTATCGTCAGCTTCAAAGAGCGACCTGAATAGACTCGGAGAACTTGACGACGGGTGCGATACTTAAAGGAGAGCCTTTATATCCGAAGAGGGGTGGAAGCTTATCGACGAGTATGTACATACAGTTTGATATATAGAGCGGGCGACTAACATGTGGTATGCACTTTTAGGAGTCTTCCAGTCCTGGTCTCGTACAGGCAACTCTTCAACAAAGCACCCTGGCTGATTCGGGTTTGCTAGGAAAGAGCGGCTGCATTGTCATCTCTGGGCTACATCAGGTCACTGTTATCTCTTCAATTAGTCTGCGTGAAACTTGGACAGATTTACTACTGCACATGCAAGCTCAACCGGCAGTCTGCGAACGCATTTCGTTCGCATCATGAATCGTTCATCTCCTCTGAGATTGAGGCCAGTCGGTAATTGAGCTATCTGAATTGGAGATGGTTCCTTAAAAACCTACTCCCAGACTCAATGGCTTCTTATAACAATCTTTTCGCGCTCACAGAATATACAGAGCCAGTCAATCAATGTATCTCCCACCTAGGCTTTTGCATGGCCAAGTTAGCTCTGTGCACAGGCATGCAGCCGGTCACAATCGGTCATTCTGCGACTTCTGGAACCTATGGGCGGCTCCCTTGATATTGATTTGGCTTAGAACGCTCAGAGTGCTGAACTGTCTGCGGCTAAACGAGCTTGGAAAGGGAGCTTCTGTTCTCTATTTGCGCTGAAGTACCTGTGACCGGCGACTTGAGACTACTGTCTTGTGGTTCAGCAAACGTTATCCGAACAGCGTGGTCGTCAGACTTTGGCTAGGTCTCTTGAAGCGTATAAAAGGAGACACAAATTGTCAAATATTTTTGTAGTCCATCTCTCAACTAACGTACTGGCAGTGACTTCCTCGATGTACGCACCTAATATCGACTGGATGACAGCCGCTCTAGCGATTCTATGCTTGGTCATATTCTCCCCAGTACTCGTCAAGAAATTGCATACTCTGGTCAACGGTCACCGAAGGCTCCCATACCCTCCCGGCCCTAAAGGCTGGCCAATTCTTGGTAGCATCCTTGATCTACCCGAGTATCGTTTGTGGGAGTGGGCAGCGGAACAAGCCAAGACGCATGGTGAGTCGCACCAGTCTTTCCTCCCTCTAATAACGACTGAGCTCGGGCTTCAGGCGACCTCGTGTTCATCAAAGTACTAGGGAAATCGATGTTGTTTGTCAATTCATACTCAGATGCTACCGAGTTGCTGGAAAAGAAGTCCGCGATTTACTCATCCAGGACGCGCTTGGTTTTCGCTCGTGAACTGTAGGTTCATTGTCTGACATCTGGTGTGGACGATGATTGCTAACAGCTATAACGGTTAGTCAAGGATGGGATTGGATGTCTGTACTCATGCCATACAACGAAGAGCTTCGAAAGCGTCGTGCCGTCATTCATCGATTTACACAAACAACCGCACTCCCAAGCTATATCCCTATACAAATGCAAGCGGTGTATATTCTGTTGCAAAGTATCGTGGAGACCCCCCGTAATTATGATAAGCACGTTCGAAGGTTTGCGCCCCTAGACATGCTATATTTCATTATTCAAATCAATTTTCTGATGTACACACATGTCATAGATTCCCGGGTGCAATCATTCTGGAGGCTGCGTATGGGCACAGAGGTCTGTTCTTTGTCAAAGATTATGAAGAGCGCGGGGTCTAACATCTTCTAGTCGCGAGCGAGAACGACCCTTTAGTCGAACTGGCAGACTCAGGTGTTCGTACGCTTACCGACGCCGAGCGTCTGTGTATGGTCGATTTCTTCCCCTGGCGTAAGTGACTCTGAAAGTACTCGTCTGCCTAGTACTAATAAAAATTCTCAGTGAAATACATGCCCGAATTTCTCCCCGGGACAAACTTCAAGAGACGGGCTAGAGCAGGATACGAAACCGCGAGAACCATGATGACCAAACCATACGCAGAAGCAAAAAAGAGATATGTCAGCCTGAGTTTCATATGCTCTATTATGCGGTAGCAGCCCGAGCTGATTTTACTATTGATGCACAGCTTGAGGGCGAAGGTAACCCTTGTATGGTGTCCCAGCTCATCCAGGAGAACATAGATGCAGATGGAAACATTTCAAACGAAGATGTCATTGCTTCGAGTTCCGGAATGTTGTATAGTGGTAAGCGGCGTCCAAAAACATTGAATCCTGAGCTTTACAACTAAATGATACTACAGCAGGGCAAGACACTGTGAGTGATCCTTCTGATTATAGCATGAATTAGAGCCATTGTGTCTCAACTAGCGCACTTCAGACAACAGCAACGATCATGACTGCTCTTCTCGCTCTGACTCTGTACCCGGAGGTACAACGCAGAGCTCAAGAAGAACTTGATCAGGTCATTGGCAAAGATACGCTACCTACATTCCACGACAGGAAGCGTTTGCCCTATGTAAACGCAGTTTGCGCAGAGGCAATGAGGTAGGCAACGTAGTGCTGTGGGTGTTGCAGTTTTTTTACCTATGTACTTTGTCGCAGATGGAATACCATACTGCCATTCGGTGAGTGTGTAATCTGGACAACATGAGAACGTAGAATATGTGGTGACTATCTCCTGCTTTTAGGGATGCCCCATTGTTCGACGCAAGATGATAACTACAAGGACTATTTCATCCCGGCCGGTACCATCGTCTACCCCAATATCTGGTACGATGCGAAACAGACTTCCCAAACATGTGAACCATTTCGACACTTCCATCTTACTGTTTATCTAGGGCTATGTCTCAGAATGCCAGAGAGTATCCCGATCCCGAAAAGTTTGATCCGGAGAGATATCTCCCTCGTGAAGGAAGGACACCTTCCATGCATCCGGCCAGTTTTATCTTCGGCTTCGGAAGACGGTAAGCAATATATTGCCCACGTTCTCGTTTACGCAGGGACTTACATGTGCCTATATCCTAACTTTTAGATCATGCCCGGGAGATGAGCTTGCTCAAAGCGCCGTAAGAACCATATTCCGGACCTCATTCGAAGAGGTATTTATTTCCTGATTATCTTGATAGGTTTTTCTAGCTATTTCCTCCATTTTGGCATCCTTCAACGTATCGAAAACGATTGATGTGGATGGAACTCCAATTGAGCCGGAGGTCGTCTATCTTCCGCCAATTATAATGTGCGCAGTCGATCTCTGTTTAGCTGTTTAAAGCTGGTTCCTTAAATTGTTCGGTCTTCAGGAACACGTTCAAGTGGTTTGAATGCACTATTTTACCCAGGTCCCAAATCATGGCGGATCATGTCCAGCAGCTTGATGTGGATGTTAACTCTCGTTAGAATGTGTGTTGTGCATCCAGTTTGTGAAATGCATATGGAATATTTTGTGATTTGTTGATGTACTTGATTTGTCAATTTGATAACTTGTAATTAACTTGTATGTCCCTGGTAGTATATCGGTTCAGTACACGCGCCTGTCATTATGCTGTTCGCGCGAGAGCGGGGTTCGACTCCCCGCCAGGGAGAGCTAGTTCTTTAGAGAACATTTTTTTAAAATAAAAAACCAATTATGTACTCTTCCTCTTCACTATGTCCCCTTTTGCTCGGTTCCTTCTTTCATATGTAGCATCTTAAAGGGGGGGAAATGACTATGCTTAAAGTCCCTGTCATGACAAACCCTATGGGTTGTACTGTAATGTATATTGACTATCAAATTGAAGTACAATTGCTCGTAGATAGTTGGTGCTCAGCGGTGAAGACGTGACGCGTTGCAGACCGAATTATAGACTGTAAATATAGAACGCGTATGACCACTGGGTATGCATATGATGCGATGTTGACATCGTTTGGAGCCCATCGACCTAGGCTGTGGAGTGAGTTTGTATATGCAACTTATCTATAAGAATGGCATTCGGCCGGCCTTGGATTCAACAGCGTACTTATTCGAAACTCGAATTCGACTTCACAAAGTACCCATCAGCAACTCCCTCATTCACAACCACTCACTTCAAAACTATGACAGACTCAGGATTCTCGAACTCGTCTGGCGGCTACGGCGGCAACGACTCGGGACAGAACTTCGGCTCCGGTGGGGACTCGGGCCTCTCGTCGGGAGATGGCATGCAACAAAACAACTACCAGGGCGGTGTCGGCGACCGCACGCAGGGATCTGGAGGGTTCGGCGGTGGAGACGTCCAGCAACCGAGCTCGGGCGACCAGTACGGCAGCTCTGGCGGGTACGGCGGTGTGCCCTCTCAAGGCCAAGGCCAGGGACAGGACTCGAACTTTTCGTCGTCGAACAACGGAGGTCAACAAAACGACTATCAGAGCGGTGGTACGCAGAATTCGGGCGGATTCGGTGGTGGGAATAATCAGCAAAGGAACTCGGACGATCAGTTCGGCAGCTCAGGTGGATTCGGTGGCGGGAATAACCAGCAGAGTAACTCAGGCGATCAGTACGGTAGCTCTGGAGGATTCGGTGGCCAATCGCAAGGGCAAGGCCAGGGTCAGGGACAAGGCGACGCCCTGGATAAAGGTGTAGATTCTATGGAGAGGAAATCTGGGCACGAAATGGTAAGCCTAGATAGCACTTTTCTTGCGTCCCGACATGCTAAACCGGTTTGAACATTATGAAGGGCCATTCAACTACGGAGAAGATCAGCGATGGAATCAGGACAGGCTTCAAGAAAATGACTGGTACGCACGTTGCACTTGACGGAGTATCTGAACGAATCTTGACATAAGTGAACGCAGGCAAAGACGTTCCTGTTAAGGACCAAAACTACAATTAAACGTCAACGATTATCCGATTTTATACGTGTCGCTTTCGAAAAATTGTACGATGAGATTAACAGTGGAATGGTTGTTTTATTGTAAGATAAATCAGCTAGTAAAGTAGTGGATAGTGAAGTGTATTGTTATCAGTAATACAGTCGAATGAAACATACCAGCGCAAAGCAACGATTTCTTATTGCTTATTTCTATGACGTCACGAATAGAGAGCTGTAGAGCAAGCGAGCCTTGAGAACCGAGATACTGTATGGCTGGCATCCGACATTTACTCTCGGGTTATAAAAGAGTATACTAAACGGCATGTACCCATGACCTGAAAGTTGCATCTTGCGAAAATACAGAGCTTGAAGGTCGTCACCGCCTGTTACACTGGCAGTATAAGGGATGACACCAGAACGGCATCCAGAATGGCGTCTAGACTTTGCTTAGTGTGTGAACGGAAGCAGCCGAGTTTGTCTGTGACGTACGATGATCAGCTTTATGAGACATACATGATGCGATGGAGCTGCCGATATCATGATGTGGGGTCAAAGTGCGAATATAAGAATGTCGATTAGTGTCGATCAATATAGAAAACCATAAACTCGCTCACGCACTCACTCGACCTCTCAGCGGCCAACTTTCTATAACACACCCATCACACTACAATCCTCACTTCCCTCCACCAACACACCATGATGCAAGGTCAGGGGCAAGGGCAGGGGCAAGGAGACGCCTTGGACAAAGCAGTCGATTTTATGGAGAGGAAAACGGGACATCAGATGGTGCGTGTCACTATCCGACGTTTTCACCGAATAGTAGCTGAACCAGCTTTAATATAATTTAGGGTCGCTCGACTACAGAGAAGATTAGCGATGCCATTCGAACAGCATTCAGGAAACTCACTGGTGCGCACTCTAGTCATCATCTCGTATGTATATCTGAAGTGTTAACGCCATCGTCCGCAGGTAAAAACGTACCAATTAAGGACCAAAATTACCAGTAGTTCTGGACGAACGTCATTCCGACTCTTTCCATTCCCATCACTCCGGATAAATCATGCAGAATAATGCACGAGGACAGCGAGGAAAACACCAGAGCCGTTCGAAACACCAGGAGTTCCGTCAAGTGTATAATCGATGTATTTTGATACCCAATGCAGTCGTCATCCAATATTGTATACTTTGTCGTGTTACATAGACAACTAATGAATCAGTATTTGATCCATTCTCGAGGGTCGTATCCACTGTCTTAGGACGCAATGCGACGCGACTTGACGCGTGCCTGGGGAAGATAGCGTGTTCCACAAGACCAGTAGCAGTGCTGCAGTCCTCATTACAGGCTGTGTACTCCCATTTTTCTGTTGCTATCGACAGCGATGATACGGCAAGGCCTCAGAGTTACCAGTTAGTTGAAGTATAGTAATGTGTACAAGATGAGCGTCAAGCTCGAGGCCAGTGTACTCTTTAAGTTAAAACTCCGACTTCAAGTGAAGGTTTGCCTTTTACGTATGTCTTACTTACTACATCTTCGAGTCTTCGCTCAACCACTTTCTTTCCGGTTTATCAACTCTCGTCATATTAAGCAAATACTAGCTCTACTAGCAGGGATTGGGCTGCTGTACTCTTCTCCTGGAATTCACTTCAGGGAAAAGAAGGCTGAAGAATATGAATCATGATTGAAACTGCCGCAACTTAACTATGTTTCAAGTTGGACTCTTGGATCCTCGACATTGTCCAACGATACATGCGACGAAGGAATCGACATATTAGTATGCTCAAGATGCATATCATTACAGATATAAGAGATTACTGTGTTGGTTCATTGGAAGGTCACGCCTAGCAGTGGTCACTGGTACGTTCGTTTATATTCACTACATCTTACACATCTTACAACGTCAATATCGATCTCCTATCTTTATTAAATGCAACAACGGCCAGTACAAGAAAGAACTACATCAAGTGTAGACTCAAAAACTGTGTCTCAAACTCACAAAGTAGAGCGAACCAGGCGCCGCTCTCAATATCAGAATAATCCTTGAAGTGCAATAGTATTGAAGTCGCATAGTAATGGTGATACTCAGACTCAGGTTTAGGCTGGTGCATACTTGTAAGCACCTATCGCTCTTCTTGATTTTCTGGTCACTCGAGTTCACACAAGTCAGATGCGGGGGTGGGTGTTGTTCGTTACTCCCGCAAAAAAAAAAAAAAGATTCTCGCCCATTGAAGGGAGGATGGGGATAAAAAACGCGCCAGCCTTGGGGGGATGACCGGCACCCATGTTTAGACCCGTTAGGGTCTTGCTGAGCGCGAAAAACTCCCGGTAGCGAGTGTTGGACTCGCTCCACCACCATCCGGAATCCTAATCTACTTAATTCTACGCATGTTTCCCCGCCGCAGTGACCGCCGCCCATTGAGGGACAGCAAGCCACTGCATTACCGCATAGCCGGGCATGCAAACGCGGCCTGGGCATACGGGGTGGCCGCTGAACTCATCGTCCCAGCGACCGTCCGAAGACCTAACTAATTCTACGCGCATGTTTCCCCGCCACAGAGACCGCTTCCCCCAGGAGGTTCAGCACTCTGCATTTCCACGAAACCGGGCATGCAGACGCGGCTTGGGAGTACGAGGTGGCCGCCGATCGGGTACGTTTCCCTGCCTAATGCAGGGGACCGACGGCCGTCTTCCGTCACGCTTTCCGCGGTGCAGAGGGTGGCATTTCTGCTACCATGACGGCGTACAGGCGTGACGTGCACGGTGGCTGAAGTACCCAGGAAGTGCTGTGGACAGGCCCCGGGGAAAGTACGAACACACCGATGTCGAGAGTGGTGGTGAGACTCGGTGGATCGACTACCCGTCGAAGGGGTCCTTGCTGGAGAGGTGTTGAGAGGCAAAACCCGACATGCTGACTGCTGGTGTCGGTGGCTGGAAGTCGTCAGAGGTAGAGGTGGGAGGTCAAGAGGAGATGGAGCGTCAACGCCCAGCCATCCATTCCTTTATACCCTCTGAATTTGCGGCGAACAAACAGACGCTTTGGGATTGTTGTTTTGTTCTGGACGGGTGTGGTGCATGTCCAAGCGTCGGAGGAGGAAGCAATCGCCGCCTAACTGTCAGCCCGCCCACCCTTGCGCTTGGACAAGTCAGGAGTCATTGCCATACCGCTTGGACTCATTTCAATTCCATTACATGCACTGCATTTATTGCCTTGAAATCCACCCATGTGAAAGTGCTCCTGTATGGCTCGTAGTTGATAGTTTAACACTCTATTAGAGAGAAAGAAAATAGCTATTCCAAATGATAAAACAACACTTGCTGGACGCTACGGTAACCGAGCTAAAATTATATTATTTGTGCCTATTTGTGTCTGTGGGTCGTTGACGCGTCGCGTAGTGCATCGCGCAGTATAACACACGTCCCCATCCGACTGTATGCCTTCAAGCTTTGACTTCCGTCCATAACCTCAGCTCTTGAAACTTAACTCACGGGATTCTGACATTAATATCGATGAAACTTAGTGCAACTAGATTCACGATATATGCTCCAGAACGTTGGGGAAAATACCATGACTATTTTTCTACCTCGTTCAATGCAATCCTTCGTAGGAGCTGGAATAACTGTTCAAACATCGTGCGCTCATGGCTGTATCCTTGCGCGCTGATGCGGAGATGGGAAAAACTGTGGATACAGGAGTCACCTCGAAGATCACGCCGTACCGGAGGAGGCAGGCCCGGGGTTAAATCGACTTCGAAAAACAATATCTCTCATTCCCCCCCCTCCCCCCTTCCTTAACCTCCCGCCAGACCTATCCAGTCATCAGAAGCTCTGTCGGAAAGGAATGCATAGTATGTACCGGGACGGAATTCGAACTGGAGACGAAGCTAGCAATGGTCTCGGGATCTTCGGTGTTATAAACATCCACTTTTTACAGCACCGTTCTTTGGGGATCATCAACAACCGCTCGGGCATGGCTGTCTCCGAGGAGACTACGTTGATATCGGCGATATGGGCGGCGATGTCTTGAGTTACTTGAAAGTTTGCACGTCCTCGGCCCTCACCGTGATGATCCCCTAGCAAGTCCGCTAAAAAGATGGGGGACACGAAGTAAGATGCAATACAACACTATAAGAATTTTACCCCTATTTGACACACCAACAATCGAATTAGATGGCAACATATTTCGGGAATCTTCCCTGTCAACTAGGTCCACTGCGGAGAAGCTATATGCGTACTTCGCATTCGCATGAAGCGGAGTTCATGCATAACCGAATGGATTGCAAAGAGCATTCTTCAAGTTACGTGAACATTAGTGATCGGAATTCGTGGAAAGGCACACAAGGGTGATTGGCAACAAGTTATTAGATCAATATCCCGCTCTTCCGTCGGATTCGATGTGTTTTTGCGTGAGGACATGTGAGAAATTTTAGTAATATGCTGATATACAGAGCCGCTAATTATAATGCAATGGAGTGAATCGGGTTGAGCCGTTTCAAACAAATACAGACTTGGTATGGAGAAGATGCTAGATGACGAAAGACCGTGTGGGGGACTGCGAAGAAGTGATACAACAATGGAACAGATGTGAAAAGGAATCTAACGGAGAAGATATCAAGCCGAGGTCCAGAAGGAGAACGCGATCATTTCAGCCTCTATGTTTCGAGCATGTGTCGCTGAACGATTCAGTCCGAGAGATGAGCATATGTCCAACCATTCAGCCAGAAATTTAAACTTACCTCCGATTGGGAAGATCTCCCCCACGCGCTGCAGCCCTGCTACAATAATGCGCAAATCATTTACAGTCTTTTCAGCCTGCGATCGCACGTGTGGCGGCGGCGAGGAAGAAGGGAATTGCTTGCAGAGCAACGAAAGGCGCTGTAGCTCTAGAAGAAAAACCTTCGCTGCTAGAGTCCAGCAATGCTACAATGAGAATGAAACTAATCAGTGAATACGCCGAGGGAAAAAAGGAAAAAGCACCACTATAGGTCAACACGCACAGAAATTACGGGTTCCAGATACGAGTATTGGTCACCGTTCACTTGCTGGATAATCTTCACGATCGCCCTAGCAGCAGCGAGGCATTTGTCCTGGCACGCAATCATTCGACCAGTGTCAACAGCAATCTTCACCGCATCATTGTCATCCGGAACAGGTTCGAGCATGCGCCGAGAGTCTTCTTTATAAAAGTCGACTTGCTGCTGGGATTCGAACGACTCGTACGCGGAAAAGACGTCGATGAGTACTTTGTGGCTTTCGTGCTCGCGGACGCTACCGGAGTGGATAATCGTATTACTCATGCCGTCTAGCAAACCACAGTCAAGCGCCGTACTCGCAGCGCAATATAGCAGCCTGATGACAGAGGCATGCGCCATGCTGTGTGTCGTGAACAGTGTGTATTCAACGAAAGTCGTTGGCGAAAATTCGGCAGCTTCTAACGGAGGAAGACGCTTGATGAAACCAGACAATAATTTCTGGAGAGATGCGATAGCGGGCGTGTACATTGGGCATTGATTCGCTATAACCAAGAACCGGTTTCAATCATGCAAGGAATTGTATATGGAGCGATCAGACTCACATGGATCGCGTGCGTCACCGAGGCGAGCAGCAAGGTCAAAGAGCGCAGTGCTTTTCGCTCTCAATTCCAGCCGATACTGGGTGCCATAATCCCCGCCAAGAAGGAAATTCTCAAATGGTGTCCTCTCCCCTTGTCGATCCGCTAATGAAGGTCTCGATGAAAGAGTCGGCGTCACAAGCGACTGCTCCTCCGGCTATACAAAACCAGATTAGTGCAACAATCAGAGAAAAAAAAACCGCAAAAACATACACCAAATAGTCCCCAGTCTTCTGGCCATGGCGCTGTGATCGCGCTCCTGCCGTCTCCTCTACAAAACGACGCGCTTATCACCCAAGGAAATACTGGAACTGGGCACATAGCATTCCAGCTACGATCCACGATATAACAATTCCAAAACACATACAGTCGACAGAGTGCTTCTGACTCTGTCTTCGGGGGCGCGAGGAGGTCCGCCTTCGATGCTACAGGGGATGGGGGTACGTCTGAATTAGCCGGAGCCGAAAAAGTTGGATAGCTATAATAAGGATGAGTTTGCCCTTCTTCTGGGGTTCGTGTGGTTAAGGTAGACGTGGAAGTCGAAGGAAACAATTGAGAATGATGAAGACCAGACGCCAAAGCAAGACGGGCTGCGGTGCTGGCATGATAGGCTCCCTCCAGTGGCCTATCGTGAGCGTATAGATACGATGCCAGTACCGTGCTCACTTGTATCGCCTGGCAGATCGGTAAGGGTACGTCTAAAGGATCCTCCCCGTCGACAATCACAGGGGCATCGCGGCTTGATTGAGCCTGACGCAATAGGTCAGGCAGCTCCTCGATTGCACGACGAAGAAACCACGGCTTTAGAGCGGTATACTGTTCATTGTTAGAGAAATGTGCTCCCCATAAGCACGTCGTGTATTGTGCGGCAAGCGGGACACCGTTCAAGTTTGGATTTCGGATAAGGGAGGGAAGGGGAGTAATACCGAGTTGATGGCCGTGGAGAAAGCAGATGTCAAATCTGCAGAGCAAGGTTACCTTGATTCCATTAACCGAAGGATAATGCTAGAGGTGAAAGAAGACGTACAGGTTTCGGCAGACCTCCGGAGACAACTCTTGGCCATTTGGGAGCATTACAGGGATCACTAGAGGCAAGGAACGTAAGACGTCTTGGCTCAACGACGCAAAAGTGGAGTGGCACAAGTGGTACATACCGCTACGGTGGCTTCTACCTGATGTAGAGCTTCCGACAGTTTCGTTCATTGACAAATTCTGGACAAGCATCAAAGTCAAAGGCGTGCAAAACCGTTAGGGCGTGGAACCTTACCATCATCTGAGATTCGTGGAGATTCATGTAGTTCATCCCCTCAAGCTGGTCTCTGTATGGGAAGTACAACGAGTTCTCGTGTTGTTCTTGACCGTACGCGTAGCTATGTATACTCGGGTCTGGGATTGGCGGGTGTGGGAGGTAGTCCGAGTGCTGAAAACGACTATGCAGATGCGGTGATATATGGGTAGGGTACGCCAGTGCACTCGATGTCGTGCTCGGAGGGGTAAGACTCCCTTCTGAGTGATTGGATAGCGACGGAGACCGCGAACCAGGTTCCTGAGCAACGTTATAGGAAAACGCGTTTGGATCACCATAGTTCGTGTGTTGGCCATAATGCGCGTACGTATTGCCTGGCTGTAGTTCCGATTGATGTGGAGGCATAGGACTTTTTCCACTTCTGCTAGACCGTCGGGTGGCTCCGGCATCTTTTCGAGCTGACAAACGCCCCTTCGGATTTCCCTTCGTCGCCTGAAGTTCCCGGAGGCGTTTCTCCAGGAACTGAAGCCTCTCGTACAGGACCTGTGTCTGTGTCTTAGTGGTTCCGTCGTCGTATTCGCATTCGCTCCCGCGTTCTGCACGGATGCATTGGAAACAGGCTGGCTTGACACCGTCGCATTTCTGGGAAAAGAAAGGTATCAGCGCTCCATACTTGTGGCCCAAAGGGTGGTCTCAGCATAGCCACGCAAAGCAACCGCCCGGAAGGCAAAGTGGGGGAATAGCGATAGATGAAATCTCAAAGGAAGAGTTCCCCATGAATCGGACAGAAGAAAAACCGAGTATAACATAGGAGGAAATAGCTCACCATCTTACGGCGCCTGTGCGGAATCATGAGCGCTGGCCACGACGAAGTGATTGACGGTTGTGCTCACCTGCAGTGTAGACAAGCCCGGCTTCGGCTGCGGCTTTGCGCTGGTCCTTTCTGAGTGGAGGGACCGGCCTCGTTCTGCAAGAAATCAGACATCTTGGATGTTCTATGTACGAGACGCAACTCGTCTGGTTCAACGCAACGTACAAGCTCGAGACGGCCGCCCACTTACAATGAAAATGTCGTCTCAGAGATATTATCTCAGTTTCAGACGTTCCGGATAGCACCAGACACGTTGAAATATGAGTTGCTGCTGCGCTCGGACGTAGCTCGGGTGGCTGAGAGGGGGTGTAGATTGAGCAAGATTGCGCAGTGGAAGAAGGACATGGCTTTTAAATCGAATGGCGTAAGTAATCGCCCGACTGCTCTCCATCTATACTAAACACTGGCGATCTCGGGTTTCGCAATTCAGGGTCCACCTGCCTTTTTCGGTGCTCGAGAAGGGCCAATCAAAAATTAACCGTGACTCGCCAATGCGCCCAGACGCTCGGCAAAGACATGAGCGTCCCGTTGTCTCTTCACCCCCTTCATGGCAGAGCTAACGCCTTGCCTACCAGCTACCAGTAGGCTGCTAAGTCTAGAGGTTGGCAGTGCTCCTGCATTGCCTTTCATCTGCGGAAATCAACACCAAAATCACAAAATCGTGAGCCTTTTTCCGAGACGGATAACCTGGATTCGTCATGTGCATAAGCAGATTTTTGTGCTCAGTCAGCATGGCCGAGTATCATTCCATGCCCGATTGAACTTCGTTGCGCAACGATGTCGGGAACTCGGCGGCGAAGGACCCTGGCGCCCTGGGTACGTACAGACCCGGCACACCCATCGGCGGCAGTGCAAGAAGCGCCTCCCACATTAGCATCCCATCATTTTCGGCATCAACGTGCATTTTCAACCTCCTTTGTTCAATGTTCAGCCCTACCATCGCTTTGATCGCGCACGATATACAACTCATTTCTTGTATGTGCATCGCATCACGCGCCGCACCGGATGGACGTTTCAGCCGAATTTCAAAGGGGGAAACCATTTGCATGCTCTCTTCCCGACGATGCGCTTCAGGCCTGGATATCGAGAAAGATTACACAATAACATCTCCCAGCATTCGCTAACTTGAAGCGGACTCACTCGCGTCCACTCGTGTGGAGTGGAGGTCCATGTTGTCCACAACCCCGTTCGCATCGGAGACTAACTTATATAGGCATGCCGACGACATCATCTGCCGCATTGTGTCGATCGACTGCGGTCGATCCGATCCTCTTAAGCGATATTTGGTACGTACTGTATATGGAATTATTCGTCCTTGCTCAACTTTATCTCCAAGTCTATGGGTCGGCGGCAATGCAAGACTTCCGGCATCTAATGTGCTTTGGCTTGCAATGTGTTGCATGTATTGCTTGCCAATCTTCTCCGTTTGGATCTAGTGGTTGGCTAAGCAGTTAGCCTGGAACCTTACGCTTAAGGCTTCTAAGCTTCTCGAATGACGCTCACAGACGGGCGTACTTGTGGTCTCGATGCGGTGCTACGGTGCAGGAGTGGTCGCCCGCCAATCACAGAGAACAGGCAGATACAGATGGATACTCCAGCTTTCTTCAAGCCTGATACTTCGCCTCAAGCGCACGGAACCCAGTTCGTGACTCTTGTATTTCGCCAAATCCCTGAATCATCAAAGTCGCCTCGCTCTTACGGGGTACATCAGCGCCGAATTTCCGACAAATCTTCCAATGGGGCATTTGAAGCCAGAAACCGCATCATTTACCCGCTATGGTACTGCAACTCTCAGCTCCAAGCCAACGCCCCCATTTCCTCGTGAAACAGACATCGACTTAACCTTGCAGGGAGTCTCTGATCATACTTTATTGAAGTATGATGTACTGCCAATGCTTGTACTCATTGGTGGTAAACTCAGGCTCGCTCTTGGAACAAATGCACTTTATCGTTCAGATATCTTCCACCAAATCGAGGTCCTATGCCGAAAAGTCAAAGCAGCTATTGACCAGTCGTAGTGTAATCTGGCACTACCGATCTGTTAGGGACGTCCGAGAACTACGTAGGCCTTCCCTTGTCGTGGCGCGAGACGCCCATTTGCACCGGCAAGTCATACTTGACTTTGCTAACGCTTTCATGCTCACCGGCCCCTCCGTCGTCTCCTCCTCACCATGTTATCACAAAGACCAACTTCCCCCGACTGCGGAAGATCGCTCAAGAAATGCGAGCTAGCATATACATCCCTAGACCACGCATCCAGTATCTCATCGGCCAATGCTTTGTTAACCATTCCTACACCGAATTCACCATGAATGTTCCCTTCAATACACGTCAAAGTACGCGCGCGCACTTGTAACGGACCTTCTTTGAGCTGGGCGTCGTCTCACAAGTCGGAGCTACCATGGCACCTACAGCTTCCGTGGCCCATGCATCCAATTTAACGAATGATCGGCTCAAATGATTCCGCGGCACGGTGAGTTGAGCAAGTTGCCGAGTATGCCCTTAAAATTGTATTTGGTTATATCGTATAGCTGTTCTCATCACACGACGTCCTGCGCTCTGGCATTATTTTACCTCTGTCCTTGTAAATGTGAAGTGAAGCAGCTTCATGGCTCATGACTCGGTCATGCAATGCTGCTGGCACATTTACAGCAACGGTGCCATCAAAATGACCTTGTACTTGCCGCTTGGACCCTGATCTGCGTCAAACACCAGGAAGCCCGGGATTCTATACCAATCAACGCTGTGATACAGGTGAACTGAATGAGCCTCCTCCCCGATTTCATATGTTGATTGTCTGCTACCAATTTAGACGCCGAGGCTACACATGACCAAAGCACATCTGGCATAAACCTCACCTTATCTTCGATCAATGAAAATACCTGCGCTGCGTGCCAGGAGTTTCCCCTCGATAATGTAAGCTTGGCGTTTCTCGACCCATTCTGCAGTAGTGGTTGTCGCTCAAACTGTCGATACCATTTAGGTTCAGTGATGCCAGAAAAGGCAGTACCGACAACCCTTTTAGGAACTTAAACGAGACCCAGAGGCGGGGAATTTCAAACTCTGTGGGCCGCCTTGTTCTTCATGATCATATTGATTGACTTCACATCAGTCAAATCAGCAGAAATGCTGTATGTACCGCATTGAGCAGCCGGCCGCTCATCATCGCGAGCTTTCTCCTCTTAGTGGAAGAGCGTGTTGCCAGTGTCAGCGATTCAACAGGCATGTAACTAGTCTGAGCCTGAAGATCAGATCCAAGGCCCTGCACAACTGAGGCATGTTCATCCCTTTGATTAACTCCAGTGTTGAAAGAAGGGCGCCGCACGTCCTGTAAGCCCCGAGCCTCGCGTTGTCGGAATCTTAGATTATGCCCTCGACAAAGATAAGATTGGAAGGTACGAGGAGTATCAATCACACATAGAAGTTTGGTGACAACATGAACAAAGGAATCATGGGATGATTTGTGGCAGGTTCGATGTGAAGAATAATCTCTAACCAAGGGAAAGGCAGGCTATGCTATGCCAGGGAAGAATTCTCTGTTAGAACGAAGAAGACAGACATTCAACCAGCAACCAGCCCAACACAGCCCTCCGCCATTGCTCTTGTCCTGTGCACACATACTATGGGCGCTTCTTGACGGTGAAGTTCAATGGACAGCCATGTGAAGGATACCGAGTCGGCGAGAGAAAGGAAGGGGATTAGCAAGGGCTTTCATGAAATAGTAAGCACTGTTACGAATTGACTGCAACTGGTTGTCCCTCAGTGAGTCAGGATCTGAGCTGACGGTTTGTTCGAGAAACTTCTGATCGGAGATGAGTGTTGATGAGAATAGCGGCTGTAATAAGTAGCAATTGACGCGTGTACTAACTAGAGCTTGAAAGGGAATGATGTGGAGTTGCCTTTGGTCGAGAAGAACATTGTCGAGCTTATGGAACTGCGCAGGGAGAGGCGTGGCTTCAATAGCGACGTGTATGCCGTACTATATGCTTCCGCATAAAACCCACTGCCTCGGAACGAACACAGATTATGATAGGAGTATTTGCCGCCTTCTGGTGGACATAACCGTCGTGTAGTCCAGAAATTAAAACGCATTGTTCTATATGTGAGACTAAAAGGTACTGCATAGGAGCTGGGAAGCAAAGTTCGTATAGCAAAGCATGTAAGAAACAAAGACTAGGGGTGGTAAACACGGCGCCGCAGATGGGCGACGCGGTGTCAGAAGTGAATATAAAGGAGCTAGATCTATCGGCAAAAAAGAAAGAAAGAAATGGAAAAAAGAAGCATATGCAAAACACTCACGCGAAATCCATCACCGTCAGTACGCTTCTATCCCCCTCTCTCAAAGCGTCCGTTCGAAGTGTATGGCTGGCAATAAGTCTCCCCATCCCATCGTCAAATCTCACCTGGGTCTCCACTCGCGGCCGGAAGGCCTGATCACCAGGTACGTCCCCGTGCTCTCTTTCTGAGCTATCATCTGCCAATTTGAACGGCGTGGGGAGCGTGTCCATGCGTATATGTGGCCAGAAGTCAACCGTCGTCGTGAATCCTGGGCCTCCATTGAGCCCCCCGAACCGTGGCAAGACGATAGTGCTCGGCGCACAGCGATAGACATCCCCATTTGCGTCCACATGTACGCCACGCCCGCTTGACCCCAAAGCAAGGTACTGTACGCCGTCCATACGCTCATGTGAGCCCACGCGCCCTGCGTTGCCCGGACGCATGTGCACAGGAGGCGGCTGACTGTATTGCGGGGGCGTCGGCGTCGGGATGCGCATCAGGAGGAAGGTATACTGGGACTCTGATGTTGAGATCGAGCTGGATGGTGTTTGCGATTGTGGCTCCTTGATGGCAAAGAGCACGCGTTGCATGAGCCCTTGAGGTTGCATCCGAGAGCGCGCAAGAATAGTTAATGGCTCTGGAGCATCAAATTTACGTTCGCCTTGTAAGCTGCCGTGGCCCTGTGCCTTACATGTCGTGAATGATATGGGATGTTGGAGCTCTTCAGTTAGTGCTATTATTGTGGAGGGGAAAAGCGCAACCCTCTGCGAAGTGTCAAAGCCCAACCAAGTCGTCCGAGTGAGCTGCTTATGGATGGGATATATCCCGATGCCGTATCGCCATATGACAATGATATGGTTTGCAGCCTCATGTACATATATTCCAAAGCAATCTGAGTCCTATAACGTGGAAAACAATAAGATTTTTGGATGGACCAGGACGTACTCAGGGTTTACTTACACGAGTATCCGGGTATACAAGTAGTGCAGATACGAAGCTACCTGTCAATGTCGCAGGTAAGTTGACGACTTCGATGCCTGCAAAGCGAGGCCGTTGCTCCAGACCGTCCGCCTCGGTAAACGCATCAAGGGCAGCGAAGGACTCGAAAAACAGTAAATTACCGTGAACGTGCAACAAATTTCCGAGCTTCCCCTCTGAAGGTCGAGGCGCAGGAAGATCTTCGCTGCTAGAGTTAATCGGGGCAATCAGGATAGGAGGGAGCGCGATCGCTGCTTCCTGGCGGAGCAGACCGGAGTGTTCGTCCTGAGTATTCTTAGACGACCCGAAATGCTCCGTTGCAGAAGAGCATTGCACTGTCAGGATGATGCACGTTCGAAGCCTTGAGCTCGTACGACTAATACTCGAAGTCAGCATGTTTCTACAAATACCGTGTTTTGAACGTAAACATGATTTACCCAGAGATATCCGCATTGTCTGCGATTGCGAACCGACCTATTTGTGCAGCCCGCCAATGGACGGAAGTATCGATATCCAATTTCATAGAACGTCCGATGGCGAGCGGAGCAAAGAACCACACATCTACGCAATGTAGATTTGAGTGTTGCTTCCGAGAAGACTCGGTACCATCGGTAGCGGGAAACCCGAGATCCCAACACCGAAGACAGTCCGAGTGCATGGTCAATGCGAACCTTCCTCCTCGAAGAAGAAAACTTTCAAGGATAGTTTCGGGGAGTTCATAGGTAGTGGTCAGTGCTTCGTCAACGTTCGGACGCTTTTTCCATTTCTGTTCCAGGCGCAATGCGTGAATAGTCCTCTTTTCCAGATCTGAATGATTCGAAAAGGAAATTCTGCCTTCCATATCCGTACCAGGGTGCACACTGAGAGTCGACGATGACTTAGTTTCAACGAGCGTGCGAGGAGGCTCAGAGAGATGCGAGTATCCCGGGCAAGGTTTACCAGCATCTATCACCTCGCGTTCAAAAACATCACACCAAACACCACTCTCGCGTGAAAGTGAGTCCAGTCTCTTGCAGACCTGTTGGGTTTGATAAAAAAAAAGAGTCGTCAGTTCCGTCTTTACTTGAGATAGCGGGGGACGTACCAAGCGAACAGTCAATATATCAGGAGAAGACAAAAGGGACAGGATGTGAATGAGAATATCATCGACAAGATCTCCAATTATGAATTTCATAGTTTGCAGTTGAGGGCCTAGAAGGATTTTGGTAAGATGAGCTCAAGTAGGTAGGTAGGTAGGTTACCTATGGCGTTTCGATCTGCTGTCAAGCTTGTGGAGGCTGCTTGTTGGCAAGTTTTGGGAGCCTTTATATACGAGCATCAAGGGGTATGTACAACACGAGTCGCATCGGAATTGTCGCAAGAATGTAATCTGTGAAAGAAAGTTAGACTCGGAAGAGTTCGAACCGCGGCTGAAGATAACATGAAAATGCTATTCACGGAAACCGGTTAACACGGGAATTCACCAACATACGACAGTGAGCTCACTAGCATTGCAAAATAGATAGGATTCATGTACCTTGTTGTTACGTAGCCACCCTAAGTTACTAGTCTAATTAACGAGCAGATAGCGACAAAGTGAGAGTACGCGTACCTACATGCGTTCAACGTTCGACTCGAAGGCTGACGTCGGCTAACTTGAAGATTTATGCACATTTATGGTATTATTACCACCTCATTGACCATTAACCGTACCCCAATATCATCTAGTTGTCTTTGAAAAGCATCATAGCAGCTCGCTGGTGTCCGCAAACATTATAGTACGAAGGAGAAAGCAGAGCACGAACGGCGTGCCGCACTCAGGCTGCTGGAACTGAAATCTAGGTCGGAATCGAGCCTGCCGTAAACAACTCCAGGCTTTTATCTCCAACACGTTCCTCCATGTCTCGCTTTTCTTGACTATTCTTCGGAAACAAGTATTGTTTACACTGGAGATCCTAGAGACGTATCTTGTTATATTCCTTGCTCAATTTACAGCTCACGCGGATATTCGAACAATGGACATAAAGCAGATCGTCGCCCAAAATCATGACTCCATAAGGCGAATATTCTCATGGTCATGACGCTACCATGCATACAACATCTATATCAATACAATGAGCTATTTTCGAACTTGAGGCGGTCTCCCTTCTTCCACCATCTGCTGCAACCAACTTGTTGTTATCATAGGCCGCAAACGACATGCCTTGGGAACTCATCTCATTGAACGACGGTAAGCAAGCCCACTTACCCTCTCGAAATATCCTAAAGCTGTCAGTCAAGGTCACCAAATTCCGAGCATCGCCTTCGGGACGTGGAAGCTTGGAAATGGTCAAGGGACGACAGACACGGTTGAAACGGCATTAGGAGTTGGTTTTGATCATATAGGTGAGAAGACTTGCATATCGACGGCACTTCAGCCAAGAATTCACGCTAAAACGTATACGTGACTTTAGACACGGCACAGAGTTACAGGAATGAAGTCGAGGCTGGACAAGGTTTCAAGGAGAGCGGCCTCTCACGCTCTGACGTCTTTATCACAACAAAGTACTCTGGCTTAGATGGTCTTGACATACCGACCTCCATTCAAAATAGCCTGAAAAACGTATGTCCATATTGCTATAGCTCAAAATTGTCCGGTCTGATAACTTTTCTGATATCTTGCAGTTGGGCGTTTCTTATGTGGATCTCTATCTTATACATCATCCGCGTCTTGCGCAACCAGACATACCAACTGCTTGGGCTGAGATGGAGAAGCTCAAAGAGCAAGGTCTAGTGAAGTACATAAGAATGAACCAACCATAAATTCAACATTTACTAATGCATAGATAAATTGCAGGAGCATCGGTGTCAGCAACTTCGGTGTTGCAGAGTTGTCGATCTTACTTGCCTCTGCAAAGGTTAAACCTGCTGCCAACCAGGTATAATGACTTTATCTGAGCGTCTGTAAAGACTAGTTATTAACTCGAACTGCAGATTCTCTTCCATCCGTATGTCTATAAGCAACAGACTCCTATTGTTGAGTTCGCCGCGAAGCATAAGATTGCCATCGAGGCATACAGTCTACTTATGTATGTGAATTACGCGTATTCCCATGTACAATAGATACTAATTTGATATTTTGCAGCCCTGTCACTCAACAACCGGGTGGTCCCCTCGACAAGCCTCTTCAAAAGATTGGAGCGCGTCTGAACGTGACGCCTGATCAAGTCCTCATGGCATGGGCGAAGGTTAAGGGAGTCGTCGTTGTAACGTAGGAATTTCATTACCTTACAAGATCTACAAGCGGTGAGGCTGATACCCCGACTACGCAGTTCAAGCACGAAGGATTGGCGTATGAAAGGATATTTGGAATCTGGTGATCTCGGTATGTTGAAATTAGCGCTTGAAGTCCGGAAGATCATCTTTAATCTTAATTAACCTAAATAAATCCAGAATTAACGGAAGATGAAATCAATAGCATCGACACCGCTGGGGCGAGCGGACAGCGCCGCCTTACTGCGAAGATATTCATTAAGCGAGCAGCTGCACTTGCTCTCGCTGGCGCCGGCGTTCTTGGACTCTGCTCATACTTGGGAATCGACGTTCTGTAAAGACGAATGTTACGGCAGTGTTTGTGGATTGGTTTATGTCAAACCGGAAGGTGTGTATGGATGCGTTAAATATTGGTTGTACATCTTGTCACGCTGCGACATTCTTCGTACTTGTTCACCTTGATCCTCATACGGATCGCTGCATGTATGTATCTACATGTAAGACAAAGTGCAGTTGAATATAACGCAAGTCTCTTTCTTGACGTCATTCAGCTTAGAAAGCCTGGAAAAACGATCGTAACGATGTCTCTTGATGAAGGGGAAATAAGGGGAGTGAACTATTATCACAGGGTAAGGTTCGACATGAGAGCAAGTGAAGTCCGTCATCCGCATTGAAAGTCCCAGAGTGAGACCCTCCGCACAGCCTTTCTTGGTCCTGATCGATGAGCTAATAATGCAAGCTGGCAATCTATATGCAAACCGGATCGGTCCTCCTGGCGAAGAATGTAAGGCGATGCCGTGCCACAGCCAGGCGAAGTGGCTCGTTCGATAAGTGATACAAAGGTCGCCTACCCGCAACTTGCAGTGCGCTTGACAATTACATCAGAGTTAGAGGTACATGCTGATAGAACACTTCTTAAAATTCGTCAAAGTCCCTGAGTCGGATTCGGGCCGCATCAATATGGCTTAGTTACCAACCGAACACCCTGTTTGAGAACGTAAGTCAGTAAGAACAATCGCCAACAACCAATTTTCACGACGTACTCCTCATGCAGCTCCACACCGCCTACAGCAGATCGACTAGGGCCGTTCACATCCCTCACGATCTCTCTCACTTCTGCAACGAGTTCAATCGGCCCGCATACGCACACCGCAACACCGGATGGCCCCTTGAGCGCCGAAGCGCATTTGATTGTCGAGTCAAGCATCTTCTTGAGCTTCGGTCGACCGGGGCGCAACTCGAGACTCGGAGGCAATGAAGCAAGAGAGTTTAAGGTGCCGGTTTCCTTCTCTTCCGAGCTCGCCGACGCACGCGAGTATCGGACCGAGATCTTCAACACAACGTTAGGGACCAGATTACAGGCAGAGACTATTGCGGAGAACGCTGCAATAAGTGAGTTCAAGGAGTCTAAAAGGGCAATAATCAGCCAAGAAAAGCATAGAGGAGGCAGATCCATACTTACTCATGTCCTGCGTAATCCAGACAACATCGATAAACCGTATTCGCGACTTGCCCCTTTGCAGCATCTGAACGACCTCCTCCGCTTCACTTAATGCAAAGGTCACACCGCTCCCGCCAGCCACGATCATGACTGCTGAGTAGCTTGATAGCACCATGTTGCCCAGGCCACCTTCAGATCGAATTAGATATATGCCTCATTAACAATTTCAGATGCACATACCGTAAGGCCCTTCAACAAGGACGGACATTTCTCTGTAGTGTCCAAGACCGTCTTCTGTCCCATAGTAGTCTGACTGATCCGCAGCGGCATATAGTTTATTCGTCCATCTTCCAGCCTTCTTGCACATCAAGACAAGACCGCGGCCTTCCTCCGATTCACTTGCATTCGCAACTGTGAAAGGATGCGCAAGCAACCATCCCGACAGTCCGAGCTCGTTTGACAGAAACCGTACTCGAACGTGCTGTCCTGCTCGCCATCCCGTGCTCAGAGAACGTATTTCAACACGAGTCATACCGAGGTCAGGGAGCGACCGTATGCGAGCCTTTGCGCTGCGCGTCTTGATTATACGGAGTAGATGGTCGAATCCGTAAATAGCGACACCGAGAACGACATACTTAACCGCTTCCTGGTCGTGCATGGACACCTATACAAGCAAAAGAATATAAGGTCGCCAATCCCACGCATGAGGAATGGACTTACGCAGAGCAAGAAGAGGAAAAGGCCAATTCCGTGTGCGATCATGAAGACAAGATAAAATCGTTGGCGGAAGAAGTTCAAAGAGAACACGAAGAGTAGTTCAATACCAAGAAGCGCAAAGATGCCCCAAATAATAAATGGTGTGCGCAATTTAGCATCAATGTCTCCTGCAATTGCGTACTTGTACACTAACGAAGGGTAAGATATTGGCATAGAAAAGGGTGAATAGTGAAAACCTACGGTATCCAAGGGCATGGAAATTGGCTGTTGCGAAAATCACGACGCCAACGAGCCGATGGAAGTAGTTTAGCTATGCACTTGATTAGTTGTATCGTCTGAAGCAAATATTGTTTGCTTACTCGTTCGTATCCCTTGGAAAGCAGCATGCCTATGATATTATTCTTTGTGCCGAAAGCAACAACGAATGGTATCTGAGACACCGCTATGTCTCCAAGTCTAGCAGGGTCTGCGAGAGGGTCTGAAGAGAAAAACACGACAAACAGGATCCCAGTGATGTAGATGAGGGACAGGACGACCTTTCCCAATGTCTTTCCGGGGGTTATTGAATAAACGAAGAATGTCGAAATGGGATATAATACAGTCGAAAGCGATGGGACATGCAAGGGAGGTGAACTGGAAGAGCTTTCGTAATCTTTGCTGCTGAGCTGCTGAATGTGGTTTGCTAGAGTGCGGGATTGATCGGATTCAACAGTACCGCTGCTGGACGAATGGTGCATAGGAGCAATTGTGGTGCGACGTCGAGCCGATACATCATCGGAGGAGCCGGCCCTCAGAATAAGACCTCTTTTCAACTCAGAGAAGCTAGAGAATCTGCCGATCAAACGTGGTATAGCTGCCAAGACAAAGACGGCAAGCACACCGAAGAGGGCTATGTCCAGCCAGTAGACAATGACCTCATCCGGACTGTCTCCAGAGAATTTCTGCGCATGAGCCGCTGAAGCACCTGACGACGATGGGCCTGAGCTCATTGTTGCAGCCAGAAGTAAAGGGGCCAAAGAGTGCCGAGCGAACGAAGGAAAACCCGACGAAGGGATGGGCGCAAGGGAGCAGGCGGAGGGCAAGGAGGCCTTTCGAAATAGGCTATACGGCTGGGCGATTGGTCTTGGGGCTAGGTGACATTTGCAAGGTTGCGTGGCCACTGCCTGAGCTTAATAGTAGGCTGGACTGCAAATGCTATGCTATTCAACTTCACCAGAAGCAAACGCGCGCTGGCCTCATGTTGGGGGGCCGAGACAGTCTGCGGTCCACGGATATGAGTCTTCCATATACGCCCATTAGATTCGTCATATGTTTCTATTCGTGAGACGTGAAAATGCAACCGAAAATCCGCAGCAGAGATAGGGAGCGCAAAGCGAGCTCTATTCATATTGTCTCATGAGTGTGTGTGTGGCCAAGTGCCTACAAGCCGACGTTTGTTTTCAAAGAGTCTAATTTATGTGCTATGATTGGCCTTGTATTTCGAAGACTTTTTGACCGCCAGAATAACTTCATCGTAGTTGGTTCTTTGAGCTTAGAGACATTAGACTTCCTTCGTCCCAGACCTGAGCTCGAGGATGGAGGTGAGATGAAAGAAACGTGTTTGCAACGGGGCGCCCTGCCCAGCTTTGCTTCGGCGGCCGCCACCATCGGCAGCCAGTTTCGGATTGCAAGCTAGATGCAAACGAGTTTATTCTCCTCAAGAATGCTTGTGAGTTTTCTCAAGAACAGCTCTTCGTGCAATATAACAGCTATCTATTTTATAGTGCAATTTCTTTGATATCCCAGTGATTTGACAAACCTAATCTACAACAACAAGAAGGCTTCAAGAGATTCATCTAAAACTTTTTCCCACAATACTTAATGGCCGCCTTTTCAGAGGACAATAGATGTCGGTGGATTTTTTACTACACAGCTGTGTATTTTGCCCAGACCTTCTCTGCAACATGTCTTCGAGAAACATGGCGCCCTGTCCAGGCGACGAACTGCGCAAAGCCCTGTTCGAGTAAAACGTCGATACCCGAGACAACACGCCAATTCTTTTCTTGAGACGCGAGAGTTAGAAGAGGAGTTTGAAGCGGGCGGTATGCCATATCCACAACAACACCGCTGCCAGCTTTGAACAAGCCAGTCGTAAGCTTAAGGCTGTCCGAAGCGTCGGATGACGTAGATGTCGCGGAGGCCGGTACAGTGGAGACTATAACAGACGGTGGGTCGCTGGGAAATGCTTCCAGATTGGCGATAGGGATGATTCCGTAGTCAGGGAACGACGCAGCGAGTTTATCGGCAGATTCGCGAGTCCTGTTGTACAGGTATATTTGTTTGAGACCCAGTGAGTGTAATGCGTAAAGCGCAGCTCGCGATGTTCCACCAGCTCCGATGACGAGGCCCGTCGTGGGAGTGCGATCTTCGCTGGAAAAGCTAGCTTTAATAGTGTTTCGGATGCCTAGCCAGTCGGTGTTATCTCCAAGTAGAATCCTCGACCCATCGGGCGCAATTTGACTGATGATAGTGTTAACAGCACCAATAGCCTTTGCATGTTCCGTCAGCTGGTCGAGCAGTGGAATGACGGCAAGCTTGTGTGGAATAGTAACAGACGCGCCTCCAAAATCAGGAGCTCGAACGAGTTCTTTGATGCTCTCATCGACTACAGCTGTTTCGAAGAGGTCATACTTGTGCGGAAGCCCTAGAAGTTCAAATCCAGTGTTGTGAAGCGTTGGGGACGGTGACGCAGATATAGGCGTGCCAAAGAGGAAGTATCGCTTAGCAGGAAGTTGACCTATAAGGCTGAGCGCTGATTGGATTTGAGCGAAAGATAACTGGCCTGGAGCAGCCTTAACTGCAAGAGGGTGGGTAACTGGACTAAGCGTTGGATTGAGTATTCGTGAAAGCTGGCCTTCGTAGCCCGTATTGATTGCGATAAGAGGCTTTGAGGCTGGACTATTCGTTACTGTAGCGACGAAAGACTGTAAGGTGAGATTGTCCACCAACGATGTGGCTTTGCCGACAATCTTCACGATGTCACCCAATCCGCTCCCGAGTTTGTACTTGTCCTTGATTACATTTCCATCCCATTTCATGTTTCCACTCCAGTCGTGCCATGACGCAATGATCTGAGAATGACCTTTTCGCTGAGCGAATGCACGATTTTTTTCAACTTTCCACGCCAGTTCAACGTCAATAAATTCACAGCCATTTCTGACAGCAATGTCATATAGAGCAAACGCTTCCTCTTCTGCGTTGTCCGGATGCGAGCCGCCCTGTGATACAGTTCTAACGCAGAAGACGACGGGTAACGACGATTTCTGACGAAGTGCTGCAAGTTGCGAGACTACGTAGGACGTCGGGGGTATGTAGCTTCCCTTAACATCTGCATCTTTGGGAGATCGGAGAAGGTCTACTCGGAGCTCTATCGCATCCGCACCAACAGTCAGCTCGTCGATATAGGGAAGAGCCGGGGTTATATCAGGGTACGTGAGTGAAAGGAAGTAAGACCGCTTCCCTCGTACAAGATTCTTTGGCGCATTGGATTTGACACCAGTGATGTGTCCGAAAAAGCGGTCAACTTCAGAGTGGAACCCAGAGAACTTCAAGCTGGCAAAATCAGGAAGATGACCGGAATTGCTTGAGCTGTCCTGTCGCACTGCTGGCACACCCGCGTCCTGCAGCACTCCAGTGAAGTTGACGAAGTCGTACGTCGAGCATTCCGCATACCAAGGCTCCCTCCGTCTGAAAACATCAACAACTGGCTCCCCATACGCAGGACGTGCAGTTTCTGCGCCCAGGTACTTCACGACTTCGTCAATCTCTCTGACGATATGAACGACTGGACCGCCTTTCTTGCCATGACCCTTCAATAGGTCACGAGCGGCAGGTGTCTCCACAATACCTCCACCGAGGCTGATCACATGGTTTGTTGGGTGTTTCTCTAGTAGATCTTTCAACACTGCTGCTTCTGCGTCACGGAAAGCTGGCCACCCGTGCTGGTGCACAAATTCGCGAACACCAATTTGGTGCTTCTCTTCGAAGACGAAGTCGGCGTCCCGGAACGTCCAGTCAAGGGCTCTAGCAGCCAGCCTGCCGATGGTTGTCTTGCCAGAACCACGCATACCAATAATAATCACAGATGCAGATGTGCTCTCCGAGCTAGCCGCGCTTGTCGATCCAAGAATTGGAGTTGGCTGAAGCTCGACACCCTCAACTTGTAGACCAATCTGAAAATTGATTTCATTTAGTTCCAAGTTGTTATGCATTTCATTGGAAGTCGGCTTACCTTGTTTTGAAGGTCGTCCCACCAATTTGGCCAGGTCTTCTCTACACAACGTTTCTCCTCCAGGACCGTGTCCTTGACTAGCGCTCCCAGAACACTGAAGGCCATCGCCACACGATGATCATCATAACAGTGGATACTACAGCCTTCCTTAAGTTCCCCGACGGGCTTTCCATAGATCTCAAGGCCATCTGGAAGTTCCTTCGTTTCTACTCCGAATTTTGCTGTAAAGTAGGACATGTTATTAATAATGTATTTTTGACCAAATAAAACGGAGTATATTTACCAAGCTCGTCTATCATAGCACGAATGCGGTTACATTCCTTAACGCGCTGATTAGCGATACCAATAATCCTGGTTGTCGTCTTCGGGCAGCCGTCCTTAAGAATTCTCTCCGGGAGAGGATCTTTCGTCGCCACAGCGGCCAGGACGCTTGCCGTCAAGAAAGCATCCGTCATTGGCTCCATATCGACAAATCCGAGAGCACGCAGCTGTCCGACGGGGGGACCTGTTACGGTCGTCTCGGTCTCAGTCTGCACAACAGTGCAGCCCATTGGCTCGAGCACCTCTTTTGCGAAGCGAGCATCACCCTGAAGAGAGTTGACTCCGATGTTGAGTAAGGTGCATGTCGTACCCGTCGCCGCAGCTATCGCAAGAGGATATGTCGCGCTACTTGCATCACTCTCAATAGCATATACTGTCGGATTCGTATACGTTCCTTTGGGAATCGTGTATATATCCAGGAGAGCACCAGACTTTGAATCAGTATGCCGCGCGACCTCAATGCCGAATGTCCGCATCATTGCGACTGTCATGTCGATGTATGGCTGCGAGATGACTTGCCCACCCACGAGCTCAAGCACGATAGTTTCGTTCGCATACGGCGCACATAGGAGCAGAGAAGATACATATTGTGAAGAGACTGACGCAGCTAACTGGACACGACCTCCCTTCAGTCCGCCAGCAGTGATGTCGAGAGGGAGGCAGCCCTCGGACTCTTTGTAATGAATTGAGCAGCCATTGGAACGTAGCGCATCAACAAGAGGTCCAACTGGCCTTTGTTTCATCCGTGCATTACCGGTAATGACGGTGCTTTCGCCTGACCCAGGCTGAACAATCGTGCAGACAGTAGTGAGGAAGCGGGCTGCAGTGCCAGCATTACCGAGATAGACTTCCTTTCCTTTGGGAGGTACACTCAACGCGCCTTCGCCACCTTCAACGACGAGAGTTTCGCCACCATCCTCCCAGGTGAATTTGGCACCCTGAAGATCGACGAGTGCGTTCATCATGACCTGTGTATCATCCGAGTGCAGCAGGTTCTTCAGCCTGCAAGTCCCCTTTCCAAGAGCAGCAAGCAGCAATGCGCGATTCGAAATGCTCTTTGATCCAGGGGTTGTCATTGTTACGGGATGGTCAGAGGGTGTTCCAGGGACAACTTTCGCCGCCTCACAAAGTGTCTTGCGAATCACATCATCTGCAACGACGCTCGCCTTCGGCTCGTAAGTCGCACCTATCTGCTTGAGCAACACAATTTTCTTCGCCGAGCCACTATTTTTCTTGTCAATCTTCATAATATCTAGGAGATTGTCCACAGTCAGCTTCTGCGCATCCGGCAGTGCCGCGATGCGCGGATCTTTGATGCTAGTTGGAAGATTGTACGCCTTCAGGCACCTGGTCAAACGGCCCACAGCGACTTGACTGAGGATACCCAATTGCCTAGCGACCTCAGCCTCCAGGATCATGCCAACAGCAACGCACTCCCCGTGTAAAATGGCCGGAGTGACAACCGCTTCGATAGCATGACCGATAGTGTGCCCAAAGTTGACAAGGTTTCTTAGCCCAGTCTCGCGCTCGTCGATAGTAACGATATGTGCCTTCACGCCGATGGATCCGGCGATGACGGACAACAATAGCGATTGCGCCGCTGTTCGGGTATGAACCTCCCGTCCGTTGTATCCCTTCGACGGCGTCTGAATCGCCGCGAAAATCTCTTCTGAGCGGGATTCGAGTGCAGAGAACTCTTCCTCGTTCCATATAGCTGCCGTCTGTTTGATGATTTAGACTACGCCATGTGCTTGTGAATTTGAACCAACCTTGATGACCTCCGCCATACCGTTAGAGAATTCTCGCGGCGGAAGCGTCTCCAGAAATGCAGCATCGATAAAGATGTACTCTGGCTGCCAGAAGGCACCGATGAGATTTTTACCATGAGGAGTATCTATTGCAGTCTTGCCACCAACGCTCGAGTCAACCATGGCAAGCAAGGTTGTGGGGATTTGGCAAAAGCGTACACCACGCATGCTTCAAGACTTCAGAATCGCCCAGGCTCGCAGCTTTTATGATAAGACTCACAAAGTAGCTGCGACAAATCCCACAAGATCCCCAATAACGCCTCCGCCTAGCGCCAGAATGACCGAATCCCTCGTACATTTATGCTCCAACAAAAAATCCTCTATCGCAGCCTTGCCCTCTCTGCTCTTCGACGTTTCCCCCGGCGGTACAATGAGGTGAAGGAAGCGACTGGGTTTTCCATTCAAAGTCAATGCAAACTCATCTTGAAACTTTTCGAGATGGTATGATGCGACAATCGAGTCAGTCACCAAGACATATGTTGAAGATGGAAGTGTGTCCACGATAGTCTTGACGATATATGGCACGAGATGAAAGCCGCAATGAATCGATTCTCTGCCCAGAATCGACACCTTTGCGACACTTGCTAAAGCCATGATGGGGGTTTATGACGAGGAGTCGAAGACAACTTTTGTAAAGCCGAAAATGAGCCCGAAGCTAGTAGCATTCAATTATGTAATGTATAAGTCGTCGGCGTATTCACAAGTAAGGAGATGCGACGACGACGAACTCTTAGAAAAGGTAACTTGAAGTATGATGCCGATAGGTTTGGATTCGAACGTCCGTGAAGCCTGTAGAGGATCAGTATGGAGTGAAGAGAGGATAGAAAGAACGGGATGAAATACTATACCGTCGTCTAAGGAAGGCTTGCCTTTAGCCAAACGAACAGGAGATTCGTACAAGCACCGCATCTTCGGTCATTAGTAGAAAAGGGACTAGACCTCTGGCTCATATGATTTCTCTTCTCTGTTGAGACGCTGTTAGAGGCCAACCAGTTGCGAAACGATTGCGAAACGATTGCAAAACGATGGTGAATTGATACGATGTTTGACAATGTGGAGGAGACAGTGGAGTGTATGATGGTTGGAAGAGTGCACAGCAATTGCTCGGCTCAAAATATAAAGCTATAAGTCATGAAGCAACCGGCTTTGTTTGAGGAGAAGAGCATTTGCATGATGGAAGTTCAATGTAAAGCGAGAGCGCGACGCGACGCGTTTCCGCGTGCCAGGGTACCTCACAAGTCCTCCTTAACCTTGAACCAAAGTTCACTTATTGACTATCATAACTGCATACTACGACATGAACATTTCTTGACAAATCTTTATGGCAATAAGTGACTTTCTGTGGCTTCTCGCAGTCTTCTGGGCAGTCGTATACACAATCCGTGCCACTCGCAAGCACCGCAACTCCTCACTGCTTCCATCTGACCGTTCATCGAACCATAATTCTTTCGGAAACTCGAAAGTATGCAAGGTCACTCTGCAGAACTTCCATTTAAAGCTGGAGACACGGACTTTTAATGAAAAGCACGACAGTCTAGCAGAATGCCTGGCTGAGTCGTCTCGACTACGGTTGCGAGCAACGCTGAAGGGATTCTACGATCTTGGGGCAGTATTCGGTGCCATCGGGATGATGGCTGGGCTTGCTATATTGCTTTACACGTGTTTCAGCTTCGTAGGTCAGTGGAACGTTTGGGCTGTACCAGTTGACACCAGTGCGCCGAAGACGCGTTTGAAGAGGGACGTGAAGCCGATGGAACCAGTGGATGAGAGTACGAGGTCTGGCTTCGGAATAAATCCCATTGTAAGTCGAATGTCTTATGTCCATATGTCTTATTTGAACTTCAATTATCAGATTCCTGGAGTGACTGTACCCTGGTCTCATCTACCTTTCCTTCTCCTGGCCCTATTCTGCTCACAATGCATCCATGAAGCGGGACACGCTGTCGCCGCAGCCATGTAAGTGTCTCTTATTATCCATATTAGCGCGCTGGAGAGTCAACTATGCACCTAGAGATGCCGTCACACTTCACTCAATCGGCGTGTCCCTCACGCTCATTCTCCCATCAGCATTTGTCTCGCTTTCGCCTTCCTTGAGTACATACAGCGCACCTGCAAGGCTCCGCATAATTGCGGCAGGAGCATGGCACAATCTCGTAATTTGTGCCATCATCTGGGCTGCGTCTTTCTTTGGCGCAGGGAAACTCTGGACCAGATTAGGTTGGGAGGACGTCTCGAACATAGGTGTCGTCGTTCTCGGAGTTGAACCTGTAAGGAATACGTTATTTTCTTTTCACATAGAAATTGCTCATCATTTTGCCCAGGATTCTGCTCTTGTGCATCATTTGATGCCTGGTACCATCATCATTAACTTAGATGACACACGTCTGTCCTCGGAAGGCCGACCAGCAGACGCCTGGGCACGCTACCTCCTCCCAACTTCGGAAAACAGACACGTCAGTCAAGGGTGGTGTGTGGATGCTGCTATATTCAACGGTATATAGACTATCTTCTCCTAGACATTCCCAAGCTGACCAGACTGAAAGAGCAACCAACCGTTTGCTGTAAGTCGAATGCGGCTGTACACTCTCCCACCGCGCATCTCTCCTGCTTTGAAACGACAGAAGGAGCTAATCCAGGACGATGTCTTGATCCTGTCTTGCTTCTCGCCCCTTCGTCTCCTGATGTGAAGCTATCGGTAGGCCGCTGTTTCTCGCGAGATGATTGTAGTGCGGGCCATGAGACAGGCGCGTCTTTGGAATGTGTAAGGCTTTCACCACGAGAGGATATTCTTCGCATCGTCTGGGAGCCACCAATTTGGGAAAGCAAGGTAGCTGAGGAAAGAGTAGTTCTTTGGAGTGGACCTTCAGCGGAAGTTTGGGATCAAGGTAAGTTAGACTAGAATGAAGCCAGTTATGGTTCTCATCCTTTCATTAGTGACCGTAGGGACACTCAGCCCACAGGTGAGCTATCTGCCATTGTGGCTTCCAAGCACGTTCACTTTGTTCTTCCAGTAAGTTACCTTCGCTTCAAAAAACAGCTATGTCCTGACGGACTTCGATAGTTATCTCTCTACTCTCTCCTTCTCGCTATACATCTTCAACCTCTTCGCGCTTCCGTTCCTCGACGGGTCACATCTACTCTCGGCGATGCTCGATTTACCGCAGACCAATGATGGATCATACATGGACGACATCCCTCTCGGTGCTATGACAGATGCAGAGCTTGGCTCTTATGAGTCAAAAAATTATGGTAAGCCCCGAAGTCGAAGAAATTGGAGAAAATGGGTTTGGAAAAGACGGTCTAAGATAGAGCGTGCCGTGAAGTACACTACTGTCGCGCTCATGATTCTGACGACTGCCACTGTCGCATTATCTTCCATGAGATAGGGTGTATGATATGTATCGTATTTCATGTATACACATTTTGTATATACAATTCTGGACAATCCTCTGTGCACGGCACTGTCACGGCTGTTAGAGCAAAAGTGGACAATCGATATCCGCGCGGTGACATGGGCGTCGGCAACCTGACTACTTGAAGTCCTTCCTCTCATGCTCACCTCCCACACCATGCATCAATTCTTATTTCTTGATCTCTTTGGTCACCTCCTCATACTAGCATCATCAACACAAGGGAAGTCTTCCGATGGGCCGAAGAGCGGAAAATAGCAAGCCTTGCTCGATGCTGAAGCGTGGCGTGGACTGCGATGAGGCTCGACTCTGACGTCGATGGCCACCTTAAGCGCTGCAATGAGAAGTCAAAACTGCGCATTTTGGACTGAGGCGAATAAGATTCTACCGTTCTACTTCCACGTTGAAGTTGAAGAACTTGCTTCACGCAACTGTCGTCTCCAGCGATTGCATTCAGACTAACGCAATATGCCTTGGACTCATATTCAGTTAAACGATGGTACGAATAGACAACTCTTTACTAAATGAACATAAACTCACAGTTTTGCAGGCACTTCGATTCCTAGCATTGCTTTCGGAACCTGGCAGCGCGGCAACGGGCAGGTTGGCATTGACATTACCGAGGAGGCGTTGTCTGTGGGATTCGAGCATATAGGTAAGCTTCAAATCTTCGTGTATGTTTCAGTAACACAGCTGATTTGTCCATCATCTAGACACGGCTCAAATGTACAGGAATGAAGCCGAAGCTGGACAAGCTCTGCGCGAGAGCGGACTAGCGCGTTCAGATGTGTATATAACGACCAAATGGTCTGGTATGGATGGCCTGGACATTGCAGGCGCAATTCAACAAAGCTTGAAGAATGTATGTCCAGTGCATCATTATGAAGACTCGCAGCTTGAAGTTTAAGTCTCATGTCTGACCTTTCGCAGCTCATCGTATCCTATGTGGATCTCTACTTGATACACTTTCCGTCCCTCGCGAAGCCTGATATCC